>OZ038517.1:46538140-46565640 GCA_964036315.1 Acanthosepion esculentum | reverse complement strand
AAGCTTTCAGAGCACATTGTGAAGAAAGAGGGCTTGGAAAATTTACGGGGAGTAAAGATAAAAACATGTAAAGATGGCCGAACTCAAGTCGGTCTCTGAACTGTTACCCCATATCAGTCCTCTTATATGGCAGTGAATACTGGATAATCTCTTCACAGAGGAAGAAGAGACTTGAAGCAACAGAAACAAAGAAAAGAGTACTGAACTGTTACGCAATATCAGGCCTTCTTATATGGCAGTGAATACAAGACAATCTCCTTGCAGATGAAGAGACTTGAAGCAACAGAAACAAAGAAAAGAGTACTGAACTGTTATATAATATCAGTCCTCCTATATGGCAGTGAATGCTGGACAATCTCCTCACAGATGAAGAAGAGACTTGAAGCAACAAAAACAAAGAAAAGAGTACTGAACTGTTACGTAATATCAGTCCTCGTATATGGCAGTGAATGCCAGACAATCTCCTCACAGATGAAGAAGAGACTTGAAGCAAGAGAAACAAAGAAAAGAGTACTGAACTGTTACGTAATATCAGTCCTCCTATATGGCAGTGAATGCTGGACAATCTCATCACAGATGAAGAAGAGACTTGAAGCAAGAGAAACAAAGAAAAGAGTACTGAACTGTTACGTAATATCAGTCCTCGTATATGGCAGTGAATGCTGGACAATCTCATCACAGATGAAGAAGAGACTTGAAGCAAGAGAAACAAAGAAAAGAGTACTGAACTGTTACGTAATATCAGTCCTCCTATATGGCAGTGAATGCTGGACAATCTCCTCACAGATGAAGAAGAGACTTGAAGCAACAAAAACAAAGGAAAGTTATATTGATTGTAATTCAGATTTGACCCCCTCTTTATATCGACATTAGAATTTCTTGTTTGTTTATCAAAATTCTGATTAGGTATGAATCAACCTCTTCTCTCCCTAGCTATGGGTTAATTAATAAGACTTGTATCACTACATCATTATTATCTAAAAAAATAAATAACAATCTAAAAATAGTTTCTGGCTTTAAATAACCTGCAAAAAAAAATGAAAATTTCTGGCTTTAAATAACCTGTTGATTAGCCATAGAAACGAATCAATCAACTAAAAAGGAATAAATAATAATTATAAATAATAATAGTAATATGAAATCTGACCAGGGTGTCAGATAGGATGCCTAATCATTCATGTGTAAACAAGATTCTTCATCATTTGATGTTTCCCTCTTTTGAAGTCTGATACTCTGCATAGATCTACATTGGCATTAGACAGCTCAGAGTGGCTGTCTTTAAAATCTTCTGACCGAGGAAAAATTCTGCAGAGACACTATCAGAGTCAGATGTAAACATGACACGGCAGACATCCAGACATATGAACGAAGTCGAGATTTACTTGCGAGAAATGGAGAATCATTCTTCAAAGACACATCATGACTTTTTTTTTTAAAATGTAGATCTATCTTCACACACAAATGAGACATTGTGATTTGCAATCAAACACTCAGATAAACAAACCATATCAAATGTATATGCACATACTGGATGCAACTGTAGCACTTTCACAATATCTCTTTATTTGTGCATGTGCATACATAGAAACACACACTTACGTGCCAGATACAATAATAACACCTATGCCTCCACACAGTTGAAAAATTTGTCCTAATATTAAGCCCATAAAAAAATACTTTATAAATGCAAAAAAGACCAACAACCCTATTTCATAGATTATACAAAAGCATTTAACAAGATTACGATAATGATCATGGAAGCAATTTCTTGGGAGTTGGTTCCACAAGGCTGCGGCTTGTAGAATGAAGCCACTTAAGTGGAACTTACATCTCAATAATATGAAGGGAAAGACCACCATGCCCTGCACTACGATGTGCAGGGCATGGTGGTCTCTTAGTTGTGAAGGTTAGGACTTGCGGATGAAATATAAAGAACAATCTGCAATGTTTTAGACTGTGACCTGGAATCTTGGCTTCAGATACTTTTCCACCATCATAACATAACTTCACTTTGCCTTTTCTATCAATATTTCTATGGTAATTGTTCTGATGAACTTTTTTGTTGTTTTTATTCCCACCTCCCACAGACAAATTGTACATACGGGGACTAGTTAGAACTTCATAGAGACATTATGGTATTATGGTGACTGTAGTAAGAATGGTAAATAAGAATGTGTTATTTTAGTGAAATGAATATTGTAGTTTGTTTGAGTTAGTCTGTGTTGAGCTAAGTTAAATATAGGACAGTTTAAGACCTGCCTTCCCTGTTCATTTTTTTTTGCCTTGTGCCACATTTCTTGTATTTAAGAACAATAAATACTGATTACCTCTTTGGCACCTCATCATTATTTTTTAAGCACAGTACGAGATTGGCAGTAGTGTCTCATCCTTTTACAGTTGATATGGTTAGATCAAATCATCGTAAGTTCTATGCTAACAATTTCGTCTATCACACTTCTCATTTTCCAGTTAACTTTGATCTTCAAAAATCTAAATGCAGTGTTAATTGCTATCTTGTTCTTTTATTGTTCTCTCTCCTTAATAATGTTTTTTTTTAATTTTCATATTGTTATGGGAACTTACCTGTAACGACAATGAACTCTTCCTGACACTATAAATACTGCGCCTCTCAAGAGAACGGAAGTGGAACAAGTCGAGACGGAACGAGTCGAGACAATAGTAGTTCACTCTAAACCAGACTGACAGTCATACTAACCCCTTCAACTTCTTGTATTAGTATTATTCTGCTGAATATATCTCTGTTATTCCTACTCTTGTGTTCGTGTTGTTCTTCCTTGGTCCTAACCTTGGACCATAACAGTGGTGCGAGGATATTCTCTCACAATCAGTAACCCCTTATATCATACTGACTTTATTGCCTTATTTAGGGTGAAATGATTAAAAAAAAGAAATAAAAAGAATTTTTTCTATATGCAAACATACAACAGGTCCTCTTCTGAGCTTTTCACTGACCAGACAAATAAAAAACCCTGTTGTATGTTTATTTTCATTCACATTGTTGTGCCGTGAAGCTGGGAAAGGCCCATTGCATGTTTGCAAGGAAATCTTTTTGCCCATATATATAGTTGATTATGTTGTCCTCTCTCCTTAATAATGTTTTTTACTTTACTTTTTTCATATTCTCTCACACTCAGTAATCTACCTTGTGTCTTAGTGGCTTTCTTGCCTTGCTTGGTGTGAAATGATTAAAATAAAACAAACCTTTTTACATCTTTTTTAACATTTTCCTACATAGAAATCCCATTGTAAATCTCAAGTTGCAGGCATTCATTTTTAATTTTATTAACTGTTATGTTTTTTATATTTTTAAATGTTCAAATTGACCACAACATTTCTAAATAGCAAATAGCCAATTTTTCGCTTCATTCTTTTCAGTTCCTCTGATAACGTTCTTATTAAATGAAACGTTGAGGACATAATAAAAATTTTAAGCATCCGACATCCATCTTTACATGCACGCACACAAACACACAACCAGATACAATGGCATCAGCTTTATGTATGTCAACAAGTGTGTACACTTGTGCAGCGATCTATATCAGTCCGTACATCATATATATGTATCTGCGCATTATACGCATCCCAGTGCAAATATACACACTGTTACACATTAAATGGATGCACTTGTATCAGCTCCAAGCCAATGTCGCAGACGCACAATGCACACAAAAGAACGAAGAGAAAGATAGCAAACAACAACAACAGCAACAACAAACAGATGCTGAAAAAAGACAAAACACACAAGGGCCAAAAACAAGTCGAACAGACAAAGGGAATTTGCAGTGCAATCTTGGCCATCTTGTGTGCTAAGAACAAAAGGTGACATTGATCTGAAACCCATTGCTTCAACAGACCCAACCATTAGCATAATTGTAAGCAAGACAATAACTGCCTGCAATGGCTTTCCAATATGGCGGCGGGGGGGGGCGTTGAGATGACAGGGAGTCAGCACACTTTGGAAGTGAAAACCTCTCTCTCTCTCTCTCTCTCTCTCTCTCCCCCCACTCACACTCACACTATTTGCTCTTGTCCACTTCTCGGCAGCTCTACACATTTGCAAACAATGGCTGAAAAATGAAGCTGACCCGAACAGCTTAATGTGTAAATTCACAAAAGAAAGGGATCGACAACTTTGTTATTATCGACTACGGCTTCATTTCCTCCCCAGCCGGCGGTCGGTCGGGAAAGGGAAGGTGACAGACGTAGAAGGAAAGAGAGAGAAAAACAATGGCTGAAACCCTAATCATCGATAGCTGTGATGGTGGAGGCTTAACATGTCGTCATTAGGACCAAGGCAGGCTCCTAATTGTAGATGGACTCTTAGCTGTGCTTATTTTAAATCAGATCATATACAATCAAGTTTATCTAACCAGCTCATCTAGTTTTCCGTCTATTGATTCATGCATTCAGGTTTAATTCAAAGCTGTAAGGCGAACTTGGGAGGAGGATTCAGGTAGGACACATTTTTTTTTGGTTCCTTTTTATTTTTTAAAAATAATCTAGGGTACAGTGTATTGCTCATCTGGTAAACATATCTGTTTATTTTGTCCGAAGATCAAGTTTCAACATTCTATTTTTAATTTTTTTGGTAATTGGTTTCACCTCAAGGAAGGCAGTAAATCCACTAAGACACAAGGGGGTTACTAGGTTTGGAAGAATTAGAAACTGAAACATTACTAATGAGTGGGAAGAGAAAAGAGTAATCAAGAAAACAGTAGATAGCGATTGATATTGGATTTAAATTTTTGGAGATTTGGCTGGAAAGCATGAAGCTGGAAAGGACATCCACAAGCAAGAAGTTCGAGGAAAGAAACTTTTAGCTTAGAATTTATGGCTATATCCAGCCAGCTCAACTGTAAACTGATGGGATCTTGACGCCAGTCTAGGATGGAGCTTTAAAATTATGTAAAATTATTGAGTTTCCAGTTAAATTTTAAAAAAAATGAAAACTTTAAGCAAAATGGTCACAATATATGGAAGAAAGAAGGTGCTAGTTAAAATTGACAGCAGGAAGATATGGGTGTAACTGAAGCCTTCATATATATATATATATATATATATATATATATATATATACATATATATATATATTTTACAATTTATTTATCTAAATCTAAAAATAAATATACTAAAATTCACCTTCATCCCAGCCGTGCACCGACAGCTTAGTGGTAGAATTTCCGACTGACACCAATTCAGTCTGGTTTTGATCCTAGCTAGAGACAACAGGACGTCTAGCCACACTGATGAGCTGTGATACAGCAAAACAGTCTGTCTGTGGATGACAATAATATATATATATATATATATATATATATATATATATATATATATATATATGAAAGTAAGCAAAGTACAAGGTAACCAAAAAAGTTCTGTTTGTTTTTTGATTAGTCATTGAATGAAGTTGAAATATATACGAAATGTGTGTAGCAATTGTTTTCAACTTTGGACAGCCGGAAGTAGGAACATCAGACATTATAAAAAACACGTGCACCGTACCCGACCATCAGTTATAAGCCGGACAGCTGTGAGAAGGATGGAAGTGTCTAGAGATCTTGTTCGGGGCTGTTTGCTTTACGACTTCAAAGTGGGCTTATCAGCAGCTGCATCAAGTCGCCGCATATGTTTTGGGGATAGTGCTGTGGATGAACGTACTGCAAGGCGTTGATTTCGAAAATTCAAATCGGGAGATTTGTCTCTCCATGATGAGCCTCTTCCACTCCCTGGATAATCATCTTCGTGGGAAATCCTTCACCAATGTAGCAGACTTGCGCAAAGCCCTCACGGACTTCTTTGCATCAAAACCCCCTGAGTTCTACCGCAAGGACATTGAACAGCTGGAGACACGTTGGCAGAAGGTGATGGATGCCGATGGCGATTACTTCAAAGACTAAATATAAGTTACACATACTGTGAAGCGTTTTCTTTTTTTCCTTTAAAAACGGACAGAACTTTTTTGGTTACCTAGTAGTATTGACTTAAGATAAATTTTAGTAGATAACACCAAATTTTATAAAGGACACAGTACAAAGAAAGACTTCAAATACTGGAGGCTGTAGCAAATGTGAAGTAGCAAACATTAAACAAGACATCTTTCTCCATAGGGGACTGTATTTTGAAGTGTGTTTATAAAAAATACAGACACATGAAAATTTTAGTTTGATCATTTATATGACATCATCTTGAGTGACTAGAAATTGATTCCATCAAACGTGAGAACATCAGAGTTAAAAAAAAAAAAATATTTGAGTAAATATACACAGAACAATCCTTGAACACAAATGTAGCAACATTTGAAAGTACTTAGGAAGAAAATGATATAAAATGAATATGAAATTTGGCAAATTTACCAATAAAACAAAACACCTAATTCGGAAACTTGAAACATGAAATAAAAAAATTCATAATCCATATTATTTAATTAAACATGATTGAGGTAATTATTGCTGCCAAAATACACTATATATATATATATATATATATATATATATATATATAAGTTAAAGATCGAATGCAGATCAAATATGGATCGGAATTGGACAGGATAAGACAAAGAAAGAATAGGAATTGTTTACCAATCTAACATGTTTCACTTTTATTAAAGCTTCATCAGAGAATGAGATATGGAGAGAATGCTGTTGTCCTTTTGAAGTAGTTTCGATGTTCAGACAAGATGAGCTGGGATCAAATGCAGATCAAATATGGATCGGAATCCGACAGAATGATAAGATAAAGAACAAATAGGAAACGTTTATCAATCTAACATGTTTCCCTTTTATTAAAGCTTCATCAGAGAATGAGATATGGAGAGAATGCTGTTGTCCTTTTGAAGTAGTTTCGATGTTCAGACAAGATGAGCTGGGATCAAATGGAGATCAAATATGGATCGGAATCCGACAGAATGATAAGATAAAGAACAAATAGGAAACGTTTATCAATCTAACATGTTTCCCTTTTATTAAAGCTTCATCAGAGAATGAGATATGGAGAGAATGCTGTTGTCCTTTTGAAGTAGTTTCGAGGTTCAGACAAAAAGAGCTGGGATCAAATGGAGATCAAATATGGATCGGAATCCGACACAATGATAAGATAAAGAACAAATAGGAAACGTTTAGCAATCTAACATGTTTCCCTTTTATTAAAGCTTCATCAGAGAATGAGATATGGAGAGAATGCTGTTGTCCTTTTGAAGTAGTTTCGATGTTCAGACAAGATGAGCTGGGATCAAATGGAGATCAAATATGGATCGGAATCCGACACAATGATAAGATAAAGAACAAATAGGAAACGTTTATCAATCTAACATGTTTCCCTTTTATTAAAGCTTCATCAGAGAATGAGATATGGAGAGAATGCTGTTGTCCTTTTGAAGTAGTTTCGAGGTTCAGACAAAAAGAGCTGGGATCAAATGGAGATCAAATATGGATCGGAATCCGACACAATGATAAGATAAAGAACAAATAGGAAACGTTTAGCAATCTAACATGTTTCCCTTTTATTAAAGCTTCATCAGAGAATGAGATATGGAGAGAATGCTGTTGTCCTTTTGAAGTAGTTTCGATGTTCAGACAAGATGAGCTGGGATCAAATGGAGATCAAATATGGATCGGAATCCGACACAATGATAAGATAAAGAACAAATAGGAAACGTTTATCAATCTAACATGTTTCCCTTTTATTAAAGCTTCATCAGAGAATGAGATATGGAGAGAATGCTGTTGTCCTTTTGAAGTAGTTTCGAGGTTCAGACAAAAAGAGCTGGGATCAAATGGAGATCAAATATGGATCGGAATCCGACAGAATGATAAGCTAAGAACAAATAGGAAACGTTTATCAATCTAACATGTTTCCCTTTTATTAAAGCTTCATCAGAGAATGAGATATGGAGAGAATGCTGTTGTCCTTTTGAAGTAGTTTCGATGTTCAGACAAGTTGAGCTGGGATCAAATGGAGATCAAATATGGATCGGAATCTGACAGAATGATAAGATAAAGAACAAATAGGAAACGTTTATCAATCTAACATGTTTCACTTTTATTAAAGCTTCATCAGAGAATGAGATATGGAGAGAATGCTGTTGTCCTTTTGAAGTAGTTTCGATGTTCAGACAAGATGAGCTGGGATCAAATGGAGATCAAATATGGATGGGAATCCGACAGAATGATAAGATAAAGAACAAATAGGAAACGTTTATCAATCTAACATGTTTCCCTTTTATTAAAGCTTCGTCAGAGATTAAAAGAAAATAAACAAAAAGACTTTGGTATTTTCAGTTATGTTTGTGGCAATTCTCATTGGTCAGTCATGTATCATGTACATTAAAACCATAGATGATTCTATATGTATCGTAAGTTTATAAAAGTTCTAGTACATCTAAGTGGGCATCAGATGGTAATGTATATTCGTAATTGTGTATGTGTGTTAAGACATTAGAAGTTCCTATTTGTTCTTTATCATATATATATATATATATATATATATATATATATATATATATATTTAAACTTTTATTGAAATACGTCAAAAAAATTTCCATATTTTCATTTGACATCATGAAAATACCAACCTTAAGAAAAATAGTGACAATATGCCTATAAAAACAGGTCTCAGTTTAAACTGACACCAAGAGAATATGGACTAATGACAATAGTAAGTAAATATTTGGGTATTTGTTTAATAAATCCTAGTTTTGATACATGTCATCTAAACATCTAGGAAAAAATGTATGTAATACAGAATAAAATAATTTCCAGTCAATTTTCATATTTTTCTTTCTGTATTTACTAAATATCAGGAAACTTCAAGAATGTGGCACAGAATTTTACACAAAACTACCATTGTACTTACAGCAAAGGCACAGGGAAGCTATGCTATGATGATGGGGAAGTGACTGAAGCCGAGATGCCAGGTCACCAATGTCCCTACTATACTGTGTGGTAGGCAAAAACAAACAATGTACATGCACAAAATTAAAAATATTAAAAATATTAAAGCACCCTGTATATTCGAAATCTGAACAAATGGAAGACATATAACTATGTTCCACCTGCACAAATTAGACTAAAAGTACAGAATTCAGAAAAAAAAATGTCAGATAGCATAAACTGGCTTACTGAAGCAGGAAACACTTAGCAAGAGATTCTTATCTTTTGCGAAAAATGAGTAACATCCAAGAAACGGGATATTTGATTGGATTGGCAAAATTAATCAACTCTTAACTCTGAGTAATCATAAATAATTGATTAGCTGCAGTCATAAAAATTCTACACCTTTACTTAATCAACCTTAATCAGACCTATGGGTGGATACTATATATATATATATAAAATCAGATAATTTTGTCACAATCACTTTTAATATAATAGAAAAAACAAATGAAATTGGAACTTAAATAGTTTGGGTTAATCTAAATTAATTCTTTATTCTGCAGTGCAAAATGACCTCGCTTTGTTTTTATTGAAACTTTTCTAGGTAAAAAAATAAAGCTTCCATATTTTTATACGTTTTGGTCACATTACCACCAGCCAATGACATTTGTTTTTTTTCTCCCTCTCTCTCTCTATTCTGTGTGTGCGTGTGTGTGTGTGTATATATATATATATATATATATATATATATATATATATATATATATATGGGAAAATTTATGACAAAGTGGAAAAAGTTTCCTTGTGATGCATTTCCTGCTTTAAATTTGTTATGAAGTCCTAAATGACAAAAGACATCACAAGAAAACGTTTTAAACTTTTTCATACATTTTTCACCCAATACTGCTCTTGATATATAAAAACACACACACACACATGTGTGTGTGTGTGTTAAATGCCACTTAAGGAGCTGCGTTCCTAACGAAACCGGACTCATAAATAATTACATCGGTTACACAACCACATGCTTATCCAAAAAAAAAAACAAACTACGAAACCTCTTTGAGCGAGAAAATTGTTATACATTTCTTGCTGCTACCAGAGATTGTAAAATGGCAAATTCATACTCAGATAAAAAGCTATGATTCCAAATTCAGATTTTCGTGACAGACTCTCTCTATTTTTAGCTAGATTCCTTTGACACCATCATTCTCTCAAAAACTCCTCCTCCTATTATAATTCTGCTTGTCCCTCCCTCAGCTAATTACTTAACCCGACTGTTACGCCCTGCTAATCCCTCATAAATAATTAACTATTCCATTTTGGTTGTGTGGAAAGACAGGAAAGACATATCAGAGATGCTACTTGGTTTCAGTGACAGAAAGAAAGCAAGAATGAAGGTATGTTGGAAGTATTTACCATCTCCTGTCATTGCCTCATAAATAATGAACTATTCTGTTTTGATCATGTGGAAAGACGGAAAAGATATATCAGAGACACTACTTTTTATCTTGGAGAAAATGAAAGAAAGAAAGATAATGTTTAATGCCGCCTGCTAATGCCTCATAAAGAATGAACCATTTCATTTTGATTGTGCGCAAAGACATATTAAAGACACTTATTGACTTCAGAAAGAAAGAAGGGAAGATAAAAATGTTTAATGTTGTGAATTTCAAATCCTTATTTGTACCACCTTACATCTTTAAATAATGACAAGCATTCCTATATATATATATATATATATATATATATATATATATATATATATGGTGTCCATAAAATTTGTGTGCACCTTAAAAAATTTATAACTTTATTTGTATTTGTGATAGAAATAATCTGTAAAAAACGTTATAAAGTTTAATATAGCTAGTTTTAAGTATAGCTAAAGTAACTAATGCGATTTCAGGCATTACTGTAAATCAGTTGGCAAATGTTTTCCGTGAACTGCAAAATCGTATTACCCTTTGTATTGCTAATGATGGAGGACATGTGGAAACTTAAATAATATTTCAATAAAACCTAAACAATTTACTTCTTTCTAATCCTTTTCACAAATTATTTCTATCGCAAATACAAATAAAGTTATAAATTTTTTAAAGTGCACATGAACTTTATGGACACCCCATATATATATATATATATATATATATATATATAAAAACATATATGAAGAAATACAGTTTTAAGGCATGCTGTATTTATGGAATAAAGTGTTTAATATCAGAGATAGAGTGTATGTTAATATAAATATAAAAGTGAACATTGAAGTCAACACTCAGTGGCCTGACAATTGCGTCTTGCATGAAACATCCTGTTGCCTCTAAGTGCTGACTTCAATGTCCACTTTTATATTTATTTATATAAATATGTTATTAAATACAACAGACAATGAATGTCTATTATCATGAACCATTCTAATGTTCATTATTTTTTCTTTATTAAGTAAGTTCATAGAACTGCATCTTGAAATTATGATCTGCATCTGCTACTCTGCGACCGTTATCGTCACATAGCAATTTTCTGTGTCAAAATAACAAAATATGAGCTTTGACAGTGGATATCTTTGTTTCATGCCTGCATAACCACGATGAGGATGACTCATGAGAGCCGAAAGCTTAGGACCAACTTAATAAAAACAAGAAATCAAAATGTTGGACAATTTTTGTCTTTATTTTTAACAGAAATTAAAGCAAATATTCAAACATTGGAACGGCTCATGATCAGACATAATAGACATTCATCGTCTATTGTGTTTAATAATATATGTTTAAATAATGATCTGCTGCCCCAATACATTAAATATATGTGTACGTATATGTATATATATATTTTAAACATGTAGTATTGAATGTTAAAGACAACATAGTCTTGCATATTTTCTTTTGAATTTTCTCATATTCTCTAATGAGACTTTATTTGAAAATGATTTTGAAATAAGTATTGTCCGTACGATAACCCAGCACTTTTGAACATCATTGTTCATCTTCAGGGTCAATATTTTTAGTCAAAATTTTTTTTTTTTAAACAAACATTTGTCAATTATCTTGTAGCGTAATCATGTTGCTACTTTTTTACAAACTAAATAAACGTTAAAATCCTTTTAAATATATATATAGATAGATAGTTATAATTGTTATTGCAATATTTTGCCAAAGTTGTTAAGCTAAAATATTTAACAATGTGATAGGGGAATTTCCAATGATATTTTCTTGTCGTAGAACTCACCATGAGCTTAAGCAATCACTAACTTAAGAATTAAGATTCATCAGAAATTCAAATAGGAAAAGCGCAAATAGTTAAAGAATAATTACTGGCCCTATCATCTCATTGGCCATTATGCTGTATAGCACCCTGGTGGGGTAGTCTGAGGTGACAGCATTGATTCTATAATAAAGTTGCATTCTTCGCTCTCTCTCGTCTTCTCCTGGCTGGTGATAGCAAGGAGTTTTTGTTCCAATGATAAAAGAACTTCAACACAGGGAATTTTAACCTATTTTATTAATCCCATCAACATTTAAATTTTCTATCTACTGAGGTCGCTCCCTCGCTGAGGAGCCGATTCAGTCATTATAGAAAACACATCTATATAGCTTGACGGTTAAGAAACAATTCACCAAAAAACATTTTCTATCTATCATTCCCACATTAGTTCAGCCAATCAAAATCAACTTCCTTATTTTGTCTTGTATTTGATCCCTAAGGTCAACCTCAGGAAGTCTGAGCAGAGATACACTTCCTCTAAAAGATCATAGTCTGCTAAACTATTACTAAACAATTGCAGCTATGTCATGAGTTCAAACCTCACTAAGTGTTAAACTATATCCAGTGTAGAGAATGCTTTTCTCAGAGTTTGGTTTTAATTTTAGCCAAAGTACAAACTCTTTAAAAAACAGACAAAAAGAAAAGAAGAAAACACCTTCAGACAATGTGCGATACTCAGACCATGAAATAAACCATAGAGGTTCTTAAACTATGGCATTAACTTTATTGAAACAATAAAGGGCTTATGGCAATGAAAAATGTCCCGAACTTTATTTAATTTTCCACTTCTCTTGGGGTGCTGAGCACAGAACTTTTGACGCAGGACTGTAGCCGTAGCGTATCATACAATTCTATTATTGTTAATATTCATTGCTGTAGTGAGGATAATTTTATCAAACAACCAGTGACCTGTAACAATGAACACTTCTGTGGCCTTTATTCAATTTGCAAACTCTACTCGGAGTTGAATGAAGGTGGCCCTTGAGTGACATAATGATGCTGCAATGTCTTTTTACAGGGGAATAATTTTGTTAAACAACCAGTGACTTGTAACAGTGAAAGATTCCGCAGGCTTTATTTGAATTATACACACTCTGCTCAGTTTACTTGACTATAAACAATATTTTGCAGGCAATTTCACACCGTATTCATGGCTGAAAGCTGCTAGGCACCTAATGAACATATGCAGGCTTTTTTCTTTCGTTAGACATACTGGTTTTCTTCTCAAACAAGGAGGACGAGACCATGTATTTTGCAGGGTTTCAAATGACTGTCTTTTCAATTAAACTCAGAAACCCTTCAACAGTGTTTTCTGCAACAGACATCCTGTCATTAAACTTATGATTTAATTTGGTATAAATGTTTAGGAATGAGTCATTTCCGGCTAAGTTCATTTATGGATACTGAAACCTTTCATAAATTTTTACATCATCATGTTCTCCATATAGACATGGTGGAGCAGCTCAGATTGAGGAATCAGAGAGCTGAGTTCGAATTCCAGTCAAATCCATTATATTCATTTACGTGCTAATACCTGTGGGAAAGGTATTAATCCTCTTCTTCTCCCCACAGCTATGGGTAAATAGCAGGACAGACCAGGTTCTATAGCCTTGGATGGCAACTGGTCTACCACAGAAAGAAATGGTAACCTACTGCAGGAGAAAAAAATCTACCTCGTCAGTCATGTATCGAAAGATACATGATCATGTAAGCATGTATCACGCATGACACATAACTGACTGATTCTCCGCATTCGGTCGAAACAAAAAAAAACGTGGAGGAAAGATGTTGGTTGGTAAATAATCGTAATTATCCATTACATAAAATAATCTAATTCACTCAAAAATGTTGCAGCGATATTTTTTTTAATCATTTCACCCCAATAAGGCAATACAGATGCACAGATGCAAGGGTTAGTGCCTGATTGATTGATCTGTTTTTTTACAGATTATCAAACTTTTGCGGGTTATTTAAAGCCGAATAATATTTTTAGATTTTAAGAACATTTTTTTGGGTGAGGATGGGAGGGGAGTGAGATAATAATCTTACTATGACAAGGCCTACTAATTAGCTTCACGGGGGGGGGGGGTAGATTCATACCTTTTCTAAGGGTATTTGCATGTAAGTGGACATAACGAACCTGACTGGAATTGAAACTCTGCTTTCCGAGTTCTATTTCCATGCTATTATCCATCATACCACCTGCACATCTAACCTTTCTCCGTTTAGTATTCCCAAGCAGTCACCCATCTAGGTACTGACCACGGTCGACATTGCTTAACTTCAATGATATTTCAAAAACCAGTGTTTGAATGTGACATGGCAGCAAGCCCAAGGGGTTACTGAGAGTGAAAAATCATTAATGCAGAAAGAGAGAGGACAATAAAAGACCAGGTTTCAAGGATAAAGATGATGACGACTGATATGACATTTAAATATTTGAAGATCAAAGTTGAATGGAAAGCAAAAAGCTGGAGGAGAGCTTCACAAGCGAGAAATGTGAGAGAAGAAACCATTACTTATTTTTATCTTTACATTGTACTTGTAAAATATCAGAAAATTTATATAGTTGTAAAGTTTCTTGTTTGTGTTGAATACGTACAGAATGTTACATTAAGCAACACCCTATTAACCCTTGATAAATTATCAAATGAATTTAATGTAAAATATTTTTAAAAAAGTAATGTTGGTTTTTAACCCACTTGGTACTTTTACTAATGAGATATAGTTCTGAAAATCTACAATTCCTTTACAAAGTTGTAGATTTTTGAAAAGTAGTTTCCCAGCATCTTGAATAGATCATGTGTCAGGTGTTAAAATAGATGGTTGAAATATAGTGCTATGGCACTTCCAGCCTTAAAGAGGTAAGCATCCTCTTGGGAGTTGGTTCCAAAAAATAGAGGTTCCTGGGTAGAAGTTGTTTGAGTGGAGCATACCTTTCACCAATGGAATACAAAGGGAATGAGGGTGGTTTGCTAAAAGGTGTGTGACAAGGCGGGTCTTAGCCACAAAAGTCAAAACTCGTAGCACATGGGAATGTAGTTCATTTGAACACTTTGAAATGGTGATAGAGATGCAAAAGATTTGCAATGTGGGAAAAGGTTCTATGGTGGAACACAATTCATCGCCCACAAGACAGCGGAAACGCTTTTGGACTCTACTGAGACCAGAAAGGGGAGATATATATAGCAGCACTAGTTCATTTTTAGCCTGATCTGGCTCTTGTAAAGTGATGTAATGGAATAACCAGTCACCCCCATGACTGATTACACTATAGGTAGGAAGTACCTATAAAGTCAACTGTCGATGAGAGACTTGGGGAAGAGTGAGAGAGAGAAGACGCAAGCACATCCGACCTTCCAATTAGTGACACTCACTACTAGATTTTCCTGTGTGTATAACTACCGTATTTCATATTGTACTGGTTGTGTGCAATAAACCTTTCTTCTATTATCTACCTGGTGTTAAGTATTTATCCCCTTAGCACGGAATATAACAAAGTTAGAGGGACAGGAGGATTTACGAAAAGAACCCTGAGCTGTTACATGACATCTGTTCTTCTTTACGGCAGTGAATGTTGAACAATTTCCTCAAAGATGAAGAAGAGACTCGAGGCGACGGAGATATGGTTCTACAGAAGGACGCTAAGGATATCATGGACTGAACACGTGAGCAATGCTGAGGTCTTAGAGAGGTTACAAACAAGATGGAGGCTTATACTTAACATCAGAAAGAGGCAGCTGAAGTTCCTGGGACACATAATGAGGAAGGAGAATCTGATACTCACGGGTCAAATAGAGGAAAAGAGAGACAAGAGAAAGCAGTGCATGATATACCTGACAAGCTTGAGCAGGTAGATATAACAGAACATGGTCTGGGGGAGGAAGCAGAGGGAAGGAAATTGCTGAGAGCTGCAAGGGATAGAGGAAGAGGTGGAGAGCCATGATCGTCTACATCATGAAAGGACATGGCACATAAAAAGAAAAAGTAAGTGAGAGGATAGTAGGAGGAATTAGTTTCTTACTGGAGCAGTACAAGAAACTGACCATTTTTCCAGCATCTTGAACGGTAATTCGTATTTACAAGCACATGTTATATATAATAAACTAGTTCACCCGTACTGTAAACATGTGGCAATAATATTGAACTAATTTTGTAATAAATTTGTACTTAGATTATCAAAAACTTTGTTCTTCGGAATTTCCTTGTTTATATTAAAAAAAAACATTCTGAACATTAAGCTAAACACTGAATAATTTTAGTTTACTCATACCATCAAAAAAAATAAACTGTACTTCTAAAATATCAAAAACTTTGTTCTTCTGCATTTTCTTGCTTCTGTTCAACACTTCCTGAATATCAAACCAAACAAATTCTATTTGCCATTGAATAATTATCGACTTTTATTTATCAACTGGTTTACCATGAAAACATGCATTGTACTTCTAAAATATCAAAAGCTTTACACTGCTCTGTATTTTCTTGTTTTTGTACAATACTTCATGAATATTAAATTATAATATATACCATTCTATTCTCTACTGAAGAATTCTGATTTTAACATAAACATAATGAAATTGTTGATTTAAAAACAGAAGTATTACATAGGCAAAAGAACGTTATTTATATATATATATATATATATATATATATATATATATATATATATTGGGGGAAACAAATATTCATACAAATATAAATTTTTCATTTACTGTTATTTCCAACTAATGAATAAACAAACTTTTCATATAATTAACTCTACACATATCTATAATAACTAAATATGCATAGAAAACAGAAACAATTTTGACTTAATAGAAATAAATCCCATTTATTCATTTTAATGGGTGAAAAGAGTATTCGTCCAATACAAAAAAGAATACATAATCTTCATTTAATACTTTCTAGAATAGCCATTATTCATTCTACAGCAATCAACCTCTTCTTTTAGTTCTCAATTAATGATCTGCAAATTTTAGTTGGTATTTTATTCCATTCTTCTTCGCATACCCTCTTCAGATCCGGGATGTTTGTTGGCGCTCTTGATTGGATTGGAACTTTCAAATAATGTCACAGATTCTCAATTGAATTTAAATCTGGGGACTGACTTGGCATTTCAGGCTATTTACCTTATTTTCAGCAAGTCATTTCTTCGTAGATTTCGCGGTGTGCTTAGGGTCATTATTTTGTTGGAAGATCCAATCAGGAGGAAGTTCAAGATTTTCAACTGAAATCATTAAATTTGCTTCCAAAATATTTTGATATGCTGCAGCATTCATTCTATCATCTATTACGGATATATGTTGCCAGTAACGTTTGCAGACAAACATCCCTAAACCATGATGCTGCCACCACCAAATTTCACTGTTGGAACTGTGTTCTTTTGTTTGAAGGCACCGCCATGTTTCCTCCATACATGAATTCTAGAATTACAGCCAAACAACTCGATTTTGGTTTTGTCTGTCCATAATACTATTTCCCAATATGATTTTTCTTTATTCTTTTGTTCACAAACAAATTTTAACTTAGCATTTCTGTGTCTTTTGAATAGCAGCGGAGTTTTCTGAGACAAGTGCGACTTTAGACTGTTCCAATGAATTTCATTGCTTATTGTCCATTTAGTGACACAGATTCCTAATGAAAGCAAATCATCCTGCAACTCTTGATGAGTAACTATTGGATTTTGTTTTTATTTTAACACATTAATTTCCTCAAAGAAATCTTCAATGGAGCACCTGTTCTTATTTGGTTTTCAACAGTTTTGTATTTTTTATACCTTGCAAGGAATGAACTAATGGTAATAAATGGAATATTCAGGTTGTCTGGGATTTTCCTGTAACTTTCACCTTCTTTCCAGAGCTTAACAATCAGTTCTTTTTGCGAATTTGTCAATTCTTTTGCCATGATGATAACCTTCTTGCACGAATATCAATTACAGAATGTTCTGTTTAATATTTTTTAGGCTAAAAATAACAACTGATAACATTATTGAAACATTCCAGAATATTCCACTTGAATAATCTAGAGAACTGAAGGAATTTAAAAGCTTTAAAATCTGAAACTTGCATTGTACAAATATTTTTTCATCCATAAAAATAGATTAATGGGATTTATTTCTATTAAATCAAATTTTTGTTCTGTTTTCTATGCATATTTAGTTATTATTCATCTGCATACAGTTAATTATATGAAAAGTATTTTTATCATTAGTTGGAAATACAATAAATTACAAATTTATATGTGTATGAATATTTGTTTCCACCTACTGTGTGTGTGTGTGTGTGTGTGTGTGTGTGTGTGTGTGTGTATATATATATATATATATATATATATGTGATGAAAAATATGGAAAAGACAAAGCAAAATCCGAATATGCAAGTTTACTTTTTTAATTTTGTTTTACAGTCGACGTCAGAAGTTTCGGTCTAGTAGACCATCTTCAGGACACGGTTATTGGAAACATATTTATATTTAAGTCAACATGAAGAGATGATAGACACAAGACTAGTGAGAAACAGAAAAACTGAAATTTTAAAGTCAGCATTCCCTTTAAAATTTCAGTTTTTCTGTTTCTGACCGTATATATAAATAGCCGAGAAAAATAACAGCACTTGTGGCCTCACGATTGCATCTAGCATGAAACAGACTGTCGCCTCTAAGTGTTGACTTATATGTTCACTTTTATATTTACACACACTATCTCTGATATTGAGCACTTTATCCCATAAATATAGCACACTTTAAGACTATATTTCTTCATATATATATATATATATATATATGTGTGTGTGTGTGTGTGTGTGTGGAGCAGCATTCTCCTGGATTTCCTTGAGGATTTGAAATCTTGTTCCTTTCAACTGGGATATGACTTTTGGAAAGAGGAAGGGGTGAGATTTGGGGAATACAATATGTTGTCTGATTTGGGAAATGTCATGTTGGCCAAAAACTGCTTCATAAGCTGCACTAAATGGGCAGGTGTGTTGTCATTATAGAGTTTCCACTCACCTGATGCATGCAGTTATGTCTTTTTTCTGATGAAAACACATCACAGTAGTACCCTTTGTTTACTGACTGACCAGGTGGAGCATTTGCGCGATGAAAAATACCCTTGTAGTTGGAGAAAAATAACCGAGAAAAATAGCCGAGAAAAATAACAGCACTCGTGGCCTCACGATTGCATCTAGCATGAAACAGACTGTCGCCTCTAAGTGTTGACTTATATGTTCACTTTTATATTTACACACACTATCTCTGATATTGAGCACTTTATCCCATAAATATAGCATATCTTAAGACGTTATTTCTTCATATATATATATATATATATATATATATATATATATATTAATAAATATACATATTATCCCTCACTGATAGCATGACTCAATATACTTAATAGCTATGTTGTATTACCTCGGGCACTGTTTTATTAACACCAATACTATATGTGCAATATGTTATAATCATATATATATATATATATATATAGTGTGTGTTATTAAAGATGGCTGACTGCAATTAAGCTTTACATTCAATTTTTTCTTGTGTTCATATGTTTTTTTTCTGGAATGAAATTGCATAAAAACTGTCCAAATGTTCTATATATCTGAGCTACATATATAAAAATCTAGATATTCAGTTAAAAAACATCCCTGAAAATGGCTAATAGAATGGATAAAATTGCTCGGATATATAGAACACTTTTTTACTCACTTTATATCCAGAAAACAAAACACTTATACAAACACGGTAAAAATTGAATAAAAAGTTATGGCCGCATGCTTTTGTCTATACTCTTAACTATTACCAAAGATGATTTCATTTTTACTTTTAACCGAGCGCATGGACTGTTTTGTTTCTCTATCTAGAGTTATAGGAATGTCTCATTTTCCAAACATGGTCAGTACATTGTGGCCGTGTTCATAGTCGATATTACTGAATGTTGGCTTTTTCATTTTTATGTCAAGAAGAGAAGAAAATTATTAGAACACATGAAAAATTAAATAAAAAAAACTCAACCAAAGTACCTTGTCAGTCATATTTAAAGAAACTTGAATACATATATATATATATATATATATATATATATATATATATATATATACACACATGTGTTTTACATATGGAAATTATATGGTTAAATCGTCTTTAATTTATTAAATCTTGAGGAATTTTTTTCGCTCTGTTTTTTAAATAGCATCTACCATGAAGGCACAGGCAGTTATGTCTTTCCACAGATTCATTTTCTTTATTATCTGTGAATTGCCATTTCTGGATTGGTTTCTTGTTGCCCTCACCACAATTTTAATTTCAGAATAGTCATTATATTGGCTACCACTCAAGGCTAGAGAACCCAGTCATCACCGCTACTTAATCTACAACTTGGAAGAACCGGGATGGATTCATGCTTTGACCAAGGGCATATATTGCACACTAAACACAACGGCCTCAGCCCGAATTCAAACCCTGCATGCTGATTTCACTTCCTGTACTAATAAAATGCATGGACTTGTAATTATTTGAAAACACTCAATTCTACAATTCTCTTGCTTGTGTAGAGGACCAGGGTGTGAAGATGTGATAGTGTGAAGATGTGAAGAGATATCTCTGGGTTAAGGTTTCCTGCTATCCGGTCCAGCTACATAGGAATGTTGGACTATAATTAAGTCCAAAGAAGACAAAGAAAACAAACAAGACCGATATACATGGGTAAACAAATATATATTAATAAACAAAGACATGAAAAGTTACATAGTGTTTGTCTGGAGAAGTTATGTGTGTGTGTGTGTGTGTGTGTGTTGAGTGTCCGTACGTACGTATATTGTTCTTAGCATGTTCCCAGAATTTGGGAAATGTTGTCTCTGTGAGAGGTCACATATTGGTGTAAGTGGAAAAAGAACGATTTTACCTCATCTCCGTGAGAGGTAGCGGCCCAAAGCCTGAGTCGAAAAAAAGAGATTTTACCTCATCTCCGCGCGAGATGGCGGCCCAAGGACTGAGTCGGAAAAAGAGAGAGAAAAAGGTCAGCCAGTATTTATACTCGTGGGAGAGAGACCCCTGTTGAAGCATTAAGGAACTGAGGAGGAGCTAACTCCGACACTTGAAACAGTTTACCATAGGTTTCTTTTTTTAACTTTAACTTTTCACTGTAAGAAAATACCAGTTAAAATTCTAATTTAAATACTAAACACATTTGTTCAGTCAGATGTGAGCTATTCAAACATAAACCATGACCCCACCCCAAATATAGGTCACTGGGATCTTTATCGAAATCTAAAAACAATCACAGGATAAGAATTACTAGAATCATGACTTCAAGAACGAATACTTTATTTTTAAAATGCAGATTCAGGATAAAACACCATTTGTCTTTTGTGCATCATTGAATACAAAGTTCCCAACACAGAGAACAATGCAGGTGAGAAAAAAAAAAAAAGAGAAAATAATATACCTGGTGACAAATGTTAAACACTAACAGAATCAGAAAAGATATGAATTGAAAGGAAAAACAAGTCATGTAACCGACTTTAACCAATCAGTAAGAAACTAGTGAGCTTTATTGACTCACTGTAATTCTACAGTCACAATGTCAAGATAAAAAAAAATGACTAAGCTGAAAAAGTAAGACTAATATGCAGGACAACATTCAACAGAAATTTTATATATATATATATATATATATATATATATATATATATATATGTAAGCAAATATGTGGATGTAGATCCGACGGTATGATGAAAAAATATGGAAAAGACAAAGCAAAATCCGAATGTGTAAGTTTACTGTTTTAATTTTGTTTTACTGTCGACGTCAGACATTTCGGTCTAGTAGACCATCTTCAGGACATGGTTATTGGAGACATATTTAAGTCAATATGAAGAGACGATAAATCTGTGAAGATTTTAAAATATATTCATAATAAAAACCTTAGACGGATTTATGAGGCAGGCATAATATCCACTTCACGTACGGTAAATACTAGACCCGGGTTTTTTAACATCTCGCCGTTCCTGGCAAGATTAATGCTTGACAAACGTACTGATGAGCTCTAGATTCAAATAGAATTCCTCTTTTCCACTTAAGATAAAATCTCTTTCTTGGGAGCGCGTTTTCGCATCATCGCCCGCGTGACGCCAACGTGATCAAATCAAAAAACAAAAAAAAAGGGAACGCTGACTTTAGAATTTCAGTTTTTCTGTTTCTGACTAGTCTTGTGTCTATCATCTCTTCATATTGACTTAAATATAAATATGTCTCCAATAACCATGTCCTGAAGATGGTCTACTAAACCGAAACGTCTGACGTCGACAGTAAAACAAAATTAAAACAGTAAACTTACACATTCGGATTTTGCTTTGTCTTTTCCATATTTTTTTATCATATATATATATATATATATATATATATATATATATATATACGTATGTGTGCAAATATATAGAAAAACAGGAAAGAACCATTAGGTTAATAATCCAAAATCCTTTATTATTTTTGTTTTTATTTTTTAAAAAACAGTGCTCAATATACAAGTAGAGCCTAAATTATAATTATTTTTTAAAAAATATGATTCCATCACAACATAAGAGTTCTCATTTTTCAAAAACAAGAAGCTACCCAGCTCTGTTTTATCCTTAAGCTTGAGGATGTAAGAGAGCTGGGTTCTTTAATTCAATTTAATTTCTATAATTAAATTGAAGTTTTTTTGCTTCTCTTTTTGAAACATGAGAACTCTTATGTAGCAATGGAATCATATTTTTTAAAAAATAATTATAATATATATATATATATATACACGTATATATATGTGTATATGTTTAGCTGCCAATATTCGAGCATACCAGTCTTTAAAGGCAGCTAGACAATCCCTGTTGCAGATGCCTGATCAGACACATTTGTGTTAGTTCGACACCCACAGAGACCATCTCTAGTTTATACTGCAACTATGCTGAGCAGACCTTAGAGGGAGAGAGTAAATAATCTGGCATGAGCAATAGTGTGGACAAAGCCAGTACTTTCAAAACGTTGGTCACAGTGACTTCTTGATTGATTCATTCATTTTCTACAGCTTACCAACGCTTTGCAAGTTATTTAAAGCCAGAATATATTTTTAGATCATAAGAATGTTTTTAAGAGAATGGCTTCATAATACAAGTCTTAAAATTAACCCACAGCTTGGAGAGAAGAGGTAAATTTATATGTTTCCCAAGGATATTTGCACATAAGAGAATATAACAACGAACCCAACTGGAATTGGAACTCCGCTTTTCAATTAATAAGTCCAAGCCATTATCCATGATACCACCGGCACATCCAAGCTTACAGCACCTGGTATCTCCAAGCATCTAACCATCTACATACTGAACAGGCTCAACATTGATTAACTCTGGTAATTGGATGATGTGGCCATTAGCAAGATGAATTGTGACTTCATGCTTAAACAACCATAGACAGTTCACAAATAGTTCCATCTATCAAATTTCACTCACAAGGCTTAGGGTAACCCTTGGTTTTCGGGCACTTTCCAAAGGTTCCACATACTGGGTTCATTGCCCCAGGCTGATAACATCAAGAAGGTGAGATTTGAAACCAGGTCTCATGGTTGGAAAGCGAACAATTTGGCCACTCACCCATGTGTATATATTAGTGGACAATGTGATCAACACTGAGTGGTGACAGTCTAATTTATGATTGAACACAATCTTCAGGCCATGTTTGTTGCATTTTGGCTCACCTTTATATATGCTGAACAATGGGCCATTATGAGGAGTAAGGTATATAGTATTATACTAACAGTTTTTGAGTAGTCAATAACAGTTATGTTTCAAATTTTATATTTTTATGTTACACACACCCTATCACTGATATTGAGCACTTTTACCCATAAATATAGCATATCTTAAAACTATATTTTTATCACATATATTTATATATAACAGGAGGGGGTATGGTGGCATAGCGGGTAGTGGCTCGGACTGAGGGCTCAGAGAGCCGAGTTTGAATTCCTGTTGAATCCATTACATTCACTTAGATGCTAATACCCTTGGAAAGGTATGAATCCTCCCTCCAGTTATGGGTAAATAGCAGAACAGACTGAGTTCTATAGCCTTGGATGGTAACTGGACTAGGAGAAGAACAAGTCTGAATTCAAAACCTGTGGAGGATCATTTGGGGACCTTGTGGCATGTAGTGCAAAAGGTCTCTGTATTCGGCCTTTCAAAAAGAGTGGTTGGTTCTGCACAAAACCTTCACCGCTATAATCAAATCATATGTGCTGGTGTCTGGGCTGTCGGTTCCTAGGAACTGAGTTGCTGACCCTCAAACATTGAATACAACGAAGAGAGTTCACCGTATATACACAGTGTAACACGGATATAAGAGAGTTGTCGGGACCGGAGAGGAAGTCTCTTATATCCGGGTTTGATCTATTTTGTTTTATTAACACAGGCTCTAATTTTGGACCAGATAAAATCTCTCTTATATCCGGGTTTCTCTTATATCCGGGTTACACTGTACAACAATAATAGATAACAATGTCATTAATGATAGCAACAAACATGCTCATAAAAATAACAATCAATGTCAAGCTGATAGAGTGACACTCAGAGAAAAAAACTAATTAAGAAATATGAGCTTGACTGCCAATTTTACACATAGGTGTCTATATATATATATATATATATATGTAAGTTTTTTTTTTTTTTATATATATCCAACATGGGTAAATGAATGAGTTGAAAATGCAACTGGAGTACAGATATTTAACCGGTTTCACAGTTCTCTGATTTTCAAAATTTGAATTGCAATGTCAATCGTTATTTTCTGTCTTCTTAATTCCAGTACTTTTATTGCTCTCTCCTCAAAAAATGTTTTACTTTTACTCATATACTTTCACACTCTTGTAACCCCCCCGTGTCTTAGTGGCTTTATTGCCATGCTTGGGATGAAAAGATTTTTAAAAAGCTTAAAAACTATTGGAAATGTCTTAGTACTATATAATGACATGATATTCATTTGCCGTTGTTAAAGTCCCTTCTCGTTTGACGTTTTACCATTACCTATCGTCTTCATTCCACACCTTTGACCCTTTACTCTGATCTCAGTAATCTCCCTTCACATGAAAGCCTGCCCTTCACATGAAAGCCTGCCTTAAACTACATCCGCATCCTGGGTAAGACGATAAACTACGTCCAGCAGCAAAGCTTCTGATGAGGAGGTTTTGATGTGCATGGAACCACTTTTTAATTGCTGATATTCCCAGGTCTGCCCTGACCCATGGTAGTAGCACCTGTTAGGGTACCCAGCTATGGGCAAATAGTTAACCACAAAACTGGGGTAAAAACACTATGAAAGTGTAAAATAGGTTTTAATACCAGAAATATTTTGTAAAAAATTACTACCAGCAATAAATTTTAGATGAAAAAAAATTTATTACAAGCAATACATTTTTTAAAAAAAAATTATTACTAGCAATCTATTTCTGGTAATATTTTTCCTTCAAAAAAAATATAACCAGAAATAGATTTTTGACAAAACACAATAACAAACCAAACCAAACCAACACATGAAAGCATATCACTGTCACTATTGAAGAATGAAAAAAAAAACAAAACAATTTTTACAGATTAACTCAACGGTACTTTCCAATTCCCTCCATTTTCAAAACAACACCTGCATATTATTTCAACGAATGTTTGAATACAGATATACAAAGGGAATTATAAATTCTATGGCTTCCCACAGCCTCTCACAAATTAGCAATCAACTTATTCTGATAAAATCAACAACTCCAATAATATTGGAATGGCCAAATAGTTTGTTCACTTAAAGCTTTTAGTTTTAACCTATTTCATTCACAAAGGATTACTTTTGATTACATTGTGTCAGTGTGCACTTTCAAATAAAATATAACAGTTATGTTTTGTGGGTACATGCTGGAGGGAACGAATATATAGCAATTATGCATGTCTTGTATCCAAATGTATCAGCCACCACTTGATCACATGGTGAAGGAAGGCTTACTTGTTTTCAATGTTGCAAGGATAGGTTGGCCATCTAATGTAACCAGCTAGTCATGCAAATGTATTTTGTCTCTCGGTATGTTACCATGTCTGCAACATTGGAGAATGGACAAAATTAAATTAGTGACTTTCATTTTGGTTGAATTTTCATCTGTTTATATACACATCTATAGATCCACTTTGAAAAGGCCAATTGCTTCTCATTGGCTTGCGGCCTTATATCCTGGTGGTGAAGGCTTTCTGATTGATTGGTCAGACTATTTATTTTTAGAAATGGTGAAACTTCGGTCTCCTTGTTATTTATTTATTTCTCTGTCACAACAAAATCGTGTAGACATGCCTTTTCAACAAATTGTGCTTTATATTTTAAGAAAAGCAAAAAAGTTTCTAAATGTTTATTGGCACAGACTGATTGATTTGTTTTTTTTTTCAGCCTATCAAACTTTTGCTGGTTACTTAAGGCCAGAAAAGACTTTTGGGGGATAATAATGATTTATTGAAATAAGTCTTACTAATTTACTCATAGCTGGGGGGGAGGGGAAAGAGGCGGATTCATACCATTTCCAAGTGTAATTACACATAAGTGACTATAACGAACCCAACTGGAATTGGAACTCCAATTTCCAATTCCAAGCCATTATACATTACTCTATCCACAAACAAGCTTACAACAACTGGTATCACTAAGCAGTCACCCATTTAGTTTGTTAAACTTATTGAAATCTTAAGATATATTAGTCACAAAAACTTGGGCCATAAAAATTTCAATGTTTGAGATACTGATAAAGAACTTATGGACAGGTTTTTGATGGTTTACATTTTTTAGAAAGGATCTCTGACCCTAATTCCCAGTGTTAAAGCTTATATTTAGTTAAAAAAACTTCAGAAGACTCAAAAAAAAAAAAAAAAAAAATTCCTGTGAACTGTTTTCAAGGTAAGTAATTATCACTATTATATACCTCTTCATTCTTGCATGTTGTATCCAAAAGTCACTTGAAGAAGGTCTGAGAGAGTCTGATAAATGGTAGGGGAGGAACATTTACTTTTATGTTCTTTTAAGAAAAATTCCTCGAACTTGTGTGATTATTAAGATCACCACATATATCAATTTCGCACTTTTTGATTCTGGAGAAACTTTTATTAAAACCCCCATCCAGACAAATCCCGACATCCCAAATTACTAAGTCATTTCCCACCACTTGTATTAGGTATATAAGAGAAATACTCTAGAAGAAAAATAAAATATTATTAGGAAACTATTGTACAAAATAATCTTCAGCAAATTTATTTTCATGAAAGACAGATAATTTGGAATAACGCAAACAGG
>OZ038517.1:46503140-46518140 GCA_964036315.1 Acanthosepion esculentum | reverse complement strand
TAGTTTAAAAATAAAGAATACGTTACATGCATTTATACAGAATTATCCTCAATTTGACATCCAAGAAGATAGAATCTATGGTTGTCAGTAAAACAAAAATCCCAACATGTGAATTACAAATTGGAGAAACTAAAGTTATGCAAGTAGAAATATTTAACTATCTAAGAAGTGTTTTAACAGAGGACAGAAAATGTGGCACGGAAATTTGAAGGTGCAATGGGAGAGCGAAAGAGACCTTCCAAAAGCTGAAAATTTAATTAGAAATAAGTCATCTTCGTCGTCGTCTTTTTCTATATGCCATGTTGTCGTCTTCTTCTTCTTCCATGTGCCATGTTGTCTTCTCCTCCTTCTTCTATGTGCTATGTCGCCGCCTTCTTCTCGCATGTGCCATGTCATCTTCTTCTTCTCCTTCCATGTGCCATGTCGTCTTCTTCTTCTCCTTCCATGTGCCATGTCGTCTTCTTCTTCTCCCTCCATGTGCCATGTCGTCTTCTTCTTCTCCCTCCATGTGCCATGTCGTCTTCTTCTTCTCCCTCCATGTGCCATGTCGTTTTCTTCTTCTTCCTCCATGTGCCATGTCGTCTTCTTCTTCTTCTCCCATGTGCCATGTCATCTTCTTCTTCTTCTTCTCCCATGTGCCATGTCATCTTCTTCTTCTTCTTCTCCCATGTGCCATGTCATCTTCTTCTTCTTCTCCCATGTGCCATGTCATCTTCTTCTTCTTCTCCCATGTGCCATGTCATCATCTTCTTCTTCTTCTTCTTCTTCTCCCATGTGCCATGTCTTCTTCTTTTTCTTCTTCTATGTGCCATGTTTTCTTCTTCTTCTTCCTCCTCTTCTTCTATGTGTCATGTTTTCTTCTTTTTCTTCTTCTTCCTCCTCTATGTGCCATGTCGTCTTCTTTTTCTTCTTCCATGTGCCATGTCATCTTCTTCTTCACCCATGTGCCATGTCTTCTTTTTCTTCTTCTATGTGCCATGTCTTCTTCTTCTTCCTCTTCTTCTATGTGCCATGTCGTCTTCTTTTTCTTCTCCCATGTGCCACGTCATCTTCTTCTTCTTCTTCTTCTTCTTCTCCCATGTGCCACGTCATCTTCTTCTTCTTCTTCTTCTCCCATGTGCCACGTCGTCTTCTTCTTCTTCTTCTTCTCCCATGTGCCATATCTTCTTCTTCTTCTTCCATGTACCATGTCATCATCTTCTTCTTCTTCTTCTTCTTCTTCTCCCATGTACCATGTCATCATCTTCTTCTTCTTCTTCTTCTCCCATGTGCCATGTCATCTTCTTCTTTTTCTTCCTCTTCTCCCATGTGCCATGTCATCTTCTTCTTCTTCTTCTTCTCCCATGTGCCACGTCATCTTCTTCTTCTTCTCCCATGTGCCACGTCATCTTCTTCTTCTCCCATGTGCCACGTCATCTTCTTCTTCTTCTTCTCCCATGTGCCACGTCGTCTTCTTCTTCTTCTTCTTCTCCCATGTGCCATCTTCTTCTTCTTCTTCTTCTCCCATGTGCCATCTTCTTCTTCTTCTTCTCCCATGTGCCATATCTTCTTCTTCTTCTTCCATGTACCATGTCATCATCTTCTTCTTCTTCCATGTACCATGTCATCTTCTTCTTCTTCTTCTTCTCCCATGTGCCATGTCATCATCTTCTTCTTCTTCTTCTTCTCCCATGTGCCATGTCATCTTCTTCTTTTTCTTCCTCTTCTCCCATGTGCCATGTCATCTTCTTCTTCTTCTCCTCCCATGTGCCATGTCATCTTCTCCTTCTTCTATGTGCCATGTCACCTTCTTCTTTTTCTTCTATGTGCCATGTCACCTTCTTCTTTTTCTTCTATGTGCCATGTCATCGTCTTTTTCTTCTTCTTCTTCTTCTTCTATGTGGTCTGTCCGTTCAGGACATTGGTGATCAACACAATTTTCTATCATTTGTAGCTCTTAATAAATTTTGTCTTTTTGCTATCTCTCCCAAACCCTTCTCCCCGATCCATTTACTCAAGCTCACCAGGTCGTTTATGCATTCTTTTCCTCTGTCTCTCTGGCCTTCAATCTATCATGTGAGTGAGTACCACATTTTCCAAAACCCCTTTCCGTAGCAATTTCAACTACCCCTTCTTGATTTTAACTGATGAAAAGTGTCCTTTTTGAATCCTTTTTTTCTAGAACTTTGTCATTCACATGTTCAGTCCATGGTATTCTCAGCATCTGCCTGTAGAACCACATTTCTCTTGTTTCAAGTCTCTTCTTCATCAGTGAAAAATCTGTCCAGCATTTGATGCCCCTATCGTCCGGTTCACACTCCTCCCCATTCTTTTGAATAGGAGTAAAGTTTTATCCCTTGTTCCCTATTTAGGATTGAGTTTCCAGTTCCTAAAGTCCACTTTTCTTTGTTTCTAAAACAATTTTCCCTGTTTCTTAATACTTTGCTTAGCTTTTGGAAGGCACTTTCACTGTCCAAATGCACCTTTGAACATCTGTATTTCACTTTCCTTCCTTTGATAAAACACTTCCACCAATATTTAATATTGTTGTACTTGTTTGATTTTGGTATCTCCAATTTGTAATTTGAATTTTGGGCAGCCCTCCCCTTGCTAACAACCATGCCTTCTATTGCAATTGATGTTTAATCGAATGTCAAGTCACTCTTTTCCCAACTGAACTGTTGGAGTTATCCACTGTCAGGCTCTAATTATCTTGAATTTTTAGGTGTACCTATAAGATGTGCTAATATATGCATAGATATTGAATAAGAATTCAGTATTTTGCTGTGAAATTTTTCCAAAAAATGATGAAATAATTTTTCTCGATTTTATTCCTCTATTTATTGCACTGTCTACTCACAGCGGCAGATTGATCATCAAAATAAAAGCAGAGATAAAAAGCAACACAAAATTAACATACAGATAAATACAATACTTAACTTTACTTTTTGTTTTTGAATTTGGTGATGTTGTTATTGTGAGTTCAATCCCCGGGCCGGGTTGTGTATACTTAAACTCGGCAGAAACAGGATGAGTAATAACTGAGCAGTACTTTAGTAAAGACTAGACAACTTATTCCAAGACATGCTCAGCAAAATGAGAACAATCTACCCACATTGACTACATAAAGGGTTCAGTTTGAAATTCCCTTATGGTTACCTGGATCAACAAGTACCAGATGAAGGCTGGTGGCACAGTTGCAAGACATTGTGATCATAACAACAAAGATGAGGATAATAGCACAAATATAAAGAATGTAAATAAATTTTGCTTTAGATAGAATTTTTTTCTGTCTATCCTATTTTCTCTTACTTTTCACACCATCAAATCTCCAGTTTCATTTTAAGTAATTGATTTTTTTTTCTATTTGTCTATATTTCTGAGATTATTGTACTATTTACAATGTTCAGACAGTAGTTTTCATCATTATTGCTGTATTGATGACATTTCAGCCATTGTACACTCTGGCCTTCTTCAGGTGATGCATGTTGGAATTTTGAACTGAACACTTTATTTTGTCCACTGAGGTAGATTGTTCTAGTTCCACATGCCATGCCTTTTCTGCATATCTCAGTTTCAGTTATTTCCCTTTAGTGCTATACATACTTCTTTCATTGAAGGTCTAATTTTTAAGCTAATTTTAAGGATTTGGTTTGGTTTGTTTTACAGCATATCAATCTCAATGGGTCATTTAATGCCGACAACTTTTTTTTTCCTGGTAATATTTTTGTTTTGTCAAAAATCTATTTCTGGTAATATTTTTTTCATAAACAATGTATAGCTGGGAATATAATTTTTTAAAAATGTATAGCTGGTAATATTTTTTTTTAAAAAACATATTGCTGGTAAAAGTTTTTCTTCTTCAAAAATGTATTCCTGGTAATAATTTTTTTTTACAAAGCATTTCTGATATTAAAACCTAGTTTTACACTTTCATAATGCTTTTTACCTCAGTTTCGGGGTTAACTATTTGCCCATAGCTGGAACCCCTAACAGGTGCTACCACCCTGGGTCAGGGGACCTGGGGACACCAGCAATTAAGAGGTGGTTCCACGCTCCTCAAAGCCTCCTGATTAGAGGCCTTGCTGTTGGACGTAGTTTATCATCATACCCAGGATGTTAATTTTAAGGAGATCGCATCATACACAAGATATCTATTTAGCATATGTATTGCTGGCACTGGCTATGCCATTGAACAAACTATATATCCATCTCCTGCAGTCAAATTATTTTCAATATTAGGATTTCAAAGGTTGTATAATATGGTAACTCAACCCTCCAAGTTTTGTTCACCTCTGCTGTGGCCAGGTATTAAACACACAACTCTTTGAGTAAAGTCATTGGATGTCACTGGATTACTTCACTTACCTATACTTTTACCCACTGGGCCATGTATGAATTTTTCAGACTTATAAAACTGTCTCAGACATTTTTTTTTTACCAGAAGTCATATTACAATTTGTTGTTTTTCTCTAGCATTCTGTATTAGTAGTTCGCATATTATGTATACATGCCTATGCTTGGCCAGCTTAGGTGGTTTTTGAGGCCTACCATATTTTCCTAAATAATTCTTTGAAGAATTTTTTTTATCCCTGTTTGAGTGTGCTACAAATTGTTTTTAAGTCAACTCAGGTTTTTATAAAATTTTTACATATTTTGTTTTTAAAAATATTTTCAACTTTCTCAGATCAAACTTAAAAATGATTTTGAGTGAGTGAAGCCCTGTGAATCTTAGTCAAGGACACATGGCACAGTGGATAAAGGCATTGGTTAGATCCAGTGACAGGACCCAAAGAGTGCGAGTTCAATACCCGGTTCAGGCAGTGGAGAACTTTCAGAGGGAAAATTAGCAGGAGATAACTGATAACTGACATCCATCAAACATGGCTCGTGGAACTAGAACAGTCTACCCCAGTGATCGAAATAAAGGGTTCGGTTCGAAATTCCAACCACCTGAAGAAGGCCGGAGCGTACAACGGCCGAAACGTTGTGACAAATATGGCAACAAAGATGAGGACAATAGTCCGACTAATGTAAATACTGTACATAATACCTCATCTCAGAAATATAGACAGACTTAGTGAAAACCATCTTTCACTGAACCGTGTAGACTGATTGATTGCATGTTATTTAAAGCCAGAAAACCTTTTTAGATTCTAAGAATTTGTTTTTTGGGAGAGATAATTGTTTAGTGATACAAGTCTTACTAATTAACCTATAGCTGAGGGAGAAGTGTTATGTTGTAAGTGGAAACTACGGAAACAGATGCACCATTTCAGCTATCATTCAGGCATGTAAGTACTGTGTTGGCGATATTGTGTATGTGCAAATAAAATGCAGGAGTATCTCTTCTGCAAAAAGAAGTCACCAGACTAAACTGCATTGTCATTATTACAGACCTCCTCACCAAGTTGTGACAAGGTGGATTCATACCTTTCCCAATAATATTTGTGTGTAAGTGAATATAACGAACTGAACGGCAATTGGAACTCTGCTCTCCAAATTAACAATTCAGAACCATTATCCATTACACCACCTGCACATCCAAGCTTACAACACCTGTTGTTCCAAAGCAATCACCCATCTGAACCTTGTAGACTGGTGCTACAGTCACAAATAATTGTACCAGATAAAAGAAACCTCATTACTTAAGGGCTTTTAACAGTACCAGCAACAACTAAAATGCATAGCACATGGAACTTGAAAAGAAAAACAATGACATGATCATGATGGTTTGTTTTTAAGTTTATTTTGTTTTAGAGCATATCAACACCTAAATGGGTTATTTAATGCCAATAACATTTTTACAATAGATTCATATGAATAGATTATATATTTTTTGTAAGAAATCGGTTTGTAAATCAGGTTTCATTGGTGTATTTTGGTAAAGCATGTTTTTGTTGAGAGTCAAATGCAAGTATGGCCAACCTGTGGTGCATGCGCCGTAAGTGGTGCATTGGATGCTTACAAGGGGCGCATTGCATCCTTTTGATGAAAAGAAACTAAGCCACTTCTACTCATTCATTTCAGTGATTTTATATTTATTGCACGTCCTTTGCAAAAGTGCTAAATGTTTGATTTGTGTTTGTCCCATTTCTTTTTGTTATAACTTTAAAATATGTCCATATTACAACACGTACGGAAAGGAAGTGAATGTTTGTGTGGCGCATTTAAATTAATCGTACAAAATATTGGCGCATGGAATCAAAAGGTTGGCCACCCCTGGTCAAATGTATTGCTGGTAATTTTTATTTTTTCAAGTCATGGTGACCTGGGAATAACAGCAGTTAAGATGTGGTTCCACACTCCTCAAAAACACCTGATCAGAGCCCTTGCTGCTGGATGTAGTTTATCGTCATACCTAAGATGGGTTACGAAGTAAACCCCCATCAGTACTGGAAAGAGCAATAATAGTTACTGAATTTAAGAAACCTGTTTTACTGAAAAATTGTTTTAAGAGAAAGATTTTTTTGAATTTCAACTGGTACAGGTGGTTTACTCAATGAATGCCAAAAGTTTCCTTAGAAGGAAATGGCTAATATTACCATAAGCCTTATCATAAAAATTGCTGAATGATCCTTTTGTCTTGAAATGTCCATTTCAAACTCATTACTAATATACTTTTTCATTCATTTTAAATTTTACTGTTTCTAACAGAATACATTTTTTTATGCAAATGGAAAAAATGACATTTTTTCTCATGGGATTTTTTTGTGAATTTTTTTTTTTAAATTACTGGATCATGCAACTTTTGAAGACCTAATTTTGAAGTTAATTTTAAGGGGATCACATCATACACAAGATATAAAATTAGCATAACTACTGCTGGCCCTGGCTACACTGTTGACCACACTATATTTCCATTTACTGTAGTCAAATTCGTTTCAAAATGAGGTCTTCAAAAGTCACTTGATATATATGGTACACAATTTTTTCTTCCATGTAAGAGAATTAGTTAAATTTAGTTTCAGTATACTTTATAATGTTGCCAAAATGTTATGATAGTAACAACAAAGATGAGGATACTAGTCCAAATGTAATGACTGTAAATAAATTTTGCTTTAGATTAAATTACACAAAATTGTTTCCTTCCAAGTCATAACATTAATTAAACAGTAATGTTTAACCTTCATGCCTGCAAAAAAGGCGGTATGTCAAAATGATAGTTATTCCCTTCATTAATGTATGCACTTTTGACTCCCTCAGCAAAGTTTATTTGCAAGACTATAAAAATATGTGAATCAAGTACAATGTGATATTTATTCAGTCACTCAAGTGCCATATGTGATATATGCTTAGGTGATGGTGTCTCTTTCGATTCTTGACTCACTAGGTAGAAGATTTTTGCACAGTAGGTTGCTGTTTCTTTCCTTGATAGACTGGTTGCCAACCAAGGCTATAGGACCACGTCTGTCCTGCTACTCATAGCTGGGGGAAGAACAGATGGATTCATACTTTTCCCACTGTTAGTTGCGTGTAAGTGAATGTAATGAACTCAACTGGAATTTGAACTTGGCTCTCCAATTTCTCATTCCGGTCTGTTAACCATTACACCAAAACGCACATATTTATTGTTTGCCATTTTATAGGATATAAATTTGAGAAGAAATCTTTTCATTCAAAAATTTATTTTAAAATTTACAAAATGACCAAAATATGTAAACTAACTACAATGCAAGATTTATTTTTGGGGTTCAGAATTTTATTACAAATACCGATTAACTATTGTTGCCAATTCTCAAGAATAAAGAAAATGTGTAAATCCACTTTCACGTGTTTGGGTTTTATTAAAAATTTTTTCATTACTTTTTACAGCAATAAACATTGTTGAGGGAGTCAAAATTGTATGCAGTAGGGATCATTTTGCTAAACCATTTTTTGGTGAGCACATTGCCAATTAAATTAACATTGCCAAGTTTTAATATACTTTATAATGTTACTGAAATATTGTGATAGTGTTGTAATTTTATCTCATCCTCATAACCGAGGAAAGGTTACTAAATAGAATAATCAAACGAAGGTTGGACAAGAACAACACATATAAGATTTGCCAGCATTGCGTAGAAGAAATAGTCAACTGCTAGAAGTGAGTTAAGTGAATTCCACAATGTATCTCCAACTGCAGGATATCTACCAACTGTCCCATGCAGTCAGATGTGGTACAGGGCCGAATTTAATGTGGGGTATACGAGCCCATAGGCTTGGCCAAAAATTCCCTGTAGACCCTGTATAAAACGGTAGGTGTTTTCCCCAAGATGGGGAACATAACCTCGTCTGGGGATCCTCTCTACCCAGAGGCAGAGAGTGTGACCAGCACAGCTGGAGACAAATCTCCAACTGCAGACCAACATACAGTATTTACTACCGTATTTATGGGAATGGGGACATGCTCATTATCATTCGTATGTATGCTGCAACAGATAGTAACAAAGATGAGGATAATAATCTGAATGTAAATAAATTTTGCTTTAGATTAATACAATTTTTTTTTATCTATCCTATTTTGGCTTACTTCTTTTCACACTATCAAATCTCTAATTTGATTTCAAGTAAACAATTTTTTAAAAATAATCTTTTCAATCATTTCCGTCTTAATGAAATAATTAAATTTAGACTTAATATACTTTATAATGTTTTGCACAAAAAAAAATTATGTTCTCAAATTGTTTGCTTCTTTTGGAGAAGAAGAAAACAAAATTGCTTGTCCAAATTTTACTAAACAGCAAATTATTGTCTCCTTTCTTGGTTCCAACTTTTTTCTTGTGGAAACGATTTGTTCGAGTGAGCTAAAGTCACTACTTCTAAGTTTTCAGCAAATATTTTTTCTGCTTTCTCTGATGGTACACTTATTACTATTACTTTTATTTAAAAAAAAAAATTAATCTATGCTTTAGTTTTATGGGTAAATACAAACTGCTCCATTTTTTGAGCAAAAGTTATAGGCCATTCATTTTGAACTTCCATTTTTTAATGATCGCCGTCTTTGTTTCTCTGTTGAGCAAAATTTATTATCTATATTAATCTTTTGTCTATCTCCCAGCCTTGTTCAAAGAGGCTTAAAAATGAAAAAATGAAATCATCTTAACCCTTTCACAGCCAACTACAATTTAAGTCGCATTTTCTTGAAGAGTGTTTTTAGCTTAGAAAATTCCAATGAAGTGAAAACATCCACATTATTTTGCTGAGTAAGCCACTTAGTGAAATTTTATCCAGACTCTGCGTGCAAATATTCTACAAGTGTGACAAGTATATAAAAAAAAAAAGAAAGAAAAACTTAGCATTGTTTTGGAAATCAGAACAATAAAAAAACATAGCTTAGTATTAGAATGATGTTCTTTAGAGAAGTCATTACCGGCAAGAGCGAAAACAGCTACTGGACTTGAGAACCCATTTTCCAGAAAAATTGTTTCAAGAGAAAGATCCTTATAAATTTCAACCAACTGTAGTCCTGGCTGCTTGGTCATCATCCAGTTTATGTCTGACAGAAAAAGAAACAAATGACCCATACCAAAAGGATGCACAAAGAGTGACAGTATCAGGAACAAATCCTGATGTCTGCAGTGAGAGAAAAAGCCAGTAACTGTGCAAATTGGATACCTGTGAGGATTTTCATGTTAAACTCAACCTTCTCCATCATTTCACCCTTTTAACTGATCGATTTGTGTTTTTTTACAGCTTATCAACCACTTGTGGGTTATTTAAGGTGAAAACATAATTTGGATTGTAAGAATAATTCCAGAGAAGATATTACATGTCTTCAGTAGAGATGGACCTGAAGTGGTTTATGTATAACTGAGAGTGCTAAATGCTATTAAATCTCATATTTCATGTTTTCAATAGAGATGGACCTGAAGTAGTCTATGTATTGCTGAGAGTGCTAAACACTATTAAATCTCATATAACATGTTTTCAATAGGAATGCATCTGAAGTGGCCCATGTATTGCTGAGAGTGCTAAACACTATTAAATCTCATATTAAATGTTGTCAATAGGGATGGACCTGAAGTGGACTATGTATCACTGTGAGTGCTAAACACTATTAAATCTAATATGACATGTTTTCAATAGGCATAGACCTGAAGTGGCCAGTGTATCGCTGAGAGTGCTAAACACTATTCAATCACATATTACACGTTCTCAATAGGGATGGACCTGAAGTGGCCCATGTATCACTGCGGGTGCTAAATACTATTTCAAAGAGGTTAACATCAATGTTGAGAGAGAAAAAATAGCAATATTTTTTCTTTAATCATTTCACCCCAAGTATGGTCATAAAGCCACTAAGACAACAGAGGAGAAAGAACAATAGATGAAAGTTGTGAAAAGAAACTAGATTCAAGAAAAGCTAACTGATAATGCTTCACCTTAAAAATATACCAACAAAAATCATCAGTGAACTAGGAAAAGTTCAAATGACTTATCTCGTTAGCCGACTCAAGAGTTTTATGTCAAAATACAGGGTAATAAAATGTGATAAATTCTTGTCATTTTCACATTTTTTCAATTCTATTATTTATTCAGAGTCTGTCTATATTTCTGAGATGAGGTATTATGTACAGTATTTACATTAGTCGGACTATTGTCCTCATCTTTGTCGCCATATTTGTCACAACGTTTCGGCTGTTGTACGCTCCGGCCTTCTTCAGGTGGTTGGAATTTTGAACTGAACCCTTTATTTCGATCACTGGGGTAGACTGTCCTCAAGGACACATGGCACAGTGGATAAAGGTGTTGGTTAGATCCAGTGACAGACCCAAAGAGTGTGAGTTCAATACCCGGTTAAGGCAGTTGGAGAACTTTCAGAGGGAAAATTAGCAGGAGATAACTGATAACTGACATCCATCAAACATGGCACATGAAACTAGAACAGTCTACCCCAGTGATCGAAATAAAGGGTTCAGTTCGAAATTCCAACCACCTGAAGAAGGCCGGAGCATACAACAGCCGAAACGTTGTAACAAATATGGCGACAAAGATGAGGACAATAGTCCGACTAATGTAAATACTGTCTATTATTATTCTATGTGCTGTGTTCCTTCTGGGCATGAGCAATTATGGCTTACCAGAATTTCCTGTCCTTTGTAGCACTGAGCAAATTTTGTCTTTTTGCTATCTCTCTTAATCCCTGTTCCTTGATGATAGCTCTCCACAATTTCCTGTCCTTTGTAGCACTGAGCAAATTTTGTCTTTTTGCTATCTCTCTTAATCCCTGTTTATTGACCCAATCTTGCCAGGTAATGCATTGCTTTCCTCTATCACTCTTGCTTTCAATATGTCCTGTGAGTGACTAATTTTGACCATCACCAACAAAGACTTTTTTCAAATTTGGTACAATTATAGAACTCCATGAGAGAAACTGAATGGTACCTATTTTACATCTTTAGGTCAAAGAGTTTCTGAGATACGACCCTTGCTGAAAAGGTGAATTTTGGAAAACAGTCACAAAGTTTAAATATATCTCAGTTGTTTTTTTTTCAATTATTTACCATTTTAAAGTATTTGGATTGATCTAAAATGTTATCTATATTTTTTGTGGTTTAAATGTCAAATAAGATAATTTGACCTTGACCTTTAATTTCTCAAAAGACTTTTTTTTTTTAAATTTGATAACAAATTTATCTGCCTTACGGCAAGATATGTCAAGATGGAAATTTGCCTGTGGCCTGAGGATTTACTGAGTTTGGTCCAAATTCACAACAGCAGATTTTGGTACTTGCCACTATATATTAACATTTTCATGCCTCTCGGTCAAGTTGTATATATCTTTAGAAAGCTCTTTGAATGCTGATTATTATTCCCAGAAAAACTATAATAAAAAAAAATCTACAGAATTTGTGTTATTTGTAGTTAAATGCTGACTAAATCAGTGGAAAATAAACAACCAAATCTTTGGTTTTGGTTACATTTTTATTATACAACAAATAGATTTTAATATGAAAAAGTGTCATAATGAAAATAATTATTTTAAAAAGTGCGTCATGAGTCAATGTTAAGATAACATGAAATAATATGAAAATATGCAACAAATGACGAACAAAGTTTTGTTGACATTTGACTTGCTACACTAAATAAATGCACAAAACAATTTATTGAGTATATCTCCAAGATGATGTACTATTATTTACATTATCCGGACTATTATCCTCATCTTCATTGCCTTATTCACAACTTTTCAGCTGTTGTACACTCCGGCCTTCTTCAGGTGATTGGAATTTCGAACCGAACCTTTTATTTCATCGACCAGGGTAGATTGTTCTAGTTCCACGTACCATGCCTCTTCTAGATGTCTTAGTTATTTCCCTTTAACTCAACTCACCAAGTTTTTTTGGTTCATTTTTTGTAGCCTGATATTGAACTCACTACTTTTTGTATCTAGTCACTGAATCTAACCAATGCCTTCATCCACTGGGCCATGTAAATAACCAATTTTTTAGATTTTGTTCTTACATATATGATTAACAGTTACAAGCAAACCCATTGTTCCTACAACTGCATGATTCTGTCTAATATCTAAATTACTTTTAAGTTTTTGCCAAGTCAAAATATGTGCTAGTCATAAAAAATTTTATTAAGTCAGTGTGAAAAAAGAAAAAAATTGACCACAAAATAGCTTTAAATTGGCACCTATAAACATGGTCCTCTGAAGGAAGTCACTTACTCTCCACACTGTATAGATATTGGTGGCTTTTCATAGTAGTTGATATTCTTCACCAATACAGGAAAAACAAAAGAGTTGTAGTAAGTATTTTTTTTAATTTCATATTCAGTTTATTTTTTTTAAAATTATGTTGGTGTAATGATACAACATAATTATTATTGATAAATCCTCAGTGGCTAAAAGTTATTTACTGCAAAACAATAAGATATCTTTTGAGACATTTTATAATTTTGGTCTTAATTCATACTATTAGTATAATCGTGTAAACTTTTGTTGCTAGAATATAGAATCAAAAAAAATTTAAATGATTTTGACTAAAATTTCTTGTCAAGAATCTACCAGTGTAGCACAAAAGATCTGATAACAGTGAAATTATTACACAATTAAAAGAACTTTTCAGTTGGTGAAAAGAGGTCCCAGAAAGTACAAATTTTGACAATGCATCCAAAAAACTGGGGTATCCAAAGAATTCAAATGGCAGGAAAAACTTGGCCAAAATGGCAAAAAAAACTTTTAAATGATCAAGAAATATTAACTATACCAAATACAAAAAATGTAGAGACAATGATGAAGTTGTACTATTTTATAAGAGTGAAGACGTTAGCAGCATGATGCGTGGAAAACTGGTAAGACAGTCTTAAGAAATGGTAAAAGAGTTCAGGGACAAATGTATCTTGTACTCTGTAACCTCAAAAAGGCATACTAATTATTTAAATCAAAAAATCCAAAGAGAATTAATCTTTCAAAATTTGCTGATCTCAGACCAAAAGAATGTATCCTAGCAGGTGGTGCTGAAACATACATTGTCTATTTTTGCACAATACATCAAAATATGAAGCTGATTATTGTGGGAAGGGTACACTGACTCAAGATAAAAACTATCATTTAACAGATTACCACCAATGCGTAACTGCTGTTACATGCAATGAAGCAACAGTTAACTGCTATTTGGATGACTGCTCAAATTGTAGCAATTTGAGGAGGGTTTTGTTTTGATATATAGAAAAAATTCTAAATAAACAAATTTAATAGATGTTTTCTGTACAAACAGTGGCTATCAGCTGATAGAACTCCACTGAAAACTGTACTATAATCTACAGACGAATTTACTGAAACCTTTTGTGCAGGCCTTCAAACCTTAAAAAAAAGCATGATTTCATTGCCAAAGAACAATCAAAATTTTGTTCTAATAATAAAAATTCTTTGACGGATGGTAAAGTCATAGTTATTGCAGATTCTGCTGAGATTTATTCATTTATTTTGCAGGATGCTACACAAGACTTCCACTGGAATAATTCCCAAGCAACATTACATCCATTTGTCTTGTATTACAGAAATGACAAAGAGCTGGAGCATATTAATAATGTAATTATATCAGATTGTCTCAAGCATGATACAGTAACTGTCCATTTATTCCAAGGAAAACTTACAGAAGTACTGAAAAAAATCTTAATTTTAAAATAAAAAGCTGATCTATTTCTCTGATGGTGCTGCTTCACATTATAAAAATTTGATCAATTTCTGCAACCATAAGGCTGACTTTGGTATTGATGCAGGGTGGTGCCTTTTTGCTACATATCATGGGAAAGAACTGTGACAGGTAAGGTGACACTATTAAGAGATTAGCAGCAAAAGCAAGCCTGCAGCGACCCTATAATGAACAAATAATGACACCAAGACAGTTGCTTGATTATGCAAGAAAGAAACATTTCAGGCATAAATATTTTTTATTCCTCAACAAATGAATGAACAAATGAAGCAGAAATCTTAGAAAATAGATTCAAAAATGCCTCAAAAATTCCAGGAACTCAAAAACTACATGTTTTTATTCATGTGTTTCAGGAAGAGGTACAAATAAAAACAGTGTCAACTCAGGATGAAAGAAAAATATTTAAAATTATAAAATGTGACTATAGCGAGCTTGAAAACATTAAGGGATTTGTTACAGCAATCTATGATAGGAATTGGTGATCAGAACGTGTGCTTGAAAAATATCCTGATAATGAAGAGGTAAAATTGATATTTTTACAACCAAAGATCCCTTCTCCATCTTTCTGTTATCCATTACATCCACATATATTAATTTTAAATTATTCTGATATTCTTAGTTCAGTTGATCCAATTACTGACACGGGAAGAACGTATAAACTTTCAAAAACTGAGACGGAAAAAGCTTCAAATATTTCAGGAAAGACAATTTCTTGAACTAACTAACTTTAAATAAAGATACAATCAAGGTTGGTCTTCATAAAAAATTTGAGTGAAAAACTAAATGGCTTGCATATCCAAATATTTTATTTTCTATTCAAACATGTATCCCAACAAGCAGAAGACCAAATTTGTTCATTAATTCTCTTTGTAAA
>OZ038517.1:46495640-46500640 GCA_964036315.1 Acanthosepion esculentum | reverse complement strand
AGTGCCTTTGATTGCCTAGATTCTGATAGTGTATGATTGTATAGAGATGATGGCTTATTAGTTGTTAAAAACTCCACTAAAATGTCTGTGTTGATATATTTATACTTGCTTCTCTATGTGTGTGTGTATATATATATATATGTGTATGCGTATATATATGTGGGTATGTGTAGACATGTGTATGTGTGTATATATGTATATATGTGTGACTGTACACTTATATCTGTAGGTAGTTCTTATTTTCTTTCACCCAATGTATAATAAGGCGTATATCGACTTATATGATAAAATATATATATTTTTATATATGTTTTTGTGTTTGGAATTTTCGTTTTTTATATATTAGATAATGTTATTTTTAAACCTATTTTTTTTTTCTAAGCTTATCACCCCAAGCAAGGCTGGAGGCCACTAGCATGCAAGGGGTTACAGAAGGTTTGGAGGAAGAGCAGATAGGAGTGGTAAAGAAGAGGATGTGGAGAAAGATAGTGGATCGATCAAGGCAAGGGGGTTACAGAAGATTTGGAGCGAGAGCAGATAGGAATGAAAGGTGAAAGGATGTGGAGAAGGGAAGTGGATAGATCAAGGCAACTGGAGATGTCGATTGACGTTACACTTAAATAGTTGGAGATTATATTTGTCAGGGAAACAGGAATAAGGAAGGGAGTTCCACAGGCGAGATGTGCGAGACATGAAGCTATTGGAGTAGAAGAGACGTCTACATCTAACGGTTTCAACAGTGAAAGGGTGGGAACAGGATGCCAGCCTCGTAGGATGTTTAAATTCATGAGGCCTAGGAACCAGCGAAAGCAGCACCTCGGAGCAATTACCGTGAAAGTATTTGTAAAAAAGACAGAGCGAGGCAACGTCACATCTGTGAGAGAGTGACTGCAGACGAGATGACAGATCAGGATCCAATTACATTGCATATCTGTCTCTGGATCTTATCAAGAACCCTGAGGCAAACAACAGGGGCTCCAGACCATATATGGCAGCAATACTCCATGCAAGGGCAAATGGTTGATTTATAGATTTGGAGGATCGATTCCAGGGAGAAAAATTTCCTGGCTTGGCACAGGGAACCAACTTTTCTTGCGGTGGATGATGCAACTGACTCGATGTATTTGTTCCATCTCAGATCAGCGGACAGCATGAGACCGAGCAGCCGCAGGGAGAAGCTCTCGAGAAGTTGGTCTTCAGACATTCTAATGGGATGCAGGGATGGATCCTTGTGGTGGTTAGTAGAGAGCAGTTTTGTTTTAGAGGCGTTAAAGTTAACCATCCATTTCTTGCCCCAGTTCACAACCGATTGGAGGTCCTTTTCTATTTGAACTGCCAGGTAAACTTTGTCAGCATCACTAGATTTGTGTTTGAGGCAGGAGTAAATTGTGGTGTCATCCGCATAGATGCCGACTTGAGAATCTATGGCATCAGGAAGGTCGTTTATGAATATGAGGAACAGAGTAGGGCCTAGGATGGAGCCTTGAGGAACACCTGCATTAGTGGGATAGGAGCTGGAGATGAATCCATTGAGAACAATCTTCAATTCACGGTTTGACAGGAATGATTGTATTAGGTCAAACAATCGACCTGTGATACCATAACCCTGGAGCTTGCGAAGAAGGCCGGCATGCCAAACTCAATCAAACGCTTTGGAGATGTCTAGGGCCATGGCACGAGCTTCACCGTTATTATGAATAGCTTGGTAGAGAAATTCAGTGATGGCCATTTTCATCTATGTATATTTGCCCGTATAAGTTATATTTTCATAAGTGGTTAGAATTCGTTTAATAACACTTTCAGTCTTGAATATTTCTTGGTTGTTGTATCAGACTGTCTAGGTCAATGTATGTGGATGTGTGTACATGTATTTATTGGTGTCTATGTGTATAGAAAATGCATGCCCATTTAATTGTGTATGTATGTGTGTGTGTTCGTTTTTTTTAAATTTTTTTATAAAGGGCCGTGGAGATGTCTCCTGTCTTGTCACCTTTTTGTGTGTGCATATATCTAAATATGTCTGGGTGCTTATGTATTATAATCTGAGTGTGTATTGTCTTACGTGAGAGGTTAGCACCGCACTCACACAATTGGAATTAAAATGTATCCATTTTGTCAGGAAGACCAATCGATCTTAATGTCTATTCTAATGTAATTTCAATGATAAAATAAATTAAATAACATATGTATTTTTTCTTTTCTCCTCAGTAATTTTATAATTTTAAACTCAATAGAGATTAAATTTAGATTTTAAAATTGGTAATTTTTTACTTTTAATTTTAATTTCAAATTTTATCATATAATTTAAAACTTATTGGTTAGAATAAATTCTATTTTAGTATAACCCTAACTTTAAAGCTTTTAATAGCTATTATAACCTTATTTCATTGTCAAGTTTTTGGAATTCTCGTATACTTGTATTTTGATTGGTCATTCCAGCTTATGTAACAGTGTTTTCCCCTTGCGAAGGATCGTTAATTAATTTGAAACTTTTAAAACCCTTTATTCTACATTCAGCATCATCACTTGATAAGACACCGGAGGTGATGAAACAAAATGGCTATTTTTGTAGTGATTTTATAACATATTTATGTTATAATTTTTAAATAAATAATTATATATATATATATATATATATATATATATATACACGCACACACACACACAATGTTTTATATATATCAGTGGACATTGAGGTCAACATCCTGAGGCAACAGTCAGTTTCATGCTTAAACATAATCTTCAGGCAATGAAAATTGCATTTAAGCATGAAATAGACTATTGCCACTGGGTGTTGAACTCAATATCCACTTTTATATTTCCATAAGATCTGTCTTTGATAGTGACCACTTCATCCCATAAATCTAGTATATTACCTTAAAACTATATTATCATCATGCATATATATATATATATAATGAAAAGACTTGAACACTATATCCTTACTCTGTCCTGGACATTGAGTTCTAACTGGATCATATCCTCTTGGAATTATTTTTATACATATATGTATGTGTATATATAATTGCATATGTATGTGTATATTTACCACTAATATTGTCTATATAAATATATATATATATATATACGCACACACACATGCACACAGGTTTCAGATATAACTAAAAATCTAAAAATCTACCTGTAAAAGGACAATATGAACAAAGATAAAAGAAAACTTAGCTAACTTGTTTCATCTTTCGATGAATTTTATCAAGACAAATGTAACGATTTTATTTTGGAAGAAGTATTCATAAACAAAAGTAAAAATCAGTATCTGTTTATATTTCTGAGATGAGGTATGATGTACACTATTTACATTATTCGGACTATTGTCTTCATCTTTGTCACCATATTTATCACAATGTTTCATTTGTTGTATGATCCAGCTTTCTTCAGGTGGTTGGAATGTCGAACTTAACCCTTTAGTCTACCCCAGTGAACAAAATAAAGGTTTCAGTTCAACATTCCAACCACCTAAAGAAGGCTGGAACATACAACAAATGAAACATTGTGATAAATATGGCAACAAGTATGAAGACAATAGTCTGAATAATGTAAATAAAAGTAAAAATGTTAAATTTTTACATTTAAGAGATGCTCATAAATATTCATCAGGCTAACTGAAATGTCTAGATAAATTATGGTGGATGCTAAGTGATGTAATTTAATCTAAATAAATAACTGGCTAATTCTGTCTGTCCATCTGTGTGTCTGAAAACCACTCTAACTCAGGCCACACTTGCTCTACATTGGCATACCATTTTGGAATCAGGATACCCTTCGTCTGGTGCTTGAACATCCAACATTGGGATTTGTGCCTGGATGAATGTAGAGGGGAAAATATTTTTGGGATTTGTCGCTCGTCATATGATGGACTTTCTGCTAGGTAAGTATTATATAAATACAGCTATCCAGAAGGCTTAGATAGATACCTGGCTTCTCCAGCTGTCTGGAGCATACGCACTTGATTTGGAACTCAATCTGTTGTGGAGCTAAATGCGTCCTAGATGGGGTAAACGTATAGAAACGTCAGGAACTTGTAAATAAGTGTTACGCAGAGTAATCGAGTTGTGGTCGCTGATAACTACTCTTCCCTCGACTACCTACTGACTCCTACTTATAATAGGTGGGAGAGTCTATTACCTAGACAAGGTGTCTTTCACTATAACACAATCCTATCAGCCAAACAAAATAAGACTGAGCTTCAGGTAATTTGGCTTGATCTCACAAATGCATATAAATCAGTTCCTCATGAGTTAATTCAAATGTTCCTCGAAATTTTTCAATTTCCCTAGTAAGGTTAGGGAAGTGATGATGAAATATTTCAGAACAATGTTTATGCACTTCACCGTTGGTAAATATATCACCAAGTGGCAAGCCCTCGTGGCTGGCATCATGATGGGATGAGTGAGATTTCCCCACTTCTTTTCATTATGTCTATGGAATTCATATTATTGTATGCAGTGAACACAGCAAAGGAAGTGATTAATAAGGAAAAAAATGACCCTCCCTCCTTCCAGAGAATTCATGGATGACATCACCATTTTGGTCCTGGCTAAGGTTAGTGCCAATAAACTGCTGCAGTGCTATCATAAGCTCATCGTATGGGTGAGTATAAAGGCTAAGCCTAAGAAAAGCCAGAGATTATCATAACTCAGAGGCGCTGTCAGGGAGATTCACTTTTGCATTGGGGTGACATGATCCTGACAGTCAAAGAGAAGCTAGTGAAGAGCCTCAGACAGCTGTATGAAATTCCACTGACTGATTGGCACCAAGATAAAGAAGTGACACGAGATCTACTTGAATCCATTGACAGAACTCATCTCTGAGGGCTCTGTGCTGCCAACACGATTTGCTGCTGGGGCCATTGCAAGTGAATGATATTACTCTGTCTTGCATTCAAAGGCATAGCAGTGTATCAACAAGTACCTGTGTAAGTGGCTTGGAGTTCCCCCTGCCAATTCTCCACAGTGGGACTCTATACCAATGCCAGAAAC
>OZ038517.1:46428140-46493140 GCA_964036315.1 Acanthosepion esculentum | reverse complement strand
AAAACAAATAAAGATAATCAACCCAAATAGATAAATTAAAAACTGTTCCGACCAAAATAATAGTAAGAACAAACCACAACATCCCACCCCAAAATTCAACAAATAGATTTAATCAATGACAAATAAACAAATATATAAGATAAAAAATAAAAATGAAAATAAATAAAAACAAGCAAAACAATTTGACCCAAATAAATAAACAAACATCCGACTTCCGGTAAATGACCGCCATAATAGACTACCAACAATAAGCTATATAAACAAATTTTTACTACGTTAATAAAAAACACCGATCAAAATAAAAAATAAATATATAAGATAAAAAATAAAAATAAAATTTAAAAAAACAAACAAAAAAACAAGCAAAATAATTTGACATAAATAAATAAACAAATAAGCGACTTCCGGTGAAAGTAACCGCCAAAATAGACTACCCATAATGCACCACTGACCCTTATATATAAATAGCCGAGAAAAATAACAGCACTAGTTGCCTGACGATTGCACTAGCATGAAACAGACTGTCGCCTCTAAGTGCTGACTTCCATGTCCACTTATATATATATATATATATATATATATATATGTGTGTGTGTGTGTGTCTATGTATGTATATTTGTACTTATGCACAAAGTTATTTGCTTAGAACTCATGTAGAATGAAAGATGGAAGATCTGTTCAAATTCTTATTAGGGCATTTGATAAGCAATCTTGACAGCTTTGTCAAATCTTGCATTTATGAAAAGCAAAGATAAATATCTAATTAGTTTGCAAAAAAAAAAGAAAAATTTCAGATAATTAACATTCTTATTATTTTTAATTAAGGCTGAAATCATTTTTTTCTCATTCAACCAAAACAACTTATTTGAAATTAGACATTTAAAAGTTTGTCAGACAACTGAACACATTTAGGGATTCCTTTTACCTTTTAGGGCTACCACATTCCTACCAGTCTGTTGGGCAAATTCATAATGTAGTGACAAATATTCATATTGTATCGCTCTGTTCCCACCAATGCCTGCAATGCAAGTGATTTGATTCTAAGCAATCCATGTGATATATGGGATTCCACAGTTTTATACTTGATATAATCTCCAATTGCTACCTTGCTCAGTATTGAAACCCACACAAGCTGTTATGGTCATGTATGCTGCTTCATTTAATTTTCTCATCTCCCAGCAATCCTATCAATTATTTGGACCTCATTCCAAACAAGGTGTGGGAATGTTGACATGGTGTAATGGTTAGAAATCTTGTCTTACTAGATCAATTAGTAGTGAGTTTAATCCTCACTGGGTGTCACATACTTTGGGCTTTGTGCCACATCTAAGTGACACTCAGCATCCCAAATAAGGTAATGTGGTTCCTTCTGTATTTGATCATACCCAACTTTTCTTCTTTGCCTAGTATTTTTTTATTTTTTTATTTATCAATTTTCTTGTGTTCTTTGAGTTTGTCTTTGAGATTTTAATTAGGAAATCTTTGGTTATTTGTTTGTATGAAATAGATTTTGCTGAAAAACATTTATTATAATTATAAATATATATCAATTCTTCTGGACCAATTTACTCATCTCTGTTGTCTCTCAATTTATGAATGTACACTCGGTTCTAAGTGTTTGTAGCATTTGCTTTCTCAGAATGTCAAACAAGGCGGTTCATTTGATTTATGGGCAATGCAGTTCCGATTCCTCAGAACTTTTAGAACTTGCGACCATCAATTCTTCTTTAAGATGCCATTCTGTTTGTGTATATTTCATGGAACCAGACAATCTTCATCATTTCTTTTCTCCATGAGAACTTCTCCTGTCAGGCACTTAGGTACGAGTTTTGGGAGTCTTAAATCTAATGTCTCGTCTTCACTAATCGGAAGATTCCCATACGGTGTCCCGATCTACACTTGACCAACCGATTGAGCTATTTCAGCAGACATTGTGAGGAATATGGGGAAATTTTCGATAACAACAACAAAAATTAGGACTATAGTCTGAATCATCATCATCATCATCTTTCACCCTTAACCTCAGAAGGAATCATTCGCACACTGGTTTGCTGAGCTGTCCACCGTTCTCTTCCATCAGCTTGGGTCTCCACAAATGGATTCTTGGTGTGCTCATCATGTAGCATGTCTTGGGCACTTAAACCTGTCGGAGCCCATCCCTCTCTGAATGTAAATATCATAAATAATGATTACTATTCATTCAAAAACACTAATTTAATCTAATTAAAATTTTTTTTTAAAGAAACAGATAAGTTGAGAGTATCATCTACAAACTTGTGCATGGATTTCAGCTATCAATTGCCATGCTCACGTTTGATTGTGGTGGTTTCTGCAGTCAAAATGTAGAGACAATGATTTGACGCTTCCTATAATTCTGTGCAGAGTTGGCTGAATTGTATAAAATGTAAAACATCTTCATTAAGTTGACTGACTTAGATTTTTATCCGAGAAACCCATTAATCAAATCAACCCGAGGCAAGGTGGGCCAGAGGGTGATTGGTCGAATTTTAATTATACTAGATCTTGCTCAGATAAGCCAGTGTTTCATCGTTGCTGGTTCTGTTTCCACCATTCCCTTACAGGTTCTAATTAAGCTTTTTAATTAGTTCTTTCTTTCACTGATCTCAGCTCAATCAAATTTTTCTTCAGGACTTTTAATCCTAAAAGATTGTTCTCCTGCACAAATGGGGATATTATCAAGTTAAATATTTACAAATTGCGAGAAACCTATTCTCCTAAAAAATAGAGAAATATTTAATAAGATTTAAGCAGACAGCAGTATTGGCTGATTGGTCAGTGAATGCCAAATGTTTCCTGATAAGAGTCTATTTAATATTCTCATAGACTATGCCCTGCACCTTTGCAAGGAGAGGATGTAAAGAGATTGGCACTGACCATCTATGCATTCCATAACACATCCCAAACAAATCGACCAATACAAGTCAATGATCTTGCTTTTCCTTAGGGAGTTAATATACAGATTTTGATGGAGAGAGCTATGCTGATGACATAGATATTTACAGAAAACCAACATCCTCTACCAAGTGTTCCAAGAAATGGAACTGTAGATAAATCTTTCCAAAACGATCTATGGTCAGGAATTGGAATGAAAACAGTGATGGACAAGGCTGGTGCTAGGGTCTTTGATATGGTGCCCGCCTCTCTACTACATGTTGCTTTCAAGTTTTCCAACCTGAGGTCCATAAACCCTGAAAGGTAAACAGGAGTTTGGCAGCACTTTTTTTACATTACTAAAAATCAGGGAATTATCCAATTTAAATGAAAATTTCACTACATATTCATTAATTATTTACTGTTATAATGAATAGGTTTATTTTTTTTTTTTTTTAAATCTGAGAAAATGTTATTCTTTTTGTAATAACAACCAATATTTTCATGACTAAATTTAACTCAAAAAATGTTTAAGTTGCAAATTTTTACGTTTCTTTTAAGATTAATTGCCGACACATCTTTGCTGAAAAAAGTTTTACAAAGATTCCTCACAACACAAATGGGATTGTCTTAAAAATTTCTTTTAAAAACAGGATTTCAGTTTTTATGGTAAGTTTTTCATGTGTTAAAATCTTTAAACATTTTTTTTTTTTTTACGTGGTCATTTTCTCAGTTTTATCTTTCTAGGAATTTCAAAAAATAGGAACTAGAAATTTTATTTTAATTACTAACCATGGACTTCTGGTTAGTATCACTTAGTGAATGATTTCAGAGTAAAAAATGATTTTACCAAGATATATTACCCTCTTAATTGATTGAAAAGTGCTACTGAAATTAGCACTTCTGCCCCACCTCCCCAGTAGGCATGTAGCCCCCAAGCAGTTGAGGTTTGGGGTAGCAAGCACCAGCCCTGTTGATTATTATAGCTGATGATTGACAATGTAACTTCAGTAGAAAAAGTAAAAAAAAAAAAAAAAAAACACTGCTGAAACAAGCCCTTGTGAGGATCCAACCTCGTCAGGGGTTCCTGCCTAGTATGCACCGCACCAGCCATGCAGATACATAATGTAAATTATCAGCTGATGACTGACAATACAACGTCATTTTAAAAGTAATTTAAAAAAAATGACAGATGGCCATAAAACAGTCTTGAAAAAATAGCAGAGGCCATAATGAGGCCCCAAATAAACACGTGGACCCCTGGGGGTTTCGAGATAAGACACACTGGCCCTGGTGATAGCATATATCCTGAATTCCTCATAATAATTCACGATGTGGAATTAGTAAATACTAAACACTTCAAATACCTCAGCATATGAATCAGTTGTAACAAATTTAGTATAGGAGAAAAGGAAATTGGATATAGAATAGGCTGCACCAGAAATAGTTTCACTCTACACTGCAAATTGAGGTTCTTGACAAAATCCAAAGAAGGATCAGCAATGTAATCAATCCTGACTTGGTATCTGAAATGTTTTCACCGCTGATGCCGCCACCCTCACGAGTCAAAACTGCAGTGAAATAACACACTTTTAAAATTGGATATACATGTTTATTTAGAGATTATTCAGAAATCAACAGTCAACTCCTAGCTTAGAAAAATCTTAATCTGCAATCCCACAAAGTCTTTTTGCATTTCTATCAGGTTGTTAAACTGATTTATTTGAAGAGAATGCATTTTTCTTTTTTTAAATTCACAGGACAGATTTTATTTATTCAATCTAAAGTACATCATTTGAGTCTCAATACAGTTTTTTTTCCCTTGGCAGAACCTTGTCACCAACTCCCTTTCTAAAAAAAAATCTTCATTCAAAAATTAAATTCATTGAATATGATCCTGAACAGAAAACATTCTTTCACTAAGGAATTGATTTTTATGAAAAAAAAAAAAAAAAAAAATGTAAAATCCATTAGATTAAAGGTTGGATGAAGAAGTAATGTACAATAAATTCTTCATCTTCATTACTCGCATCATTTCTGGATAATAATAATCTGATCCTTTTTCTCTTCATTAAACTAAGCACGGTTTCATTTTTGGTCTTTCATGTCATTACAAGTTTATCTACAAAATGTTACATGCATTGTTCTGGCCACTTTGAAGGAAGCTGCGAAATGACTTGTTCTATCAAATGCCTACCATATCTTTTTCCGATAAAATCATGCCATTTCGCACTACTACAAATAAAAGATCAGGAAGGAAACCCCCACAAATGCTGGAAAGATCAATAATAACTACTGAACTTGAGAAGCCTATTTTCCTGACAATTATTTTAAAAGAAACATTTTATAAATTTCAACCAAAAGTGGTACTGGTTGCTCAGTCATTGAATGCCAAAGGTTTTCTTAGAAGAAGGCAGCTAATGTTACCATTTCAATGGATGTTTCTCAAAACTTCTTTAGTTATTCTACATGCTCAGTTTTCATCAGAACTGCATTTTTTGTCTTTCTTTTTTTTTTTTTTTGGTCACCCCAGACAAGGTGATAATACCACTGAGTCACAAGGGGCTACTGGGGTGAAAAAGAATGAAGAAACTTTAGAAGGAACCAAAAACCTGATCCTAAACAGTGGACAAGGGATAAACTTGTACTCCTGTTCAAAAGACCAGGGAGGGGTGTGAACTGGATGATAAGCAAACCTATCTACTCTTATTGAAGAAAAATAAATAAGTACTAAATAAAATTTCAGAGTTTAGGTGGAGACATCAGTAGAAAGTTAAATTAGACTTTAGAAGTGACAACTGATCATAAACAATGAAATGGCTGAAGCTCACTCAGTTCTCTAACATAATTTTTGGGATCATTTTCGACCAACACCTTCAAATTTTCATTATTAATAGACGTCTTCACCTGGCAACTCTCTGTCTACAAATTATTCAAAGCAAAATAATACTGACTATTCATTAACAACATCATCATCGTCATCCCCAAATGTACAATTTATATTCTTACTAGGTTCAGCATTCATATGAACTAGCTTAAAGTTAGAAGAGTCTTGATCAAAATGTATCTGGATTGTTTCAGTGGCAATGCTAAAGTAAAGTTTCTTGGCACAGAGTGACCTTGCACTCTCATGCATGTACACTATATTATTATTTTCTCACTTCTGTGGTCACCTCACCACACCACAGAGGTTCCATCAGTGACCATGTCTTGAGCAGTAGTTTTTGGCCAAGCACAACATTCCCAAGGTCTTATAGCCACCATATTCCCAAGATCTTGCCCTTACCATGTTTTCCTCTTTCAAAAAAATGAAATCAAAGAGAATGCTACAGGGCAGCTGCTAGCTATCTCAAAAAGAAGTTCCAGTAATGCTTTTATCCATGGAAATGATGCTGGATAAAGTGTGTGGCTTCAGAAGGGGACTACTTCAAAGGAGATTAAATGCCAAATTGATATGCATTGTAGTTTTATTTATTTTTTTATTTTTTTAAGCTTATCACCCCAAGCAAGGCTGGAAGCCACTAGCACGCAAGGGGTTACAGAAGGTTTGGAGGAAGAGCAGATAGGAGTGGTAAAGGAGAGGATGTGGAGAAAGATAGTGGATCGATCAAGGCAAGGGGGTTACAGAAAATTTGGAGCGAGAGCAGATAGGAATGAAAGGTGAAAGGATGTGGAGAAGGGAAGTGGATAGATCAAGGCAACTGGAGATGTCGATTGACGTTACACTTAAATAGTTGGAGATTGTATTTGTCAGGGAAACAGGAATAAGGAAGGGAGTTCCACAGGCGAGAGGTGCGAGACACGAAGCTATTGGAGTAGAAGAGACGTCTACATCTGCACCAGTCCCGATACTTTTTGATCATCTTCACCTATGATGAATTTGATAGTAAACTCAAGACCCCACATATCTGCAGGAATATTTAAGAAACAAACTTTTAGATAGATAATACACATTCCCTATATGGCCCAGTTCCTTTTTATGCATTTATCACAAATTTGTAAAATTCTAGTATTTGGGCAAAATGGTAGCAAATACACTAAGTCTAAAAACATTATTTTCCTTTGTACTATTGTCCTGATCACAAAATTTTGGCCATTGTGCCCTTTGACCTTTGTCAAGTGTTTGTTGATCCAGCTAACTTTCAGGTAATTTCGAACTGAACCTTTTTTTTAATCTGCAAGAATAGATTATCCTCATTATGCTGTCTACATCTGGACATAACTTTTCTTATTCTTAGTTGTGGTCAGTTATTGCTTGTTCTTTTCCCCTGAATCTACACCTGTACAACTTAATTCAGGGACTGGACTCATAATTGCTAAAACACCAAATTCACAAACCAATGCTTTAGGCTACTGTCTCATGGGACAATCCTGAGTATAGAAATTGAAGCCATAAACCTCATCTGAGTGCCGCGGCCTGTCATGATTGACTGCATTCACCACAACTTCTCTTTTCTCACAGTCTCTGAAGCTTTGCTATCATTTCTCTTTATTTACTAACAGCTCTCATATTATTTTTATTTCTATGCTAGGTCGACTTAGGAGATTCCCAAATCTTAGGGACCTGAATTTGTTGATATATGCAATCAAGAGTTCCATTCCAGGGCTGGATTTTGAATAAAGAAAATGAGATATCCCTTGATCTGGCCAGCAAGATGAGAACAATCTATCCCAGAAGAAGTTTCATTTAAAGAATCCGTAAAAGTTACCCAGATTGATAAGCACCTGGAGAAGACTGGACGGCACAATGGCTGAAACACTGTGATCACAATAATAAAGATGAGGGCAATAGTCAAAATAGAAATAATAACTCCTTATCCCAGACATTCAGTCAGAAATTATGAAATCATTAATTCACAATATTTTTTTTTTAAATATGAAAAAAAAAACATTAATTGCAGTTTTCTCTCTCTCTCTCTCTCAAAAACAAACAAACAAAAAAACATTAAAATACTGTAAAAAGTAATGAAATTAAATTCATCTTTTGACTCAATAATCAATAAAGGATGTTATTTAAAAATAGAATATCAATTAACAATAATATGGCCTTCGAAAAAAAAAATGTTAAAAATGTCCAGTTTATAACACAAATAACAGTTTTCAAGTTGTCATTAATGTCTTCTTTTCTGTGCCGTGTTCTTTCATGATCAAGGTGATCATGGATCTCTACAACTTCCTATTTTCTGTAATTGTAAACAATGTTCGTTTCCTTCCACAAGATCATTATGCACTTTACTTGCTATTTCTCTCAGTGCCTCATTTCTTGCGAGTGTCAAATTTTCCAAGCCCACTTTTCTCATTGAGTCTCCCAGATATTTAAATTCTATTTTTCTAATTGCCCTTCTCATTCCCCTTTTTACTTAGAACTTCCTTATTGTTTATATGATCAGTCCATAGTATTCTGAGCCTCCTTCTGTAAAACCATATTTCTGTTGCATCACATCATTTCATCTGTACAGAAATTGTCCGACATTCACTGACATATAGGACAACTGATATTACATAGCAGGTCAGCACTCTTTTCTTTTAAGTGTCTTTTTCCTTAAAACTTCCTTATTGCTCACATGTTCAGTCCATAGTATTCTTAGCGTTTTTCTGTAGATTCACATCTCTGTTGCCTCAAATCTTCTCTTCATCTGTGAGGAAATTGTCCAGCATTCACTGCCATATAGGATGATTGATATTACATAGCAAGTCAGCACTCTTTTCTTTTAAGTGTCTTTTTCCATAAAACTTCCTTATTGCTCACATGTTCAGTCCATGGTATTCTTCGTCCCCTCTGTAGAATCACATCTCTGTTGCCTCAAGTCTCCTCTTCATCTGTGAGGAAATTGTCCAGCATTCACTGCCAAAGAGGAGGATTGATACTATATAGCTGTTCAGTACTCTTTTCTCCGTTTTAGATAGCACCCAAGAAAATTAAATTTCAGCATTAAATGACCCATAAGTAATTGATATGATGTTAAACAAACCAAACCAAACCATAATAAATTTCCGGTGCACAAAACCCTTCTTCTCAAACTGATATGGTAATTTACACCATGAAAGAGTATTAGCACAATATATCTTTCGTATCAGACACAAGAAAATATATAGGGTGACCCCAAAAAACGGGAATTTTTGAAGTGCGTATGACATGAGCAAGTGGCAACACTGCGAGACAGTGACCTTGAGCAAGTAAACATTTCAGCATTTTAGTAACAAGAATGAAATTCACAGTATCCCAGATGATATGTTGCAGCAGTCAATGAGGAATCTCAACAGCAGATTTCAAAAATGCATTCGTACAGGAGGACGCCATCTACAGGACGTAATTTAAAAAAAAATGAAAATTCCATCATTGTTTCTTAAATGGCATGTTTTAAGGTTTCAATTAGTAAGAATTAAATATTTTTCTTCCATCACTCTTGGTTTTATTGGATTGTTAAAAAGTTCCCGTTTTTTTGGATCACCCTATATTTACAGGATGTTAAGTGCCTTTCACTATCACGCATGTATATCAGTCTGTCTTATTAGGCCCTCAGATGGGACAGGAAATATATAAATACACATTGATAATTATTATATGGTATGATTGCAGAATGTTAATCCTTCTTCACCATGACCTGTATCATTGCTTCATCAGCAACATCTCTCCAGTACAACAAAAGGCTTTACAGTAATTATAGAGGAGAGCAATGACAAACACTTTTCTCATTATCATTCATTGTATTCAAACCTATTTGCCTAGATCTGGCTAACTTCTAAACTGAGACAAAAGTTATGGTTTTGTCTTCAAATTGCTGCTGTTATTATCTCTGGCTGCTGCTGCTTTCAATGTTTTGAGTATATGACACAGTGCTGGTTACCAAATGATTCTAGCAGACAGCTGGCATCTTAAGCAGCATTGACCCTAGTTAGTACCTAGATCGGTGATCACTTGGGAATTCCAGGTGCTGTCAGCTTGGATGTGCGGGTGGTGTAATGGATAATAACCCGGAATTGTTAGTCGAAGAGCCAAGTTGCAATACATGTTGGGTTTGTCAGATTCATTTACATGCAAATACCCTTGGGAAAATTATGAATCCACCTCTTCTCCCCCAGCTAATGGGTTAATTAATAAGACATGTATCACTAAAGCCATTATTATCTCAAAACTGCATACAAAATATTAAGATTCTGGCATTAAATAACTTACAGAGACATTAAGCAAAAAAAAAACAACCAACCAACAATTAGTATATCACAGCTAAAATGGTGAGTATGTTTTTGTGCATGTATATCTTGATAAAATCCAAAGAAGAATCTGCAATCTGACCTGGCAACTTGATTTCATTCACTTTCCCACCACTGTAGCACAGCTTCCATGTGCCTTTTCTATAAATAATTCCATGGTTACTGCTCTGATGAGATTTCATATTTGGTATCTAGACCACACAAATTTCAACAGGGACACAGCACATAGAAGATGACTCTCTGGCCGACTTGAAGTCTCTGTCAGATTCTATAGTTTTCTTGGAATTTTGCACCAAACATTTTATTCAATCCATGAACGCAGATCATTTTCATTTTGATATGGCTGACCATAATTATGCAATGTGTCAGAAAAGAATTCAAAAATTTGCAGGTAATACAGCATCAGGGCAGTATTCAAAAGCAGTTTGACCTTTCAGAGATTTTTCCCCCAGAGAATGTGCCCACGTCTTCAATAAGCAAGAACAACAGCCAAAACTGAGTGTATGCCATCTTATGTAATTGTGGCAAGGAATACATGGGTGAGACTGATTGATGCCTAAAGGTAACGTGGGAAGAATATCGAAAGGCTGTAACCCAGTGAGAGGAGAGACATAAAAATCAAGTATGGCTGATCATATATGAAGTGAAAAAGAGCTGTTATCTGGAGACAACACTGAAGGAAAATAAATAAAATGAAATGAACACATGACTGGTTATGATAACATCCTCAGTAGGCTCAGCATAGAGATTAACATCATCTGGGTTTTGATTGGCTGATTTGTTTTTTTACAGCTTATCAATCTTTTGCAGGTTATTTAAAGCCAGAAAGTATTTTTAGAGTGGAAGAATTTTTTTAAAAATAATAATGATTAATGGATAAAAGCTCTGCAATTAAACCATAACAGGGGATATAGAAGAGGTAGATTTGTAACTTTCCCAGGTACTTGTGTGTAACAAACCCAACCAGACTTGGAACTTGGCTCTCTGATTTCCAATTCTGAGCAGTTAGCCATCACAGCACCCTTGCAGATGTTCTCAGTCATTCAGTTAAGCTCCATATACAGTGCAATCTTTTTCAATTCATGACTGAAATAGGCAGAAAATTTTCCTGCACTAGGCTGCCTTTTCTTTGTGCAGTAGGCTGGTTGCCAATCAAGGCTATAGAACCAAGTCTGTCTAGCTATTCAAGCCATAGCTTCGGGGAGAAGAGATAGATTCATACCTCCCCTAAGGGTATTTGCCCATAGGTGAATGTAAAGAACCAGACTGGAATTTGAACTCAGCTCTCCAATATCTCATTCCAAGATGTTATACATTACACTACATCCCAAAAAAGATATTCGAAGTGGAATTGCCAAAGATGCCTTCCAAAAGCTAAGCAAATTATTAAGAAACAAAAAAATTCATTAGAAACAAAGAAAAGGGTAAAAATATGTAATATCAGTATTCCTATGTGGCAGTGGATGCTGGACAATCTCCTCACATATGAAGAAGAGACTTGAAGCAACAGAAACAAAGAAAAGAGTACTGAACTGTTACGTAATATCAGTCCTCCTATATGGCAGTGAATGCTGGACAATCTCCTCAAAGATGAAAAAGAGACTTAAAGCAACAGAAACAAAGAAAAGAGTACTGAACTGTTACGTAATATCAGTCCTCCTATATGGCAGTGAATGCTGGACAATCTCCTCACAGATGAAGAAGAGACTTGAAGCAACAGAAACAAAGAAAAGAGTACTGAACTGTTACGTAATATCAGTCCTCCTATATGGCAGTGAATGCTGGACAATCTCCTTACAGATGAAAAAGAGACTTAAAGCAACAGAAACAAAGAAAAGAGTACTGAACTGTTACGCGATATCAGTCCTCCTATATGGCAGTGAATGCTGGACAATCTCCTCACAGATGAAGAAGAGACTTGAAGCAACAGAAACAAAGAAAAGAGTACTGAACTGTTACGTAATATCAGTCTTCGTATATGGCAGTGAATGCTGAACAATCTCCTCGCAGATGAAGAAGAGACTTGAAGCAACAGAAATGTGGTTCTACAGAAAGATGCTGAGGATACCATGGACCAAACATGTGAGCCACAACAAGGTTTTGGAGAGAATGAAAACAAAAACCGAACATATGTAAACATCAGGAACAGTTCAGTACTCGTTTCTTTGTTCCCAACAAAATTTTTCTGTCTTTTCACTACTCTTCTTAACTTTTGGAATGCAATCTTTGGCCATCCCAATAATTATAGAACTAAAAAAAGATATTGTTGTTGCAAATGGTATACTATACACACTCCACGTCTATATAGTGACTTTCTAAGTGTAGCTTAGATGTGGCACAAGGCCAAAAGTATGGACTCACTATTCGGTTATAATTGATAGAGTGGGACAAGATTGTTGACCATGTCGAAGTGTACTATGTCTATATATGCATCTTCTCCATCATTAATACTTTTCATCGTAAAATTATATGCAATGCTTTGTTTGCATTCAGTTCTGACAACTGCTTTTTTTTCGTTTTCAATTAAATTTGATATTCAAATATTTTCCAACAATTTGAGTGAATTAAATTTTTTACATATCTTTTGACTAAATCCTTTCAACATTTCCGCAGGGTAAAAAAAATTGACGAACACATCTCTAAAATTAATGTTATATAATTCCTTACATTCTTTCTGCTATGAGGTTTTGAGTCATGTCATGAGTTATATGTCATATCCTTTCAGGATGTGCTAAATCATGGCTCTCCACAACTTTGTCTCTTTTTCTAACTTTCTGATCCTTGTGTATTCCTCTTTGTATTTGTTCTGCTGTCCACTCACACAAAATCATGGCTCTCCACAACTTCTCAAGTTTTGTTGCTTTCAATAACTTTTGATTATTTACATCCCTCTTTGTTCCTGTTCTGCCATTCATTCACACAAAGTAGGTCACTCACTGTTTCTTCCCCTGTTCCTATAACTTTCAGTATGCTATGTGAGTGTTAAATTCTCCAAGCCCTCTATCCTCACTGTTTCAGATATGTCAACTCTTTCTGATTTCAAGTACAAATTTTGTTTTTGTTTCTATTTTCCTAAAAGCTTCATTGTTGCTTACCTGCCCTGCCTATGGTATCCTTGTTTCATGTATTGTTTTCTTTTGTGAGGCAATTGTCTAGAATTCACCAGAAGTGTTAAAAGCTGTGTCCAATATGCTTTTTTATCCAAATAAGTTTGAATTATAAACCAATGAATATGGTACAATTATATACAAAAAAACTATATATATATATATATATATATATATATATATATATATATATATTTAAAATCATTTAATCCCAAGCAAGCAATAAAGCCACTAAGGAGTGACTGAGTGTGAAAGAATAGGAGAAAAAGAAAAGTATTATCAAAGAGAAAGAATAACAAAAGAACAGGAATTAAAAAGGGTGAAAATAAAGGATTGGCAATGCCTTGAAATTTTTGAAGATCAAAGTTCCACAAACAGAAGTGCAAGAGAAGAAACTGTTAGCATAGAAATTACGGTCACATCTAGTCACTTCAACTGGAAAATGATGAGACCTAGCTGCCAATCTAGTATTGCACTTAAATTCTTATGGTCAAGGTCCGAAAAAGGAAAGCTGATCAGTTACCATGAAAATACTTATAGAAAAGGCCCAGTGAAACTACGTTACAGCGGTGGGAAAAGTGACTGGAGCTTAGATGCCAGGTCAGTACCAATAACATTGCAGGTTCTTTGGATTTTGCCAAGAATCTCTAAATACATAGCAGAAACACCAGACCAGATGTGGCAGCAATAGTCAATGCATGGATGAATAGTAGGCTTATAAATATCAAAGATAGATTCTGTCAAGAAAAATTGTCTAGTATGATACAGAGCATCAAATGTCCTCACAGCAATATATATATATATGTATGTATGTATGTATAAATATATATGTGCGTGCATACATATATATATGCATACATATAAACATGTGTGTGTGTGTGTGTGTGTGTATATATATATACACTTACACAAACACACTCTCTCTCTCTCCCTATATATATATATATACACACACACACACACACACACAATTTCTTCCTCCTTAGGTCTTTTTTACTTAAAATATACCTTTACTTATTTCTCGGTGAATTTTACTTTTCTATCTTCCAAGTGTATTCTTGGTGTAAAACAACTTTCCATGACACGACAATTTGAGATAACCCACCAATGTGAAAAATTCTCTAAGAAAAGCAAACCTTAAATATCTGCACCTTTTCTGTATGCAGGATGCAAACTTTAACAATTCCAAAAAGCCTGTGCTAAATTTTGCGCACTGACCTTTTCAAATTCAGCTTTGCCTTCACGATTCTTTCATAATAAAAGCTAACATAACATCTCATTCATATTATTCAACAGTAAAAAAAGAAATAAAAAATACCGCCCCTTTACTGTGGAAACAGAGAGGAGGAAAATGGTTTCAATTACATAATAATAATAATAATAATAGATGTGACATTAAACCAAATCCCTAAAACCACATATATCTTGGAGCACCCCCAACAACTTGTTAATAATGCCATGAACATCTTAAATGTTTATTTTGTTTTTACGTTTATGATGGAATAGCCTATCTATTTATCATATATATACATATATATATATACATATATATATATACATATATATATATATATACGTATATACATATACGTATATACATATACGTATATACATATACGTATATACATATACGTATATACATATACGTATATACATATACGTATATACATATACGTATATACATATACGTATATACATATACGTATATACATATACGTATATACATATACGTATATATATACATATATATATACAGATATATATACATATATATATACACATATATACACATATATATACAGATATATATACATATATATACATATATATATATATATATACATATATATATATACATATATATATATACATATATATACATACATATATATATACACATATATATATACATACATATATATATACATACATATATATATACATACATACATACATATATATATATATACATACATATATATATATATATACATACATATATATATATATATATACATACATATATATATATACACATACATATATATATATACACATACATATATATATATACACATACATATATATATAGATAGATAGATAGATAGATAGATAGATAGATAGATAGATAGATAGATAGATATTTTTTTTTAACATTTCTTTGATTGTCATTTTATTATAAAAATGTACTGTTGATTTCCTCTGGGGATTTGTTCACTATTTGCCCATAGCTGGAATCCTAACTCTGAATCAGGATGGACCTGGGAACGACAGCAATTAAAACCTCCAATCTCCCAATCAGAGCCCTTGCTGCTAGATATTGTTTATTGCCATTCTCAGGACAAGCTAAATATAAAAGATAAAACATGTAAATATACAAATGCACACTTTAAATATTGAAAAAAAAAAAAAAAATCAACCTTGCACCAATAAAAAGTGCAATTTGATAATGGCTAATAGAATAGCTGAAAGCACTCATATATATATATATATATATATATATATATATATATATATATATATATAAGCACTTGGACAGTTTTCATGCACTTTATGTCCAGTAAAAAAAACGCTTTGAGGAAAGCGAGAAAAATTGAATGAAAAGCTTAATCGCAGTAACTTGTCAGTCATCTTTAATGAAACTTACATATTTTATTACTTAAACTTTATTTTTAGTGGATAGCCATATTTGAGTAGACATTCTGTTTATTTATTAAACAGTATATTTCTTTGTGTCTACCGGCTTGAATATTCAAGAGAAATCTTATTAAAGAAAAATATACACTTGTCGCAGTTAGCTCCTCCTCGGTTCTTTAATCCTTCAACAGGGGTCTCTCTCTCCTGAGTATAAATACTGGCTGACCCTTCTCTCTCGCTCTCTTTTTCGACTTAGGCCTTGGGCCGCTACCTCGCACAGAGGCGAGGTAAAATCTTTCTTTTTCCACTTACACCGATACGTGACCTCTCACAGATACAGCGTTTCCAAAATTCTGGGAACGTGCTAAGAACAATACACGTACGTACGAACACTTACAACACACACACACAATTTCTCCATACAAACTCTATGTAACAATCCATGTCTTTGTTTAACTTGTTTTGTTATTAATATATATTTGTTTACCCATGTATATCGGTCTTGTTTGTTTTCTTTGTCTTCTTTGGACTTAATTAAAGTCCGACATTCTCATGTAGCTGGACCTGCCAGCAGGAAAGTTTAACCTTCTGATATCTCTTCACATGGTCCGCTACACACTCTTTGGCTAAAATTAAAACCTGCATCCCCCCTAGCAGGGAAAATCATCATTGGATCCGACATGTTTTTAAACCGTCTCAGCCCCAGTAAAAGTTAAATTGTGCTTTATGATTGCAAATCTTTCCCAAACTCTTGAAACATTCCTATTGCTAATATATCTCAAAGTTCTTTTTGTTTACATAAAATAATTTGCATACTTAAAAACAGGAATAGAGAGGTACTTGCACAGCAAAAATTTCACAAACATTGCTAAACTTTTGTCTGAGCTTGCAAAATATCCTTCCTCTAAAATAAAAATATATCCAGTTGATCTTTTGACCTCAAACATATACTCTTCATGCCAACCCAACTCCTCATTTTTCAAACAAAGTGCTAGCAAAATTATTTAACACGTTGGCTCCCAAGCCTCATTATAAGAGGTAACGATATCATAGGTAGTGTTTATTACCCATAGCTGACCGGTGGGTCGTTTGATAACTGGGTCCATTTTACAACCCAGAGTCAAACATAAATGTATATATGTAATGAATATGTCTGTATAAATTGGGGAAAAAAATGTCACCAAAAACAACAGTAGAAATTTGAAATGGAAAACAAAATAACGGACAAAAAAATCAAAAATATTTACATTTTTTTTTTTAAATGTGGTTTTGGTGTACCATGATATCGTAGCAACCCATTCCCAATAATAATCCTCATAAAAAAGAAATTGGAAAACAACCAACCAATGAGTCGTGTGGGCTTTGCAGACATACCACAATGACACTCTAGTTGGTCGTATGGGAGCCAACACGTTAAGTGAAAAAATATTTATTTTAGAAAAATTAAATAAAATAAAAGATAAAAAAAAAACTAAAACAAACACGACCCTTCACCATTAAGGATTTCCTTTTGAACTTATTCATAAAAAACAGCAAAAAACAATGTCAACAAAAAGAAAAAAACCCTATAAAAACACTTTATAAAATAAAATGAAAGACAATTAAAAACCAGAAGAGACAAAGACAGTCGCATTACTTTAAACATTTCCAACATTTGTCACTTTTAAATTTGCGGAATTTCTTAGCACCTGATACACAGGTTAACCAGTATGGTTGATTTCATATTTGGTTTTTCTATTTTGAGTTTTACCTGATATCTTACCAAAGAGATGAAAGCTAACAGCTGTGCTTACGAGCTGAGATGATGATGAACTGTAAAATCAAACTCCTTTGAACTTGTTGGTTGATAAAAGATGTTATGTTTGAGACAAATTGCTATCAGTGAGAATATCATAGAAAATAAATCTCGTTGTTCTTAATTTTTTTCTCATTTTATTTTTCCTACCCTATTTTTTTATATGTAACATCTCTGCCCGAACACCTCCCAGTAATATTTTCAGTTGTGCTCTGCCTGAAGACAAAGACACAAATGAGTTGTGCTCTGTCCAAAGACAGAAACACAGTTGAGAGATAAATTCTAGAGTCTTCCACCCAAAGGTAGATACCACACTTTGATCCGGACCTGATAGCCAGGAAGTGAAGAAACTCATAACCCAAATAGCACTGGCTGCTTGCTCAAAGGATGACGAATGTTTCCTTATGGGAAATATTTTCATTATCCTTAGAAATGAAAACTGATACTACTCTTTGATCCCAACCCAATGGCCAGGGAGTGAAGAAAAGTATCATTTGAGTAGCACTAGCTTCTTAGTCAGTAAATGCCTAATGTTTCCTAATAAGGGAATGGATAATGTTACTATTAATGATGGAGTTCCCAACATAGTATACCAAGAGATTAAGTAAAGAAAGCTAGAATCAGTAAAAAAAAAAAAAAAAGTGGATTATAAAACTTTCCTCTGAATGCGGCAAAAGAAACGACTTCTAAACTCTTATTAAGAAACCGAGAGAAATTCTCTATGCTTCACTTATTACATCACGGTGGCTATTACCTTTGTTATAATTACTGCCTTGCCTGTAAAGCCACTGACCAAGAGACAGCATCTGGCAATCAAAGTAATCTATAGATAGAAATTCATTGTCAGCTGGTGGCTGGCTCTAATCTTAACAACAAGCACTAATGCTCCGAGCATCTTTGTGGCTGAAGAGACAATGACGTGGGTGGAGGTGAATAATCTTGCAATGTTGCCATTGTTATCTTATGGGCTGTTGGAGAGAGGCAAAGCCGACACAAGACTGAACTGCAGGTAATGCTTGTCCACATTCATTGCTTTCAATTTGCTTTCGCATGGAGGGTAGGATATATAGATATATATATATATATATATATATATATATATATATATATGGCTAATTGGTCCGCTTCAGCAACATATACGATGCCCCGATGAAACCGATTAATGATCGACTGAAACAGTTTGGCCTTAGTTAAGCTGACAGAGTTTTTGGCCTTAGGTTTCCGATTGGACACCCAGGTAGATTTAATTCATGCCGTCTTGAACAATCCTAAGTACCGAGATTTACAAACCGAAAACTGCATTCACCATCATTAAAAGGACACGTGCAGGCGCTAACAAGGAGAAAATAAAAAGGCCAGGAGGCAGAAAGAACAAAGATATCAATTAAAGCAGCTCCTGATTCGCCTGGTATGAAAATAAATACTAACAAAGGGCTCTGAATATAAGACATACTTCTACTACTGCCAAGATGCAGCTGCTTGTTCTTTCCTTGAGCCTCAACACTTGCAGCTGCTGCTTCTAACTTGCTAAGCAAGGTTACTTGGCAATCCGAGCATCAAAATGACACCTGACATCAATATTAACGTATCTTCTTATGCAGCTTTACAAAACTGACATCTGCTGCTGTTTACATGTGTGTATATGTGTGTGTGTGTGTGCACATCCATGTATACACTGGGAAAATATATATAATTAAAAAATATACATAGTACCCTATGTTGATTGCACAACTCAGAGTTTCATGCTATTTGCAATTGTCGGAGGCATGTTTGGGGTTACATCCTTTCTTTAATATTTCTGGTTATCTCGAGGTATTTTATTGTTAGGGTGGATTATTGTTGTATAAGAGTAAGTGTCATTGCCAACACTGTGGTTTGAAACTAGATTGCTAGTGAGTAACAAGGCCAATTCCATTATAAAGTAGATAATGTGAGCACAAAGGAGTTGAATAAATATGAAGTGTCATAAGGTTTACCCTTCTTGTCTATCCACTATTGCTATACGTTCACTCTCTCTACTCCATTACGGATTATGATTCTCTTCTGATCATTGTCTACAAAGTCCCGAATATAATAAGCATTTTTGGAAGTGATAATGGGCTTTCACTCAACATAGCAAAAGTAACAAGCAAAGCCGTCCAACATCACAAAAATTATTGTCGTTGTTAAGTATTTAAATGAATTGTATTTTAAATCTGGATTTGAATTCCAGCCCAGATTAACATTTAAGATTGAAAATATGAATTATAAGTTTTAATTTAAAAACGGATGCTGTTATTAAAAAAAAAATTAACAGACATGTGGATGAATTATCTACGTTAATACCTAAAATTACAGAAGCATTGGCGGACACAGTCATTGCAGTGCTAAAAATTGACATGGAAATTAAAAACATTCTGTGCAACATAGTATGGGAATTACTAGTTACACTAAATGAAATTAAAGAAAAAACAGAAAAGGACATCTTTATTGCTAAAATAAAGAAGCAATTATAAGAAAGTATAAAAAACAGAATCAAGAATTGAAGACGGTCCTGAGTATGACAATAAACTGCATCCGCATCCTGGGTAAGACGATAAACTACGTCCAACAGCAAAGCCTCTGATCAGGAGGTTTTGAGGAGTGTGGAACCACCTCTTAATTGCTGGTGTTCCCAGGTCCACCCTGACCTGGGATGATAGCACCTGTTAGGGTCCCAGCTATTGGCAAATAGTTAACACACAGATATCCGCGTCCTCGGTTTGACGATAAACTACATCCGCATCCAGGGTATGACAAACTACATCCAACTCCTGGGTATGACGATAAACTACATCCATGTCCTGGGTTAAATGATAAACTACGTCTAACAGCAAAGCCTCTGATAATATGTTTTTGAAAAAATAATGTCAGCTGTACGTTTTTGAAAAAATAATATTACCAGCTGTACGTTTTTTGTAAACAATAGTGTTGCTGGCTATACATTTTTAGAAAAATGATATTACCAGCTATACATTTTTGTAAGAATAAAGTTGCCAGCTGTGTATTTTTGAAAAAATGATATTACCAGCTATACGTTTTTAAAACAAAAATATTACCAGCTATACATTTTTGAAAAAATAATATTACCAGCTATACGTTTCTGAGGAAAAAATATTAATAGAAATAGATTTTTGACAAAACAAAAATATTACCAGGAAAAAAAAAATGTTGTCGGCATTAAATTATCCATTGAGGTTAATATGCCGTAAAACAAAACAAACCAAACTAAACCAAAGAATACATTCTATTCATATGAATCTATCCTAAAAATGTTGTCGGCATTAAATAATCCATTGAGGTTGATATGCCGTAAAACAATCTAAACCAAAGAATACATATTCTATTCATATTAATTTATCCTAAAAAATGTTGTCGGTATTAAATAACCCCTTGAGGTTGATATGCCGTAAAACAAAACAAACCAAACCAATCTAAACCAAAGAATACATATTCTGTTCCTACAAATCTATTCTAAAAATGTTGTCTGCATTAAATGACCCATTGAGGTTGATATGCCGTAAAACAAAACAAACCAAACCAAGAATTGAAGATGTATTCAATATACAATGCTGTTGTAATGTACAGACAAAGGGTGTTACAGAAATGTATATTAAAGGATTTTTATTCTGGACATCCTGGCAGTTCAAGAATAAAATCTACCATGTGAAGTTTTGTATATAGAACCAGAATGGAACAAGATATCAAAAAACAGTAAAAGCCTGTAGAGGTTGTGCTCTAGCAGCAAAACTATCTATCACAAAGATAGAACCTTGGCCAAAGACAGAAACTCCCTAGTCAAGATTGCATATAGATTTTGCAGGTTGTATCGATGGAGCATATTATCTAGTGGTAGTTGATAGTTTTACAAAATAGTCATAAATTTACACGCGCAAAAAATCCTACATCCTCAGTGACAGTGAATTTCTTGAATTAACTATACCAGATACTATAGTATCAGTTAATGGAAAACAATTCACTGGAAAAGAATTTCAAGACTTTTGCAAGTTGTTCTCTATAGAACATATTACAACGCCACCATATCACTCAAGATCTAATGGACAAGCAGAACTATTTGTGGGAACATTGAAAAAAGCAAGTGTAGCAAATTAAATCAAGAGGCACTTCAAAATTTCTTGAGTGTATCGGTTAACACCTAACCCCATACGGCATCAGGCATGTTGCTGGCAGAATTAATGTTTGCCAGAAGGGTAAAAATCGGTGTTCAACAAGTTATTGCCAAGACGAAAATCATGAATGGTTAATAAAAGCGACACCAATACTTTCAAGATGAAGTTTTCTTTAGAGCATACAAGTATGGAAAGGAAATCTGGGAAGATGGTATAAAAGCAGCTGGAATTGGAAAATTGGTCTACACGGTGAAAGGAAAAGAAATTCCAACAAAAAAGACACCAAAATCAGCTGAAGAAAAGATTAACTGATGAAAGACCTGAAGAACCAATTAAAATGCAGTACAACTTTTTTTGATGTGCCTGTACCAAAACAAACTGTGGAACCAACAAGACAAGTTCAAGGAAAAGAAAATGTACAGAAGAACTCGAAGTGGATCTGAGATGGAAACGCTATGAAGTAAAGTATGTTGGTGAACTCTCCAGAAAGAGGATGAGGAGATACTAATACAAAATAAATATTTATTTAATAAAGTAGTAATCTCAAAAGGGGGAGTAAAGTAATCCTGTGGAGTAAAAAGTACACCCCTGATAATTCTATGAACTCATCCAATACTATAAAGAGGTCCATGGTATGAGGTTAATAGTAGTCATATTGGTGTCATTCTTCATACTAACTATACAGCAATAGCTGAAGCATTACATATACTTTAACAAACTATGTTATGCCAAGTACAAGTGTAAGTTATGACAATAACTTTACAATAGGGAGTTATAATAATAATATAAGCATTAAGCCATACAAAATTAATTTCTCAAAATTTCATGAAATTAAATAAGTGTGGGGGGGGGTAACAAATGTAATAACAAAAAAACTTTTTACCAAGATTTTTTAAAAATGAAACATTTCTAAAATAATTTCATTCATTTGTAAATAAATCCTGAAAGTTTCATTAAAATCCAACAATTGTTGGATTATTGCAAGAATTTCCATATCAATGTACGTTTCACCATAAAAAAGATGCTATAATTTTCTATACTTTTTTATGGTCCCACCCACTGATACACAAAAAACAAAATTTTTAACCAAAATTTCAAACGTTCTAAAAAAAAATAAAAAAAATATAATTTAATAATCAGAAAATCTTTTGGACTTTCCTCTTAATAATAACAAAGATTTTGACAATAAAGCTTTGTTTTTAAGTCTGAGGTATTTTTTTTCATCACGTATGCTCATTTTTTAGTGGATCTTTGGATGTGCATATATATATATATATATATATATATATACACACACACACAAGTATTTCATTAGGTACAGGATGCATCTCATTACCTCCAGGGGAAACTTCTTCCCTCAGGTTGTTCATTGCTAAACTCCAAACCCAATCACATGGAGCATCACATTTTCTAGCAACAAAGACCATGTTTTTGTTCCCTTTTCAACTTATTATGCATAAGTATATTTTCTCTCTTTTATCAATCAGGTTATTCATTATATAAAATTACATTAAAAAATATATCCCCATCCTTTGAAATTTATGCCTTTTGAAAAAGTTGAATTCAATGTGTTCGAAAGTCCTCAACTGCAACATTGATCCATCACAAACCTGCAGACATGACTCCTTTACATATAAAATGTTGGTCCACAGCATTTGTACTATAAACTAACTAACCCTTAGCACTACTTCCAAACCACCATAAACATACAACAACATACAATGCAACCTGTTTTATAATATCTGTCTATATTTCTGAGATGAGGTATTATGTACACTATTTACATTATTTGGACTATTGTCCTCATCTTTGTTGCCAAATTTATAATTACTATATAATTAAACTTGGATTTTACCTAAATTTCTCCATTGGGAGAAATGCATAAAGAGTAAGGAACATCATAAGGTAAGCATAATTGAACAATTTTAATTTCCAACAGGTTATATTGAAGATAGACATAAACATGTATTTTATCTAGCTTGCAACAATTACATAAAGGGTTTGGAAAAACCATAATATAATTGAATAATGTTAATTTTACACAGGTTATATTTACTATATAAGTAAACTTTTAGCTTGCAACAAATGCATAAAGGGTAAGGAGTACTGTAAGATAAGTATGATTGAATAACGTTAATGTCAAAAAGGTTATATTTACTTCATAAGTAAACATATATTTTACCTAAAATTATACCTTGCAAAGAGTTTGGAATCCTGTAAGATAAGTATAATTGAATAATGTTCATTTCAAACTGGTTATATTTACAATATAAGTAAACTTGGATTTTACCTAAAATTCTATCTTACAGCAAATACATAAAGGGTTTGGAAAACTGTAAAGCAAGTATAATTAAATCATTTCGATTTAATTTCTCTTATATTTACCTTATATTATGTTACATAATTTGATATTGTTCGTGGCTGCTATATTTGGACCAAATTCATGTACTAGCATATTATGTTATACCTGAACCAATTTATATGTTAAGTGAGATGAAATCTCAAAGTTTTATTGGATGATTCCATCACTAATTTCTTTATTTTTTTAGCCATAAAATGTTGAAGAAGTTTTCATCTTCAGCATGTGATGTACATCAAAAGTCAGTGATGAATAATCAGCTGAAATGATTTTCAGTTACAAATAATTAATGTTTAGCATTTGCAAGGAAAAAACGATTGTCTGGCAAGAAGCCAATTTTCCAGAGTTGCTATTTGTTTCCTCCTCCTGTCAAAGGCTCCTCTACTGTCGAAGCTATTTTCAGAGAACAAGTGAAAACCATCTCCAAATAGACCTAACAGTTCACACATTGAACCATTTTTGCATGAAGTGTATCTGAACTTCTCTGGGATGGAGAAGTTCCATCAGCCAAAAATATTCATTTGATATTTGAGAGGTGTTAAGTTATGAAATAAGACCCGCCATTTTCTAACACAGGACTTGTGTGAGATTGTTATTTGGAAAAAGGATTCTCACGTAAGTGCATTTAACCAATTATTCATTTGTGGTATGACTGCTAGAAATGGAAAGAAGCATACAGAAAGGCAATGATGCAGAAAGTGAGACATTACGAGAGACAATTTTTCGGGGAGGACATGCTAATCGTTGCAAAACACTTTTTTCCAAAAGCAATTACAATATCTAAGTTTTTGTTTTTAAAGGAAGCAGATTTTTCTGGTACTCTGTAGCAATGTCATGTAATCATGTTAAAAAGCTTCTCAGTGCAAGTTTTTGGATGCTGCATTGTTAACTCACTGAACCCTATAACCCCCTCCTTCCAAGATGGGTATGTTCTTCTGGCCACTGTGTGAAAGGTCATATACCATACTCATCAGGGGGGTCAGGAAAAAAGGGTTAACAGACTGACATTCTAGTTTAAATTCTCAAAGTAATCTTAGAGAAACCCTAGAAGACATTTACATTTAATGTTAGACTCTTCCAAAAAAAAACCTTTATCAGCCTACCCAGATTCCTATCTTTTTAAAGTCCTTCCAGCCACCCCACTTCTAGCAGAGAGAGTAGCTTTTGGGTATCATCAGTCTTTATATATTTATTATATAGAATCCTGTCTATGGTGGTGTTGGCTTTGGCCACTGTGCACATTACTCATCCTTGATTAAGCTCTGATGAGAGAGGAACAACAAATCAGTTGAGCAGCTTTTGGCTTTTAGTTCTTGTTAATTTATTTGCTTTTTGATATTACCAGCTTACAGTAATAAAAAATAAATGACAATCAATCAGTCCACTGTATCCGAGTCTGCACTGTCAGACCCAAGGATTGAACTCACATCTATTATATCATTTAATTCATGAGGTAATGATTTAATCCATTGGGTTATTGTCATAGAATGGTTGCCAGGTTATTGTAAAACTAATTCTGAAGAAATTCAAAATGGTTGCATGCATTTTGGAATAACCCCATATTAATGGTGGTTAAGTTTGATACAAAACAAAGCAATAAGGGTGACACCCATGTAAATTAGCCTAGCTAATGATACAACAGATAGGTTTTGTGACTTTCACTCAAAAATTCAAAACCAGCAATGCAACCACACTGACAGCTGAGACATGTTCTCAGTACTGAGCAAGGCTAATTCTGAATTTCATTTGAAGGTGTTGGTATCAATTTACATTAAGTCCTGCCAGCCATCTCTCCATCAGCAGAAAGGACAGTTGTTAGGCTTAAATGTAATTAGCCTGTAATTGTTATATATTTTATATATCAAGTCTTCAGTGTTCTTTTTTAATTTTTGTGACATTTCTCATCCTTGACTGAACTCTGAGAGATGAATGATAAACTGTTTTAGCACTGATAAGAGAGGACCAATAAATCAGTTTAGGTCTGATAAACAAGAACCGATGAACCGGTTTAGCTCTGATGAGAGAGGACCAATAAACCAGTTGAGCTCTGATGAGAGAGAGAACTGATAACTGGTTGAGCTCTGATGAAAGAGGACTGATAAACTGGTTTAGCTCCAATAAAAAAGGAACGACAAATCACTTAAGCTGCTTGTTGCCTTTCCTTTTCTGTTAATCTATTTGCTTTTATAATATTACCACTTTACATTAATTTAAATTTTTTGTTATTCTTTCCTGCTAGTTTTAATATATCCATTTCAGTTGGTGTTACTAAATTTTGTACTTCTTTTAAAATCTATTTTTAAACATTTTACTTGGATTATGCGGTTACCACGGCCATTTCTACTGAGTTCATGCCTCAGAAGATCCTCTAAAAATGTGACCCTGAATCTATTAAGAGAAGACAATAATAATTTGGCATTACGCCATAAGCTCCATGTGAAGACGCCAATGATGAGTTCAACTGGAACAGACTGCAATGCAATTTGTCTTGGTACTCATGGCTAATTGGTCAGCCTTCGAAGGAATATGGAGCAGATATAACAAGGATTAAGGATGGGCCCTAACAGTTGCTGTTCATCAAGCATATTAGCTGATATAGATTAATATTTGTATGGTAACCTTTGATTGAGGGGATGACAGCAGGCAAGATTTGATTGTTGCTTTCACAGCCAATCAGAAGCATTGAAATGAACAGATTGGACGTCAAACTGGCAATCAATCAATATGGGACAGATACTCGGAAAATAAAATTCAAAGGACAACCAGAAGACAGAGAAAGTAAAGAGACAGTGTGAAAAGGAAAAGGATCATCAAAATATAGACATGGGCCAAGCTATACCTGCAGTGTCTCCATCAAGGATTAGTTATTCTACAACCACACCTAATTATGCAAGTGAAGACAAACATGTATTATCTATGACATGTGCTGTGGCGTATCTATCATAGGCACTATTTGTATTGTAGAAAAATGAAATAAAACGAATAAAGAAAATAAAAATAAAGGAAAAAGAAATTCATTTTCCCATGATGCAAGTAAGAAAAGGGCCAGAAAGGGTTTTTGGCCACCTGCACACTTTCTCTTTCCACTTTCCAACATCATTTGGATGTGCCTTACAACCCGACACATGAAGTAATTTGGTCGTTCCAACTCAGTGCAAAGCTGCCTTGAGCTCAACCATTTTAACCATTGTTATTTAATTCTAAACCAAAAAAGAAAATGAACATACCCAAGAGACACTGAGGACTTTGTTTCACTGCATAAATGAAAATATTTGCGGCAGTCAACATTTTTTTTTATTTCTTAAAAAACTAGCATAACTACAGATGATAATGGATATATACCCATTCACATAAATACAGTAGTAAATACTGTATGTTGGTCTGCAGTTGAAGATTCAATGTGGAATTCAATGACTCACTTCTCGCAGTTGACTACTACTTCTATGCACTGTTAGCAAGTCTTACATGTGTCGTTCTTGTCCTAAGTATTATCGTTCATTACCAACTTTCATTTAATTATTCTATTCATTAACCTTTCCTAGGTTACAAAAACAAATATAAAACATTTTTTCAACTAAAGTTCCCTCGATACAAGACTCAACAAGCACACAGGGTAGAGAGTTACTGATTCAGCTATGTGATATGGCTGTAAGAGAATGAAGCAAGAACTGAAGATTACAAGCATATGTTGAATTATTATAAAAGGGCTGCTTCAAAGTTCTCAACCCAAACAATTTCCCAAGATCAAACATCCGAATATTTCTGAAAGGGTTCCTTTGTGAGGCTGAGAATTTTTCAGAACTTTTATGTGTGTATATGCATGTAATAGCCAAATTCATTAGTAAGTTTTTTATTCATTTCTGTCCAATGACAACATCTGTCAGTACATTTCTATAGTAAAATCACTAACAATATATTGCTATCAGAAAATCATGACCAACGTATTTTCACTTTTTTAATCATTTCACTGCACGAAAGGCAATAAAAGCCACTAAGGCACAAGGTACTACTGAATGTGAGAGAATACGAGAAAAAAGAAAACATTATTAAGGAAAGAGAACAGGAATTAAGACAAAAAATAATGATTGAGATTGGATTTAAATTTTTGAAGATCAAAGTTGGCTGGAAAGCATGGATCTGGAAGAGAGTTCCACAAGTGAGATGTGCAAGAAAATAAACTGTTAGCATAGAAATTACAATTGCATCTAGCCATTTCAATTGTAAACTGAGACCCTGCTGCCAATTTAATAGTAAACTTAAATTCATAACATGTAGGTATCAAAGAGGGAAGCTCATCAAAACAATTACCATGAAAGTATTTATAGTGCTCAAAACCATACAATATAGTAGCCCTATCCTAAACAAAGAATCACCTATTATATTTTGAAGCTCTACCATGGGTGTCTCTGTGGCATTGAGCACTTTTTTGACACTTCAGCAAGATTTTTTTATGGGGGAGGGGTATAATTATATGTTTATGGCTTTATTTTGATAATGTTATTAAGATTACCATTTCATTTACAACCTCCATTTTTTTATTCCTCATTCAGTCACCTTTTCTCGGTTACAACAAGAGCATAGAACACCAGTAAGCTAACCTTGCACACCAAACTAAAATTATTTCAAGCACATGTCTTTAGCACTCTGTTTTATGTCAGTGAAAGCTGGACGATATGTATCAGGCAGGAAAACCATATAGAAAGCTCCCATCTCCACTGCCTTCAGTGTATCCATCACATCACATAAGAACAGACGTATTGGAAAACTTCTCCGTCTTCATTTGAAATTATTCACTTTATGCAAAATAGTTAGAATATGAAGAAGCAGGAAAAAAGTCGTCAGTTTAAACTGACACCAAGGGAATATGAAAATGAATGCCTCAGCCCTACGTTGTACAGTAGAGTAGGATTAAAATTTGACTGAATCAAACATTTCTGGCAACAATGTCCTTTTTTATGCCAATCAGGCTTTGGTGCGACTATGGGGGCAAAACTCTTGTCTCTCTTGGCCCTCAATTCTATTACCTGTGTTAATGGCTTTTTGGCAAAATATAAATAAACAAACGACATATGAAAGATCGATTCTTGCACAGAATCAAATCATTCTGGAATGACATATCAGAAAATTATTATTGAATTCATACTTCTTTGACCTCAGCTGGTTTAGCGAAAATCACAATCATTAATTCAGCAAGACTTTGAGAAATACTGCTCTCAGAAAATTTCTACTTACTTAAATATACATAATTGAATAAACTCCTATGTAATGCATTTCATCCCAAGAAGGAACATCTTCAAACTAATAATGTCTTTATTCTTGGAAAATATTACACACACACACAGAGTTAAAAGTATTGAAACGGCAAGGCCAATTCCTTTGTTTTTGTTGTTCACTGAAGACTTTTCAGTTTAAGATCAAAAATGTCTAGAAAAGCTTCACATGCAACAATAAGTGGGTTGCAGGCTTGATGCAGTTATTGCAAGTAAGGTTTATGCAACCAAATATTAAATGTTATTTGCTTTCAGATTATCTGTTCCTTTACTCTTGTTAACCTACAAATGGGGGGATCTGGTACAATTTGTTTAACACATCTCAATATAAATAAAATGAAATAAAAGCTGAAATTCTTTTGATTTTAAACCGAGGATGTCTTCAGTGAACAACAAAAACAAAGAAACTGGCCTTTCCATTCCAATGCTCTTGGAGAGGACTGTGTGCACACACACACATATTATATAAATATATATATATAAACACACACACACACACACACACACACACACATATATATAAATGAGTAGCTAGGTTTGCCTATCATTTCGTTTATGCCCATCCCCAATCTTTTGTACAAGAGTACAAGTTTATTCATTTTTTTCTGTTTACTATTGGGTTTCTGGTTCCTTCTAAAGTCTTCTAATTATCTTTCACTCCCAGTGTCCCCTTGCATCATTTTAATTGATTACTAATATATATATATATATATATATATATATATAGAGAGAGAGAGAGAGAGAGAGAGAGAAGGATGACGAAGAAATGCATTGGCTTATGGCTATATAGCATTGAAACACCAGTTCCCATATGAACACCAAAAGTTAAGCAATGTCGAACCTGGTCAGTATCTAGATAGGTGAGCACTTGGGATTACAAGGTGCTGTAAGCTTGAATGTACAGCTGGAGTAATGGATAATGGCTCGGAATTGCTAATCAGAGAGAGGAGTTGCAATTTCACTTGGGTTTGTTATATTCACTTATGGGAGAAAATCCTTGGGAATGGTATGAATCTACCTCTTCTCCCCCTTCTATGGGTTAATTAGCAAGACTTGTACCATTATTATGTAACCACTCTTCAAAAAACTTTTTTAGAATCTAAAATATTTTCTGGCTTTAAATAACCTGCAAAAGGGTTGATAAGCCATAAAAAATGAATGAATCAATCAATAAATGTACACCTTTTAAAATATTACTTAAAAAATGCAAAAGATACAAAGATCCTTACATTTAATTTTTTTGCATTCAGTGTATCTAAATACATAATCTAGCTGACCTTAGTCATATCCCTTTAAGACATGGAAAATCATGGTTCTCCACAACTTCCTCACCTTTATAGCTCTTACTCATGTTTGTCTTTTTGTTAACCATCCTAATCACTCTTCTGCCAACCATTTTCATGAGCTTGTTAGGTAAGTTATTCAAAGCTTTCCTCTGTCCTACTTGCCTTCAATATGTCCTGTGAGTGTCAAATTCTCGAAGCCTTCCTTTCTCATTCTAAGTATCCTTTCTGTTTCCATATACTAATCTCAGCATCCTTCTTTAGAATGACATTTCTGTCACCTCCAGTCTTCTGTTCATCTGTCAAGCGATTTTGTCCCGCATTAATAGCCATATCAGAAAGCCAATAAAATATCACAGCAGAGAACTCCTTCTTTTTTTGGTTTCTAATGAAAGTTTATCATTTCTTTAGAAGACATCTTTCACTATTCCAATGTACCTTCTGACCACCTGGGAATAGCAGATGTTGTAAGCTTGTTTGTGTGGGTGGTGTAATAGGTAACAGCTCAAAACACTTTTCTTTGTTTCTGGTGCCTCCAGTCTTCTCTTCATCTGCGAGGAAATTGTTCAGCATTAATGGCCATGTAGGAGGACCAACAATTCATAACAGGTCAGCATGCTTTTCTTTGCTTCTAACAAAATGTTACCGTTTCTGAAGACTTTTTACGCTATTTACATGTGGACTATTGTCTTCATCATTGTTGTCATAACGTCCAGCCTTCATCATGTGTATGTTGATCTGGGTAACCTACAAGGAAGACTTTGCTTAGCTTTTGGGAGGCACCTTTTAATCTTCCTATATGCCTTCTGATTTCAGTGTCCCATTGTTGGTTTCAATCCTGCTAGGAATGATTACAAAACACTTATCCCTCCCCAATTTATAGGCAGAAGCACACAAATGCATGCTAGAATTTTTTCCTTGGTTTCATATGACACAGTCCCGGTCTGTCTTGTCTTGAATTCAGAACACTATGTTCACTTGTCCGAACTTGCTTTTACGTGTCGACCCCAATTCTTAGTTTGCAAACATTTTGCCTTATTACTGTTAATTTGCTTTGCATATATTGTTTGCTTGCTTTATATTTTGCCCTATTCTTTTCTTTGTTATTACTAATTGTAAACTTTGTCAATTCTGATTGTTGGACAGTTCTGTCACTTATTTTGTATTTAACCATGACTGGGTATGGAGTGAGTACTCCACAGCCATTTTCCATCCTCTGTTAAAATACTTCGAAGATATTTAAATTTTCATACTGGTTATCCAGTTTGTAGTTCTCATGTCAAGCTGTTACTTTTGCTTATTCTGTTTTCTATTGTTGTCTTTTTTAAATATGTACTTTGATCCTGAACAGATAAATTCATGATGGAATATTCCAAAATTAGTCTACATTTAATACATTTTTACCTCAATCAATTACTTTCTCTTTTAATTAAAATTGCATAAAGTCTAAATTATGGTTAGGCCTATTACAACAAAAGACTAATGCACAGTGTATTGTTTCAGAAAAGATCCTTTTTGTGTTCATATAATCTTTTATTTAAATCCCAACATATTTCACCAATGTATTTCTAGCACTACATTCCTATCAAGAAGGCTCTCATTATATCTCTCTCTGACCATAGCTAGATTAGGACTCATTTAAACATACAGAAAACCTACCAAACTCCATCTATAACATACTCATAGAAAATACAACTATAATACCTCATCCACATGTAAAAACATAAAAATAATGGAAGGATTAATAATAAAAAAGAAAAAACAAAGACTCAATAGCATTAACTACAAACATGGCCACAATCTGGTGACCATGTTTGGAAAATAAAAAAATTCCATCACTATATATATATAAAAGACATCTTTGATAATGGATAATAGAATAACCCAAAAAGCTCAAATATATAGAACATTCAGATGATTTTTTACATACTTCATATTCAAAAAAGAAAATACACAAGAAAAATTGAATAAAAGTCTTTATCACAGTACCTTGTCAGTCATTTTTTTAATGAAACTTGTGTGTGTGTATATATATATAAAGGCAAAAGAAAAACTTATCTTAGCCAACGCATTTCATCTTCTGAGGGACTTTATCAAGGCAAATGGTGTCTTTTTTCCTATTGTCCTTTTACAGATATACTCTGAATTTTTTTCATTATATATATATATATATATATATATATATATATATATATATAACAAACACACACACACACACACACATATTAAGTAGGTTATATGTCCATAAGATTCAAGTCTTGCTGTTGGGTACTTTGCTTATATAGACTGTCCAAATAATAAGACAACCACCTAATTAGATATTTAATTTTCTTACTGTATTAGATGAAATCTCTACAAGACAAAGGCTAGTTTGTCATCTGCATAATATATTAAAGCCTAAAAAGCTTTTTATAATTCATCTAAACTGGATTCGCAAAAGTTATATTTGGAAAATAGACAAATATTGGCAAGCCCAATCTGCCTCCGCACCAACCCTCCCTTCTTGTCCTCTTTCACCCTCTTTTGGCTTGACAACTGACGGTTTCTCTTTGTGCCTCACCAGTGGAGCAGTGTACTGTCAAAAATAGCAGTAGAGTAAAATCACTCCATCATTTTACTTAAGGCCTTCATATTCTCCTCATAATGTCAGCATCACTCCCTTGGCATGTGTCACATGTCTATCTCGCACCAATCAATGAAAAGCAAAGGAGAGGCCCAAAGAAAGACAGAGATGTTCTTCAATCAGATTGGTTTGGGGACAAGAGAAAAGCCAAATGGTCGAGGTTTTTACCAGAGTCAGTCTTCAAAAATAGGCACAAGATTTCCAGGGAAGACAATCGGAGGTAGATTCCCAAGTGTCACAAAAAAGACAGTAGTAAATAATAATGAACTGAAGAAAAAAAAAGAAAGAAGTGGGATTCTTGGCGGGGATTGACAAAATTATCCAAATCTCATCAGTTACAGTAAGAGCTTGCTATTTCTGTCTTTAAGTGAATTACAATTGTATTATCAATGTTTATGGGCACATGGCTGAGTGGTTAGAACATTCACTTTCTGACAATGATTCCCGGGTTCAAATCTCACCATGGTTGATGCTATCAGCCTGGGAAAGCAATCCCAGCATGTGGCACATTCAGAAAGTGTCTGAAAACCATGTCATGGGTCAACTAAAGATCTAAGAATGAAATTGGGTAGAGCAAAATGTTTGGGAGCTATCGATGGTTGTGCTAACACAAAGTCACAAGTCATCGTGACTGAGGGTTTGAGCATACTGGCTTTGTTCAAACTGCCGATCACACCAGATAATCTGCTATCTCCCAGAAATTCTAAGATCAGCTCAGTATAAATGCAGTATAACCCACAGGTGGGCTTTTTGGGTTTTGAACAAACACAAATGTGTCTGAGCAAGTGTTTAGATTAGGGATTGGTGTGCTGCCCTATGCAGTCAGATATTCGAGCAGCCAGCCATTATTATAATGTTGATTTCTCAACTGATCAAAATAGGGTTCACAATAACTGTTCAATGTATGACAAACTGAATGTTATTTTTGGCTCTTCAATATCAATAATGGGTCATATGAAAAAACAATTCCTGTTGAATCAACACAGAGTACACTTGGTGATCATGGCTCTCCACAGTTTCCTGTCCTTTATAGCTCTTTGTAAATTATGACTTTTGCTATCCACTTACTCAAGCTCATTAGGTAGATTATGCATTGTTCTCCTCTGTTTCTCTTGCCTTCAATATGCCTCGTGAATGTCAAATTTCTTAAGCCTTCTTTCCTCATAATGTGTCTGAGAAATTCCAACTGTCTGATGCTAAGTGTGTCTTTTTTGTTTCCATTTTCTTTAAAACTATTTTTTAATTTTTTTTTTTTAATAATTTCATCCCAAAAAAGGAAATAAAATCACCAAGATGCAAATAGTTACTAAGAGTGTTCAAATAAGAGAAAAACAAGATATCATTAAGGAGGGAGTACAATAAGAGAACAAGAATTAAGGCGGCAGAATATAATGATTTACATTGCATTTAAATTTTTGAAGATTAAAGTTGACTGGAAAGCAAGATGCTGAGAGAGAGTTCCACGAGTAAGAAGTGTGAGAGAATAAGCTGTTAGCATAGAACTTATGGTTACAACTAGTCATTTTAATTATAAATGATCAGAACTGGCCACCAATCTAGCAATGCACTTAAATTCACAAAGTTGGGGTACGAAAGCGGAAAGCTCATCAGAACAATTACCATGAAAATATTTATAAAAAAACACTCGGAAGCTATGCTACAATGATAAGGAAGGGATTTAAGCTGAGATGTTAGGTTAGGACTAATAGCACTGCAAATTCTTTTTGGGATTTTATCAAAATGGTAGACTTATGTGTAAGATTAGGAACAATGTAGGTCCAAAGATAAAGGCCTGGGCGGGGGGACACCAGCATCAAAACAAAAAGATCTAGAAGAGTGGCTATTCAAGAATATTTTTATTTCTGGATTTGATAAGATTAAATCAGATCAAAAATTCGTCCAGAAATACGATAATGTTTTCAACTTGTGAAGGAGACCAGTATGTCAAACCTTGTCAAATGCCTTCAAGATATCTCTGATTGTAAGGGGTTCTATTTTAGTGAGATTATGAATCTGGCAAAGAACTATATATCTCCAATACCAATAATTTTAGAGTCATATTTCCTCCGTTAGAAAACTTTCCCCCTATTTAAATTATCATCTTTGCTTAATTTTGGTCTCTCCAATTTGTAGTTCACATCCTTGGCACCTTCTTTTGTTGACAGCCATACATATACTGTTTTCCATCACTATTGTCTTTAAATATTCAGATTGTATCCACATTAGTTTTGCAAGGAAAGCAGATATGTACTTTGATCAGAACATGTAGATTTATGATGGAAGATTCCAAAATTAGTCTAGTTTTAGTACATTTGTGTCTTAATAAATTATTTTCTTCTTTAATTAAAATTCTTTCTTTCTATTGAGTCTGAAATATTGATTGGTTGATTTGGTTTTGTTTTTTTTTATAGCTTATCAACCTTTTGCAGTTTTGATGTGGAGCCGAAGTAGGGGCCACAGAAGTAAAACACGGAACACGGCTTAGAGGTAAGAAAGATATATTAAACAGAAAAGTTACAAAGAATAGTGTAAGAGTAAGCAGAGCTTACTATCCAGTGGTGTCCGATATTGGTATCGTACGCGGCCGTGCATTACTGGTGCTAATCCCATGATACTACCATTCACATAAATATTATTATTAGTACTGGGAGAGTCTATGACGTAGGAAAGTATCGGTCTCACAACAAGTTTCTTTAAAACCAAAAATTGTTTTTAGAGTGGAAGAATCTTTTTTAGATAATAATGATATACTGATACAAGTCCTACTAATTAACCCATAGCTTGTGGGAGAAGAGGTGGATTCACAAATTTCCTAAGGGTATTTCCACATAAGTGAATATATCTAACGTGAATGGAACTCTCCAATTTCAAATTCTGAGCTGTTAACTATTACACCACCCACACATCCAAGCTTACGGCATCTAATATTCCCAAGCACTGATCAATCTTAGTCCTGACCAGGATCGATATTTCTTAACCAGTGATTGTAGGAGAATCAGTGTTTCAATGTGATAGAGCCATAAGAGAGAGAGAGCATTTAATTTTTTGGTGATAATAATGATTTTACTGATATGTCCTACTAATTAACCCATAGCTGTCGGGAGACAAGGTAGATTCATACCTTTCCCAAGGGTATTTGTGTTATAATAATTTATTTTAAAAAAAAATTTTTTAAATTCTCATTAAGCTAGATTTTGAAAAATGGATAGGGTCAAGAACTTTCCGACATCTCTGTCTGTGTATGATTAACATTTGTATTATCATCCAAGTTCAGCCTTCAACAAGTATTCTGACATCTGTTTGTGTACACAGATCTGTTATCTAGATACCTTGACAGACAAAAAACATTTTACTACTATGAATAGGTGTTTTATTTTTCATCATATTCACACTTCCTTAGGTGCCATGTCTGATTCATGCTTGGGTGGTCAGGTAACTTTTTTGATTTCTTTTTCAATCGAGTTCAACCCAAGCAAGGCACTAAAGCCACTAAGACACAAGGAATTACTGGATGTGAAATAACTAGAAAGCAGAAACATTACAAAGGAGAAAAAAAAAATAGAAGAGAAATCAGGAAGACAATAAGTAGCAATTGACATTTTGAAGATCAAAGTTAGCTGGAAAGCATGGAGCTAGCAGAGAGTTAACAGGCAAGAAGTGTGAGAAAAAATCTGTTAGCATAGAACTTATGGTTACATCTAACCAACTTGACTGTAAATTGATGAGACCTTATCGCCAATCTAATATTGCACTTAAAATTAATAAAGCAAAGAGCTCAACTGAACAATTACCATGAAATTATTTATAGAAAAGGCACAAGGAAGTAATTTTACAGCTGTGGAAAAGTGACTGAAGCCGAGATGCCAGTTCAGGACCAATAATATTGCTGATTCTTCTTTGGATTTTAACAAGAATCTCTAAATATATAGCAGCAGCACTGGACCAGATTTTGATGAGAAAAATTGTTTAGCATGACACAGTGAACCAAATTTTTTAGCAGCTGACCTAGCAATTGATTCAATATTTTCTTTCCACTTCATGTCAACCAAGAAGATGCAATGAGCCACTCACTTGGCCGTTAGCATCAGCCATGTTGAAAGACAGCAGAAAGGTGTCTTTCAGATGATTTGGCTGAAGAATTCTCACAACAGGCAGCAAATTAGTTTCTACAATAGACTCATTGCCAATCAAGACTATAGTACCCGGTCTGCCTTGATATTTTATCTATGTCACCTAGTAGGTAAAGATTCATTCATTGACATTGATCTCTGTAAGTCTTTGGACAAACAGTAGATATGAATACAGTTTGGCAATAGGCAATAGTTTTACCAGTAGTGATGCTGACGTGTGTGATAAGTCCCATTTCAAGCAGCCCAGCAAATGAAGAGAGTTTTAATCAGCTTCATCTGCGCAAATCTGCAGATTACAGCCAGTTAACTGTGAACTGTGCTAAATTGTCTGATTCAGCATATGGAAAAGGATGCTGACCATGTTGATGACAAAAATTTGGCACTACTTAAATATATGGGTCCACTCATGAAAATTTCTTTTGCTCATAATTTTTGTAGATTAGCATCCTTTGAATCTTACTTAAACCACAACACATGTCAGATTAAAAAAATATTGATTTGTTATTAATTTAGAAAAGGGGCCCTGTTTATATCAATACAGTGTCATTAATTCCTGACTTTTACAGAGTTATCTGCACTTAGTATATTTTTTTTTCAAATATCTTACCTTATGTCATGTGTATATCTATTTTTTACTTTTTGTTAATTTATGTAAATTTTTACTCTTTGATTACAAATGTGTCACAATTTCCAACTATTGTGCCTATTATGGGGAAACTCCTAGAGGCCCTAGTCAATGCTGAATTGGTTTTGCATCTCTCATCGCAGGACTTTTTTTCAGACAAGCAATATGGTTTTCATTTCTTCAGGTCAACTACTGTACTAGAAAAAGTCTTTCATGCTCTAGATAAAAATGGTGAAGCCTTGGCTGTAGCTTTGGACATCTCAAAAGCTTTCAACAGGGGTTGGCATGCAGGTCTTCTCTACAAGCTGAAAAGTTACATTACCTCCAGACATATTTTTAGCTTTTTGATAAAATCCAAAGAAGAATCAGCAATATTATTAGTCCTGATCTGATGGCTCAGCTTCAGCCCCTTTCTCACCGCTGTAAGGTTGTCTTTTCTATAAACACTTACATAGTAATTATTCGGATGATCTCTTTGTTATGGTAACTAGACTTTTTGAATTTAAGTGTAGTACTAGACTGGCATCAAGATCTCATCAATTTACAGTTGAGATGGCTAGATGTAACCATAATTTCCATGTTAACAGTTCCTTTTCTTGCACTTCTCGCTTGTGGAACTCCCTTCCAGCTTCATGATTTCCAGCCAACTTTAATCTTCAGTAATTTAAATGCAATATCAATCACTATCTATTATCCTCCTGATTACTCTTTTTGTTCCCACTCATTAGTAATTTTTTTGTTTCTAATTCTTCCACACCCAGTAATCCCTTGTGTCTTAGTGGCTTTACTGCAATGCATGGCATGAAATCAGTAATAATAAAAAAAAAAAAAGAAATTTAAAAAATGCACAAATCAGCAGACAATTGCTTCTTTAAGATATTTTCTTTAAAAAAATAACTTACAAATGTATATATCTATTTTATCTTTATTTAAAAGAAATTTTTTTTTTTTTTAAAATACAAAAATTGTCTTCATACACAGATATCAATGCCGTAAGCAAAATTTCAAACTTGACATTTGTAAACAAATGACTAAATTCTAAAAACTCTCTAAAAAGTCAGGGATCGATTTTACACTGTATTTATATTATAAACAGGACACCCACTTCTAAAATTATAACAAATCAATATCTTTCAAGTCCAACAAGTGTTGCAGTGTAAGTTAGGTTTAAAGAATGCTCACCTACAAAAATTATTTCCCCCAGAATTCTTCCCATTTTTTTTATGAATGGACCAGTCTGTTTATATAGTGTCAGACTTGCTGGAATATTCCAAAGCTGAAAGTTTCCTTGAACCTTTACATGACCAATGATGAAAACAACAATGTACAAAATTACAATTTATGGTTCAAAAGGCAGACAAACTGATGTGCATTATCATTTAGGATAGTGAAAAATGTGACCTTTCTGGATTTTCTGAAACTCAGACAAACCATCAACTGATTAACCTGGAGATTCAGGTCAGAGATGACAACTTTCCACTTGCAACACCCTAATACCAGGTTCTACACCTGTTGTAAGATTATCTTTAGCAATTTGGGATGAACTTTTCAACCACACCGGCTGTAGCATATGGATTTGGGACTGATGAAAGATAGACACTGTGGACAACCTTTGCCTAAAAACAAATATAAAATATTTCATCCACCATTATTTTATTAAGAAGTATGCTTTTATCAGCAGTGTCTACAGAATTGGAAAACAATTTCTGGCATTTTTGTCGGTGCCATGTCACAGAAGATGCACCACTTTAAGCAGCTTGAAGCTGAAAAAAGGCCATGCCAAACTGTTGGGCCAATAGAAGATCTGAGCCAATAATGTCATGATAATATACAAAACACAAGAATTGCTCTATCTTATTAATATAAGTGTAAGGTGTCTTGACATGTCGTTACAGTTGAACATTCTTCTTTATGTGCCATGACCCCTCAGGATGTAGGCGATCATGACTCTCCACAACTTCCTGTCCTTTGTAGCACTTAATAAATTTTGTCATTTTGCTAAGTAACAAAAACATAAACCATGTTCCAACATCCATTTACTCATGGTCATTAATAACTTATGGGTTGTTTTCCTCTGTCCCTCCTGCCCTTTAATCTGTCCTGTGAGTATTTGAATTTCCAAGCCCTCTTTCCTCATTATGTGCCCTAGAGATTTCAACTTTCACTTACAGATGCTAAATATAAGTTTATATAATATTTTTTGTTTCTATTTTCTTTGTCATTGCTCACATGTTCCCTCCATGGTATCCTCAACATCCTTCTGTAGAACTATATTTCTTTTGCTTCAAGTCTCTTTTTTACCACTGAGGAGATTTTCCCACATTCCCTGCCTTATAGGAGGACTGATATCATGTAACAGTTCAGTATTCTTTTCTCTTACTGCTTTGAAAAGGTGTTTCACCTCCACCAATGAGGATTTTATGAGCACAGACTCTTGTTTATCATGGGCTAAAACTGCATCCCTAACGCTGGCGACTACATGGGGAAAATTAATGTTTAGCTGAAAACTTGCTCTCTCCAGCAGTGGGTATTGTGCTCTTTCAGTGTGCGCTGTAGTTTCCAGGAAAGTAAATAGAAGGCATTACCTCTGAATAATAGCCAGTCAGGATTCAATATAGCTTTAACCCTTTGAACCCGAGTGACCCATATACCAGCTATAGTCATGGGCAGCAGAGGCCTAGCATGGGAGATCCATACTCATTAGGGGGTCAGGATTCAAAAGGTTAAGGTTGCTAAGTGTGATGTGGTTTAGGATCCAATATATTCCTTTGGACGATTATAAAATATATACCAGCTACAGTCATGGGCAGTAGGGGCCTCGCATAGGAGATTCATACTCATCAGGGGGGGGGGCAGGATTCAAAAGGTTAAAGTTGTTAAGTGTGATGAGGTTTAGGATCCTATATACTCCTTTGGACAATTGTGAAATGTTTGTTTTAAATTCCATCTTTCTGAAAGTTTTGCAGCCATTAAATATGAGCAGGCAGACATTGTATTTTTATGAAACGTGAGGAAAGAAAGTTAACTTTCGCATCCAATTAAATGCTGATTAGATTTTATAGAATATGGGCTTAAAATTGGAATAATTTTATCAGGAAAAATCACGGAGCCATGATAACCATGACTCGAAAATGATCCAAATGAAAAATCAATTTCTCATTTTTTTTAATTAAAAAAAAAAAGAAGAAAAATTTAGAATTTAATTTTTTTTTCAATTCAGAAAGAGAAGGGAAGTAAAATACTGAATTTTTAAACCAAGTACTCAGTCACCGAATATTTACTTAGATGCAGAAAGTGTGAAAATATTTAAAAAGCAAGCAGGTGTCATATTGGTTACATCTTTGCCGTTACACTTCTTGACCCTTTGCTGTCTGAAGAGGGTCAGAGAGGCAGTCATATGAGAAAGGAAGGTTGCAAATTGATAGTACAGGGAAAATCTGCCATATCCCCCCAAAAAAAAAAATATGCTGCATCTGATTTTTGATAATAATTACTTTTCCACCTTTCTCAGATGACATATATATATATATATATATATAATGAAATGAACCAAGTCCGACAATTATTTCAACAAAAAATATACATATATATTTTAATATAGCACATTGATTGCTGGCATTAATAAAATAGTGCTTGATGTACAATAACAGAGCTATAAATTATATATTATTAATAAATATACATTTTTTTTTCCTCACCAGTCGAACAACTCTAAGTTTCATGCACAACACAATTTTCAATTGCTGAGTTGAAACTAAAATTATCATTTTAACTCAACACCTCATGATTGTATTTTGCAGGAAACTCAGAGTTTTATTGCTGGTTAGGGAAAAAAATGTATATTTATTATTAATACATAATCTATAGCTCTGTTATTTTACATTGAGGACTATTTTATTAATACCAGCAGTGATATTATATATATATATATATATATATATATATATATATATATATATATATATATATACACACTTACTGAGTGTGAAAGAATATAAAAAAAAAGAAAAACATTACAGTGCAAGAACAATAAAAGAACAGAAATTAAGAAAACAGTTCTTATGCAAAAAATAGCTGGGCTTGCATTATACACAAGTAATTTTTGAAGAGGTTAAAAATTTTGGTGACCGGTTGCACTACAGACAGATTTTTTCTGCATTTTAGGTTTATTTGCAATGATTTGAATTATCATAACCTGAACTATGTACCTCAATATATATAAGACATGGCAACAGTATTCAATACACAGACAAATGCTAGCTTTACAAATGAGCAAGATTAATTCCCCAGCACAACACAGTGAACCAACTTTCCTAGCAGTAGATGTAGCAATTGATTCGATAACATCGCTCCACTTCATGCCAGTGGAAAACATGAGCCAAAGAAGGCACAGAGTGTTGCTCTCCTGAAGTTTAGCATCAGCCGTGCTGGATGGCAGGCAGAAATGGTTCTCTGAGGTGATTAAATGAAAGCAGTCTTCTAGGAATTTATTGGCCTTTTACAGGCTTTGTTAGGCATAAACTATCTTTATTATTATTACTTACATATTATTTATATATACATCAGTGATTTAATAAAACTTTCTTGGCCCTTTTGCTTCTTTTTTCGGTGACATAGTGGTTGCGAGTTAAATCCCTGGGTCAGGCAGTGTGAAATGGGCGAGCAATAACTGAACAGTACTAAGTAAGAGAACTAAATGATATGCTTAGACATGAGTAGTGAAAAGAGAACTGTCTACTCCCATAGATTAAATAAAGGATTTGCTTCAGAATTCCCTGTAGATTACCCAGATTAATATACACCTGAGGAAGGCCAGAGAGCACAATGGCTGAAGTGTTATGACAACAACAAGAAAGATGAGGACAATAGTGTAAAGAATGATAACTCCTCATCCCAGAAATTCAGTCAAAAATTACAGTTTAACATTTTCACACATATACACCAATGAGCTAATTGTTTTTTTTAAATTCAAAATTCTCCCAGCAAGATCAGACCAAATATAAATTACCTTGTTTTTGGATAATGCACATCTTGAAATTGCATGAATTATAAAGGCTACAGGATAAGCCAGCTTAGATTAATCTAATCTCCAAAATGAAATGAGAGAAAGAAAAGCAATGTGGGTGAGCAGGCAAGTTTGGGTTTTTCTTTTTGTTTCTTTTTCTCCTTTCTTATATGCATTAGCGTACAAGCAAAGCCAAAGAAAAGGATGAAATAATCAAGTGGATCAAAATAAGATTCGGCAGAGCAAAAATGTCAGTCAAGGAAAAAGACGACGTTAAGCTGAAGGACTCAGTAAAGTCAAGAAGACAACAAGAACGTTGGTTGTGAATGTTTATCCCAAGAGGAACAAGAAAAAAAACAAGTGGACATTGTTTTATCAATTGGTAAAGAAACTTTTTGAGATCATTTTTTTTATCATTACAAAGACAATCACATAATTAAATTAACAAGCCTTCACAATAACAATACCTGAAATAGAAGTTTAAACAAAAACACACACACACATATATATATATATATATATATATATATATATATATATATATATATATATATATATATATATATATATATATATATACATACATACATACATACAGAGGCCACACAAAGAAACCTTATGACTTAAAACCCTGGAATAATCCTTTGTGATGTACAGGAACTTATCAATAATAATCTTAATAAAAGTACTCAAATTTCAGAGGTATGTCTGCCCACTGGAGTACCAGTTGGACAAACAGCCAATGAAAAGCAACAATTTGTAACAATGTTAATCATACATGCTAAAAGATGGGAAGAGATTTTTTTAATGTCATGTCCCTTTAGGATGTAGGTGATCATGGCTCTACACAGATTCCTTTTGCTTTATTATCTCTTAAATGTCAATGCCATGTTCCTTCAAGATGTGGGTGATCATGGTTATCCACAGATTCCTTTCTCTATATTATCTGTGAATTGCCAATTTCATATCCCTTCAGGATGTATGTGATCATGGCGTTCCATAGACTCATTTTCCTTTCTTATCTGTGAGTTGCCAATTTCATGCATCATCACATTATAGATGATCATGGCTCTCCACATATTCCTTTTACTTTCTTATCTGTGAATTGCCAATTTCATGCCCCTTCAGTCCATTGACGATAGCAGCTGAATGCAGCTGGTAGTTTAGAGTTGCAACAAAGTCAGTTGGGGCTTATCACCTAGTAGATGCAGTTAACAAAAAAATTTTTTTTAAATTCTAGGCTCTGACAGAAGCAATACACATTAAGTAGATCTGCAGTCCTCCTTTAGTACGCACAATACTTGTTCCCACCATTGCCAACAAATGGCGTCTTTTATGGCTAATGACGGGGGAGTGGTTCTAGTGGATCGGCAGGTAAGCGAACATGTTATTTTTAACAAGAGCAAGGTTTCTTAACCTGGGGTCTATTCATTAACCTTTATATTCACTCTATGGCCCTTATCCCAGTCAATGGTTTCCCAATGAAAGAAATAAAATAAAATGCATACTGCATTCTCAAGGAAAATGCACCCAACTACTATTTACAGTGCTGACCACTCTTGACCTGCTGCTGGCAGTATAGAGATACCTTAAGTATAAGAGATGCCTAGTGGTCTTAAGTATAAGAGATGCCTAGTGGTCTTAAGTATAAGAGATGCCTAGTGGCCTTAAGTATAAGAGATGCCTAGTGGCCTTAAGTATAAGAGATGCCTAGTGGCCTTAAGTATAAGAGATGCCTAGTGGCCTTAAGTATAAGAGATGCCTAGTGGCCTTAAGTATAAGAGATGCCTAGTGGCCTTAAGTATAAGATAGTTTCTGGTAAGAATTAACTGAAAATTATGAATAATGTAGGTCCAAGGATAAAGCTTTGGCAGACATCAGCATTAAATGATGTCAAGAGATTTACCATTTAAACGTGTCATCATTCTCAGAATGACTGCCATCTTTTTCCACTCCATTAGAGCAAGTGATCATTCTCATATCCATGGTTTATCATAGATTGATTATCTTATACTAGTGAGGATTAATTGACAACAATTTCTTTAGAGCAGGGATAGCTGAAAAGTGATGCGTGCATGAGGGTACAGTATGGAGAAATGCACGTGCAAATGTAAAAAAAAAAACAATTGGACTCTTAATATCTGCTTGTCTGTCTGTGTCTATGGAGGGCAAGCTCTCCTCCTCTATGCCCTTATGGCAGTCTCAATCTATAATCCTCAATTGATTCATGGGCCTTCTCTTAGTTAAACAAAATGAAATAAAAAATATCTTAAATAATCAACACAAAACAAAACTCCCTTTCTTCATGATTGTTTTGCTTGGGGAAGCTGAACGGGTGGAAAAAAATTGCTGGCTTGTAAGGAGAGCTGTGGCCAAATTGTCGGAGGAAGATTCAACAGAATTTTGCTGCGAGGGGAAAGAGAGAAGATTCCTTTGCAAGATTCTCTTTTCGTCTATGGCAGAATGAAAGGAAAGTGTTAGAACAAGAGATTTTTAACAAGTCATTATCTTAATAATAGCAAATGCCTCGGAGGCAAGAGAGTCACAGAGCAGAACAATCAGCCCAAGTCAATCAGATAATGAAGCTGACAAGAAAATCTTTCCTTTTGATATTTATCCTCAGACTGCATTCTGCACATAAAAAAGTTAAAAATAGCCTTCATGATGGTAGTCTCAGAGGCATCCATCAGTCTTGGGAGACGATGAAGTTTACTAACGTGGCCAGCTAATCCCTGCAGTACATTTGCATTTGTTCAACACCCATAGAGAACCTGCTATTCATACTGGAACAATGACGAGTGAACACTACTTGCAGTTACCAATTTATTTATTGACCAATTTGTCTTTTTAGGGCTCATCAATCTTACGTAGGTTGTGGTGGGAAAATGACTAAAGTTGAGATGGTAGGTCAGGAACAATAACATTTTGGATTCTTCTTTGGATTTTATCAAAATGTTGGTCTTAAGTATAAGATAGTTTCTGGCAAGAATTAACTGAAAATTACGAATAATGTAGGTCCAAGGATAAAGCTTTAGCAGACATCAGCATTAAAAGAAAAAGATCTAGAACAGTGGCCATTCAAGAATATTTTCATTATGCGATTTGATAAGAAAGACTGAATCAGATCAAAAATTTGTCCAGAAATACCATAACTATTCAACTTGAAGGAGACCAGCATGCCAAACCTTGTCAAATGAATTGGAGATATCCAATTGTATGAAAGGGTTCTATTTTTGTTGGGTTATGATTCTGGCAAAGAATTATATATATATGATAAAAATATAGTTTTATGGTATGCTATATTTTATGGGTCAAAGCCCCCAATATCAGGGATAGAGCCTATGTAAATATGAAAGTGGACATTGAAGTCAACATCATCTAGCAACACTGTGTCATTAATGAAACAGTCTGTTGCAGCTGGATGTTGACTTCAATGTCTGTCTATCTATCTCTCTCTCTCCCTTTATATATATATATATATATATATATATGTAGTGTTGAATGTTAAAGACAACATAGTCTTACATATTTTCTTTTGAATTTTCTCATATTCTCTAATGAGACTTTTTATTTGAAAATAGTTTCGAAATATGTATTGTCCATACGATGACCTAGCGCTTTCGAACATCATTGTTCATCTTCAGGGTCAATATTTTAGTCAAAAATTTTTTTTTTTTTTTTTTTTTTTAAACAAACATTTGCCAATTATCTTGTAGCGTAATCATGTTGCTACTTTTTTACAAACTAAATAAACGTTAAAATCCTTTTAAATTCAAAAGACGCGATGATGTTATATCACGTGCATGGTGTAGAATTTTATCATGTGACAGCATGAAAAAGATTTCCAATAAAAATTTGTAAAAAAGTAGCAACATGATTACGCTACAAGATAATTGGCAAATGTTTGTTTAAAAAAAAAAAAAAAAAAAAAAATTTTGACTAAAATATTGACCCTGAAGATGAACAATGATGTTCGAAAGCGCTAGGTCATCGTATGGAAAATACATATTTCGGAACTATTTTCAAATAAAAAGTCTCATTAGAGAATATGAGAAAATTCAAAAGAAAATATGTAAGACTATGTTGTCTTTAACATTCAACACTACATGTTTGAAAGAAAAGTTGCTGCCAAATTACACATATATATATATATATATATATATATATATATATATATATATATATATCCGAAACCAATAATTTTCATGTCATATTTTGCATCCTCTATTAAAACACTTCTTACATATTTAAATTATCACACTAGCTTCATTTTGGTCTCTTCAATTTGTTGTTCACGTGCTAGGCTCTTCATTCTGCTGACAACCATATATTCTGTTTCCTATCGCTATTGTTTTTAAATATCCCATATCGTATCCACATTTGTTTTGTGAGTAAATCTGATATGTACTCCGACCCTGAACATGTACGTTTATGATGGACAATTTCAAAATTAGTCGAACTACATTTTTGTCTTAATAAGTTACTTTCTCTTTTAATTCATGTACTTTCTTTGCATTGGGTTTAAAATATTGATTGCTTAATTTGTTTTTTTTTATGGCTTATCCATCTTCTGCAGTTTATTTAAAGCCAGAAAAAATTTTAGAGTAAAGAAATTTTTTTAGTCCTGGGAGATAATGATTTTACTGACACAAGTTCCACTAATTATAATTAACCCATAGCCAGTGGGAGAAGAGTTGGATTCATACCTTTCCTAAGAGTATTTCCACATAAGTGAATATATCTAACCTGACTGGAATAGCAACTCAACTCTCCAATTTCCAATCCTGAGCTTTGAACCATTACACCAACCACACATCCAAGCTTACAGCACTTAATATTTCTCAACACTCACCAATCTAAGTCCTAACCAAGCTCGACATTGCTTAACTGGTGATTGTGGGCGAATCTGTATTTCAATGTGATATGGCATAAGTCTACTGCTACATGGAGAACATTTAATCTGTAGTTGAATAGGGAAAGTACACTTGAAGACCCGTTCATGATGACTTGTGAATTTGTTCTAGCACAATCAACATCTTCTGAACAGTTTCATCATCCCTATTTCCTTCACAAGGCTTGAGTCCAACTGTGCTGTGATTTCCACCCCCAATAGTGCCACATGTTGGAATCATCTCCCCCAAGCCGATATTACCAACAATCACATCCTTGGCAAATCAACCATGGTGAGATTCAATCCTGGCTTTTTTTCATGATCAAACATTCTAGTCACTCAGCCATGCGTCTATGTCATGGTAATAATAGGTAGCACAAGCATACACCAGATGATTAAGGCAACTTGATTAGAAAACAGACAACATCCGTTTATTTTCCTGGTGTCTCTCATTCGTGATTCTCCTCGTGTACAGAAAGGACAATGTTAAAGCTAAGTAAACAAAACAGAGTGAGATGACATTGGCACAAAAGGTTTTCTTATCAAGAGCCATTCAGCCTCGACAAGAAAAACTTTAACAAAAGAAACAAACAGCTAAGAAGTGTTTACCAGTAAAGATCACCCCTTAACAATCAATAGCAAATATTGATCCTTATTAAGTAGTTTTCTTTTTCTTCAGATGTTTCACCAGGATGAAAAAAAAAGGGGGTCGCCTGGGATCATTGAGTCAAAGTGAATGATCCTTTTGTTTAGCTGCATAGTATGTGCTTCGCCTGGGCTACATACAGAATTCAGATTTTTTTTTTCCTTCTTCTAGCTGGATTGTCATCCAAGTCTATAGATAAATTTACCCATAGCTGGGTGGGGGGTAGCAGAGTTGAATTCATACCTTTACCAAGGCTATAGAAACATTTACCCATAGCTGGGGGGGTAGCAGAGTTGAATTCATACCTTTACCAAGGCTAGAGAAACATTTACCCATAGCTGGGTGGGGGGTAGCAGAGTTGAATTCATACCTTTACCAAGGCTATAGAAACATTTACCCATAGCTGGGGGGGGTAGCAGAGTTGAATTCATACCTTTACCAAGGCTATAGAAACATTTACCCATAGCTGGGGGGGGGGGGGTAGCAGAGTTGAATTCATACTTTTACCAAGGCTATAGAAACATTTACCCATAGCTGGGGGGGGGGGTAGCAGAGTTGAATTCATACCTTTACCAAGGCTATAGAAACATTTACCCATAGCTGGGGGAGGGGGGTAGCAGAGTTGAATTCATACCTTTACCAAGGCTATAGAAACATTTACTCATAGCTGGGGGAGGGGGGTAGCAGAGTTGAATTCATACCTTTACCAAGGCTATAGAAACATTTACCCATAGCTGGGGGGGTAGCAGAGTTGAATTCATACCTTTACCAAGGCTATAGAAACATTTACCCATAGCTGGGGGAGGGGGTAGCAGAGTTGAATTCATACCTTTACCAAGGCTATAGAAACATTTACCCATAGCTGGGGGAGGGGGGTAGCAGAGTTGAATTCATACCTTTACCAAGGCTATAGAAACATTTACCCATAGCTGGGGGGGGGGGGTAGCAGAGTTGAATTCATACCTTTACCAAGGCTATAGAAACATTTACCCATAGCTGGGGGGGGTAGCAGAGTTGAATTCATACCTTTACCAAGGCTATAGAAACATTTACCCATAGCTGGGGGGGGTAGCAGAGTTGAATTCATACCTTTACCAAGGCTATAGAAACATTTACCCATAGCTGGGTGGGGGGTAGCAGAGTTGAATTCATACCTTTACTAGGTTTATTAGCATGTAAATGAATGTAATGAATTTGGCTGGAATTAGAGCTTGGCTCTCCAATTTCTCATTCCAAGCTGCAAATCCATTATTTTACCCTGCCTCCTTTTCTTTCTTTTTTTTTTTTTTATGGCAGCGAGGTCTCATCATTTTACAGTTGAAATGCCTAGATGTGACCGTAAGTTCTATGTGAACAGTTTCTTCTCTCACATCATTCTTCTCTAGCTTTTGGAACTCTCTTCCGGCTTCTTGCTTCCAAGTCAACTTTGAATTCAGAGTTTTTCCTTCTCCTAGACCGGATGACACCCGAGTTCTATTATTTACCCATAGCTGGAGGAAGAAGAGTTCCCAAAGTACGTAAGTGAATATAATGAACTCAACTGGAATTCGAACTTGGCTCGCCAATTCCTCAATCCAAGACACAATCCATTAATCTACCATGCCTCCAAGTACTTAATTAAAATAGTGTTGCGCAAACAAAGGCTGTAGCTCCAAATGAGGACCATCCCTTTTCAGACCTGGTGGACTCTGGCTACAAAATCACAAACAAAGAGCTGTACCAAATAACAGAAACCATGTCACTTAATGACTTTCAACAACAGCAGTGACTAAAACGGACAGCACGCATAACTTGAAGATAAAATTGTGAGATGTTGACATTCCACAAATCTTCAAACAAAAATTTAGGAAGAAAGCTCTGACCAATACTGGAAAACTCAATAAATGAATACTGAATGTTTCCTTATAAGGAAATGACTAATATTACCATTACGATTAGAGATGATAAGACTAGCTACTACACTTTGATCCCAGCTCAATAGCCAAGGAGTGAAAAAAGCATAAATCGGGTAATACCGGCTGCTTAGTCAATGCTGAATGTTTTCTAATAAGGAATCAGCTAATATTACCATTAGCATTTAAGATTAGGAGAACACATACGATGCTTGATATTTAATTATTCCCCTAAAATGTTGGAATATGGCACAAGGTTGGTTTAAAGTGGGAGCCCAAGTGATTGCATATGGGCTAAGGACAAAGATTGCCCAGTTCCCACAACCAATGTCTCACTGGTGTTGATATTATACTGAGCCCCCCCCCCCACACACACACTCTTTGGTGCAATGAGGAAGGTGCTGTCACAGGGTTGAAATCTGCAGGACCAAGCATCCCTCATTTATTAGTTGTGTTGCAACCAAAGACAGAAAAACAATTCAGAGATAAAATTGTAATTCGGCTGCATAAAAGCAGATACTACACATTGATCACAGCCTGATGTCCAGAGAGTGAAGAAAAGCCTAACTTGAGTAATTGAGTAATCCTGGCCGCTTGGTCAATGGTGATTTTCTACGTGTAACTTACATGTGGCACAAGGCTGAAAGAAAGTGACACCTAGTGAGGATCAAACTCACTATCCAGTCATAATTCATTTAGTGAGACAAGCATGCTAACCATTACACTATGTTGAGTGCCCCTGCCTAGGTCAATGAATGCTGAATGTTTCCTTTTTTTTTTAAGCTTATCACCCCAAGCAAGGCTGGAAGCCGCTAGCACGCAAGGGGTTACAGAAGGTTTGGAGGAAGAGCAGATAGGAGTGGTAAAGGAGAGGATGTGGAGAAAGATAGTGGATCGATCAAGGCAAGGGGGTTACAGAAGATTTGGAGCGAGAGCAGATAGGAATGAAAGGTGAAAGGATGTGGAGAAGGGAAGTGGATAGATCAAGGCAGCTGGAGATGTCGATTGACGTTACACTTAAATAGTTGGAGTTTGTATTTGTCAGGGAAACAGGAATAAGGAAGGGAGTTCCTCAGGCGAGATGTGCGAGACATGAATCTATTGGAGTAGAAGAGACGTCTACATCTAATAGTTTCAACGGTGAGGGGTGGGAACAGGATGCCAGCCTCGTAGGACGTTTAAATTCATGAGGCCTAGGAACCAGCGAAAGCAGCTAAGAAAATGACTAATGCTATCATTACTATTACTATTAATGACAGATACTTGCTAGAAAGGTTTCCGTATTGAAGAATGTGAATAATAACAGAGATTTTAAGTCCCAGCAAAGTTGTTATTCAGGTGGACAAACATTAAATACATCTAAGTTCTCTTGAACGACTACTACTCATCAACAAAGTATTTGAGGTTTTATTTCATTTTCAAGAATCAGACTACATCACATTAAACTAGAAAGACAACTAATTTCAAACAAAATGTCTTTCCACCAAACAGTTAACGAGAGGACGACGTTAGATCATTATCTACTGTGACGAGTGTTTGAGATGGGGAGGGTGTAAAGAGTGGAAAGAGAGATATCTATATTACTAATTACCCTTAGTGAGATGGCTAATCGAATTTTTCATGCCTGCCAAAACTGTAGCTCTCCAGACAAACATTTCAAAATTATTGATTAACTACGATATAGATACAATTGATGCCAGTTAATTGGGACAATTGAGTATCCTGGTATTTGTATCAAAGCCTTAAAAACCAATGCAAATCTATATATAAAATTATGTGACTTCCATTAGTCTGTCCACATGTCATACCCTCTAAAATAGTCACACATTGACCAATCAAAACCAAATTTTGGGGAGACATGCTAACAGGTAAAGGGGTACAAAGTACAGTTGGTTTACTAGGGTGCATAGCTTAGTATAATAAATTTTCATTAATTTTTTGGGAAAAATAAAAATTAAATTATTTAACATATAAAATACTCCCACTATTTAAAAAAAAAATTTAATGATTAAAATAACAAATGCTTATTTAATAAAAATTAAATAGGTTTTGCATATCTTTTCTTTAAGTTTTATATATATAAATTTCTAGATCACCCTGCATTTGCAAGAACTATAAAGAAATTGCAAGGCCAAACGAATTTGGCTCCAGAATATTTATGAATGACCAGCTGTATGTTGCATACTCAGGAGTAAGAAATCATAACAATTTATTCTTTGCTGTTAAAAAGGAAAAAATAAATTTTTTTATAAATATCATTTACCATGAAGTCCTATAAAATTTAATTCAAGAAATTATTAAACCATGAAGTAGGGTTTTTGTAAAAATATTTTCCAAACAAGTCTTTATTATTTCAAACTGGATGCTAAATTCTTTTATCATTAAGAAGGTGTGGATAATCCTTTCCCTTTTGCCTTCTTCAAGTGATTTAAATCATTCATTATAGGCCTTGCTAAAAAAAACAAATAACAGTTTCTTCATAAATCTCTTTAAATGAAAACTGTACTATTAATCTTCTTTGGGAAAGAAACAAAGAAAAAGTACTGAACTGTTATGTAATATCAGTCCTCTTTTGCTGACAACTATATATCCTGTTTTCTGTTGTTATTGTTTTTAAATATCCTATATTGAATCCACATTAGTTCTGTGAAGAAAGCTGATATGTAGTTTGATTTTGAACATGTACGTTTACAATGGACATTATTTACATTAGTTGGACTATTGTCCTCATCTTTGTCGCCATATTTGTCACAACGTTTCGGCCGTTGTACGCTCCGGCCTTCTTCAGGTGGTTGGAATTTCGAACTGAACCCTTTATTTCGATCACTGGGGTAGACTGTTCTAGTTCCACGAGCCATGTTTGATGGATGTCAGTTATCGCCTGCTAATTTTCCCTCTGTGCCATGTGCTTTATCCACTGTGCCATGTGTCCTCAAGGACACATGGCACAGTGGATAAAGGCGTTGGTTAGATCCAGTGACAGACCCAAAGAGTCTGAGTTCAATACCCGGTTAAGGCAGTGGAGAACTTTCAGAGGGGAAAATTAGCAGGAGATAACTGATAACTGACATCCATCAAACATGGCTCGTGGAACTAGAACAGTCTACCCCAGTGATCGAAATAAAGGGTTCAGTTCGAAATTCCAACCACCTGAAGAAGGCCGGAGCGTACAACAGCCGAAATGTTGTGACAAATATGGCGACAAAGATGAGGACAATAGTCCGACTAATGTAAATACTCTACATAATACCTCATCTCAGAAATATAGACAGTTTACAATGGAATATTGCAGAATTAGTCTATTTTAACATATTTTTGTCTTAATAAATTATTTTCTCTTTTAATTAAAGTTTTTTCTTTGCATTGAGTGAATGCTGAATAATCTCCTTACAGATGAAGAAGGGACCTGAAGTAACAGAAACGTGATCCTACAGAAGGATGCTGAGGATACCGTGGACCGAAAATGTGAGCAGCGACAAAGTTTTAGAGAAAATGGAAACTTATACTTAACAACAGGAAGAGATAGTTGAAATTTCTAAGGCACATAATGTGGAAAGAGGGCTTGGAAAATCTGATAATCACAGGACAGACTGAATGCAAAAGGGATAGAGGAAAACAAAGCATAACCTATCTAGTGAGCTTGAGTAATTGAATGGCAGAGCAAAGTTTAGGAAAGACAGGAAGAAGACAATATTTATAAAGACCTATGAATGACAGGAAATTATAGAGAGCCATGATCACCTACATCCTGTAGCGACATGGCATATAGAGAAAGAAACAAAAAGTGGCAATCATTAAAGCTAATTTTCTTCTTAAGCCTAATATATTAGACGACAGGTCAAGCCCTTAAAGAACTCCATGACTAATTTTTCCTTATTAAAATTTTGAAGTGCATGCTAGACTTTTACAGCTTATGGCCACACCACACTGGAACACAGGTTCCCGTCTGACCATGAAAGTTAAGCAACATTGAACCTGGTCAATACCTAGATGGGTGACTGCTTGGGAATACCAGGTGCTGTAAGCTTAGATATGTGGGTGGTGTGATGGATAATGGCTCAGAATTGTTAATTGGAGAGTCAACTTACAATTCCAGTTGGGTTTGTTATATTCACTTATGCACAAATACCCTTGAGAAAGCAATGAATCCATCTCTTCTCTCCCCAGCTATGGGTTAATTAGTAAGACTTGTATCACTAGAACCATTATAATTTCCACCCCAAAAATAAATAAAATAAAATTGCATACAAAATATTTAGATTTCAGCTTTAAATAACCATAGAGGTGTTGATATGTCACTAAACAAAAGCAACCAAAGAAAGCAACCAGTGCAGAAAACAGAGGTTGACAAAGACTGTTCTAGAGTATAAATACAATTATGTGCATCATTTAGGCTATGCACAATAGTAAATTCCTCAAAATGCCATCTAACCAAACAAGATGTATAAACAGACAGAAATTGATTACAAAGTCGTTTCATCCGAGAGAATAATATCAATATTCCTTTACCATAATGAGATTTTGCCCTCTTATTTTTTCTGACATGCCATCAAATAAAGAGGTTTTGTCAAGGTAGACCTTCTAAGTCAATGAGCATTAAGGATGACAGGAATCGAGTTTTGTCTTTTTCTAAGTCTGGCACAAGGCCACAAGTATCAGGATATCCAGTGATGATCAAATTCATGACTCACTAGTAATGGTCAGCCTGACTACAACTGGAGTACATATTTTATAATACATAAAGATAAAAATTCAACATTTTCAGTTTACATATTTACCAAGTCAACATTTGACCGAATGTTGACTATTCAAATGTCTGATCAAATATTTACTATGTCAATGTCTGATCAAATATCTACTATGTCAATGTCTGATCAAATATCTACTATGTCAATGTCTGATCAAATATCTACTATGTCAATGTTTGAGCAAATATTTACTATGCCAATGTCTCAAAAAATATTTGCAATCTGTTTGATCAAATATTTACAGTGCCATCATTTGACCAAATATTTACTATATATCTTGCCAAAATATATACTGTCTACATTAGTGCAGACATTTGCCCTGTAAGTGTTTTACTTCATCTGTTTAATCCTATGATGCTTGTTTTCCAACTCACTGAACATGGATGAATTATTTTTGCTAATAACTGTATAGCACTGTCTGAAGCCCCATAATATATTGTGCTTATTGGGTCTCACATGTATTGCATCTGAAACATAAGGGCATGCTCACCTGACAGGGCCCATAAATCTTCAGTCTGGTTATGAATCCAGTTTTCCTTCTTGGCCTACTACCCAACCAAGGCCCAATTTGTCCTACTATTTAAGAAGAAATTATTTTGAATGAACGATTGATTTGTTTTCTAGAGATTATCAACACTTTGCAGGTTATTTAAAGCCAAAAAATATTTTTAGATTGTAAAAGTTTTTTTTAGGTGGGAGGGATAACAATGGTTTGTTGATAAAAGTTTTACTAATTAACCCATAGCTGGAGGGGAAATTGTGCTTTTTCAAAAGTTATTAGTGCTAAGTGAACAAAAAGCTCAGTCAGAGTTTGAACTCAGCATGCTAATTTCACTGTACTACTACTACTACTACATGCTCCATCGCTTCAGGACATAGACGATCGGGCTCTCCACAGCTTCCTATCTCATGTGGCACTTAGCATTTTTTCTCCCTTGGCTAAGTCCCCCCCCCCCAACCAAGAGCTACTCAAAGTCGAGGTTTACTTTGTGGATTTCTATTAGCAACGGAAATGACAAGCATATATGGAGCTGAAACAGGCTTTAGAAGGAACCGAAAACATAATCCTAAACAGGAAACAAGGGATAAACAACTTGTCCTGTTCAAAAGCTGGGGAGGAGTATGAACCAGATGATAGGCTAAACTTATCTCGTCACATTGTCTAGGAGGACCAGAAGTTTTGCCTTTGTGACTGCCTTCAATTGTTGTCTGTGTATCGTATATTATTAAGATTGCATGCGGCAATAATAAAATGCTGGAAGTCTAAATATCCAAGAAAAGCCTTAACAGAGGACAGAAAATGTGAAACTAAAAACAGAAAGGTTATTGGAATAGCAAAAAGATGCATTTCCAAAGCTAAGCAAAATACGAAGAAATAGGAAAATATCATTAGAAACAAAGAAAAGAAGACTGAACTATCATGTAATATCAATCCTCCTATGTGATAGTGAAGGTTGGACAATTTCTTCACAGATGAAGAGAAGACTGGCAGTAACAGCCATGTGGTTCTACAGAAGGATGCTGAGAATACCATATACAGAGCATTTAAGCAATGAAGAAGTCTTAAGGAAAGTAGAAGCAAAAATCACAAAGAAACAATTGAAATTTCTTAATGAGGAAGGAAAGCTTGGAGACATATCAAAGACAAAGAGGAACACGGAAAGGCAGCAGGCCACAAACCTGACTAGCTTGTGTGAATTGATGACAGATCAAAGTGGGGGTAATGGCAAAAAGATAAAACATTACTAAGAGCTGATATAGTAATATTAGTCAGCTGAGGTCTTGTTAAATTGAAAACAGCTGGACCTGTTGCAAAAATGGATAAGGAACATTTATTTCCATCCGATGGTTATCAGTAAGTGAAGTCAACTTCAAAGTATAGCGCAAGAGGCTCGGATAGAAAGAAAGTCATGGAAGGAAGATAAATTAGTTTTTTAGATGAAGATGACAAGACAAAGAAAATTGTTATCTATAAAACTGACCATCCTGTGAACAGGCAGAGAGAAGGGATGAAGCGGGCCTCAGAGAACGGACAGGGGGTAGACAGCTGCTGGACTGTGAACCTCCTCTACACCTCATCCCTACTTTGCTTGCTAATAGCAGAGTAGGTTACAACCCAAGAATAAATCTGGTTTACTGCTAGAAATTTTTTTTTTTTTTTTCACTCATGGGTAACAGTCTGGCTGAAGGGTCATTTTTAAGGCATAAGCATTTGACTTGAAGAAACTGTGCAACAAACCTGTGTCTGCTCTGAGCTGCAACGCAACACTACAAAGGATAGGAAGTTGTGGAGAGACATGAAGGGACACAGTACGAAGAAAAAGAAGATGCTGAATGACTTCTAATTAGTTTTAGGTTCATGCATTCTTGAAAAACCATTGGAATTGTGAACCGTGTGAAAAGCTACAAATAAAAGGAAACGAAATACGGAAAGAGTGCAGGGAAAAAATGTTTGTTGCTTGTAGTTTCAGAAGAATATGGGTCACAAGCAAGGGAAAAAAACAATGGTAAAAAAACTTATTGCACAATGTCACAAAAGATTGTATGCAGAATGGAAGTAGAAGGAAGAAAGCAAAGCTGTGAAAAGACCTGAGATAATTAAAAACAAAGACAGAAGTTGTAAAGAAACTGAAATGATGAATAAGGAGCCAGAAAGAAAACTTGTATATGTGGGAGGAGCTATGACATGTCTCTCAATCAGTGGAGGAGGAGCTGATGACTCTTTTAGGAAAAAAGAGCTGGCAACACCCCTTCTAGCTACCAAAGGAGAAGGTATGGCAAAATCACTTCTGACTTCAAAGAGGGAAAAGCACACAACATATTTGTCCAACATGAAGGAGGAGATTGCAACACGCATTTCAGCCACAAAGACTTGCGTGATGGCACCAATCCTTCTGACCACAAAGAGGGAGCAGCTGGCAAAACACCTTCCAGATACAAAGAGGGGGGTGATGGCAACAATCCTTCAAACCATAAAGAGGTCGGGGTGATTGCACCAATCCTCCTGTCCACAAAGAAGGGGGAGATGGTAACAATCCTTCTGGACATAAAGTGGGAGGGGCTGGCAAGATTCCTTCCAGCCACAAAGAGAGCAGTAATGGCAACAATCCTTCTAACAACAGAGGGGAGGGGATGGCAATACTCCTTCCATCTACCATGAAGCAGGAAATGGCATCAATTGTTATGACCATAAAGAGGGAGGTGATAGCAACACTTTTTCTATCCACTGTGAAGGAGGGATTGGCATCAATCATTCCGACCACAAAGCAGGAGATGATGGCACCACTCCTTCTGTCCACAAAAGAGAAGGAGGAGGAGATGGCAACAATACTTCTGGATGCAAAGAGGGATGGGCTAGCAAAACTTTTTCCAGCCACAAAAAGAGAGAGGATGACAACAATACTTCCAGCCACAGAAAGAAAGATGGCAACAATCCTTTAGATCACAAATGAGAGAGGATGTCAGTACTCCTTCCATCTGCCATGAATGAGCAGGGGATGGCAACACTTGTCCTGGTTATGAAATAGAGGAACTAGTAGAACCTCTTTCAGCCAACACCAAAAAAAAAAAAATGCATCGTATTCCAAGTTTGGTCACTTCTTGTAAAAAAGATTGATTTTCAGTTTCATACAATTAGTTTGACTTTATCAACGGACACAACACATAGAAGACTAGATTGGTAGCTTGGTCTCATCATTTTACAGCAGAAATGATGCAATGTAACCATAAGTTCTATGCTAACAGTTTCTTCTTTCACACTTGCTTCTTGATCTTCAAAATTTAAATGCAATGTCACTCATTATCTTCTATCTTCTCAATGTTTATCTAATCTGATATAACTTCACCAGGCAAACAGATTGATCCTCTCTCAAGTGGAAAAAATATATATTTATACAGAACTCAATGGGCAGAACCCATTTCAACTGCAGGTGGAACAGGCCAACTTATTAAAGCCCAAGTTTACATTACTAGAAGGCTATCTCTTCAATATTGGTACTGAGTAGCAAATATACACCAGGGCCACTCAACAACACTTAATTTCTGTTCTTTTATCATTCTCACTCTTTAACATAGTTTTCTTTTAGTCATGTTCTCTCAAACTCCATAACCCCTTGTACCTTAATTATTTAAATATAAATACTCCATGGTATTTTTTCTGATGAACCATCCTTTACTGTAACTAGACTTTATGAATTTAAGTGCAGTACAAGATTAACGGTAAGGTCTCATCATTTTACAGTTGAAATGGCGGCTAGATGTGACTGCAACTTCTATGCTGATGCTGACAATTTTTTTCTCTCACACTTCTTGCTTGCAGAACTCTCTTCTGGCATCTTGCTTCCCAGTCAACTGTGATCTTCAGAAATTTAAATGCAATATCAATCACTATCTTCTGTCTTCTTTAGTCTTGCTCTTTTATTGTTACTCCATGTGTCTTAGTGGCTTTATTGCCTTGCTAGAGAAGGAAATGTTTAAAAAAAATAAAGAAAAGCCTTGAAGAAGTAAAAATCTCTTCTCGTCCCTTTCCCTGTTATTTGCAACTATCAACCAATTCCTAAAGCCATGTCATCCACAATGATAGTAAAAATGTCATACTGTGACTTCCTTTCCTCTGCAGGTGTATTTTTTAAGTGGTTTCTTGTTATTTGGATTTGATATTTGACTACTTTTGCTCTATTTTTTTTTACTTAGGTTGTTGCCATTAGAAATTTAGAGGCTTAAATGATATCAGTCACTTTATACTGTGCAGATTCGGGGGGAAAATATTATGCATTATTTAGACTCTGAATTGAGTAAAATTAGAAACTACAAAATCAATTTTGATCCAAATATATCCAATACAGAAATTCCACATGCTGCTGTATGTAACATACACAATGAAAGTCAGTCTGGTGGCAACACTAATGATCATCATGAAATATGTGGTACCAGAGTTTCAAACCCATCCTAATTCAAAAAGAAAGGAGATATCCTGAAAACGTTTGGAGAATATGGAAGATTCTCTCAAGGAATATTATTTTTATATCTTACCTCAGCAATCTGGAAGTGAACAAAATAAAGATGTTGAGATTGTGAAGACAATAAATGATAATATCTATTTTCTTCTTCTCAGCTTTTGATGGTTGTTTATTGGTCATAGGCCTTCTCCAGCGGAGGGAGGAGTCATTACCCTACTGCACTGGTTTAATGCATGTTGATAGGGGTGGATAATGCATGTTGATAGGGGTGGATGATGCATGTTGATCGGGGTGGATGATGCATGTTGATCGGGGTGGATGATACATGCTTTGACAATAATGCCTCTTTTTGATCATTGTCCAAGGATCTTTGCACCAAAGTGAATGCAATGAATCTGACAGAAATTTGAACCTGGCTCTCCAATTTCTTATTATGAGCCATCATCCATTATACCACCCACACATCCCACATCCAAACTTACAGCAACTGGTATTCTCAAGCAGTCACCTATCTAGGTATTGACCAGAAGCAACATTTAACTTCTGTGATATGACAAGGATTACAGATTATAATATGAAGAAAAACAAGAACAAAAGACTTTTTTTTATTTTTAGTTATTTCACCCCAAGCATGGCAGCAAAGCCACTAAGATGTGTAGAAGTCAAATGACTTACCTGCTAATATGGCTGCCTTCTTGTAGAGGCAAGCCAGCTAATCTACCTCATTTATAGGAGAGTACCTAATACAGCAGGTGGGTTAGTTCACTTTGCTGGAATGGACCTGCCCAACACATTTCCATGAGTGGACTCTATTCACCCATATATCTCTCCATTAAATGACTCAGCTATTAAGAAAACTGAAGATAACAATTGACATTGCATTTAAATTTTTGAAGTTAACTGGGAAGCAAGAAGCCAGAATCAAATTCCACAAGAGCAAAGTAAGAGAAAAGAAACTTGTAGCATAGAACTTATCATTATGTCTAGCCATTTAAACTGTAAAATATTGAGACCTTACCACCAATCTAGTACTGTGCTTAAATTCATTAAGTCTTGGTACCATAGTGGGAAGTTTATCACAACAATTACCATGAAAGTATTTATAGAAAAAACACAGGCAAGCTACATTACAGTGGCAGGAAAGTGACTGAAGTCAAGATGACAGGTCAAGACCAATAATATTGCAGATTTTTCTTTGGATTTTATCAAGAATCTCTAAATATATAGCAGGGGCACTAGAGCTGATGTGGCAGCAATATTCAAAGCAAAAACAAATGGCAGACTTATAAATATGTAAGACAGATTCTGGTGAGAAAAACTGCGTAGCCTGACACAGTGAACCAATTTTTCTAGATTCTGGTCTAGCAATTTGATTTTATTCTTTAAATGCATTCATTTTTATCACACCAAATTTTGACATTAAGCTAATTTAAGGGTTTAAAAGTAGCATTTTTTGCAGCACTGAGAGATAAAAATTGAATAGTATGGTAATGAGAGGCAGTAACTTGTTGCAGAAATTGCATAATGCAACAAGGTAAATGTTTCTTCAAAAGCTTTGAAACAATGTTTCTGTCAGTGTTTGTACTGAAATTTGGAAAGGTTTTAAAGTCAAATTTTACTACATGATTTTGAGTGCCATTTCTTGTTAAGGAAAAATCAACTTTTGAAGAAAAGCATAGCAAAATCTTATCCAAGTCGTCACTGTAAATCACTGGAAGGCAGACTTCAATTGAAAATATTTCGGATTAAAGTTTTGAGTTTCCTTCACTCATATTTAGATGCAAAATTCAGGGAGGAATAAAAAAAATTCATATCTTCCCCACTAAATGATAAAATAGCAATTTTTATTAGATTTCAACAACAAGGAGCATTCTGCTGTTCTTGCTTGCAGGAAGCCATTTTACAAAAAAAAAAAAAAAAAAAATATATGTATTTCATTTTGCCGCCTCCATAGAAATTTTTATTTTTTTTTAGACTTATTGAATCCAAATTCTTTGAAATGTTAGCAAGGTTAATAAAAGTGCAATGATATATAATTGAATGACCCAAGCAAAGACAAAAGAAGAAAATGAAATATCAGAAAGATCATTGAGAGCAGCAATAAATTTTTTTAAATTTTAACTCTTACAGTGTTCTTGCAAAATCCATAAAACTTGACTGACATTGATCAAGATCTTCCAGCAACAAAACTGCTATATTGGACATTAAGAAAATTCAGAATTTTGGGGAGATAGAGCAAACGTCTTTTTTAAACTTAATAAACGTTAAATTTAGTTACCAAGAACATAATCCTGATTAGTCATGACAAGCGCGTTGTGAATTCTTTTATTCCTTGTTGAAGGAATCTGATTGGTACGAATTGTGACTGTACTGAATTTATCCCATTTCTACTCTGAAAGCTTTTGTTCCCAATGAAATGTTCCAGTGATTTGATTAAATGGAAATCTTAAGGCACTAAATAGTGATTAAGTCAGCAGGCAGCAATAAACCTTGTCTATCTATACTGCATTCAAATGTAGTCAGCACTAAAATCCATCTGAGATTACCGATTCATTTCCCCAACCACCTTAGTGCTAGAATTTCGTAACACACAGAATCAAGGAAAAATTTTTCATTATTTCTTTAATTGATTGATTTGATTTTTTATGGCTTATCAACCCTTTGAGGATTATTTAAACCCAAAACACATTTTGTTTGGGGATCGTAAGAATAATTATTATTTTTGGTTATTTGCTAGTTAATACTGTGTTAACAATTTTTTCAAGACAACAATTATTTTTCCAGATATAAGTCCTACTATTTAATCTATATCTGGAGGAGAAAAGATGGATTCATAACTTTTCTGAGGATATCTGCGTCTAACTGAATGGTAACAAACTCAACTGGAATTTGAACTTAGCTTTTTGATTTTATTTCTTTCATAGATCCTACCCATAACATCATGCATCATACAAAGTACTAACATTTACCATATATATGCAAGTATAGGGCAAGTTTTCATGCAAATACTAGGGAGTCACAATATACATGAAAAAAAGGGGGAAGGTGCATTATACAAAGATAATTTTTCTGAAGAGCTTATATAAGTACAATAAAAGAACAGAAATTAAGAAGACAGAAGATAACGATTGACATTGCATTTAAATTTATATCTACCACAATTACTGCATATATTCGAGTCCTTATGAAAAGTTTTTATATAAAGAAATAGCTGGGTGTCACAATATACACAGGTAATTTTGAAGAGGTTAAAAATCATGCGTTTTTGGTGACCAGTTGAACGATGGGTAAATTCTTTTCTGCAGGGGTTTAAATTGGGGGTGTTACATGATAGATGAAGTCCGCTTAAACACGAGTATATATGGTAAATAGTTTTCAATGAATTTAAAGTTCAGTAAAATAATCCCCTTGAATTTCTATCAGGTCAGAGCTAATGTCCAAATTTAGAAAAAACAACAAAAAAAAAGATATCAAAAACTTATGCTGAATTAGAATTTTGTTCCTTAAAATAGATACCTTCATTATTGGTCACCTCCTTCTGAGAATTTTCAAGCATCTTCAGCACCCTTCTGTAGGGCAACATTTCTATTGCCTAGCGTTTCATTCCACATATAATCTTTTGTGGCATTATGCACCGATATTTTTTACAATTATTTTTTCCTTACTTGTAACCCAAATTCTTATGAAATTAAGCTACCTCTTCTATATGCCATGTCCGTTCTGGATGTTGGCAATCATGTCTCTCCACAACTTCTTGTTCTTTGTAGCTCTTAGTAATTTTCTTTTTTTTTATTATATCCCCTAAACTGAGTTCTACCAACCAGCTACAGAAACTTGTTAGAAAGGTTTATTTGCTGCTTCCCTCTATCCTTATTGCCTTCAATATGCCCTGTGAGTGTTAAATTTTCTGAGCCCTCTTTCCTCATTATGTGCTAATTTCAACTCTCTTGCTGATTCTAAGTGTCCATGTTGTTTCTGTTGTGCTCAGATCTTTGATGTTGCTCACATGTTCAATCAATGTTATTCTCAGTATCCTTCTGTTGCCTCTAGTCTGTTCCCTACCTGTGAGATCGTCCCGCATTTACTGTCCCATAAGAGCACTTCAGCACTATCTTCATTGTTTCTTAAAAACAAATACATTCTTTTTTCTGTTCAGAAGCCATATTTCACTATTCCCTTGCACCTTCAGATTTGTCTATTATATTTTGCGTTGTTGGTGAAAACGCTTCTCAGGTTGTTAAATTTCAATACTTGCCCGATACTGACATCTCAAATTTACAGCTCACGTCATGAGCCGACCATTTTTATTAAAAGGTTTTTGGTTTGGGGAAAAAGGATATAGAGAAAATGGTTTCTACAATTCCATAATAATTTTTTTTTTTAAGAAATATTCAGTGAGGCATTTCTGAGAAGAATTCCCAGTCCAACCAGAAGTCGTTATTAATGGCCACAATCTTAACATATGCATATGACACAGTGTTGATAACAGATATGGAAAAGAAAATATAAGAAATGCTAGTGAAGGAAAAAAATAATATTCATTGCAAGAGATGAGAATATATGGTTGTTAGCAAAAGGGGATGTCTAACATTCAAATAAAAATTGGGGATATTACAAACAAGAAAGTACAAAAGTTGAAATACCAAGAAAGTGTACTAACATAGGATGGAATGTGCAACACTGGAATCTTAAGGAAGATTGCTATAGTGAAAGATGCCTTACAAAGTTGTCTTCCACTACCTATATAAAAAAAAATGTATAGAATATATATATATA
>OZ038517.1:46420640-46423140 GCA_964036315.1 Acanthosepion esculentum | reverse complement strand
CACCTGTACCCCCAGCTAAGGATTAATTAGTAAAACCTGTATTACTAAAGCCAGTATTATCTTACAAAAAAAAAGTGCTTACAAAATATTTAGATTTCAGCATGAAATAACCCTTAGAGGTGTTGATATGCCCCTAAACAAAAACAACCAAACCAAACCAGAGTGTACTATGCACAAAAAGTGACAATTGTATGCACTGAACAAACATTGAAATTCTGGCTGGCATAGGTAAAGGTTTTCACATTGGTGATGGCAAAGGAGCTCTCTCAAGTAGTTTGTAGACTGTCATAATTGTGGAATGGGATAGCAAAAGATCTCTAATGAATTTCATATTCCTATCAAAGTGATAAAAACTATTATTTGATGATGGAAGTAATATGTCCTGACAACAAATCTTCATCAAACAGGACATCCTTGTAAATTAACTAAGCATGCAGTTACATCAGTTTGTCAGAATATAACCTGAAACCTATTTGCTATTGAGAGATCTCCTGAAGGAACTGCAGGCAGCTGAGACAGAAGTGAGCAAAGGTTCAATTAGTCAGATACACCTACCAGGTAGAATTACAGTATCAGACTCCCAGAAAGAAAGAAAAAAACATCTTTAGGCCCATCATGAAAAGTCTTCTCATGATCATCTCAAAGAACTTTCTTCATTCTGGAATAAAATATGGTCTGACAAGACAAAAACTCACCTCTTTCCTTGAAACCATTCAAAATATGACTAGAGAGAAAAAAAGGCACTTTGTATAACCCTTAAAAACTATGCGAACATAGTGGTTGAATTAAAACAATTTAGGACTGTTTCTTTTTTTATATAAGGGTTACAGGTGTATTCAAATATTCTTCAAGGAACAACAGACAGTGCACTCCATTGTGAAAATACTGGAGAAGAGCAGAATCTGGCAGGATTAGAAATTCCTTGGTTTATGTTAGGATACGAAACTGAGCAGAGATGAATGTTCCAAGGATCAAGTAAAATCTGTTTAACAGCACTATTCAGGATTGGTCATAGGTTCTTTGTAGCCAAGTGGTCAAAGCACATCAGAAATAATAACAGTTTCATCTCGAGGAATGCAAGTTTGAACCCTGCTGAAGAATATTCTCAAATATTCAGACTGGTAGATGAAAATAAATACACTGTTTAATAGATAAAAAGAGCATCTATTCAAATATGGGTATCCACTAAAAATAATGCGGAATATATATATATATATATATATATATATATATATATATATATATATATATATATATATAAAATAAGAAACAAAATAAATGGAAATAATAAACAAAAGCTTCAATGTTCCCAATGCCCTCTATAATAAAAGCAACAAACCAACTCTCAACAAAATTATTAACAAATATAGCAACAACATATTAAAGTGCATATAACCTTTAATGCAATTTTATATTTCTACTAATTGCTGCTCAGCTTATATTGAAACGCTTGTTATGCACAAATTACCATAAATACAATGGATAAATTTTAAAATTCTAAAATAACTATAACAGAGCAGGTTCATGCATGTTTTTAAAAATTACCATCACAATGGAATGCAGATTTTATCACAGTTAGAATAAGTTTGTCTTTACCCCTGAAGATAATGTAATCATGGAACACCCTAGCCGGTCGTCCAAAACTTCCAACACCACTGCTGGTCGATGAAGATCACATTGATCTTCAGACCTGCCTTATCCCATGTTGTGTTATAAGTTTGATCATAAGGAGGCCAAAACTGCAGGTATCTTCGTGTTGGGCTGGTCCAAGCAGGGTGATGACATACAGAGGAAAAAAACAACACTCGAATAAATAGAATAAAAGTAAATACTGTTTTTATATCAGTCCTCCGTATAATAATTGGTTATGTTAGAGTTTGCATGCAATTAATTATCAGCCCAGCCCGTATCTAAATCAGAAGTGATACTATCGTCAAACTAGCAAAAATCTGGTTTGTTGTTGTTGGCAAAGTTTGTCACAAGGCTAAAGTTGGAGTCTTCTCTTTGGCAGATAATCATGTGCGACTCTCTTCTGCCTCTGTCTGTCTCTTCTGCTCTGACTCGTCACCTACTGGCGAATTCACTTCGCGCATTCGTATTTATTGACATCATTTTGGGGAATTCACTTCTCCCAATCTCTCATCTCATAATCTCTCACTAAACCTCCTCAGTGAGCTTGGGTGGCTTATCCCACCCCATCTCCCGTCTCAAATCACATTCAACCAGGAGAATCAACTCCAAATTCGTTGTTTATGAAAACAAAGTTTTTACTTTACAGCTTGCATTTGCAGCTGTGTGTCAATCAACATTACCCCTAAAGTCTGGGTCACTTTTCCATTGTTCAAACTGCTCGACATACAATTCAAGTCATTTATGTGCGAATTAAACCCTCAATTCTTCCCACGGGTTTTTGGTATTAACCATTCTCCTTTCAATATCTCTCAGCACATAATTCTTTCTATTGATAAGAAAATTTTTTAGGTTTTATTTTACTGTGGTA
>OZ038517.1:46405640-46410640 GCA_964036315.1 Acanthosepion esculentum | reverse complement strand
ATTTAGTTTATTGTCATACCCAGGATGGAAGATGCTGATGATCTACATCAAACAAAAGGTTAAAAAGGAAAACCTGCTAAATCCCCAGCCCCGTGAAGGTACTGGAGAGAGCAATAACATTTACTAGACTTTAGAAACTATTTCTTGAATAATTATTTACAGAGAAAGATTTTTTAAATTGCAGAATGTAGCACTGGCTGCTTAGTCAATGATTTCCAAATGTTTCCTCATAAGGAAAGGGTTAATATTACCATCAAGACAGTAAAAGCAATGATTGTGCTGATGTAGTTTTGTTATCATTCCAACCCTAGCATGGTGATAATGCCACTAGAACAGAGGGAGTTATCGAGAGTGAAAGTGAAGGCGAGATGTCAAGCCAGGTGCAATTGCATTAGGGAACCTTCTTTGGATTTTATCAAGAATCTTGAGATATGTAGTGGGAGCACCCGACCAGATATGGCTGTTATGGTAGGTTACTGAAACAACATACCATAAAAATAATATCCCAATCTGTAGTAGTTAATATTCCCCATTGAAAAATGTATAAAACTTAAAGCAAACTCAGTTCAGTTTTTCAATCCCTTTTTTTTAAAAAAAAAAAAAACAAACTTTTTTTTACTTCTTTTGAAATTATTTTGTCAGCATCAAAAATAGATTCTGATGAGTATCTAAGGCTATTAATTGTCGATCACTTGGTAGCACCTCTTTAGTATCTGACACGATTATCACCATAATAGCTTTTTTGTTTTTGTTTTTTTACTTCTTGAAGGTAGTAAAAGAAAGCAGGAAGAGAGAACTATCCATCAATTGTAAGAAACCAGAATATATTTCTGTCTGTAAGAGAAGACGTCCAAGATGAGAACTAGGAACTGAAGTTTAGTTCTTCATCATCGCAGCTGTTTCAGCTTGAAACCATATGGCAAATCAGTGTAATTTCTCATTGTCAGCATGGCTGCTCATTTCTGACAACGGCCATCTGCTCAGGATCATTTGCGCTTCTTCAGCACTTGCAGAGCCAGCCTGTTGCTTATATTGAAAGAATGCTAAGCAGGCATAAGTTATTGTTCAAGAGCCAAAATCTTTAGAACTTGGAGCTGAGCTGAGCTGAGAAGGTTGTCAACCATGGCTAGACAGTCCAGTCTGCCCCTCTACTTAGCCAAGAGATTGGGTGGAGGAGAGACGGATCCATAACCTTTCTAATGTATATTTGTGCAAAAATGAATCTAACAAACTCTACCAGAATTTGAACTCAGCTTGCAGATTTCTTGCCAATCATTATACCACCTGCACATCCATATTTAATCAAAGCCGAAATTTTTCTTTTATAAGATGCACATTTTAACAGTAATTTGTAGGTAATTTAACAGTTATCAACATCTGAGGTCAAATTGGCATTACAGATTCAAGTCCTGTTCAAGTTCACTTACATCTTAATGTCCTCAGGGAAAGTGGTAATCCATCTATTCTCCCTATCAACAATAGGTAAAATAGCACAGTAGACTGAGAACTCTAGCCTTGTGTGACAACCAGTCTAGAAGGAAAATTCTGAATTAAAAAATATGGAGGAAGGCAATGGGAAAGCAGCTCAGCATCTTTCCCAAAAAGTCATCATAATTCACAGGTAAATAAAGGCCATCTCACGAGAGCCATGATCACCTACGTCCTGAAGGGGTATAGCATTAGAAAACAGTACATTTTTGCAGATAGGCATGAAAAGGTCATAGAAAAACATCAGAGAACATACCTCAATAACTGAATGACGATGTTTTCAAAGACATGTGATTTTTGTCAGAAAATAAACAAAAAATATACTACAAACTTACATCAAGCGAAAAATTTTCTTTTCAACTGGAAATTTTAATGTTAATATAAAAGAAGGAAAAAAATTAATTTCTTTTTTGTTCAAAGGTTAAATAGAAATATAACATGCAATCTTAGCCAAACAGGTATTTAAAAAAAAAAAAAAGAGCAAAGAAGAAAAGTTTTTTTAGTTATGCAATCAAGTTTACCAATAGAAAAAGAATACAAGTTCTTTTTATATTCTTCATTCCAACTACATATTTAATTCAGCTATGAAAATAAAATCACTACCATGATGACAACAAGACAGTCCTAATTCAAAGGTATTAATTTATATCACAAATTATAAGATTTAAGACAGAATCTTTGATCTCCAAAACACGAGGCCAGCATGAGAAACACAGAAATCTGTGCTTGGAACATCAAACAAACAAAAAACTTACATAAATTCAAGGATAGACATGAAACACATTGAATTCAATAAAGTGTTTCAATTAACAAGATGAGTAAGATTATTATAATTATTGATGCCCGAATCAGCAAAGCAAGTCAGGCATTAGAAAGACTTTGCAACAAAGTGCTCAGTCAACACAATATTCAGCTGACTACAAAGCTGAGAGGGTACAATGCAGTGATCTTGTTCTCCCTTCTATATGCTTGAAGAGTCTTGGACTGTATCACAGACACATCAAAAAGCTGGAGAACTTCCACATGCGAGCCCTCCATTTCATACTCGTTACCAACCTTGAGGTCCTGGATTGTTCTCACACATCAAAGCATCGAGTCTATGCTCATTATGGCTCAACTCCGATGGATGGGGCATGTCATCTGCATGAAGGACCACTGCTTACCAAGACGTCTGCTGTACAGAGAGCATTGCAAGAGGAGCCAACACTCCCCAAAGAAGCGATACAAAGACACTGTGACAGCAAATCTCCAGGAGTGCAAGCTCAAACCCAAAGAACTAGAGGAGCACATTAGTGATCAACCGAACTCATGAATCACAATCCATAATGCTGCTGTCATCTTCTACGATGCTCGATGCCAGAAGCTCACTGCTAGCAGAGATTAATGCCACAGGGCATCGTTGGCAGTCATTACGACAATGGACTTTCAGTGCTCCCACTGTTTCAGATTCTGCACCTCCAACCTGGGGTTGTGGAGCCACTTCTGAGTTCACAGATGAGATACAGAAATGATATGTCATCTTCAGATTCGAAGGACAACCACACACACACACACATATATATATATATATATATATATATATATATATATATATATATATATATATATTTTTTTATTTATTTATTTAGTGATTGTCACTTCTTGACAGAAGAAGACCATCTCCACAACAATTTTTTTTTTTGTTATATAACTTTCAGACTCACCAATCATGAGTGCCAATGAATTTTTAAACCAGCCTTACTTTTACAAACCTTTACATAAATGATGCACCTGAAAAGGGAAATCCTCAAGACCAACAGGCAAGGCATCAACATGAATTTTCATGCGTCTTGTTAATCCAGAAGCTGACTTGCATACTTTATGGCAGTGTGTACAAGAAGGCACAAGGATTGATTGCCAGCTTCTTTCAATGGATCAAGCCTGATGAGACTTTGAAGACCTGCCTTTGAAAGAGCAAAATTGCCACATAAACTACATACATTGTAAGATTAGAGTGGAAGGTAGTGCTTCAAGATTACCTTTGTGAAGATTGCATTTAACCTTAGCATGTTCCACCTTGGTCTTTTCCAGCTGGTTACAACCTTGATGAACTGTTGTTCTCCATGAAGGTCAACATTCAGTTTCCACGTATCAACTGATATCCCATGAGCTTTGAGATTGGTTTTGATGCAATCTTTAAAGCACTTTCTAAGTTTGTGTCTGGGACGCTTGCCTGCAGACAGTTCACCAAAATAGACATGATTAGGCAACCTTGAGTCATTCATGTACACCAAGTGACCTGGCCAGTGCATTTGATTGATAATGATTAGCTTCTCAATACTGGGGATATTAGCTGTCTCCAGAATTTCTGTGTCAAGTACAAAAGACTGCCATGAAATATTCACGATTCTTCTCAGGAAGTTTTGGTGTACTCTTTCAAGGATGGTAATATGACACCTGTATGTTGCCCATGTTTCTGAAGAGTACAAAAGGGCAGTCAAAACACATGACTCATAAACCTTTACCTTGATTTTGAGTGTCAGACCACACCCGCTTCTCCAAGAATACAAAAGATTTAGTAGCTTTCTTGATGCAGTGAAGTATTTCAGCATCTAGTGTCCCATCTCATGAGAGTGTACTTTCAAGGTATACAAAGGTATCCACCACCTCCAGCCTCCTGTCATCCACAAGTATTTTCAGTTCACAATACAGTTGACCAGGGGGTGGTGTGAGCATTACCTCGGTCTTCTTCAAATTGATAGTAAGCCCAAATGACTTACATGCATCAGCAAAAAGATTTATGATGGTTTACAAATCTTCTTCATGAGGTCAGCATAAAGAAGCTCACAAAGAACTTGCTGAGACACCTTTGCAGAAGCACCAAATTGTCACAGGTCAAAAACTTTCCCAGTAGTTCAAAAACACAAATAAACACCAATGCTACAGTTTCTAAAGTCACAGCAAAAAAAATACAGAAAATGAAGTATGTGCAGGTATATCGCCCTGCTTCACACCATTCTCAACAGAAAATGGTTCACACAGAGTACTATTGAAATTCAACTTGGCTTTCACATTGCTGTGCAAGTCTTTAAGCAGCCTGACAAATTCAGGTGAGAAACCAAGTTTTCTTAGAATTGTCCACAAGGCATTCCTATTCACAGTGTCAAATGCCTCAGTTAGATTTTGGTAGAGCAAAACTGTGTCCAATGGACTTTTCTACAAGTTGTCAGTCTGTGAAGCTCATGTCCATCATGCCTCTACCGGTTAACTCTCATTAACTCTCTCTGGTATCACTTCAGAACAGATGTGACTTTGGAGGGGGTTGAGCAATATTTTGGCAAAAACTTTACCGAAAGCTTCAAGTAAGCTTATCACCTGTAGTTACTACATTCTGACTTTTGATCTTTCCCTTTAGACAAGGACAAAAGAATGGCATCAAGCCAGTGCAGATGGATATGTGTGCCATTCAAAACATCTGAAATTAGACAGTGTATTTTTCATGCTATTTTGTTTCCTCCATGTAAGAGAACCTC
>OZ038517.1:46398698-46401198 GCA_964036315.1 Acanthosepion esculentum | reverse complement strand
ACAGATGCCCCCCACCCATATTTCATTGAAATTGAACAACAAAGTCTGTTTAATTTCTTATTACAACATTCCAGTTTGTATGTAAAGGTGTTGAATCAAAATCATGTAGAAACTGTCGAATGTTTATAATGTTTTCATCCAAGTACTTTTTTTGTGTCTCAGCAATAATATTAAAATTATCAATTACAATAGAGAACAGTTTCATTAGCTTCAACCTGGGATTCTTTAGAAATACTGTAACTTTTATATATATATATATATATATATATATATATATATATATATATATATATATACATACATACATACGAAGAAAAAAAGAGAAATACTGGATTTTAAAATTAGACACATATAAACTAGGGTTAAACAATTGGGTATTCTAAATCTGTATAAATATTTCAATAGTTAAAATATCTCTTCAAAAAATTTCTTTAGATATGGTGAAAAATCCTTTTTAAACAATAACCAAAAGACCATCTTCAGTTGTCCGTTTAAGATTCAAACACAATCGCGTTCCACACCACGTGTCGTCCGAGTCTAAAAACAAACACACAAACACAGTAATTTAAGTACAACACACATACGAAGAAAAAAAGAAAAATATTGAATTCTAAAATTAGACACATATAAACTAGGGGTAAACAAACACGTGGATATTTTAAATCTACATAAATATTTCAACAGTTAAAAATATTTCTTGAGATATGGTCAAAAAACCTTTTAAACAACATTTAAGACACTATCATCAGTCTTCCACCAAAAATTCAAACACAGTCGCATTCCACATCACGTGACATGCATGCTTCACGACAAACGCTGTAAACAAACACACAAACACAGTATCTCATTTGATTTCTGAGGAAAGACCGAGGTGGTCTGAAATATTAAATATATACAAAAAAACACAGAAATACTTTAAAAAAAAAATACCCAATTTTGTTTCATTTATTTTATCCAGATATTGTATATATATATATATATATATATATATATATATATATATATATATATATATGATATATATATATCTAGACAGACAGACAGAGATGAAAGTGGACATTGAGATCAACACCTCGTACCGAGTCCATTTTATGCTCACATTTAAGCATATAAAAGATAGTCATGGCTGAGTGCTGATGACAATGTGCACTCTTATATTTACATACACTCTATCCCTGATATTGAGTAATTTAACTAATAAATATAGCATAACTTAAAAGTATATTTTTACCATATATATATATATATATATATAGAAAAGTGAACATTGAAGTCAACACTTAGAGGCGACAGGCCGTTTCATGCTAGATGCAATCGTCAGGCCATGAGTCTATTCGTGGCCTGACAATTGCATCTAGCATGAAACAGCCTGTTGACTCTAAGTGTTGACTTCAATGTTCACTTTTATATTTACACATGCTCTATCTCTGATAATAAGCAATCTATCGCATAAATATAGCACACCTTAAGAGTATATTTCTTCATTCATATATATATATATATATATATATATATATATATATATATATATATATATATATATATATATATATAGAGAGAGAGAGAGAGAGAGAAAGAAAGAGAAATATATATACATATATAAATATTTTAAATACTTTCAAAAGAGCTTTTGAAAAATGTACAACGAACACTAGATCTTGGTAGCATTCAGACTAAACCAACATCCATTTAAAATATAATTGCTAAGCGTGACACAGATCCGTTAACCGTTAACTAAATCATCCATGTATGTAAACACACACGCAAATGCCGTAAAACTTGTGAACCAACCAATTTTTTTTTAATTCTGTTTTCAGTCAGATTTGGGAAGTTTATTAGCTGAGAAATTCTCAACATGCACATACCCAAAGTCTTGGTACAAAGCAAAAAAAAAAAACTGCTATATAAGAAAGTGAGAAAAAAAAAGACAAACCAGCAAACACCTACCTAAACAGTAACAAAGAGTGCTCAATCTGTAGATTACAAAGAACCAGTAAGAACACTTCCTCACAACTCAGAAAGAGACATAGTTCAAACTGCTAGTTAGCCCTATGATTGTCGGGCAACCAGAAAAAATATTTCTATATATACAAAAACGATATATAAATTTTTATATACCGGAACAACTTTAGGAAATTCTATGGTAAAGTAGAAAAAAATTTTCATGTGAAGCATTTCATCCCTTAGGACTTCATCGAACTCAAGTGATGTTTACATTGATGTGACTACATGTTTGTATGAAGGAGAGGGGATGCTGAAATTTTAAATTTAAAACTTTCTTAAAATGTGTTTTATTAATTTTATTTTTCCTTACGTTTTTATCACTTTTGTTATTAGATATCCCACAGATATAGATACACAAATCTGTATTGTAAGAGAAATGACTATTCAAGCAGGAGGCTTTATTATCAGCATATCCATGTGTCAGACACACAAACGAATAAGGGAATAAGGCAGGTGGACAGTTGCGAGAATGGAGAATCATAAGACTGGCAAAGGT
>OZ038517.1:46356198-46393698 GCA_964036315.1 Acanthosepion esculentum | reverse complement strand
TATATATATATATATATTGATACTAATGATATTAATGCTTGAATGGTATATATATATATATATATATATATATTGATACTAATGATATTAATGCTTGAATGGTATATATATATATATATTGATACTAATGATATTAATGCTTGAATGGTATATATATATATATATATATATATATATATATTGATACTAATGATATTAATGCTTGAATGGCATATATATATATATATATATATATGATACTAATGATCTTAATGCTTGAATGGCATATATATATATATATATATATATATATATATATATATGATACTAATGATATTAATGCTTGAATGGTAAATATATATCTGATACTAATGATATTAATTTTTAAATGGTAAATACATATCTATATATATTAGATGATATTAATGCTTCAATGGTAAATATATAAATATTTACTATTTAAGCATTAATATAATTAGTATGATATATATTTATCTTCACCGAGTTATTATTTCATTTTTTAACTGTGTTTGGTGTTATCATAAGTATTAATTGTAGGCAGTTAGATTTATAATTAAATTTATTTATTATTTTTTGAATTCATGTGTGTGTGTGTGTGTGTGTGTGTGTGTGCGCGTGTGTGTGTGTTCGTGTGTGAATACATAAGTGTATAAATGCAGACATATGCACATATATTCAAACAAAAATAAATGTTTGTAGCCATTTATAGGCTTATGGATACCCACACATGCACATCTATATATTCACGTGTACAGATATACATACACACACATATACACATGCGTACACCGGTACATGTCCACTTATGTCTGTGGTTTGTAATTAATAAACTAATGCTTAAATGGTGAAGCAATTTATTTTTTTCTATTTTTAGTATATTAATTATGGTTGTGTTAATAGAATTTGTTGTTTGGATATTTATATATGCAGGGTGTATCATAAATACTTTTACAAACTTTGCAAGCGAACACCTGACTCCAAAATGAGGTAAAATGTTCGTAAAAATATGTGTCCAAAATATCATCTGTTTGCTTCTACACACACATGCATCTGTTGGATCATTGATTAGTGGACACTTTCAAATACTGCCACATGGTGTCGAATGGTTTCACAGACCCCCATGACACGTTTACAAAGCGTCTCTGCATTATTAATATCTGCTACATAAACCAACTCTTTGTGTCCTCCCCTACTTATCCTAAAAAGTAACATATAAACAGAAAATATATTAAATAATTGTCAAACTTACTCCATTTTATTATATGTTGTCATTGTTTACATTAAGATACGATTCGTGAGAAAATATGATTGAGAAAAATCATCAAAGATTGTGTTTATAAACAGTAATTTTGACTTTGCCAACCAAATGCTTCTCTGTAGGTAAATGGTATAGCATGTCAGATCAAATGACAGTTTCCACATAAGAATACAGTTTTGATTTCTGTTGGAGAATGCATATTTTCTACAAAATTTCTGGAACATTCAGGCCAATAAATGTAATTAATACTGTTTAATTAAAAACAGAGCATTTACTTAAATTGTTTCTATAACAAATAATGTGTAAACAGGAAATATGTGTGTGTGTGTGATGATTGCCACTTCTTTACAGAAGACAACCATCTCTTCTTACTTTTTAAATGAAGACTTGTTTGATCAGTAAATATAAAAGGATCTGAAAATGATATAAAATAAAAAAGGATGAAATATGGTAAAAACAAAATCACTCGCATTTGCAAACAATTTATAAAAGCCTATCCTTAATTAAGTGGTAAAACACTTAGAGTTGAAAGAATATTGAAACTGATATAAAAGAAGGAAAGCAGTAAAATGATCAAAAGAATAACACCCTGTTAAGAAAGCTTTTAAACAAAATACAGCTAGTTCACATTCGACTGCAACTTACAGTACCTCCCCATGTTCATGTGCACACAAGTGGCTCTATAACTCTGCTGCTATATCACAAGCTTTCTTACATAGATAACAAATGAATTGCGTAATGAGAATTTTGAAGGTCATTTTTTTCTTGATGAAGTCTATTAGTGTGCCTCTTTAGACCAGCTGAAGATTTTGTCACAAAACTGACACAAGGTCAATTGGTCTGGGAGGTAGGCGTTCAGTTTGAGAAACATAGTCTATATTATTGCGGCAATGGTATTTAATGTGAATGGTTAAATCGGCTTTGGAGAAGCAATTTCTACTGCAAAAATTACATTTATGTTGAAAATCTAGAGGCAACAGATTAGAATCACCTTTCCTGAAGGCTCATTTCATGTTTGCAAGCTTAACCCTTTTCTCTTCAAAACTGTTGCAACCATCAGAAACAAGTTCCTGCCAGTTAGACATGCCTCCTTCTCCCAATTGTTTGTACTAATCCTAAGATTTTTAAGGTTGTTTTTAATGGCATCTTTGAAACACTTCTTTGGTTTGTGTGGAGGACGTTTGCAGCTTGTCAATTCACCATAGAACAACTGTCCTTATGATGTGACCAGTCCAGTGCATCTGGTTACATGTTAGCATCTTTTTAATACTAAATGTATTTGCCCTTTCTAAAAAGACAGCCACTTAATACCTAGAATCCTCCGTAGGCACTTTTGATGAAAACATTCCAAAGTTTGAATGTGTCGTCAGTAAGTGGTCCATGTCCCTGTGGAGTATAGTCGAGCAATTAAAATGCATGTCTCATGCACACTTAAATCAGTTTTGACTGAACTATCTCTATCTGACCATACACAAGATTCTAACATTCCAAAGGCTTTACTTGCTTTTTGTACACAACTTATTTTGGCATCAAGTGAGCCATCTCTTGAAAGAACACTGCTGAGATAAACAAAAGTATCAACAACTTCCAGTCTATGTTCCTTAACAAAGACATCTGGTTCACTATAATGCTGAGAGGGGGATGGTGTATGCATGACCTTTGTTTTCTTTAAGTTTATATAGTAAGACCAAAAGACGAACATGCCTTAGAGAACAGGTCCATGACAGCTTGCATATCTTCCTTACTGTGAGACACCAGGTCAGCAACATCTGCATAGAGTAGCTCTCTAACTACAACATGAAAACATTTAGATTTTGTATTGAATCTCCAGAAGTCAAAAATCTTTCCAGGTGTCCTGAAGTGCAGGTAGACACCTACATCACAATTCTGAAAAGCATATGAAAGTGTCACAGCAAAATAGATGGAGAACAAGGTAGGGGCAGGAATATCTCCCTGCTTCACACCATTATCAATTGCAAAAGGTTCCGATAAAATGCTATTGAAATTTAAACTACCCTTCATGTTCCAATGTAAATCGCAAAACATTTAGACAAAGCCAGAAGAACATCCTAATTTGTCAAGAATGGTCCAAAGAGCTCCCCTATTCAGTGTCAAATGCCCTGGTGAGATCAATGAAAACCCGATAGAGAGGAATCTGATACAGTATTTACATTAGTCGGACTATTGTCCTCATCTTTGTCGCTGTATTTGTCACAACGTTTCGGCCGTTGTACGCTCCGGCCTTCTTCAGGTGGTTGGAATTTCGAACCGAACCCTTTATTTCGATCACTGGGGTAGACTGTTCTAGTTCCACGAGCCATGTTTGATGGATGTCAGTTATCAGTTATCTCCTGGTAATTTTCCCTCTGAAAGTTCTCCACTGCCTGAACCGGGTATTGAACTCACACTCTTTGGGTCTGTCACTGGATCTAACCAACGACTTTATCCACTGTACCATGTGTCCTTGTGGAACTAGAACAGTCTACCCCAGTGATCGAAATAAAGGGTTCGGTTCGAAATTCCAACCACCTGAAGAAGGCCGGAGCATACAACGGCCGAAACGTTGTGACAAATATGGCGACAAAGATGAGGACAATAGTCCGACTAATGTAAATACTGTACATAATACCTCATCTCAGAAATATAGAGAGGAATCGGATGTTCTATGCATTTTTGCTGCAACTGACGTGTAGAGAAAATCATATCCATGGTGCCACAGTCTGTTCAGAATCCACTTTGGCTTTCAGAGATCATCAAGGGACAGATGTACTCTAGAAGACAGTTCAACAACAACTGTACAAATACTTTACCAACAGCTTGTAGCAAGCTGATCCCTCTATAATCACTATATACAGATTTACATCCCCTCCCTTTATAAAGAGATACAATGATTGCATCAGTCCAATCTTGATGAAGAGGTCCACCTAAACCAAACACCTACAATAAGCTTATGAATAACACTGAATGAAGGTGAGCACTCCCACACCAAAATTCTTCTACAGGTATGCCATCCAGATCAGGTGCCTTTCCAGCATTAATTTGTTTTAAAGCTTTTTGAACTTCATTTAGAGATAGAAGGTCTAACATTTTTTTGAATAATGTCATACTGTGGAAGACTTTATAATAGAGACATCAACAATGGATCGGTTGTAGAACAGTTCAGTAAAATATTCATTCCACCATTTCATGATATCTTCTAGATTTTTTAAAATACTATTTCCATCTTTCGTTTTCAAAGTAACCAGAGATGAAGATTTGGGACCAAACATCTTTCTTATTAAGTGATGATTTCAAATCCTTCTGATCAAAAGCCATTTGAATTTGGCCAGAAAGTTTCGGCCACATCTCATTCTTCCTTTGACAAAGATCATGTTGCAAAACAGATTTCACACTTTTAAAAGATTGCAACAGGGATGACTTCTCTTTGTCAGATGCACTAAGATACCTCTGGTGAACTTCATTTCACCTTTTTTGCAGTTCATTAATTGCTGCATCACCTACGTCAAACCAGTCTTGATGTTTGTGTTTCCTCAAAGCTTAAGATTTAGGCACTGGTATTGTAAACGGTTTCTTTAAATTGATTCCATGTACCATCTAATACAGAATTCTCAAAAGCATTCTGTAAATCTTCACATGAATTTGGACCATATAACTTAGAAACATTTATACATTTCGATACAGATACCCCATTTGCTCTCATTTTTCGTCGAATGCGTAATTTTAATTTTCCTCTAACCATAATATGATCACTACCACACACAGCCCCTCACATTACTCTGACATTACAAACATTCTGCAGATCACATTTACAACAAATAACATAGTGAATACGACTATGTTTTGAGCAAGGATGTATCCAAGTGACTTTATGAACCAATTTGTGCTGAAAGAAAGTATTACCAATTGCAAGTTCAAATTCAGTACATAACTGAAGATGACGAAGTCCGTTGCTCTTCATTTTACCAAGTCCATATTTACCAATCATTACAGGTGTTACTATCTTTACCTACCCTGGCATCAAAATCACCAAGAAAAGACAATCTTTTCAGCCTTCAGATTTTTTTGTCAATACATTTCTGAGATCTTGGTAGAAAACCATCACAGTTTCTTCAGTATCTGTTAGGGTGGGTGCATAGACAGGGAAGACGGTCATAAAACACTTATGAGGCAAAGGGAGCCTCAACACTATGATACAGTCACTAATACCTTGAGGCTTCTCCAGGTACTCTGTCAAATCATATCTGATAGCAAATGCAACACCTGCTACACGCTTTATACCCTCAGCTTTTCCTTTCCAGAAGAACGTGTATCCAGCACCTTTTTCAAACAGATGCTCTTCCTCAAGCAGGTTTCAGAAAGAGCAGCAATATTGATCTGATAAAATGCTAACTCTTTAGCAACAAGAGCAGTGTGCATTTCAGGACAATTTGAACCGTGACCATTAAGAAGTGTTCTTACATTCCAACAACACAAATATTTTCGAGAGTGTAAACCTTTTGTATTTGCCCTGCACAAATGAACAACTGTCAGCCACAGGAAAATGACCAGTAAAAAGAATGAACAAACAATTTTTAGGTCACCTTTTCTAGACCTCTCTCCAAAAGGGGTGATCAGTGCACTCTCTAAAAGGCCTGCTCAGTCACCCAAAACAAGTTGCTGTCCAGTCAACAAGTGACAATGTTATGATAAATCTTGGGCCAGCCATGTACTGAGTTGTGACACTGGATTTCCAGTTCGTTAAACCTGTCCATGTCGCCACACCGCCATTGCCATAGGACTCAGAAAGAAGAGATATCTGCATGATTGCTGTTGATTCTATGTCCTTGTATATATATATATAAAATTGAACATTGAAGTCAATACTCAGAGGCGACAGACTGTTTCATGCTAGACGCAATCATTAGGCCTAATGATTGTGTCTAGGATGAAACAGTCTGTTGCCTCTGAGTGTTGACTTCAGTGTTCACTTTTACATTTACATACGCTCTATTCTTGTGTGTGTATATATATATATATATATATGTATGTGTGTGTGTGTGTGTGTATATATATATATATATATATAAAGAGAGAGAGACTGAAAGGTTAGGTTGCTTCTGACCATGAGACACTGATTTTGAATTTCACTTTGGTCGATTTGTCAAGAAGGTAGCTTCCAGATGTTATCGACCTGGGATGGTGATCCCAGCAAGTGGCATGTTTGAAAACTCGTTGAAAATAGTATCAGGGTTTGGCCCAAACCTTGTGAGTGAAACTGGTACATGTAAATATCCAGAAACTGTCAATGCCAGATTATTCTCTTTCCCCCAGAAACTGTAACTAAGGTCTGCTAAGCTTGTAGTATAGACAACAAGTGGGCTCTGTAGGTGTTGAACACAAATGTACCTGAGCAGATGTCTGCACAAGGGATTGGCTAGTAGATGGATGTGCTTGGAAATCAATAGAAGCCAGGCATTTTATATATATATATACACACACACACACACAAACACACACAACGACAAACATAATCAATAATTTAGAAATAAGAAAATTCAACAAAAATCCCCCCCCCAAAAAAAAACACTTGAAAAAGATCAAAAATGATAAACAACTCAAATTATTTATAAAAGCACGTAAGTCCAGGATAATATATAAAATGGAAACCAACAATTACAATTAACTAGTTGACAAAGAAGTCATTAAATTTTACAAAACCACTAATAACAAAACAGAAATTGATATAAACAAAGAAGCTAAAAACATAGGCATCAAAGCAAAATTAGACAATAGAATAAAACAAGTAGGAAAAGAACAACTGTTTATTTAATTAAAAGACCATGAGGACAACTTCATTATCAAATCAACATGCGGAATACTAAACCCCACAAAAAGTAACATTGGGAAAGTAAACAAACAAATATTAGAAAAAATATGCTCAAATCTAAGAAGCACACTAAACATAAACCAATGGAAAAATCATAAAGCAACAATCAATTGGTTTAATAATCAATCAATTGGTTGCTTACACATTAGTCATAAAGAAAACTGCTCCTTCACAAAATTAAACAGAAAAGACTTCTATTAATGAGCATACACTAAATAATGCATTAAACTTAGCAAAACAATGCATGACTATCCACAATGAGGACATTAAACACTGCCAAAAATCAGTATTATACCACAATAACAAATATGGACAAAAAAGGGTGATAATAATAATAACTTTGATGTAACAATGGGTAGCTATTATGGTGCATTATGCAAAATCAGGCATATACATAATCAATAAATTAACAAATATTATTAACCAAAAATGATATACGTCTGTACTGTAAGTCTAAGAAACTACAAGAAAAAATAAAGACAAATAATAAAAACCTTCAAAACCCTAGGATTTACAACAGATATAAAATCCAATCAAAAAATAGTAAATTTCTTTGATATAACATTCAACCTAAACAATGGAACCTACAAACCATACAGAAAACCAAACAACCCTACATACTTTAAAGAAATTTCCAACCCCCACCCCCAATATATTCAAACAAATACCCATATCCATAAATAAGAGAATTTCAACAAATTCTAGTAACTTAAAAATATTTAATAAAAATTTAAAAAAACTAAGAATCAGCCATAAGGAAAAGCAGATATTCAAACCAACTGAAAAATAAAAACAATTCAAATAAAAACAAGAAAAGAAATATAATTTGGTTCAAACCCCACTTTCTACAACAATAAAAACAAAAGTAGGGAAAATATTCTTCAGAATAATTGTCAAACACTTTCCTAAAAATAGTAAATTATCACAAAAATATAATAAAAATTAGATATAGCTGCCTGGATAACATGAAGAAAATAACTAAGCACAATAAAAAATACACTACAAAACCAATAACAATAATAACAACATGCAGTAAAATGACACCATTAGATGTAACTGCAGAAACAAAGAAAATTGCCCACTTAACAATGAGTGCTTCATCAATAACATAATATACAAAGCTATCTGTTATGGTCCAGGTTCCTTGTACCACGGTGATGGTCCAAGGTAGAACCAATGAAAAATAACTTGAAAACAGGTATGGAATAACACAGATATATTACAAACAGAATAAGTACAAAAGAAGTAGAAGTGTTAGTAATAACAATCAAGTTAGGTTAGAGAGAACTATGTTGTCTCGACCAGTATCACTATTCCAATGTCTTACAGTAATCATCTGATGCGACTCACTCTGTGACTGACTCACTCACTCACTCTGTGTCTGGTGCTCCCTCTTGAGGCTCAGTATTTATGAGGTACGGAACAGTCTATTAATATTATGGGTAAGTTCCCATGACACTATCATAACTAATAAGAGTAACACAAATGAGAAAATTTTATGTAGCTGCCACAGCAAAACCTCAAAGAAAGATTTTATAACTACAAAATGTCATTCGAAAGAAACAAATACACAAACAATACAACCCCATCAAAATACATACGGAGCCAAAAAGAAAACAATATCACTGCCAAAATTAAATGGGAAATTATAAAAAAGAGCAGCCCCAAACAACATTTACAGTAAAAATGGTAAGTTATGCTTAGAAGAAAAATTCGCAATAATTAATTTTAAAAACCAAAAATAAACTCTTAAACAAGAAAACTGAAATAATAGATAAAAGTAGGCATATAAATAAATACTTATTTTGTCATCTAAGCACTAACTGTATATAAATAAAATAAATATAAACGTTATTATTACTAATTAATAAATAAACAAAGAAATACATACCCACCTATATGCATGTGTGTGTGTGCATATATATATATATATATATATATATATATATATATATATATATATATATATATATATTACACACAAACACCAAAAATGAACAAAACTAACACCCCATAATTATTACCTCAACATATAACACCAACATACAGTAAATATCAAAACTTCTTTTCACCTCAATCATGTAGGATGAAGATTTTAACATGTTTGTAAAATCTTCCATGCTGCTGAAACATATTGTCTACCAATATGGTAAATTAAATTGAACATAACTTTAATAAAAGTAGATCCAGTTCGGTATGTATTTTGCATCAGTGAAGGGAATAACGTCAAAAATCACTTCTCAAATTATCAAAATGGAGAGAGTGAGAGAGGAAAGAAATGCACTTTTAAGATATTTTATTTTAGAAAGCACAATTTATTTTCAAAATCTCTCACTTAACAAAGCAAAACTATCTTCACTTTCACCAATGTCTGCATTGGTAAGTATTATTCCCATATATATATATATATATAGAGATAGATAGATATGTGTGCGATTACAAACACATATAGAAGAACAAATAAATATTTAAATTTTGTGTAAACAAAACAGTTCTCAATGTAGTTAAACAGAGCTATAAAGTATATATTACTATTATATATATATATATATATATATATATATATATATATATATTATTTTCAGATAGAGTGTATACGTAAAGAAACAAAATGAAAAGAGGAAAAACTATTCTTAGCCAATGCATTTCATTCTCTGAGGGACTTTATCAAGACAATTCTTTGATTGCCTTAAGAAATTCCCTCAGAGGACAAAACATGTCCACAAAGAATAGTTTTTCCTCTTGTTTATATATATATATATGTGTGTGTGTGTGTGTATTACTAATGTTCATTGTAACTGTGCAAGTGGTAAGAGTAAAGAGCCTAGTATATAAGGATATGTAGGAAAGATAACAGTTCATATGAGACTTGATGGGGGTTAAGATTGTAGTGGTCAGGAAAGCCTCCTCCTGGGATTCTGTACTACAAAACAACAGTTCTTGAGAAGAAGATATCCTAGTGGAACTTACTCCTTACTAATGGAATATAACATGAATGAGAGTGCTGCACCTCAATGTAAGCAGCTTGGCAAGTCTTACCTGTAAAGGCCAGAACCTGTGGAACTAATATAACTTGTCTGAATATTTTACATGGAAATAGTAATAGAGTAGGCCACGAAGATGCTTTTGGACTTTATAAAGACTGGAAAATGAAGACTGGGCAGCTCCATCTTAGATATGGTATCAGTATTTTCATCTTGATTTGGCTCTTGTTAGCAAGATGTGTTAGTTACTTACTTGAGTGGTACAGGAAACTGTTCATAATTTTCAATTGAAGTCTTGGATAAGCATAAGTCCCAATAGATGTTTAAGGCAAAGGGGCCTCCTTGAGAGAAGACACGCTCTTTGCAATAGAGTGAAATTCAGGAGCTGCTCAGTGATGATAGAACACTGAAAATTTGATTGCAAGTTTTTTCTCATATCTGCACTTTCATAAAATACTATTCATTTGTGATCATATATGTTGGCTCAGGAAATGATATTTGAAAGAAAGGTGATATTTGAAAAAAAATCTAGGGAATTTTCTTTTTGTTTTTCATCAGATATTATCTTTACAGATATATATATATATATATATATATATAATAAATGTGAATGTCAGTGTGTCACAATTTTTCAACTTTACTCCTAGAAACCGTAGCCCGACATATCATACCATTTTGGAATGAGACCGACTCTGTGAGAAAATTAAAAACATTACAGTCTGGATCTGGACCCACAATCTTGAAATTTTGGATTCGCAAGTTTTCATTAATGCGATTTTTTTTTTTTACATGATTTTTTTCGACAGAATTTTTTTGTACAATACCAATTATTATAACTTGAATATAAATTTGTGAATGATCAATATTAATTGCAAAATCCAGTAAACGTCACCCATAAAATAAAAATAATTGTTTGTACAGAAAGTAAAAAACAAACTGACATCAGACAAACTGTCTTTAAACTGAGTGGCAGCAGCAGAATTATCACTGAATTTTTAAAAGGTAAGCTTACATATTAATGCAATACTTAAATATTGCAATCAATTTTGATTTCTTCTGTAGTTTATTGTTGTCTATCACATCTACTCCTTCCTTACTAATCTGATGAAGGCCCAATCAAGAGCTAGCTTAAATAGGGCAGCTTTTACGTTAGAGTGTCTGTGTGTATATATATATATATATATATATATATATATATATGTATGTATATATATGTATGTATGGGGTACTCTGGCACGGTGTAATGTTCAATAATTTAGGATTAAACATCATCTTACCCACATAAACTTTGCCTCTTATTCTGTAAACCTCTACCTCAAGTGGCTCTTGGGCCTTGTACAAAGTGACCATGACTTTAAAAAAAAAATCCCACATGTCATTCAGTAACCCTCTACCCTAAGTGGCTATTGAGCCTTGTATTTGATGAACTTAATATTAAAAAGAAAAAAAAGTATCAAACAAGAATGTTTAGGTGTTAGCCAAGAACTTGTAACCCAACCATTCACAAAAAAAAAAATTCAGGATGATTTATCATGTGTTTTTCATGTGCTCCTGCTATGGTGGGATAAGTCTGCTGCTATCATGTCACTATAAGCTTAATTTTGATCCCAAATTCTCATTGTATAATGTTGGATTTAGCAAAAGGAAAGAGATGATATTGACAAACTTTTGATAAGTAAAATGACTGATGGGTACCCGCAACCCAATATTTTATAGACATATTGGTGGAGAGGGTGCTGAAAAGCCCAACTCACTTCCAAAAATCTGAAACCATTACGACACATCAGAATTTGTTTCGGAATCCCTGCTTGGTTAGACCAGGAACTTTTCAGCACCTCCTCATATTTCACCATATACATTTGATAAATTCCTCTCCTTAAATTTCTAATTGTGCACCAAGATCGAAATCCCTCCTAATTTACTGTCACATGCATTAATTTAGTCAAGCACTCTTCATTGAGACAGAGATGATCTTGCTCTGTAACTCACTACAAATGATTGAAATCTAGGTGGGTTGTCAAGCTGTCGATTCCAATCCCGGGCCTAGCCATGCAATGAACATTATTTTATTGTTTGTTATTTTAATCCTCTTCCTATATCATGTTATCTGCTTGGTAGCTTGTGGCACATCAGGCCACTGGTGAGGTTTCTTTGTTGCACAGTGCAAGCTGATTGGCCTGATGTCCAACCTCTGTACTCAGAGAAAGGTTTTCTGTTGGGATTTTCTTTCTACATGTTTATATTGAATTTTAAGACACCTTCTCAAAATATCAATGAATTAAATAAATAAAGCCAGCATTTTATATATCATAATACAATAATAATAATTTACAGTCTGCCGAAAACAGAATTTAGTGGCTTTTCCTATAAATTTATTTTTTCCTTTATGTACTTTCAGTGGCACTGTTTTTTTCCTGAAGAAAATTATTCCTGTATCTACAGGGTGTGATGGATAAATTGTCACCATTTTATATTTTTGATTTTACACATGCTCATTGTTCATTTTTTATTTTGTCAGCTGCACAGTATAGTAGAGTCAGTTGGGCACTGTCTCTGAGAAAAGGAGCACCATGATGCAAATCACTCTGCCAGAAATTTGGAAATGATATGCTGTACTGCTTGGCATTCACACAGGAAACTCCAGTATGAACATTTCAGTGTGTTTGGGTGTCAATCTGAAGACAGTACAGGGGATTCAGAAAGGGTTGGATGAGTCTAATGGTGATTACAAATGTACAGCAGCTCGGAAAACTCACTCTGATAGTTATAATAAGAAAAAACTCCCAAACTTGTTGGTGACAGCCTTGAAGGGGTAGTGCTGCCCTAGGTCAAGAGGGTGGCTGCTAGAAGAACCTATGACTGGCAAAAGGACTCTGCACCATGCCACACAAGCAGGATAAGCAGTCATGGCTATCAGACAATTTCTTCAACCACATTACCCCTTACATCTGGCCACTTAACTCCCCAGACTGCAACCCCCTTGATTATTATGTGTGGGTGAGAGACCAACAAAACTGAAGGCAAGGATTATAGCAGCATTCACCAATTTAAACAAGGAGACTGTTCAGAAAGGTTGTGGAGGCTGTGATTGAAGCCAATGGCAATTTTATTGAATAAATTTACTCTTTAGTATTTCAAGATATTTTTGTGTACTTTTGGTAAATATATCTGTTAAAATGAGATGCCAATGTTATTTTCATTTTTGTGTAATTCCGATGACAATTTATCCATCGCACCCTATCTGGAGGCCGTGATTGAAGCCAATGGCGATTATATGGAATAAATTTACTCTTTAGTATTTCAAGATATTTCTGTGTAATTTTGGTAAATATATCTGTTAAAATGAGATGTCAGTGTTATTTTCATGTTTGTGTAAATTAGATGACAATTTATCCATCGCACCCTGCATATGCTAGAAAAGATCATGAGCCTTCCACCTTAAAGTCCTCCTCCTCTTCTTTTATGCGCCATTTGCCCTTTGGTTGTATCTCCTAATCCTTCTTCTGCCAAGCTCATTAGGTAGGTGGTGCACTGCTTTCCTCCCTACATCCTGTCAGTGTCCAATATTCCAAGCCCTCTTTCCTCGTCTAGTGCCCTAAGTCATCACTTTCTGATGCTACCTCTAAGTGTCCTTTTTGTTTTTCCATTTTTTTCTAAAACTTTATCAGTTGGCCAAATAGAGGACGCATAGCTGGGATATGAGTTCAGGTAAAAAGTCCTAATTCAAATGCTGATTTTTCAAGGATGCTATTCTTATTTTGTGTCAGGCAGTGCTATTCAGCATCAGTTGAAAAATTAAAGAACTATAGAGAAACCGATCCCAAAGCGACAACTAACACAATCAAACCTAACTCCATAATTCTGTAATAATAAATGTAAACAGAGTTTGCACGATATGCCATCAAATATAGTCATTTCAAAAGTGTTATTGAAACGTAAAAACCAACAGAAGAATTTTCTTTAGTCTCCAAATGCTTCTATGTATAAGGAACATATAAGGCGAACAAAATGTATTAACAAATTGATTACAAGCCTGATGCAAATACAATGAAGTTTTTTTTTTTTCCTACTTAAAATGTGATTTTTTTTTTGTCCATAAATTCTATGAAATCTTAAGGGAATGTTTTTCTATTATTTAAACATTTTGTTTTTCTCTTCAGAGTGACTTATCAGATTTTGTTTGCCAAAATTAGTTAACTCCTTCACTCCCTTTTGTTCAGGCTTTTAGAATTCACAGATTGTGACTGGTAAAATTTATTTTCTTTTCTGCTTCCAAAACAAATTTTTATCAGAACAAAAGTGATAAGAAAAGAATATTTGGAAGTCAGGCACACTTTTACGAAAAAAAAAAGAAGAAAAACTGATGTCTATTAAATGCTGAGAAAACTGAAGAGTTTAAGTTGCCATCCTCAAACCAATATATAAATATTTTGGTTGGTTGTTTTTATTTAGCGGCATATCAACCTCTATGGGTTATTTAATGCCGAAATCTAAATATTTTATATGCAATTCTATTTTTTCTTTGGAGATAATAATGGTTTGAGTGATACAAGTCACACTAATTAACCCATAGCTGGAGGAGAAGAGGTGGATTCATACCTTTCTCAAGGGTATTTTCATGTAAGTGAATATAATGAATCTAACCAGAATTGGAACTCTGCTCTCCAATTAACAATTCTGAGCCATTATCCATTACACCACCCACACATCCAAGCTCACAGCACTTGATATTTCCAAGCAGTCACCCATCTAGGTACTGGCTATGTTTGGCATTGCTTAACTTTTGGTGATTGTACAGGAACCGGTGTTTCAACTTAATTTGGCGATAAGATATAAATATTTTGGTAATGTCAAAATCAATAAACTGTATATACTCGTGTATAAGCTGATCTCATGCATAGTGCAAACTCTGAATCTTTTTTGCATGAATTTTAAGCCTTCCAGAAAAAAAATTACCTCTATATAGTGCGCAACTGGTCACTAAAAATGTATGATTTTAGACCTCTTCAAAAAAGTTTTCTATGTATACTGCGACCCCCTATTTTTTGCTGAGCATAAAACATTGCACTCTACTCAAGTCTAATGCTATACAAAAGTAATTTTATTCTTTATAATTAACTTAATGATTTATATTTGATTTAGATTTGGTATCACTGAAGTCTACAAGAGAGCCTCAACTGTACCCTCTCAAAGTGAAAACTCCTTCAAAACCAGGCTGGTTCAAGTCTGCCATCTTAATTTCTTGAATCCTTTTTGATAGAAATATAAGAAAGGTGTTGAAAAGCTGTCAGACTGACCTATTGCCTACAGTCTGACCAAATGATCAAACATGGAATATTTACAGGAAAATCTCTTCATTTGACCAAGGACTTTTCTGCACCCCCATCAAGTTAACTGCCAATAAGATTATTGTGGATAAAAGAAAAGTAAATAAATCTTGGCATATACCATTATAAACTTTCATTTTTAAGAATAAATACATTTAGTGTGTATGTATCACCAATAAATTACTTTATTCCATTTGAATTTACTTTCTTTTCGTTAAGAGTCACCGCATTCACTTAATGACATGATCTCCACCAGAATAAAGAAAAAGACGAACTGAAGAGAATTTGCCAAAAGTTTCCATGTGAACAATTTACAAATCTACTTGAAGAACAACTAAAATCTCCAAGAACGTGTTTTTGTTTTTTAGCCATTTCATAGAAACCAACTTCCCTCTCACACACTTCTGCTGAGCTTTTTCAAGGGAACTTAATGCGCAGACGGTAAAAAAAAAATCATTTCAGATTTAATTGGTTTCTCCGAGTGAAAAATGAAAAATTATGCTCAACGCAAATAATGTTTGATGCAAATTTGATGCAAACTTAACAAGCAACACTTAACCTTGTGATCTTAATTGCTTTGCCACCTGAAACAAAAACAAACAAACAAAAAAACAATGGATTAAAATGGCCATTGTTAACAAAGTCCTTGACTGATGCAAACAAAGACAGTGTCGTGGTGAGGGTGAGCAAATCTGCATTTCCCAATATAATCATCACTACTATTGTTTTTGTTATTAATAGCCTACGTTTATAATTTGTCTTGCCAATATTTTAATTTGTTAAAATTTTGTTTGCAGCATCCTCATTAATGTTTATTATTAATTAACAATTCTACTGATGCTGTCAAAAATGACAGCATATCTTATTTCTTTTTTTTTAAATTGCTATCACCCCATGCCAGGCAGGAATGCCAGAAGAAGTTACTGGGTGTGGAAGAATTAAGAACAGAAACATTAATAATGAGCAGAAAGAGAAAAGAGTAAGCAGGAGGACAGTAGATACTGATTGATATTACATTTAAATTTTTGCAGATTAAAGTTGGCTGAAAAGCATGGCACCGGAAGGTGGTTCCACAAGCAAGAAGTGTGAGAAAAGAAACTGCTAGCATAGAACTTATGCCTACATCTAGCCAGCTCAACTGTAAATTGATGAGATCTTGATGCCTGTCTGGTAATGCGATTAAATTCAAAAAGTCTAGGTACCATAGTGAAGAGCTCATTCGAACAATTACCATGAAATTATTTACAGAAAAGACATCAGGAGGCAACCTTATGGCGGTGAGAAAGTGACTGATCAGGACCAATAATACTGCTGATACTTTTGGGGATTTTTTTAGCAAGGTAAATAGCAGGGGCACTTATTAAATATTAAATAGCAGGGGCATCTATATCTATTAAGTTCTTTTGACTATCAACACATTGGCTACCACACAACACACTGGAGTTGTGGTGGTATATCTGCAAGGCTCACACAACCCTCCAGTAGGCCATTTTCTCTTCTATGAGGATTAGTGGGAGAGGGATGCTATGATTGACTGCGTATGAGATCATGGTACACAAGAACCACATTTTTTTCCAAAAAAGTTTAAATATCTTTGATTTTTTTTTTTGTCTTTTATTTCATTTTCTTTTTGGAATTTCTACTGTTATTTATTGGAGGCCTTTTTTTTCTTTTTTTTTTTTAAATACACAGAGCTGTACCATGCATTCATGTAGGACTCTGGGTTGTAAAATGGACTAAGGTACCGAACGACTCACCAGTGGGTTGTGGGTAATAAATACTACCTATGATATCCTTGCCTCATATATGAAACAATGTCAAAACAAAGTTGCTTGTACCAAAAAGATATAGTGTTGGTACCAAGGGACAACAATGTATCTGTTAAAATGAGATCTCAGTTTTATTTTAATTTTTGTCTAATTTAAATGACAATTTATCTGTCGCACCCTGTATATGCTACAAAAGATCATGAGGTTTCCACCTTACAGTCCTCCTCTTTTTCTATGTGTTGTGTACCTTCAAGATGTGGCCAATCTCCACAACTTTCTGTCCTTTGCAGCCCTTAATAAAGTTTGTCTTTCTGCTATATCTCCTAATTCCTGTTCATTCTTCTTCTACTGTGTCCCTTCGGGATGTGATCAATTATAGTTCTTTACAACTTCCAGCCCTTCATAAAGTCAGTCATTTTGTGATATCTCCTAATCCCTGTTCTACCGATTATTGAGCAAACTCGTTCTTATTATTTTTTGTGCCATGGTCAATCATGAGTCTCCACAACTTCTTCAGACTAATAGTAATTTTATGAAATCAATTTAATATTGTGGGAAGATAAACTTTTTTATTACTTCAAATGTTATTTTTAGTGGCTACTCATATTTGAGTAGATGCATGCATTTCAGCTACCAGTCTGTGTACTCAAGAAAACTTAATAAAAAAATGTGCCCACCGGCAGGATTCAGACCTGTGTCCCCCTTAGCTGGAGGAACCACAATTTTAAGATTAATTTATCAAGTATGCAGGCCAGTAGACCAAATACATATTGTTCAAAATAAACATCTACTCAAATATGGGTATCCACTAAAAATAATGTTTAAAGTAATAAAAATATGATGATGCCGAGAACAAGAGAGAACCTGCAGACCCAAACAAAGAAGAGCTGGCCAGACCCCAGGCATCTTTATGAAGAAGCACTTGTCAAAGAAGACCACCATCTCCTTGCCACTTATGTGATCATGAGATCAGAGAGGAGTGTAGAAGTATAGAAGGGAAAAATGGCTTACCTCCTGGAACAAAACACACTCGTAAATAAGTGAAAGAAAATATGGATGATCCAAAAGCTACAATTTAAAAAGAACTTGATCTCGGAGCTCAGAGGTTTTGGGAGACAAATTTGTGGCTTATGAAAATTTTCAAGCCTAAGCCACTCGATAAAATGAGCATGAGCGAGAGAACATCAGAGGGACCGCAGAGGCTGACATGTTGAGTGGTTGTGCTTTGTGTGTGGAGTTTTGTGGTAGTTTCATTGATTGTGACTGAAAAGAAGACAGAAGCTGGTACTCCGAATAGCCATAGCTTTTCTGCTACAAGATTAAAAATATAAAATCCATTAATTCCTTAGAAATTGCTTTATGTTTTGTATACAAAACTGAGCAGATATGCGTCTCAAGAAAAATTTGAACAATTGAATGTGCTTTAAAAATAAAACTGAACCTTGCTTTATTGTGAAGCTCTTTATAGCTGAGTGGTTAAAGCATTCTAGAAAAGACAGTGGTTCCTCTTGCAAAGTGGAACACAGGTTCAAATCCTGCTGAAGAACATATTTTCTTTATTAGGTTTTATTGAATATGCAGGCCAGTAGTCAAAATAAATACTCTTTAAAATAAACAGAATGTATAGTCAAATACAGGCATCGACTAAATAATTTTTGAACTAATAAAAATATGTCAGATTAAAAAAATAAATATAAAATAGCTAAGTGGGGAAGATAACAGTTGACCATAGATGTGGACAGGTTAATATTGTACTGATTAGGAGTCGGTTCCACAAAGCAGCAGTTTGTAGGAAGCTGCTCAAGTTACATCTTGCCAATGGAATATGAAGGGAATGAGGGTGGTTCACTAAAATGTGTGTACCATGGCATGTCTTAGCTGTGAAAGTTCGAACTGGTGGAACTAAGGAATGTAGTTTGTCTGTGCACTTTCCATTGAAATAGCAATAGAGCAGTGAGAGGGTTGCAACATTTCATCCGTGAGAAAAGTGTTGTGGAATGGAAAATAATTCATCACCCACAGGGATGTGGGGATGTTTTTGGACTGCCTTTCTTCAGCCTGATTTAGATCTTGTAAAAGTAGAGGATGGCAAGAGGAAACAGGTACCAACTGGAGCAGTACAGGGACTGACCATTTTTCCAGCGTCTTTAGTGATGGAGCATATGAACACATTCCATTTGAGTTCTGAGTTGAGATTGAGGCCCAAAAAATCACTCAAGGTACAGGGTCTCCATAAGTGAACACCCATTCAGAGGAATTGGATGTGACCAACCATTCCCTCCCCCACTGAGCTGTTAGAGCTAAGTCAGAGGAGAGATCAGCTGCCAAGCTCTGGTCATCTAGAGTTTTGAAATTGCATCCATATACCATTGCATCATCAGCATAGGTATTCACAAAAGATCTGAGTATACTCTTGGGCAGATCATCTATGTAAATGTTTCTACTTTACATGGATGATCTGGACTGAGAAGTGAGTTGCAGTGAGAAGTGAACCTTGGGGAATGCCTGTGTTGATCGCTTGGGCCTCGGAGGACTGGCCATTGATAAATGAATGACAAATGTTTCCCTATAAGCTAATATTGCCATTACCAATCAGAAGAAGTTCCTTTTAGAATTTTATAGTTTATCATTCAATTATATATGTTGACAATGAGATATCTTTGTGGACAGTCATTGTCCATAATACTTCTCTGTATATATATATATATATATATATATACCCAATGCGATGAGAACGAAAGTAATACATAAATTCCAACGTTCGTTAATTAAAAAAAGAGCTCGATACAGGTAGTAGAGCGATAATTATTTATTTATTATAATTTTATCATATAGACAAAACCATTTTACTCACTACACTTTACTCACTCACTTGTAGTGAGTAAAATGGTTTTGTCTATATGATAAAATTATAATACATATATATATATATATATATATATATATATATATAGATAGATATAATTTTCATTAAAAATGACTGACAAGGTACTGCGGTTGAGCTTTCTGTTGAATTTTTCTAGTGTTCTTATAATTTTCTTCTTTTCTGGATAGAAATTATATAGAAATTGTCTGAATGTTCTGTATGTCCAAGTGCTTTCAGATATACTTTTAGCCATTAGCAAGGATGATTTTATTTTTACTTTTAACAGAATGCATGGATTTTTTTTTTTTTTAATTTATGTATCTAGAATTATAGAAATGTTTTATTTTCCAAATACAGTCAGCACATTGTGGCCGTGTTCATAGTTGATGTCGACAGTTGATTCCAATGAATTAATGGATTTATTTTAATCTGACATTTTTATTGCTTCAAACATTATTATTATTAATCGACACCCATATTTGAGTAATAAAGGCCAATAGACATTGTTTAAAATAAAAACAGGATATCTACCTCATATATAGGTATCCACTAAAAATAACATCTGAAGAAATATTTTATATATATATATATATATATATAAAATTAACTGATGTGCATATCCGACTTAGCAGGAAGCAAGCAAGTGAACTATCCATTATGCAAGGAATAAAAGCCTGAGAGTTTAGGTAGTGGTTGGTCCCATGCTTGTTAGTCACAAGCTTAGTAAAGGTGGAGGAATGTCAATAGAGGTAAAATGGAGGGGTTATCAAAAATTGTGGAATAAAATCAAGATAATAGATAGAAAGCAATACTGGGGGGATCAAACAACTAAAAATAAAAATAAAACATGCGCGTGTAAGGCTCTGACAACCTCCTTAGTGAGATTAGCACTATCTGGTTGCCTTAATTAAAAAAAAGAAAGGACACTCAATGATTCTGCCACCTAACTACAGGCATTAGGTTTAAGGCTCTAAAAAGTACATCAGTTAATTGCCAAAGACTCATGGCCTGTTGGGTTAAAGCACTGATTTCCTGGCAGTTCAATCCTTGGGTCAAGTAGTGCAAAAAAGTCATAAAGTTTGGTTCAATGGAAGAAATGTACTAGCAAAACAAAGTTAAATAGATGAAGGAAAATTAACCAACCTGAGAAAGTTTGGAAAATGGTATAACAACAATTATCTCCAATCAACTGAATAAAGGGCAATAAATGGTGAGGTCACCACAGATCATCTCTTCTTAGATCAAATATTCCTGATTGACATTAAATTTGATTCCGACCTCTGGTATTTTCTGGCGTGAATCATCTATTAAATCATTGTCTTTTGATAGTCAAGAGGCAGTGTTATTTGGTTGGTAAGCTATTTTTTGAGTGCAATGTTTGCACTTGTCTTCACCTATCCTGCAGGCAGGTTGTACATGCTGTTATCATAAATGGATTTATGGGTCCAATGAAAGAAACATATTTTAATTTTTTTTCTCATTTGTTTTATCATGACGGCAAGGTGGGAAGTTTTAGCAGATGATTGGAATGTCATCCTTTATCCAGATCTCAAGGCTTATGGCCAATCAGAGAGCTGAGTTCCAATTCCAGTTGGGTTCATTATATTCACTTGTGTGAAAATACTTTTGAGGAAAGTATGAATCCACCTCTTCTCCCCCCAGCTATGGGTTAATTAGTAGGACTTTTATCAATAAATCATTATCATCTCAAAAAAATTCTTACAATCTAAAAATATTTTCTGGCTTTACAAAAGGTTAATAAGCCATAAAAAAAATCAATAAATCTAAATCTAGACCAATGGATGTGAAATAATAATAAATAAAAACAATTGTGATTTTTTTGCCATGTTGATTTAGTCAATAAATCCCCAAATTAACAGGGACAGACAGGCAGCTCGGAATTGCAACAAATTTTTGGTTAAATGAATCAACTTGAAACATTTAAATTATTAAAATTTTTATGGCAATCTTTAACCTTCATGCCCACAAAAAATGGTGTGCCAAAAGGTTATTCCTTTGACACCGCTATTACTGTATACACTTTCGACTCCCTCGGCAATGTTTATTGCTTGAAAAAGTGAGGATTAGAATTTTGATAAAACCCGAACATATGAAAGTGGATTTATACATTTTCCTTATTCTTGATAATTCACAACAAAGATATTAAAGACTATTTATTAGACTTTTTATTTACAAGAATCATTTTATACTTATAAGATTATAAAAATATATGATCCAACGATAACATTTATTATTTACCATTTTATAAAGAAATAAATATGAAAAGAATTTTTTCATTCATAAACTCATAAAAATGTCTGTCAACAAGAAAATTTAAATCAAAATATAAATTATAAATTTTGAAAAAAAAATGGATTTTCCAGGCGTTTCTTTCAATTCAAGAAAATACGTTCAGAGCACTTCTTCCTCTGAACCAACCATTCGTTTAATTTATGTTCAAATTTTAATAATTTATGTTAGATGTTTATTCAAACTTTCGTGTTCGATAGTTCTTTCTAAAATGGCAAATAATAAATATTGCGTCATGGTTTACATATTTTGATAATTTTGTAATTCTTATAGATTTTTGAACAAAAAGATTCCTTCTCAAATTTATTTCATTATGAAATGCTAAATAATAAATCTTTTATAAAAGATAAATATCACATTGTACTTGGTTCACCAATTTTTATAATTTTGAAAATAAACAACATCGCAGAGTTTTTTTTATTCATAATTTTATATAAATATCTATGAACTATAGAACAAGAAAATTTAAATAAACACATGATTTTTCCAGGCATTATACATTTTGTTCTCAAATTATTTTATATCTCTGATTACATCTTGTTTTAATTTTCCAATTTCTTTTATAATTGTGGGTCTATGATGCATCATTAATAGAAATTTGCTGAAATTCCAGCAATTATAGGTTACCCGACTTCCTATTCTTTCGAAAAACATAATTTTCAAAAAGTCTTCAATCTTTGCTAATTTTACTAAAAATGCCTAGAAAATCCGCAATTACTCATTGTCAGCCAAGTATTGACTGATGAAGAAATAATAAATGAGAGTGGACACCTCCCTATTCACTGGGTGGACAAAGTTTTCCTTCTGTATAATTACAGTCTGTCTGTGAATTCCACCATGGCATGAAGTTCAAACATTGCCAAATAAAGGATTCATTTCTAAATGCTGAAATTACCAAGTCCAACGAGAGGTTTCAACAGCCAAAAGGATCGCACTAGTTGAGATAGAAAGCCCCCTGCTGTTTGCCTCAGGGTTCTTGATAAGATCCAGAGACGGATATGCAATGTAATTGGCCCTGATCTGTCATCTCGTCTGCAGTCGCTCTCTCACAGACGTGACGTTGCCTCGCTCTGTCTTTTTTACAAATACTTTCACGGTAATTGCTCCGAGGTGCTGCTTTCGCTGGTTCCTAGGCCTCATGAATTTAAACGTCCTACAAGGCTGGCATCCCGTTCCCACCCCTTCACCGTTGAAACTGTTAGATGTAGATGTCTCTTTTACTCCAATAGCTTCATGTCTCGCACATCTCGCCTGTGGAATTCCCTTCCTTATTCCTGTTTCCCTGACAAATACAATCTCCAACTATTTAAGTGTAACGTCAATCGACATCTCCAGTTGCCTTGATCTATCCACTTCCCTTCTCCACATCCTTTCACCTTTCATTCCTATCTGCTCTCGCTCCAAACCTTCTGTAACCCCCTTGCCTTGATCGATCCACTATCTTTCTCCACATCCTCTCCTTTACCACTCCTATCTGCTCTTCCTCCAAACCTTCTGTAACCCCTTGCGTGCTAGTGGCTTCCAGCCTTGCTTGGGGTGATAAGCTTAAAAAAAAAAAAAAGTCATTTTTATGGGTACTATGCTAGTTGATGTATAATTTTTTTTATTTCTATTATTTCTACACTTTTGATGAATGGATGTTCCCTCACGGATACCCCATGCCTTGAGTGCCTATTGGAACTTAAATTCAACCAAGATCGCCAGTGGAACTCGTACATACAATCAATCACTAAAGATGCTGGAAAAATGGTCAGCTCCCTGAACCAGTCTAATAAGTACCTGATTCCTCCTGCTATCCTCTACTTTTACAAGAGTTAGATCAGGTCAGAAAATGAAGTCGTCCAGTCTTCCCTTTCCACTCTTGATCGAGTCCAAAAGAGTGCCTGTGTCCTTGTGGAGGATTAATTATTTTCAGCCCTACAATCCCTTTACAACAGGTGAAACGTTGCATGCCTCTTGCCGCTCTATCATTATTTCCATGGAAAGTGCTTGGCCAAACTACGTTACTTAATTCTACCAGTGCTAACCTTCGTGGCTAAGGCCTGTCATGCCACACACACAGTAGAGAATGACCCACATTCCATTCATATCCCATTACCGAGATGTCAGTTCAACTCAAACAGCCTTTTCTCTTGGACAACTGCTTTATGGAACCAACTCCCAAGAGGATGCTTCTCCAATCAGTACAACCGTAACCTTTTCAAGACTTGTGTTAACTGCTATCTTCCTCACATAAACTGTGCCTCTTACTCTATAACCCACTACCTCGAGTGACTCCCAAGCTTTGTATAGTGTGAATATCATTGGACTTTAGTTTGTTTAGCAGGATATCAACTACCGGGTCATTTAATGCTGAAATTTAATTTTCTTCAGAACATTAGTAATTTCTTTTCCAAAACTATATTGCTGGTATTTTTTTTTTTTACTATGAACATGTATTGCTGGTAATTTTACTATAAAAATGTATTTATGTACTTTCATTTTGTCTTGACCCCAGTTTGTGTTAACTATTTGCCTATAGTTGGGAGCCTAACAGGTGTTACCACCATAGGTCAGGGTAGACCTGGGAACAGCAGCATTTAAGAGATGGTTCCACACTCCTCGAAATGTCTCAATTAGAGGGTTTGCCACCAGATGTAGTTCAATGTTATACTAGGACTTGAACATCATTGTAAAATATATATATATATATATATATATATATATATATATATATTTTCAATATTTATATTGAAGATGGTGTGTGCATGAAACTTGAGTCATGACTAAAGCTATCTTTTCATAGGATTTTACATTGGTAAGCCCTTTTTTGCTTGGTCTAGGCAATCTAGGCTTTGAGCACTTTACTGAGTAGGTAAGTTAGCTTTCAGAACTTTTTTATCTTTCCTTTTTCAGTTTTGTTGTTTTTATTCGAGACTGTTTTTGGATAAGAGGTTAGGTTATGGCAAGCTGTCCATTAGGCTCCACCATCAGTTTCTGTTTTTCATTAACACACACACACGCCATATATATATTATATATATATATATATATATATATATGTGTGTGTGTGTGTGTGTGTGTGTGTGTGTGTGTGTGTAATTTGGCAGCAACTTTTCTTTTAAAAATGTTGTGTTGAATGTCAAAGACAACATAGTCCTGCATATGAAGATGAACAATGATGTTCGAAAGTACTCGGTTATCTTACGGACAATATTTATTTCGATATAATTTTCAGATAAAAAGTCTCATTAGAAAATATGAGAAAATTCAAAAGAAAATATGCAGGACTATGTTGTCTTTGACATTCAACACAACATGTTTATATATATATATATATATATATATATATATATATATATACAGGTATGGTAAAAACATACATATATGCACATATACTTGCATATACATATATATTTTTTTTTTTACTCAGGTGTTATAAAAACAGTGCTCAATGTTACATTAGACAAAGCTATTAAGTATATATTAGTGAATACACATAACATCCCACGTTGATAGCACAACTTGGAATTTCTTGCAGTTACACAATCATCAGCACCTGATTATTGTCCCACTACATGAAACTCAAAGTCATGCTATTCACACACACACACACATATATATAACTGAATCAATTAAGCTGTCAGATCCTCATAATGTCATAACCAACAGGAGAGTCCATTATATATATATATATATATATATATATATATATATTGTGTGTATTTTGGCAGCATGTCTCATTAAATAATTTAGACAAGTTTTGTCTGCTTATTTTTAATAGGATCCTTTCATATTCATGGACAAGCTTCTTCATATCCTTATTAAAGGAAGAAAGAAAGTTACCATATTGGTGCATATTCATTTATTCTGATTACTTTCAACATTAGCAAAATGTCAGCTTCAAGGGTCTTGTTTTTCTAAAAACAAATTTTCTGTGTTTATCCGAAAACTAGTTTTTTTATTTGTCAAGTTTAAAAAAATAAGCTTATGTACTGTACGATTTTTAAATTTTATCATCTAAGCGTACTTGTGCAGTAACATCGAGGAAGGTAACTAAGGTATTAAGATGTCAATTTTCTAAAAAAAAAAAATATTTAAATCTATTAGTTGAAACTGACCCTTAATAAAATTAATTATAAATACTGCATGAATTTTTATTTAAATGTTTACAGTAGATAGTTTAAAAATATTTAGGTTTTAACTTTTTAATGAGACAGGTAGATATATATATATATATATATATATATATATATAAACTGTGATAACTATTTGTACTATCCTCATGATATTAATGATGTTATTTTCAGGGTTGTTATTCCTCAATATAATCTATTATTGATTTATCATTATCATCATTTCCATCAATATTATTATAATCAATACAACCATAATTATTTTTTTTTTAATTTGTATCCTTGCCAATATTATTAGTTGGAATTTTCTGCGATATTCTTTCTCGATAATGGAAAACGATTAGATTACAAATGAGGAAGAAAACAAAAAAACAACGAAAAAACATCTGATTTGACATGAACTGAAATTTACTAATTCACCTCACCCAATTTTTATTGCTAAATAGATTTGAGATTTAGATCGTTCTTTTCAAGATGCAGATGAATATGTTGCATAATTATAACAGTGGAAGACGTTCGGATTAAATTAAACCTTTTAATGCACGGACAAAAATCTATTATGATTATTGATGTTCTTTTAATATTCTGATTAAAACTCACTTAATTGTGGATGGGCTTTTTGAGTGAGCATCTCCATTTCGAAGAAGCTTCCTTAACTCCCCCTTGTCATCAAGACACTTTTCCAATCATCTGGTAAAGTGCTAAGTTACAACAGTTACTCATCCATAATCATACAGTAGCAATTTGACAATAGCATTTGTTCTTTGTATGCAAGATAGCAGAGAGTCATTTAAAATACGAATAAATACAAAACATGTCAAATTCAAATGGATGCAGACAATCAAGCTTCAAAACAAGAATATCAAACTGACGAAACATGACCAGGTGTTTATATACTTTCACAAAATTCCCCATAAAGCCGACTGTATTTTTAATTCTCTTAGTACTTTGGTTGAACTGTAAGATATCCAGACTTTCTCTTTGAATAAAAAATAAATATGTCCTACCCAAGGAATGGATCCCCATTGTCAAAGCCCATTTTCAATAGGAAATGTAACCTGCATCAAACAGATTCTTTGATACTTAACCAGAGCTTTCTAAAAAGGTGTCTCATAGAATTTTAGAGTTTTTAATTTTTTTTTTTTTTTGATTATTTCACCTCAAGCAAGATAATAAAGCCTCTAAGATGCAAAAGGTTACTTAGGGTGAAAAAAAAACAGAGAAAAATAAAATAACAGGATTCAAAGAGACAGAACATAACGATTGACATTCCATTTAAATATAGTTGACAGGAAAACAAGAAGCCAGAAGAGAGTTCCACAAGGAAGAAACTAGCCATTTCAACTGTTAAATAATGAAACCTAGCTGCCAATCTAGTAGTGCACTTCAATTTGTCAAGTCTAGGTACCAAAGAGGAAAACTCATCAGAACAATTAATATAAAAATATTTATAGAAAAGACAAAAAGAAGTTATATTATGGCAGTAGTAAAGTGACTGAAGCCAAGGTCATGACTGATAACATTGTCGATTCTTCTTTGGATTTTGTCAAGGATCTCTTGACATAGCAGAAGCACCAGACCAGACATGGATACAATATCTGATGTACAGATGAATGATAAACTTATAAATGTGCAAGATGGATTCTGGTAAGAAAAACTGTCTAGCATGACATACAAAATTGAATTTCCTATGAGCAGGCCTGGCAATTGTTTCAATATAGTCGTTCTACTTTGTGTCAGTGGAAAACATGATACCAAGAAGGCTCAGTGAGTTGCTCCCCTGGGGGTTAGCATCAGCCATACTAATGGAAGCCAGGTTCTTGAAGATGATTAATAGCATGGGATGCATATAACTTCACAACATTTGGAACTTGAACCTTCCATCCTCTTTAAAAGTTCAAACATTTCAAACACTGACTGAAACAGTCCTACTGTATGGATCAGAAACTTGGACATTATCTGGTTGTCTTGAAAGATGACTGGATGGGACATATACAAATCTGCTTAGAAAAATCAAGTTGAAGATCCCATGCAATCTTTAACACAATTTACAGAAAATTGAGACCAATCTCTCTTAAGTGATTGCAGTTTGAGACCAATCTCTCTTAAGTGATTGCAGTTTGAGACCAATCTCTCTTAAGTGATTGCAGTTTGAGACCAATCTCTCTTAAGTGATTGCAGTTTGAGACCAATCTCTCTTAAGTGATTGCAGTTTGAGACCAATCTCTCTTAAGTGATTGCAGTTTGAGACCAATCTCTCTTAAGTGATTGCAGTTTGAGACCAATCTCTCAAAAGGGATTGCAGTTTGAGACCAATCTCTCAAAAGGGATTGCAGTTTGAGACCAATCTCTCAAAAGGGATTGCAGTTTGAGACCAATCTCTCAAAAGGGATTGCAGTTTGAGACCAATCTCTCAAAAGGGATTGCAGTTTGAGACCAATCTCTCAAAAGGGATTGCAGTTTGAGACCAATCTCTCAAAAGGGATTGCAGTTCGAGACCAATCTCTCAAAAGGGATTGCAGTTCGAGACCAATCTCTCAAAAGGGATTGTAGTTCGAGACCAATCTCTCAAAAGGGATTGCAGTTCGAGACCAATCTCTCAAAAGGGATTGCAGTTTGAGACCAATCTCTCAAAAGGGATTGCAGTTCGAGACAAATCTCTCAAAAGGGATTGCAGTTCGAGACAAATCTCTCAAAAGGGATTGCAGTTCGAGACAAATCTCTCAAAAGGGATTGCAGTTTGCTCGCTACTGCCACTGAGCGTATGGGGAAGTGGTCTCATTCTTACTTCTATGGCATCCTTCTGGAGGTGTCATTTCACAAAAGTTGATATTCTCAGACACCATGGCTCGGGAATCAGGGTTAAACAATTGGGATCTAGGGATGGCAATTCAGGACCAAGCAGTGTGGAAAGAGATTGGTAATGTAGTTCCAACTAACCACAGGGAGGTCAAAGGATGATGATCACGAACAGAGAGCAGTTTCCTTTTAGATGTGTTAAAATTAACAGAACACTTCTTGAACAAGTTAATAAATTTGTTGTAGAGTTATTTCCTCAGGGGAAACTGTATTTGAACTAAATTCGGTCCTAAATAGGTTCAACGTACAAAAACGTTAGGAACTTGTTATAATAAGTATTATGCAGAGTAATCGAGTTATGGTATCTGATACTTTTCTGTATTCGACTCCCACTGACTCCTGCTTATATTAGATGGGAGAGTCTATTATTTATAGACTAGGTGTGTTTCACCATAACAAAATTGTAGATGGTTTTTGAGATTAGCTACCATTTTTAACTTTATTGAACTTATCAGACTTCCTTATTAAGACAGAAGTAAATAGTTGTGTTACCAACTTTTCCTCAGGAACTGATGACATCAGAAAGGTTATTGATGAAAATAAAGAACAGAGTGGGTCCAAGAATAGAGCTTTGAGGGAAAATGATCTAGAGGAGTGGCCATTCAGGGCAAAATTCATTACACAGTTTGATGAGAAAGATTGAATAAAATCAAATAAACAGCCAGAAACACTGTAACATTTCAATTCATGAGGAAGACAAGCATGCTAAACACTGTAAAATTCCTTTAAAATATTTAAATCAACAACACAAGCTTTGCCAAAGCTTGACAGAATATTTCAGCAATCACTGTCAACACATTGGTGGTTGATCAAGAGAAGCGAAAGCCATATTGCTTGTCTGAAAGAAGACCCTGTGAGATGCTTAACCAATTCAAAGTTGATTTAGAGCCTCCAGTACTATGCCAAAGCTAAGTAGAAGACTAATAGGTTGATCAGAGTTCGCCAGCATTCTTAAAAGCAAAAAACTACAGAAGGAGCTTTCTAACAATCTGGAAATTAAGAAAGAGCCAGGCACCTGTTGTAGAGCTTGGAGAGAATATGGGCTAGTTCAGGGGGTACATTTGTTCAGGAAAAATTGCAATGTTTGGTTTGATTGTTTTTGTTTACTGGCATATCAACACCTCTATGAATTATTTAATGCCGAAACCTAAATATGAAAATTCAAAGTTTATAATTAATTCAAAGAATGACAGTATTTCATGATTAAATTTTAATTAATTAGCTTTATTTTTTTTTTACCAAATAATCTTAGAAAATCAAGCAATGAGTAAAAACTTTCTTTCCTTACAAGAAATAAGATTAATCATAGCAAATTGTTTGTTTTTTTCCATAATGTATGCCATGTCTTCAATTTTGCTATAAAAGTTTATTGGTCATTTTTTATAAGAATATATTGCTATTAATTTCAATACAAAGCTATATTGTTGATCTTTTTTTTTTAATAAAAATGTATTGCTGGTATTTTTACTATAAAAATGTATTTTTATATTTTCCTAGTGTTTTGATTTTTGTTTGGGGATTCACTATTTGCCCATAGCTGGAACCTTAATAGCTCCTACCAATAATGATAATAAATTATTTTATTGATTTGTCTGCTTAACAGCATATCAACTCCTTATGGGTCATCTAATATTGAAATTTAATTTTCTTGGGAACTTGGAAGTAATGAAAATGTTTTCCTGCCTTCACAATAGAATACATGGTAGATGAGACTCAGATTTTGAACATATATTGTGTGGACATACTAGATATCACTGATGTGTGCATTTTATGTTTTAGTTATATTTTGGAATACAGTTTAATTTCTTTAAGAAATTGTAGGATATTATATGGGTTAATGGCATGAAAGAGTTCTTTCATGTTGGTTGTTTGATAGTATTTTAAACAGATTTGGATGAAGTCATTACAATTTGTTAGAATATGCATATTGTTGGTAATTTTACTACAAATAAATATTGTTGGTAAATTTTTAATATAAAAATGTACTGCTGGCATTTTTACACTGTCAATGTGTTTCGTTTTTGTTTGGTGGGGGGTTCACTATTTACCTATAGCTGGGACCCTAACAGGTGATACAACACCAGGTCAGGGTGTACCTGGGTACAACAGCAATTAAGAGCTGGTTCCACGCTCCTCAATACCCCTAATCTCCTGATCACAGGCCTTGCTGACAGATGTAGTTTAACATGACACCTTAGACTAAACTGCAATGATGATAGCAGAAACCACGGATGGAGTTATATGCACATATCACACAGTAGAGACTGAGTCCTAAGTAGAAAGCCAGGCAAAGGTACATCTGATGAGTCAAGAGTAAAATTGGAAGAGAATCTGTAGGCTAAGCATTCTGCTTTATTGGCAGATGATGCATGATACCATTTCAAATTGGAGAGAGGAGAGGTTGAGCAGTTACCCTTTACTTAATAGAAAAATAATTCAAGAGTGGGTAAATAATAATTAAAAATATATTAAGTAAGGATAACTGCTGTCTCTATTTGGAACTGTATATTCGGCTTGGCTAACAATACTTGAAGCAGTATTTACCCTTCCTCAAATCATTTTTAAATCAAGTCACCAATGTAAAGATTTTCCCTTTTTTTTTTTCTTTTTCTTTTTAATAATTTCATGCCAAGCAAGTTGATAGAGCCACTATCGTGCAAGGGGGTGACTGAGAAAGAAAGAAAGAAAGAAAGCAACTGAGAAAACATTACTGAGGAAAAGGGGTCAATAAAAAGAACAGCTTTCAAGGCGACAGAAAATGTCAACTGATGTTGTATTTAAATTTTTGAAGATCATACAAATCATTTTTTTTTTTTTTTTTTTTTTTTAATCATATCACCCCAAGCAAGGCCGGGGGCCACTATCATGCAAGGGGTTAAAGAAGGGTTGGAGGAAGGGCAGATAGGAGTGGCAAGGGAGGGGATGTGGAGAAAGAGAAAGACAGTGGGTCGATCAAGGCAAGGGGGCCACAAAAGATCCGGAGCGAGAGCAGATAGGAATGAAAAATGAAAGGATGTGGAGAAGGTCGATCAAGGCAAGGGGGCCCACAAAAGATCTGGAGCGAGAGCAGATAGGAATGAAAAATGAAAGGATGTGGAGAAGGGAAGTGGATAGATCAAGGCAACTGGAGATGTCGATTGATGCTACACTTAAACCGTTGGAGATTGTATTTGTCAGGGAAACAGTAATAGGGAAGGGAGTTCCATAGGCGAGATGTGTGAAACATGAAGCTATTGGAGTAGAAGAGACGTCTACATCTAACAGTTTCAACGGTGTAGGGGTGGGAGTGGGATGCCAGCCTGGTGGGGAATTTAAATTCATGAGGCCTGGGGACAAGCGAACGCAACTCCTCAGAGCAATTACTGTGGAAGTACTTGTAAAAAAGGCAGAGCGAGGCAACATCGCGTCTGTGAGAGAGTGACTGCAGACGAGATGACAGATCAGGGCCAATCACGTTGCCTATCCATCTATTTACACTATTTACATTGTTCAGACTGTTGTCCTCATCTTTATTCCCTTATTCATGACATTTCGGCTATTGTACACTCTGGCCTCCTTCAGGTGATATACGTTCAAATTTCAAACCGAACCCTTTATTTAGTTCATGGTTTCAGTTTCAGCTAAGTCAACTCTCCAAGTTTTTGTTCCCTCTCATAATTATCAGGAAATCAAGAAGCCAAAAGAGAGTTCAACAGGCAAGAGAAGAAACTGTCAGAACAGAATTTACAGTCACATCGTTTAAATTGTTGAAGATCATAGTTGACTGGAAAGCAAGAAGCCAGAAGAGATTTCCACAGGCAACAAGTGCAAAAGAAGAAACTATCAGAATAGAACTTACGGTTACATCATTTCAATTTTGAGCTTGAGAGTGTTGCATGCAAAATGACTAAGAAGAGCAGACAATAAAAGAACAGGATTCAAAGAGACAGATGATGATGACTGACATTGCATTTTTTAAGATCAAAGTTGACTAGAAAGCAAGAAGTCGAAACATAGTTCCACAGGTGAGAAGTGAAAGAGAAGAAACTATTAATGTAGAACTTATTTATAGAACATGTAGTATTTTCAACAGTAGAATAACAAGTAACATGCCCAGAAAGTTCTGTTCCTGCTATTGGCACTATTGCAAAGTTTTGCCTCATATCAGCAAATCCAAAGCCGAGGGTTACAAACAAACAAATTCTTTCTTTCTTTTCAGAATGAAAAGGAAATACTTTCCACTGTAACATTTAGGAAAGTAATGACGAAAGGACTCGCATTGTTTTTTTATTGCTTCCTCCAAGATAGTTTTCAATGTTGTTATGTCATATTCTATGGATCAAATCCACACACACCATCTTAGGCCAATAGCATTTCTTTACTGAAAGTTTTTTCTTTTGTTCAATCCATCTATCAAACTCAGACATCTTATGTAAACTAAAAACAGAAACAGTCAATCTGCCTAATTGGTTTCTGGGTGCGATGGATAAATTGTCATCTAAATTACACAAAAATGAAAATAACACAGACGTCTCATTTTAACAGATATATTTACCAAAATTACACAAAAATATCTTGAAATAATAAAGAGTAAATTTATTCAATAAAGTTGCCATTGGCTTCAACCACAGCCTCCAGACAACTTCAGAATCACTTGTAACTTTTCTAGACGGTCTCCTTGTTGAAGTTGTTGTATGTTGCCATAATCCTTGCCTTTAGTTCATCTTTGGTGTTACAAGGAGTTTTGTTGGTCCCTCACTCAACTGCACCTAACACAGCCTCATCCAACTATTTCTGAATTCTCTCCACTGTCCTCAGATTGACACCCAAACACTTTAAAATCTTTGGTGTAAGCCTCCGTGTTGAGTGAGGCTCTGTAGAAAGATAAATGGAGACATGTTGCCCTCACTAGTGATCACTCCAAACAACATGCTGACTGGATATTTGGTTCTCATCATTTTTGGTACATTTTGGGGGAACACAGCAAGCCAACGGTTGTTCTGTGTGTTCACCATCTTATCCTGGCAGATCTTTTCTTGTCTGAGAAAAACCAAAGTGTGTTCAGTTGGAGGTAATGCTTGAGTTTGTTCAAAAACTTTGTAAGAGTTTTTCCTCTTGTCCTTCATGGTTTCACATAAAAATTGGCCCTTTCACATCTTGTATGAGAAATACCAAAAGTCTTCAAGCACTGATAAGAAACTCAGGCACTCCTGTGTCCCTGGCTATGGACTTGATTGACTTGGAGGGATCGTTGTCAATCATGGCCTGGAATTCACCAACAAATTCGGGAATTCATTTCTTATCAGAATATATCTGAGTGAGTTTTCCGATCTGCCATACTTTCATAATTGCCATTAAATTATTCCAACTCTTTCTGAATCCTCTGCACTGTCCTCAGATTGACACCCAACACTTTGAAATGTTCATATTGGAGCTTCCAGTGTGAATGCCAAGCAGTACAGCATACCATTTCCTAATTTCTGAATTGCGTCATGGTGCTCTTTTTCCCACAGATGGTGCCCAACTGACCCTACTATAATGTGCAATCAACAAAATCAAAAACAAAGTGCAAAATTAAAAACATAAAATGGTGACAATTTACTCATCGCACCCTGTAGAATACATATATAGTATGTAATGCAGACTAGATTCCATGTGAAATTATTCTAAGAAGCCGTGTCAATTTTTTCCACACTCAATAGGAAAGCATACTAAAACAACTCTAGTCACATACACAAATGTTCTATATCACATTATAACACTCTCAATGCAACTAATATCTTTTGATTTTTTTTCGTCTGATAACCATGATTCTATTTCAACAAATGTAATCAAGTTTGCAGAAAAAGCTACTTCTCACTTCCACCCACCAAGTATTTTTTCAATGCAAACAGGTATATAAGTAAATTACTTTCTAATTTATTTTCTGATGGAAAAAAAAGAAAATTTTCAGCATGTTTTTCAGTAAATGTATGAAGAATTACACAAATAGCTGTCTTCAGTCAGTAATGCTTCCAATAGTTATTGACCATTGACAATCCTTTCTTTTTTTTATTATTCATTTTTATCAATAAGTTATTCATAATGTATTATTCTTTTTTCAAACTCATAAGTGTACTATTTATTGAATAATGCTATTATAACTGGTCTGGGGCTTCAGCTCTGTATTTAGAGATTCTTGACAAAGAAAAGAATTTGCAATTTTATATATTCTTTGCATCTTGACCTCGGTTACTTTCCCACCACCATAACATGGCTTCCCTATGCCTTTTCTGTAAATATTTTCATGGCAATTTTTCAGATGAGATTTCCTATTTGGTACCTTGACTTTACACACTTAAATGCAGTACTAGATTGACAGTTAGGTTTTATCATTTTAATGGTATTTTAACATATATATATATATAAAGAAATATAGTCTTAAGATGTGCTATATTTATAGGATAAAGTGCTCAATATCAGAGATAGATCATGTGTAAATATAAAAGTGAACATAGAAGTCAACACTTAGAGGCGACAGTCTGTTTCATGCTAGATGCAATCGTCAGGCCATGAGTGCTGTTATTTTTCTCAGCTATTTATATATACAGGTCAGTGGTGCATTGTGGGTAGTCTATTTTGGCAGTTATTTTACTGGAAGTTGTTTATTTGTTTATTTGGGTTAAATTATTTTGCTTATTTTTATTTTTTATTTCTTATCTTATATATTTATTATTTTTTTTTATTTTAATTGGTGTTTTTATTAACATAGTAAAAATTGTTTATATTGCTTATTTAACAGTTTTGTTTTGGTTTGGGAAGATAATTAAAAGTATTTATTCAATTTTGGGGTTAATTGTTGTAGTTTATTCTAGCTATTATTTTGGTGATAACAGTTTTTAATTTGTTTATACTTCATGTATTTATTTGGATTGATTATCTTTATTTTTTTTTTTCTAATGGTTAGTTTATTTATTTATTTGGATGAATTTAGATCAATTTATTTTACTTGTTATTATTTATTTTTTATACTGTATATTTTCTCTTTTTGGTTTTCGATTTTTAAGTAACGTAGTATTTTTTTTTCTTTTATCGTTATATTACAGTTATAGCTATTTTTTCCGTCCTATTTTTGGTTTGATTTTTATAGTCTAACTAATATTTTGGTCATAATGGTTTTCTAATTTGTTTATTATTTACTTTATTTATTTGGGTTCATTGGTTTTGGTCTTTTTTTTTTTAAGAGGCTGTTTCATGTTAGACCTGACCCGACCCGACCCGACAATTGCATCTAGCATGAAACAGCCTGTCATCTCTAAGTGTTGAAATCAATGTTCACTTTATATATATATATATATATATATATATATATATATATACACACATGAGATCAGAAAATTATGCAATCTAAGTCACAGAATGTAATATAACCCTTGTTTTATTTTTTCTTCTTAACCCTATACTTTCTTGTACTAACGAAAATTTTTATGTACGTGTTTAACAATTATTACTTTAATCACATTAACAACAACTTCAAATTTCAAAATTATTTTTCCCTAAATAAAGGAATGTACTTGCAAAACAGTCCTCCACAGGCAGACCCCAACATCTCATATTACTTAACATAATATCACTTTAAGATAGGACTCTGCTATAAAATTTTGTGAACTGTTTCATAATGCAGACTCATCGCTTTAAGAAAACAATTTTTTTTTTATCCAAATGGTTTGTGCGCATGTGTGTGTTAGAGAGAGAGCATTTTGAATGCCACATCTCAACATCCTCAACTCCCACCTTCCCTCCATTCCTTTCATTCCTCCTAGGCTTTCTTGTCCCTGGTCTCTATCATCTACCAAGTCTTTTGTTCCTGGCTATCAAAAAGACATCAAAAGGAATCAGATGTTGTGACCCACAGTTCAGACAGGGACTTGTCTTCGAGTGGACAGCCTGCTGCCTGATCAAAACATATCAGGTTTTTCACAAAAAAAAACTAAAAAAAAACAGATAAATGAATCAACATTTGGTCCTTTTCCATATTTGTTCAGGCAGCTGTCATTGAATATATAGATATATAGTATGTGCTCTCTCTCTCTCTCAGATGGTGTAGCAATTAAAGCACTTTCTATACACATTCATTTTAGTAACTTGCTTTCTCTTTTAATTAATGTAGCATTTTTTTAAATCAAAA
>OZ038517.1:46298698-46351198 GCA_964036315.1 Acanthosepion esculentum | reverse complement strand
GCAAAGCATATAATAAAGCAGACACCTGAAGTCTGGCGTGTAGAGTGGCTGAAATCTTGTGATTATAATAATCAAGATGAAGATAATGGAAAAATAATGAAACATATAATGAGGCAGACACTTGAAGAAGGCTGGACAGTACAGGGGCTGAAATGTTGTGAGTACCATAACCAAGATCAACATGCCAGTCCAAATAATAAAACATATAATGAGGCAGACACTTGAAGAAGACTGGACAGTACAGGGGCTGAAATGTTGTGAGTACAATAACCAAGATCAACATGCCAGTCCAAATAATAAAACATATAATGAGGCAGACACTTGAAGAAGACTGGACAGTACAGTGGCTGAAATGTTGTGAGTACAATAACCAAGATCAACATGCCAGTCCAAATAATGAAACATATAATAAGGCCTTATCACATGCTTTGTTATTAATACCAGCATGTTTATGTTGGTTATTGTACTCACAACATTTCAGCCACTGAACCCTCTGGCCTCCTTCAGGTGTCTGCCTTATTATATACTTCGTTATGTGGACTAGTATGTTTGTCTTGGTTATTATAATGTTGCAAGTAACCAAAATAAACATGCTAGTCCAAATAACAAAGCATATAATAAGGCAGACACCTGAAGAAGGCTGGAGGGTACAGAGACCGAAATGTCAAGATTATAATAATCAAGATGAAGATACACATCCAAATAATAAGGTATATAAAGCAGACACCTAAAGAAAACCGGAGCGGGGGGGGGGAGGGTTACAATGGCCAAAATGTTCTGACTATAATAACCAAGATGTACATGCTGATCTAAATAAAAAAAATCATATAAAAATTCTTCATCTCTGAAATTCTGACAAAAATTATAAAAAATAGACATATATATATATATATATATATATATACACACATACATATATATATATATATATATATATATATAAAGAACGTATAAACATAAAAATGTCTTAAATATATGTGTGTGTGTGCTTGCATGAATATAAATATATGGTATTGTGTATATGTGTTTGTGTGTAATATTGCGCATTTACAATGTCAAATTTTATTTTGTAATTGCTTTCACAATACAATAGATAATGAGCAACTCAAGTTGGTAGGCTTCTCAGGACATATCTACATGATAAGTATGCTATGTGAATTTAAGATAATTATATATGATTTTATCAGAAATATTGCTAATAATTTAAAATTGTTGAAGATTGTAGGCAGCAGGGAAGCAAGAAACTGAAAGTGAATTTCACAGGTAAGAAAATAAACTATTAGAATAGAATGGTTACATTTATTTTAACAGTAAAATGATGAGACCTAATTGCCAATCTAGTAGTATGCTTGAATTCATGCAGTTGAGGTACCAAGGAGGTGAACTCATTAGAACAATTGTCATGAAAAAATATTTATAGAAAAGACAGTGAAGCCATGTCACAGGAGTGGTAAAGTAACTCAAGTCGAGATGCTAGATCATGACCAATAACATTACAGACCCTTCTTTGATGCTGTTGGAAGGCAAAAGTGGTTTACTTTCAATGTGCTGCAGGAAATGAAGAAGCACACCATATTCATGGCAACAGACAACAAACAGAGATTCTGAGATAGTGAACTTCTTGACTGGAACCAGCTGATGAAAATCAAGTTACAGGTTCTCTTCACTGACCAAACAGTGACACACGCCATGTTTGCATTATCTATCATGGTTATGGGACAGTGAGGATGAAGGTCACGTCATAGCATCCCATGTAAATTTTCTTAATGTGTGTACTCAGTGAGTCAGGTAATTGAAAACATTTCATAAAATACATCTGTTGTATGCTTTAACACACATCATCAGTAATGTTTCCTTACTGACTGCCAATCACTTGATCTTTTAAGCAATAACCATCTGGAGGCTTCTTATGCTGCCATTGTTATTGAGCAAATGGCCTTTACCAAGCCTGTTACATCTAATTTTGACAGCATCTTACATAATGACTACCCAGCAAAACCTCTGTGTCCAATTTCAATTGGTTTGTACTGACCTCACAAACCTTACCTTTTGCATTCCCCTACAACATGTAAATATTTCCAAAGTTTCCTTCTGTGGGTTTTGCCCATGTTTTCTTCCCAAGGAACTTAATTCTAACAAGATGACTTGCATATTTTTTCTTAATAAATAATCATGTCTGGAGGTAGCTTAGTCTGTATTATTTTCACTTGGAATTTTAGCTGCCTGCCTATATCTACTATCATTTGCCAGTATGAGGCAGAACTGTTGAGCAACATTTTCTTCTACTGAAAGTATTTTACCTTTTCCTTGGCGCTGAGGAAATTCATCATCTTATTTGGTCTATATTAGTTTCTTTGAGACTCCTTGAGACTATTGTTTCAATGACTCCTAAACCTTTATCATGATGCCACCAGTAACACGCCTCACTTAATGCCTTGGGGGCAACCACTCAATACACGTTGGAGAGAACCTCTCTTCTGGCACAATGGACAAAGTGGAGACTCACTCTTTCCCCACATGTAGAGTTTTGCCAGGCTGGATAATGTATCATACACTGCATGCACAAGGAAGCTTGTGTTACTGGGATTAATATATCAGAGATCTGTCCAGGAAATCATCTTTTTTTCTAGGTTTTTCCCATTTTGTCTAGGCCTCCTGTTGACCTAAGGCCACCATTTTATTGTCTCTAATTTCATATTCAAGACAGTGTTTCCAATTTTTCCTTTTTTCTCTCCTTCGGAAATTGGGACAGAAACCTAGGCCTGATCTGCCTACTGCCATTGTTTCAACCTTTGCTCTGCAGTACTGAGCTTGTGCAATGCCTTCCAATTTCTTCCAGTTTGAACCTCTATTCTTGCTTCTACAAATTTAGGATCTTTTGAATCCCTATATAGGATTGCCTCCCTTTTCCTTGCCACTTTAAATTCCTCAACTAATTCTCTGGAGGGGAGTTGTAATGTGTTTGATACTCCATACAGAGCTGAACTGCTCAAACTCCTCGGTAGGCCAAGCAATCTTCTCTAATTTTCTTCTCCATATTATCAAGTGTTGTTAGTGCTGCAACATATAATGTCAGGAGCCACAGAATCTTTCGTAAAATGGCATACTGATATATCCATGCCTTAAAATGGCCTAGCAGCCCTGATCTGTCCACTTTGTTCAACATTGCTTCAAGGTCTGTAAAAACATTTCTGGGTAGCACTTGTATCTTTTAAATTAGCACTGACTGTTTTACTCAGACACTTAACTGGGTTTTTCTTTTAATGAAAGGATAATGGTCCCTGCAATCTTGAAACGGAACGTTTTTTTATCACAATCCCTCTCTTCATTACTAATGGCCTCAATTTTTTCGGTTTAAACTGCATTCTTGCCCAAGTCATTAACTTTTCTAAAGCCTGTAATGTCCCCTGACATAAAGGAACAGTAGATGGAGTAACTGTCATCCATATATGCACAGATTGGAGGTTGTCATACTTCGTTTCCCATCAATGAACCTTGACACTCAACTTCTGCTGATTTACTAACATCTTCATAGTTAAGGCAAATAATAACACTGAGATTGTACATCTAGTGATAATTCCTCTTTCAAGCCAATGCCAATCGAAAGATATAAAATTGGAGGTTGTCTTTATGCTGAAATCATTGTAATAATCTTGTATGAGATTCCTTACACAAATAGGGACATGGTTTCTTCTTAGAGCCTCCTTAACTAATTTGTGTCGAGCGGATCTATATGCATTAGCATGGTCCAGCCACAGTACGACTAGGTTGCCCTTCCTTTCTTTTGCTTCTCTTAGGAGCTGCGTTACCATGCCAATATGCTCCAGGCAACCTGGAATTCCTGCCATCCCACCCTTTTGTACTGAAGTATCTATACAACTGTTAGCAACAAAATAATTCTGAAGCTATTGGAACAGGATGCTGAAGAAGATTTTGTTCTGTGTCCAGCGAAGAAATCCTTCTAAACTTTTTAATTCCTTTAGAGTTTTCTTTAATAATCTACACTGCATTATGGAACATCCACTGCTTTGCAACTCTACCTCTCCTCAAATCGCTTTTAATATCTTCCAGAGATCTACCTGAATATTTGGACATCTCTTATAGACACTATAGGGAACAGTGCTGGCTCCTGGGGCTGAAGCTGGACTAGCTGCCAATATGACCTTTAATTCTTTCTCTGGTCGATAACTGTTTCTGGCAGTTCAGGGTGCACTATTGCATTGTTTTTCTCCCAGCTTCTTTTCTCTATCTTGATCACTGAGTGAAAGAATTTATTTCTTCCGCTATACACTTCAGATTACCATTTCTTTTATCTGCAAGTAATCTCTTTGCAAAACCGAAAGGGTTTGAAATAAAGGCTGCTCTTTTCCAAGACATCTCTTTCACATGCATTCTGTTATCTTCCACTCTACAAAGAGTTTTATGTTTATTCCTCAATGTGTTTTGGAGTTCCAAAAGGGGTGTTTTTTTTCCACTTCATTTGCTTTTTGTTTCGTTTCTTTATGAATATTAGCTCGAATCTCAGCTGGTGAATTCTCTTTTCCCAACAGTTATTTCTGGTGCTCCTTTTGAACATAACGGAATTTTCTGGCACATAACTAATGACGATAGTCATTATTGTAAGTAATCTACTATCAGTCATTATTGTAAGTAATCTACTATCAGTCATTATTGTAAGTAATCTACTATCAGTCATTATTGTAAGTAATCTACTATCAGTCATTATTGTAAGTAATCTACTATCAGTCATTATTGTAAGTAATCTACTATCTGTGTGCCCTTTCGATAACATTCATAAAATATTGTTTACATCCTTATCAAACTGTTGCCATTCATTCTTCTGGTGTGCCGTGGACCATATAATCTGCTTTCTGGTTACTCTGGATTACAAGATCCTGGCACATGGAGGGACTCAGCTCTGGGGTATGTATCCTAGCTATGTTCCTCCTCTGTTATACGAGAGGAACTACCTACGCATTATGTCTGCCTCACTCTCTAAACATTTCATCCTGGTCTGGTAGATTTTAAAACCATGTGGGTTCTTGCATTCCTTCCCACAGATGCATTTCACTTTTGTAATTCCAGTGTAATCCTTGCTTGAAAGCCCTTCCTCTGTCCCGTTGGGGATCTCATTCTCCCCAGCTCTTGGAATCCCCTGGGGGGTATCTACTTCCTGAAAAACTTGTAGCCAACAATGGTTTCTTCCTAGCAGAGATGCAAGTAAGGGTGCCAACCCAGCTTGCTCAAACTGACGTCTTTCCAAGCTGTCAACTGTCTCTACAGTTGTCACCAAAACTGTTCTTTGGTTATCATCTAGTCTGTTCCTAGAGGTCACTGAAGTATTCAGGGTTCCATTTTGTAAAATACATCTGTTGGATGCTTTAGCACACACCATCAGTGATGTTTCTAGCCAAGGTTCATTAGGAGTTTCAGGTCTTTCAACATCATATCCCCTCTTCACAATGACCCAGCCGATACTGATTGGATATCGACTTGTGCGCCATCAGTCAGCTACAATTTTCTACATTTTTTTTTTTGTAATCACACACTGTAACTCCTCTTGGGAATTTATAGTACAGTCATAGATAACTTCTGGTTTACCAGCAATCTACACTCTTCTATAAAAAAAAAAAAAGGAAGCAAAAGCAGTAATGGTTCCAATCTAGTATGGAAAATGGCAATGCGCTCGGCTTGAAGTGGTAAGTAATGATTTTGTTTCGCTTCACTGAGATATATAGATGCAAACCCACACATGAATCACAGTCTACTTAGTCTTATTCTATTTCCACTCATGTTAATCATCCAATCCCAAAAAAAAACAAATATAAGCCTCTCTCCCTGTGTCATATATATATATATATATATATATAAAAAGATAGATAACTGTAACCCTGGTAAGTGAGCAAATATCACCCATGGGTAACAATGGTTCAGGGTACCCTGATTCCATCCCTTAGTCATGAATCCATTGCCAGGTGTAGTTTTAGGTCATACACAAGACCTTTATTCCAGATTCCTCAAAAAAAAAATAGTCATTAAAAACAAATCAATATTTTGAAAAAAGTATTGGACACATGCTCAACTTATAAAAAATACTTATATAAATAATCAAACGAATCTCAGCTTTGAGGATGGCTTCTTGTCAGCATCGGAGGTGACTGCATGACCAGATAAAGTGGTTCCCATTCATATCAACCAAGAGTTCTATGATAATGGCCTTCACTAAGTACTTTTGATTGTGAATTCAATGGCTGGTCTCTGTTTCAAGAATACCCAGGGGATTAAAAATCTGAAATGCCTAGATGCTGTGGGACATGGTTGTCAAAATTCTAGGCCTACCAGAGTTCACATCAGAATTCCCTGTAGGTTATCCAGGTCGATATATACCTGAGGAAGTCTGGATGGTACAACATCCAAAATGTTATGATAAAAATAACAAGTATGAGGACAATAGTCCAAATATAAATAGTATAAATAAGAAATTATCATTATTTAAATTAATTTCACTCAAACTATTGTCCTCATCTTTGTTGGAACAACAAAGATGAGGACAATCTTACCTTTCCTTTCATTTCTTTTTTCATTTATTTTGCATTCTCAACTTTCTTCATGGAAGTGATTTCCTGCTGCCTTTCCCAGTCTTGCATTCTCAACTGTTCTCTTTCAAAGCTGTATGCCAAACCAAAGTTAAAGGTCACAGTGCTTTGTTTTATTAAAACCATAGCTGGAGGAAGTAGATATGAATTCATACCTTTTCCAAAGGCATTCATGCAAAATCTGCACAAACTGTTTCAGTTCAATTCCGAAGTTAATTTGCGATTTTGCACTGTTAACCATTCAGCCACCTTGACTTCCATTAACAACTGTGACATTTTAAAAAAAAAAAAGAAAGTAACGCTAATGAGAGTTGATTTTAATCAAAAGCAATTAGTGATTTAGTGCTGACAAATATTGTGTTGTGGCATTTCTTATTTGTATCATATATTCGGCTTTCTTTAATCAGAACTTAGACATGGCATTAAATTTCATTTGGGTAAGCAAGCATTGTTCAAATCAAGATTTACAATATGTGATAAATATTTTCTGCTCAGAAATGTTGCAAATGAATTTAAACGGGGAAAGAGATTTTAATACAGTGGAAAGTAGATATTTGAGGTTGGACAAGGAAGCTGACTCACTCAAGTAGCTTTAATGAAACTGGTAACATGAGAAGCAAGCGATTTATTGTTCATCAAGCATGTCTTTTGAAAGGGAGAGAGTGTGCGTGTTTTGTGTGTGTGCTATACACTACTTACCAGAAAAAGGATCTCATCAATTTTTAATTTACTAGCTGTGAGTACAACTCGAGCGTTTTACTCCAATTTACTGCATATTTAACGGAACTGAAACTTGGATGCGCTCATAGTGTTTATCTGGTCCTTTTGCACACTCATGTAACTCTTCAGACCTGCTACTGACCCACATACTTTGTCACAAACCAAACATAAATTTCCTTTAAGTCATTGTGGATGGCTGTCAATGTTGACTGCCTGAGATTGCTATGCATCATGAAATCTTAGATAATTACTAAGTCCCATTTTGGATTAAAAAAAAATTAACACTAATGCTGTATGTATGCACAGACTGGACATTATCTGGGATTTGGTTAATTTCCTACTTTCTAAGATCCAGTCAGCCCTTTTTTTTTCAACACCTGACAATGATTATTTACCATTTCCTTATTAAATTTTGTTTTTTTTATCTCAGTCACCCGAAGCAAGGCAGTCCAGCCACTAAGGCGCAAGGGGTTATGGGGCATGGGGGAATTCGGAACAGAAATATTAGTAATGAGCAGAAAGAGAAAGGAGTAATTTGGAGAACAGTAGATAGCAACTGACATTGCATTTCAATATTTTCAGATTAAAGTTGGCTGGAGAGCATGGAGCCAGAAGGGAGTTCCACAAGTGAGAAGTACAAAAAAAGAAACTGCTAGCATAGAAGTTATGGCTACATCTAGCTAGCTCAACTGTAAAGTGATGACTCACCACCAGTCTACAGAGACGGATAGGCAGTGTGATTGGCCCTGATCTGTCATCTCGTCTGCAGTCTCTCTCTCACAGACGCGATGTTGCCTCGCTCTGCCTTTTTTACAAGTACTTTCACGGTAATTGCTCAGAGGAGCTGCTTTCGCTTGTCCCTAGGCCTCGTGAATTTAAACGTCCCACGAGGCTGGCATCCCGCTCCCACCCCTACACCATTGAAACTGTTAGATGTAGACGTCTCTTCTACTCCAATAGCTTCATGTCTCGCACATCTCACCTATGGAACTCCCTTCCCTAAATACAATCTCTAACGGTTTAAGTGTAGCGTCAATCGACATCTCCAGTTGCCTTGATCTATCCACTTCCCTTCTCCCCATCCTTTCATTTTTCATTCCTATCTGCTCTCGCTTCAAATCTTCTGTAACCCCCTTGCCTTGATCGACCCACTGTCTTTCTCTTTCTCCACATCCTCTCCTTTACCACTCCTATCTGCTCTTCCTCCAACCCTTCCTTAACCACTTGCATGATAGTGGCCTCCAGCCTTGCTTGGGGTGATACGCTTAAAAAAAAAAAAAAAAATAATTCAACACGTCTAGGTACCATATCAAAGAGCTCATCTGAACAATTGACATGAAAGTATTTATAGAAAAGACACAGAGTCCACATTTAAGTCTAATTGCAAGCTTCTTACCACTAACTAATAGACAAGCATACTCAGATACAAGCAGCCAGCCATTATAGCACATTATGAATTACTTTCCCAAGTTATGGGTAAAACAGCATTGTAGGCGGGGTTCTCTAGCCTAGTGCAGCAGCCAGTATAGGAAGTGATCAACAACTTCAAAACCATGGAGAAGGCAACAGGGAAAGTACTCCATTATGTTTCCTCCCTACAGCCCCTATCCCACAGACAAAATGTTGCAAGTCTCTTACCACTATCGCTATTTCCATAGAAAATGTTCTGTCAAGCTATATTCATTAGTTGAGGCCTTCACAGCTAAGTTCCACTATACCATGTACACTCCAATGAATCATCCCCATTCCCTTCATATTCCATTAGTAAGGAGGAAGTTCCATTCAGACAGCTTCTTCGCAAGAACTCATACTTTTTGGAACAGACTCCTGAGAAGATGCTTCCTTGATCACTATAATCTTAACCTCTTCAAGACTAGGCTTAAAAGTTATGTTTCCTTCATATCTTTATAAACTACACTTTTTACAACCTCCTCATATCTATATATAATAGCTGGCCACTCATATTCGAGGATAACTGTCTACTAGAGTGGCTAGCCAATCCCTATTGCAGACACTCACTCAGGCACATTTGTGTTTGCTCAACCCCCACAGAGACCACCTGTGGTTTATACTGCAACTATGCTGAGCAGACCTTAGTTGCAGTTTCTGGGAAAGAGCGTGTTATCTAGTGTGATCAACAATTTGAACAAGGCCAGCACACTCAAGCTCTCAGGCACGATGAATTGTGGGTTTGTGCTAGCACAATTATCGATGACCCTCAAGAGTTCTGTCTACCCAATTTCACTCACAAGGCTTGGGTTAACTCAGGGTATGGTTTTCATATATATATATATATATATATATATATATATATATATATATATATATATATATATATATATATAGGGTGACCCAGAAAAATGGGAACTTTTTAACAATCTAATAAAACCAAGAGTGACGGAAGAAAAATATTTAATTCATAGTAATTGAAACCTTAAAACATGCCATTTAAGAAACAATGATGGAATTTTCATTTTATTAAAAATTACGTCCTGTAGATGGCGTCCTCCTGTACGAATGAATTCTTGAAATCTGCTGTTGAGATTCCTCATTGACTGCTGCAACATCTCAGCGGGGATACTGTGAATTTCATTCTCGTTACTAAAATGGTGAAATGTTTACTTGCTCAAGGTCACTGTCTCGCATTGTTACCACTTGCTCATGTCGGGCAATACGCACTTCAAAAATTCCCGTTTTTTGGGGGTAACCATATATATATATATATATATATATATACATACATACATACATACATAGATAGATAGATACATATATAAAAAGTTGCAAATTAAAAAAAATGAATGTTTTTTTTGTGAAAGTATTTATTTATATTTTTTACATATATATATATTTGATATTTCAGATCGGCCCCGATCTTTCTCCAGAAATAACTGTTTTTAGAGGTTTGTTTACATGTAGCGTCCATTGCGAGACACAGACGTCATGTGATATGGAATGCAACTGTGCCCGAATATTTTTAACGTAAATCTAACTGTAATAATATTTTAGATGTTGTTTAAAAAGATTTTAACTATATCTAAAAAGACTTTTGTTTAACTATTGAAATATTTATAAAGATTTAAAATACCCAAGTCTTTATTTAACCCTAGTTTATATGTATTTAATTTTAAAATCCAGTATTTTTCTTTTTTTCTGCGTGTGTATGTGGAAGTGAAATCAGAATCTATCAATACACATTTACAGTTTTCTAATGAGTATCCTGATTGATTAAAATGTTCAGCTATGGGGGAATAAGGATTGTTTTGATAGATAGATAGATAGATATTTTCTCAAACATGTCTGGTTAAATAATATGGACAAGTTCTGCCTATCAATTTTCTCTTGAAATCTTCCAAATTTAAACAAAAATAAACAGACGCACAAAAATTTCAGTTTGACTATTTGTATGAGATCACATTGAGTGACTTGAAATTGGTTGTATCAAACATGAATTTCATGTTTGATAGAACCAATTTCAAGTCACTAGAATTAACAAGCAGTTGCATAACTATATGCGGAACAATCCTGGAAAATGAATGTAGCATCATTCGAAAGTATTCAGGGGGAAAAAAAATAATACAAAATAAAAGTTAACATGAATTTTGGTAAAATTTGCCGATAACACAAAACAACTTATTTGGAAATTTAAAAGATTTAATTTTTTTTAAAATTGATAGAACTTGTCCTTATTACTTAACAAAACAAGTTTGAGAGAATTCTTACTACTGAAATACACATCATATATATATTTTATTTTTAATCAGATTTAGCCCAAGCAAGGCAGTAAAGACACAAGTGGTTACTGAGTATGAAAGAATTAGAAAGCATAACCATTACTAAGGCACAAGAACAAAAAAAAAGAGTAACCAGGAAAACCGGAGATAACAACTGACATTGCATTTCATTTTTTGAAGATCAAATTTAACTGGAAAGCATGGAGCCGGAAGGGTGTTCCACAAGCAAGAAGTGTGCGAAAAAAAAACTGTTAGCATATAACCTACAGTTACATCTAGCCAATTCAACTGTAAATTGATGAGACCTTGTTGCCAATCTAGTATTGTGCTTAAATTCATAAAATCTAGGTACTCATCTGAATAATTTTTATGAAAGTATTTATAGAAAAAGGCACAGTGATGTATTTATGTATGATAGTATTTATAGAAAAGGCACAGTGATGTATTTATGTATGTGAGTATTTATAGAAAAGGCACAGTGATGTATTTATGTATGAAAGTATTTATAGAAAAGGCACAGTGATGTATTTATATATGTGAGTATTTATAGAAAAGGCACAGTGATGTATTTATGTATGAGAGTATTTATAGAAAAGGCACAGTGATGTAACTTTACAGCAGTGGGAAAGTGATTGGAGCCAAGACATCAAATCAGGACCAGTTATATTACTGATTCTTCTTTGGATTTTATCAAGGACCTCTAGATATATAGCAGTAGCGCCGGACTATATGTGACAGCAATATTCTAAGTATAGATGAATAGTAGGCTTAGATATGCAAGATAGATTCTGGAGAGAAAAATTGTCTAGCACAACTTTCTTAGCAGCTAATCAAGCAATGGCTTCAATAAAGTCTTTCTAATTCATATCAACCAAGAACAGTATCCCAAGAAGGTACGACAAGTCACTCTGCTGGAGGTTAGCAACAACCATGCTGATGGAAGGCAGAATGGTGTCTCTCAGACAATAGAGAGCAGTTTAGCTTCGGAGGCGTTAAAACTAACAAGCCATCCTTTGCACAAGTTAACAGACTGAAGGTCGTTTTGGATTGAGCTGAGAAATTTTGAATACACACACATTTCAGCTTTACAATGCACACAGAATAATTGTTTGTATGTTTAAATTAAAATCTGTTTACTCCCACGTAATTATTTGTAAGTTCAGCCTCCTCCATTGATAACCTAAGGAAAATACTCCCACACATTACTCATGAGTTTTGCCAACAACATTTTATACTAATCTAAATGCACAGACCTTTGAAATTAACAGAATTGATTAATAAAAATCCTGTGCTGTTTAAAATTATGAAAACAAAATCAGAGTAATTGTTAAAACTTCTCAAATTAAAATTAATGAAACATGCTTGAAAGAAAACTTGCAGCTGGAAAGGATAGGATAAATAAAACATATATATCTACAGATGTAAGATTAAATATATAGGCAAGCAGATGTGTATATTTGTAAATAAGTGTAATAATATATCTTTTACAAGGTATTCAAGCATATATGTAAGAGTTTATATAATTTGTAAGTATGTGCTGTACTATAATGAGAATGTGGCCGAATGTTTAGGACCTACAGACACATGTTGAAACACCAGTTCCCATGCAATCACCGAAGTTAAGCAGTGTTGAACCTCGTCAGTACCTAAATGGGTGACCACTTGGGAATAGCAGGTGCTCTAAGCTTGGATGTGCAGCTGGTATAATGGATAATTGTTAATCGGAGAGCCGAGATCAACATCCAATTGGGTTCGTTATATTAATTTAAGTGCAAAAAGAAAAAAAGTTGGAAAAAATAAATCCACATCATACAACCAACCTGAGTGGTTATTTATTTGACCTTCTTTGAACCAAGTTAGCCATGTTTACTGTTTATCATTACCTCCTATATTACTGAGCCCAACAGGCTGACTAATTTGTCATCGTTCTCGTGTCAAACTATCTCTGATTCAGAATACAGCACAGTTCTTTTACAGATGAAAAACAGATGCTTGATTTATTCCTCAAGATGTAAGATTAATGATTTACTATAGAGCTTAGAAAAGCTAATTTCTAGCAAATTTCCATTGGTAAGTCCAGCAATATATTTAAGCAGTTACTATTTGTTTTTGTCCATCTATTGGCGGAATTCGTAGTTCTTGGTCATTTTCTGACTTCGGTTCAGTATTTGGCATCAATGTTTCCTTAGATTTTTCCACAAAATATTTGAAGTCTACGGCTTTTCAGATCCTTTATATGACAAGCCATTTCTGGATATGAGTAAACAAAGTGCCTCACAATTCCTGCCTTTTCCTGCTCTCTCTTCACCTATAATTCAAAGAGAAAATAAGGACATAATCTAAATGTTGATGTTCCACACTACTCCAAATAAAAGGTTCGGAAGGAAATCCCCACCAATACTGGAAAAGTACTAGACTTGAGAAACCTATTTTCCACACTACTTCAAACAAAAAATTAGGAAGGAAGCCCCCACCAAAACTGGAAGCAGCAATAACAAATACCGAACCTGAGAAACCAAATTTCCATACTACTTCAAACCAAAAGTTAAGGAAGACACCATCAACACTGGAAAAAGCAATAACTGATAATAATGTTTTACAGATAAAAGTTTTACTTGTTTAAGTCAGAACTGGTGAGGAAGCGATGGATACATGCCTTTCCCCAAGGCTATTTGCACATAAGTGAATGTAATGAACTTGTCTGGTATTTGAACTCCACTCTCTGGTTTTTCATCCCAAACCATAATCCATCACACCACCTACACGTCCAAGGTTTCAGTGGTAGCATAGTGCAAATAATCAGGCCATCAATAGCATTCACATTACAATGACATAGGGATCAGGTGGTAAGAATAGGTGAAACATTTCCTGACAAGTCCTTTGACATTTTGCTTTGAACCTTCCTGCTATTGGCGCCAACATCTTGACAGCTAATCGACCAAACTACTTCGCTTCTTTGCATTCTTGTAACTGAAATTTTGAAAACAAATTGTTGGCAAAATGTGAAAAAAAAAAGTGCAAAGTGATTGTTTATCATATATTCGGAGTGTTCTAGCTATGAAATATGTGAATTTGTTCAACTTGGGAAGGGCAAGGAGCAAACTACACATCCATGTCTATAATTTCAAAATATTGCTCCTGGTGAGAAAAATTGTCTAGCACAACATAGGTTATTAATCATCTTAAAGAACATTTTTCCACTTTCCATCATTATGGCTGATGCTAACCTCCAGAAGAGCAACTCACAACACCTTAGTCTCACATTTTTCACTAACATTAAGTAGAATTATTATTTTGAGCCAGTTGGAAAGTTCGCTGTTAGCAAAGTCAGTTCACTAAGTTGTGCTAGACTATTTTTCTCACCAGAATCTATCTTGCACATTTATAAGTCTACCAGTCATTCCTGCGTGGAATATTGCTGCCAAATCTGGTCTGGCGCTTTTTGTCTTTCTGTGTTTGCCATCAACACGGTGTCATCTGCCTATCATATATTGTTCCAGTTCATTAAACACTGACCTGATCATTAGTTATATAACTGAGTGTATACATCGAAAGATTCTTGACAAAATTCAAAGAAGAGTTTGCAAATCTATCATTCCTGACCTGGCATCTCAGCTTCAGTCATGTCCCCGTCACAATAAGATAGCTTCCCTATGCCTTTTCTATAAATATTTTTGCAGTAATTGGTCTTATGAGCTTTCCTCTTTGATTCCTCACGAATTTAAGCACAGTGCTACGCTGGCAGTTAGGTCTCATGATTTCACTGTTTAAATTACAAGCTGTAACCATAAGTGCTATTGTTATAGTTTCTTCTTCCACACTTCTCGCTTGTGGAATTCTCTTCTGTCTCTGCTTTCCTGTCAACTATGATTTTCAAAAGTTTACATGCAATGTCAATCGTCATATCCTGTTTCCTTGAATCCTGTTTTTTATTATCTTTTTTGTTTCTTTCATTCTCTGTGGCTTGAAGGGGGGTGATTTAAAAACAAAAAAAGAAGACGTAAGCAAAGAGGGATCCCTGTATGAGTGTTTTTATTTATTTCTTTTCTTTTTTTCTTTCATTTTTTCTTTTTTTGTATGTTTCTTATACAAGGTTAAATCTCAGTGATTTATGAGTTAGGAGTTTTTCAGTTGGGAGAAATCACAAAATGATTGAAAAAGGAGATTTACGAGCTCAAAGCCAGTTGAAAATGAACATCTCGTATATAAGTAGCATTCGCTTGTAGCTAATGTTAAAAAAAAAAAATAAATAAATAAATAAATAAAACTTCCTAATCTGCTCTGACATTTTCATGAATGGATTGAAGCCAGCAGCAACAACTGCACACTTAGCAAAGAAAAATTATTTTTTCTAGATTTAACATTGGTTAGAATTTGGATAAAATCCAAGCACTGAATAAAAAGATGTTTTTTTAAGGATGCCCTCCTAACCTCTTCCAGAGTTTGTTTTTTATTAGAAAAGAAAAGAAATGGTTCCTAATGTCATTGAAATCAAGAAAAGTGCTAACATTGTCTTTTTACAGTGTAAAGCAAGAATTTATTAAAAAAAAAATAGGTAAGTTTGGTGCACAAAGTGAAAAACTGTTCAACAGTTTTCTCTGAAACAATCGTTCACGTTTTAAAAGAAGGGGGTGATCATTGCTTGCCACACCTTTGTAGCTTCATATTCACCTCCCCTTACTCTCCTTTCCAATCCCTGATGTGCCATTCATTTCCATAAGCACTTTTATGTTCTGTATCCCTTTAGTACATGGCCGATCATGGCTCTCCATAACTTCCTAGATTTTGTAGCACAAAGTAATATATATCCCCTCACTATCTTTCCCAGCTCTTGTTCTGCCATCTATTGACACAAGCTTTTTTATGTGCTGTCTTCCCTTTATGATGTGGATGATCATGGCTCTCCACATCTTCCTAGCTTTTGTAGCTCTAAGAAATGTTTTCCCCTTATTATCCTTGCCAACCCTTTTGGCCATCCATTTACACAAGGTAGGTTACTTGATGTTTCACTATGCCCCTTTTGCTTTCAGTATGCCCTGTGAGTGTTAAGTTCTCCAAGCTTTTTTCCTTATTATTTGTCACAAAAATTTCAACTAAGTACAAGCATCCTTGTTGTTCCTATTTTCCTTATAACTTTCTTGCAACTCACATGCTTCAACAATGATGTTCTCATCATCCATCTGTAGAACCACATATCTGTTGCCTCCAGTCTCCTCTTCACTGTCATATAGGAGGCCTGATATTACATAGCAGTTATCCATAATTTGATTTTCCTTTTACTTTGCTTAGCTTTTGGAAGGCATCTTTCACTATTCCAATGGTTTATATCATTTGTAGCTCTTAGCAATATCTGATTTTTACTATCTTTCCCACTCCCTTTTCTGACATCCATTTACACAAGCTTGTTAAGTAGATTAATAACAGTTTTTCTAGGACCCCCCAATTGTCCTGTGAATGTAAGTTCTATGCTACATGTTTCTTTTCTTGCACTTGTCTCTCATGGAATTCACTTCTGGCTTCCCAGTTAACTTTGATCTTCAAAAATTTAAATTCAATGCCAATCATCATCTTTTGACTTCTTAATTCTTGTTCTTTAAAAGAACAATAATTAAAACAGAAGATAATGATAACTTCTTAATAGAGTTTTTTTTTTTATATATATTCTCTAATACTGAGTAACCCATTGCATCATAGTGGCTTTATTGCCTAGCTTAGGGTGAAATGATTGATGGCACAGGATGAGAAATTGGAGAGCCAAGTTCAAATTCCAGTCAGGTTCATTACATTCATTCCTCTATGGTACCTAGACTATGAAATTAAATACAGTACTATATTGGCAGCAAGATCTTATGGTTTTACAGTTGAAATGGCTGCTAGATGTAACCATAAGTTCTATGTTAACAGTTTCTTTTCTTGCTTTTCTCATTTGTGGAACTCTCTTCCAACTTTTTACTTTCTAGTCAAGTTTGATCTTCAAAAATTAAAATTCATTTTCAATCATTATCTTCTGTCCTCTTAAATTCTCTTCTTTTATTGTTGCCTCTCCTTAATAATATTTTTCTTTTATTCTTCCACACTCAGTAACCTCTCTGCATGTTAGCGACCTTGCTTGAGGTGAAATGATTAAAAAAAAAAAATACATCCCCTAGATTCTGTAATAATTCAATGCTTCCTGAATTTTTACATAATCACAATATCAGTAACCCCTCTGCATGTTAGTGGCTCTATTGCTTTGCATGGGGTGAAATGATTAAAAAAAAAATACATCCCCTAGATTCTGTAATAATTCTTCAATGCTTCCTGAATTTTTATGCAATTACAATAAGTAATATAAATCTGTGGAGTGAAGAGTATGGCAGCATAATCCATGCTGATATAATAAATGGAATATTTATGATATTTGAAACAAAGTGGGTGGAAGAGAAGAGGAATGAAGATTTCATATCAACCATTATCTACCAATTTATTTGGATAGCATCTGAAAAATTACTTTGAAATAATAAAAAAAAAAATAACACCACAAAACTTCTCTTGGCATATTGCATATTATCAATGGAGATGCAAGATACTTGCATCCTGATAACTTTGTAAGCCTACATTGTCTCTCCAAATGGTGATCAGATAGACGTAAGCTGGCAAACAAGACCGCCGAAGGCAGTGCTGTCACGGCGATAGTGAAACCAAAGAGTGAAGCTCAGCAGGGGTTCAAATCCCAGACACAAGTGGATTAGCTCCATTGAATACAGGATTGCCAGACTACTTTTGGTGCTTTTGATGTTAATGCTTTGCCTTTCCGGCATCCAACTCAATTTAACGAGATCTATACTGGTGGGTGCATGGTAGATGGTTAAGAAAAATGCTCCAAGTCTTGTGTTCGTGTCAAGGTGGCAGAGGTAGGTCAGTATGAAAATAAATACTATTTACTGTCTTAGATTCTGACTGATCAAATTTTATGTTGGTCGACAAGTGTCAATATGGACGCAAGATTTCAGTTAGAATGTTGATCTTTGAAGAAATGAAATCTAAGGAAATACACCGTCTTTTATGTTATTGTTATTGGCATGCGATGTTGATAAGGATGGATGCTGACTAAATATATTAGGTCTCTTAGATTCATTTTAGTTATCGTTGCATTTAAAGACTGTTGGGCAATAGCTGGAGTCTGGTGATTCCGTCTAAGTTATTTAGTTATTGAAAAGTTCAGAATATGTCGGTTACAAAGTAACGAAAAATTTTAATTTTGTCTGTGCATTGAATATTGCTGGCATATTTGATCTAGTACTTCTGCTATGTATTCAAAGATTCTTAATAAAATACAAAGAAGAATCTGCAATGTTATTCGTCCTAAACTGGCATCTCAGTTTCAGTCACTTTCCCACCGCCATAACATCCCTTCTGTGTGCCTTTTGTATAACTATTTTCATTGTAATTGATCTGATGTACTTTCTTCTTTGTTAGCAAGACTATGAATTTAAGCACAGTACTAGATTGACAACAAGGTCTCATCATTTTACAGTTGAAATGGCAAGCTGTAAACATAAGCTCTATGCTAAGAGTTTCTTTTCTCACACTTCTCACTTATGAAACTCTCTTGCTTTCCAGTCGTTTGATCTTCAAAAATTTAAATGCAATTGTTATCTTCTGCTTTCCTATTTCCTGCTCTTTTATTGTTCTCTCCTTAATAAAGTTTTTCTTTTCTTCATATTCTCTCTCACTCAGTAAACCCCTTGCATCTTAGAGGCTTTATTGCCTTGCTTCTGTTGAAATGATTAAAAAATATATTATAAGTTACTGGAAACATACCAAGATAACTTGTCTCAAATATAACATTAAATTAGTAAAGATGTGCATTTTCAGTACATTAATATTTGTTTTCCTACATCTGTTTGGTTTAAAGTGACTTGCCAATGCAGAAATTCCTTGTAATGAAATGAGTAACCTCGTCTCAAAATTCCTTATCATCTATTTAAAATGTACATCAAGATTCTTGGCAAAATTCAAAGAGAGGTCGGCAATGTTCTTGGTCTTGATATGGCATTTTGATTTCAGTCACTTTCCCACATCTGAAGGGGGACATGGCATGCCGAAGATGAAGAAGGAGCTTGGGAAAATGGTTGGCCGAACAGAGATTAGGAGAGATAGCAAAAAGACAAACTTTACTAAGAGCTACAAAGGACGGATAGTTGTGGAGAGCCATGATTGCCTGGCATCTCAGTCACTTTTCCACTGCAGTACTATGGTTTTTCTTTGTCTTTTTCAATAAATAATTCCATGGCAATTGATTTAATGAGATCACCTTCTTGGTACCTTGATCACATGAATTTAAGCATACTACTAGATTGGCAATTAGGTCTCAGTATTTTACTGTTTAAATAGATGTAACCATAAGTTCTATTCTAATAGTTTCCTTTCTCACACTTGTCACCTGTGGAACTCTCTTCTGGCTTCTTGTTTTCCTGACACTTAAATTCTTCAAAATTTTATTCTTTCTTCTTGAAATCTGTTCTGGTATTAACCTTTCTTCTTGAAATCTGTTCTGGTATTAACCTATCTCCTGACTAGGATCTTCTCATTCTCTTTGAGTCTCAGTAACCTCTTGCATCTTAGTGGATCTATCACCTTGCCTGGGGTGAAGTGATTAAAAATAATATTTTTGTTGTTGAATGAAAATCCATGCCATTCAACATAGGTATCCAAAAAATGTGTTCACAAGAATAACTATATAGCTACAATGAGAAAATTAGCAAAACAGACATATTTGTAATAGGATATATAGGTTGTTTCTTCTTTTTTTTTTCATTTAAAGAGTTTCTTTTTTTAATCATTTCATCTGAGGCAACACAAAAAAGCTACTAAGATGCAATGGGTCACTGAGTGTAAGAGAATACGAGAAAAAAAAACAGTATTAATGAAGGAGAACTATAAAAGAACTCGAATTAAGAAGACAAAAGATAACAATTGCATTTAAACTTTTGAAGATCAAATATGACTGGAAAGTAAGTAGCCGAAAGAGATTTCTACAAGCAAGAAGTGTGAGAGAAGAGGCCATTAGCATAGAACTTACAGCTACATCTAGCCATTTAAACTATGAAAGGATGAGACCTTGCCGCCAATTTAGCACTGTGCTTAAATTCATTGTCTCATTACCAAAGAGGAAAGCTCGTCAGAACAATTACCATCCACTTCCCATTCTTCCCCACCCTTTTAGATAGGAGTGGAGGTTTATCCCTTCTTTCCTGTTTCGGATTGAGTTCTCAGTGCATTCTAAAGCCTCTTCATTCTCTTTCACTCACAATAAATGCTTGCATTTTAGCAGCATTATCATACTCCTTAGGGAGAATTGATAAAAAAAAAATCTATAAAAAAGATGCAAGGAAGCTATATTATGGCAGTGGCAAAGTGAAGTCAAGTGACTAAATCCGAGATGCCAGGCCAGGACCAATAACGCAGATTCTTCTATATAGTATAGACCAGCGCCTCCTTTGGGCACAAATTTTTTTGTCAATGTCCCCACTCCAACCCGTCAAATTAAATATAAAATATTATGCATCTGACATAATAAGATGACACAAAAATCATTTTAATATTGTTTTCATTTCTATTCTAAATGCCAATGATTAAATTGCTAAAAAAAAAAAACAACTTATATTTGATAGCTTATCTCAATGTTTTTTTCAATGCGATGGTTGACTTTGGTGCTTACTGGTTAAGGCTCTTACTCTAGGTTCCATGCTGCTGAGAAGTAATCGTAGATCTCCTCGCTTTGTAATTTGCGGGCAGTTTCTTTGTAAAGAGCTGGGTAACTGCATTGAAGCCACATTCAGCCATATAGGAGGATGGAAAAGGAACGAAGAAAAGTTTGAATGCTTCCCACAGGTTTAGACACTTTTCAATAATTTCCTTTTGTCGCCAATATTGAATAATTTTTGAAAATTTGAAAAAAAAAAAAAAAAACAGATAAATACCCACCGTCCCCCCATCCCCGAGTATGCTCACCATCCCACCAACTGAAATAAAATCTCCCAGTGCCCACTTTCAACATAACAGAACCCACAAGGGGGCTCGAGTGCCTACGTTGAGAAACACTGGTATAGACTAAACTGTTACTATTGGTTATGTTAAGGTACCTTCTATCTATGTTGATAATGATGGATGCTGACTAAATATTTATCCATTCTTTTAAATCATTTAACCCCAAGCTTGGCAATAAAGCCACTGAAACACAAGGGGGGTTACTGAGTGTGAAAGAATAAGAAAAAGAACATTATCCTGGAGCAAGAACAATAAAAGAAGGTCAGTCAATGGCATCTTAGTTATTTAGTTGCCAACAAACAATCAACCAAGCACAAGACAAGCTAAAACTATAGCGCTAAATGAAGTTCTGCTTTGACAACTCATGATTCATTCTAAATCCCAACGAAATGTCATCAGAAAATCACTAACTTGTACAAATATCATATTCCTTTTGCTCTTACTGTCATCTTGAGAATATGTAGGTTCAAATAAAATTCTCAATTGGTATTGAATTAAAATTACCCTCACTCCAACACATTTATAAGTCTCCTCTCTCTCTCTTTAATGTCATCTCAGGTAGCCTCTTTGGGGATGGTGTGGGATTCAAAATGTTTTTACTGATTGGTAGTAAGTGTCACCACAGATCGAATTAAAAATGTCAAAACAAAACCAAGTGCAACAATTTTTCAAAAAGCTTATTTTATATATATATATAAAATCAATTTTATAACAATAAAAAATTGTCAGAAAAAAAAACATTATGGTAACACAGTGCTCTATATGAAAAAATTCATGTTGTATGCATATATATATATATGTGTGTGTGTGAGACAGAGATTTCATGTGATGCCTTTTGTTCTTTAAGACTTCAGTGGACTAAAGTGATGTTTACATTGATGCCACTTGTATCCAAGTCTATTCAATCTGCTAAGGCGCTTTGCCAATCCTTGTTATAGATGCCTGCACAGGCATATTTATATTTGCTCAACACCCACATAGCCCATCATGGTTCATACTGCAACAATATTGAGTGTTTCTGGAAGAGTTCACATCATCTGGTGTGATCAATTGTTTAGACAAGGCCAGTACACTCAAACCCTCGGTCACAGTGACTTGTGACTTCATGCTAGTATAATCATTGGTGAACAATTGCATCTACCCAATTTTACTCACAAGGCTTGGATCATCCTGTGGTTGGGTTTTCCGGCACATTCCAATGGTACTGCATGTTGGGATCCCCTCTGCAGGATGACAGCATCAAGAAATCATCTTCCTGACAAATTGAACCCAGTGTGATTTTAACCCAGTCTCATGGTCAAAAAGGGAACTTTCTAACCACTCAGCCATGTGCTGATATAGTTACTTGCCAATTCCACATGACTTTATCCTCATGTGTTTTACTTGATGTTAGGACAGTTGTATGGTGATTGAAACGCTCAATCTGAGTTCTCAGTTGGTGAAGCTCATTAACAGAAACGGAGATGGTATAAACTGAAGAGTAATCTATGTTAAACATTCCCATTCTTCCATGAATGAGTAGATTGTGTGGTATACTTCATGGCATCGCTCATCTCTTCACCAAGTAAAATTCAACAGGCTATATTGCATTACATAATAACCATGGCAAGAGGTAATCCCTGTTCTAACCTTTTGGAAGCCGGAGAAGTCATGACTTCCCCCAAAGGTATTAGTTTAATGCTAAACTGTCTCGGCTGGAATTTGAATTTGTCAATTCCATTTCCTGCACTCATAGAAGCAGCAAAGACGTATGCAGCAACAAGAAACCGATACTTAAAATATCGAAAGAGACAGCTGAAATTTCTGAGACGCATGGTGAGGAAAGCGGGCCTGGGCACTTTAACACTCAGAAGACATACTGAAAGCAAAAGAAACAGAGTGGAATGCTAAGTAACCTACTTAACAAGTATGAATGAATGGCATAACAGGGACAGAAAGGGATGCAGTTACTTAGATCAAAAACAGACAGGTAATTGCGGTGAACCATGATCATTCACTTCTTGGAAGGATTCAAAATGGAAGTATTGTTAAGCCAACACCAGGCCTGAATATGTCTATCAAATTTTATAAACTTACAAAATATACTTACACCAAACAACCTCATGAAGCAGCATACATTTATCAAATTGTAGAACTATATAAACTAAAAAGAAAAAAAAAATGATCATACTTAGCTCAATGGTTAGAACTATAAACAGGTGATTTCACCTATACTACTGGTCTGGCAATGTTTATTACCATAAGCATTTGAGAAAAGAAAGTGTGGAGATTGTTAAATACATTTTCTCCACACCAGCTTTTGGTTTGAGTGGGGAGGAGCTACCAAAATTCAAAATTTTCTGAGGTTTAGTACTGTGATAGTGTAACAGGGCAGTGTCCCTGACCGAGTCATATTAGTGCATGAAACCTTTAGTGACTTGAGGTACTGAGAGACTTAGTAATCCTGCACAACAGAGTAGAGGTTTACATCAAGGAAAAATATTGGTTAATCGGGCTGGAACCTGATGGAAAAAAGTTTGGTTTAATATTATTCATTTGAAGCTGTAAAATATTTTTGAGGAAGGCATTGGGAAGATTTAAACCTAAAATAAACCAAGTGAGAGTCAGTAAAATCCAGCATAACTAAAATGCTTTGCCTATCTACACAGCCCTGAAAATGTGACAGCATGATTAATGTGTTTGCCAAAATTCTACAAACTTTATGCAACTCTGCAAATTGCTTATTTGGTAGCCTACGCTGCAGAAATTACGTTGATCTTTATGAAAATGTCTGAAACTAGATTCAGGATAATAAGTACTTGGAAGGGTCATAGGAAATTTAACAGACCATCTGATTTATTTAACAAAGAGGGTTACTGTGTAACTGCTTAATTAATCAGAGTTCCTTTCTGGAAAGCTAGTGGCTTTATTGCCTTGCTTGGGGTGAAATGATTTTTAAAAAATGGGAAATTGTCTTTATAAGTGTACACACACACACACACAAACTTTAGCCAGTTTGCACTAGTTAATTCTAGGTTATTTAAAGCCAGAAAATATTTTAAGGAGTGTGAGAATTTTTTCTTTTCTTTTAGAGATAATAATGATTTAGTGCTACAAGTCTTACTAATTAATCCATAGCTGGGGAGATAAGAGGTAGATACATACCTTTCACACACCACTTTAGCTGGTTTGCACTAGGCAGTTCCAGAGATCACGTTGCTATCCATTTGTGTTGAAATTCTAACAGCAGCTATGTTTGCAACACACACCCAGATTTTAACTATTCAATATCTCTCAATGCCTCAAGGGGAAGAAAAGAATTTACTGAAGGCAAACCACATAATTATGATTGTTGGAACTTTTATATTCTCTCACTAATAAATCAACATAGCTTATTCCTTCTGTTAGAAATTTTCCACTTTTGAGAAAGGTTGGTCAAATGTCACCCAAATTAAGGAAGTCACTAGGCTCATGATACCACCTGAACCAAGAGAACCATGGGTTGTTAGATTGAATAAAGCAACACACCGCATAAATGATTATAAGCTACAGAGTTACATTCAGCATGCAGTGACCAAGAGCGCCTGTTAAAATTTGATATTATTATTGTTTCATTTTCAATGGCTTATCAACCCTTTGCAGGTTATTTAAAGCCAGAAAATATTCTTAAATTGTAAGAATTTTTTTGCTGGTAATAATGATTTAGTGATACAAATCTTACTAATTAACCCATGGATGGGGGAGAAAGAGGTGGATTCAAACAAACAGAATTTGATAAACAAACAAGAAATTATCATGGGTATAAAGTGGGGGATCAATTCTATATTACAATCTACATATAAACTGATCTCTCACATTGTGGCCACTGTAGTTTCTATAGATTTATATTAAAATTCCAGTGATTGTAAATAAATCTAAAAGACATGCCTGTGTCACTGAACAGTATTTGATAGATCGATTTGTTTTCTACAGCTTATCAACCCTCTGCAGGTTATTTAAAGCCCTTGGTTAACAAGTAACAGAAATACGTAACCTGTGAAATTGCCCAGCATAGATTCCAGTGGAAAATTAATTTTTCAGACTGATTTGATTTCTATGGCTTATCAAAGTTATTTAAAGTCAAAAAAATATTTTCAAATTGCAAGAAATTCTTTGAGATAATAATGATTTAGTGATACAAATATTATTAATTAACCCATAGCTGGAGGGAAATGTTTGGCAGAACAGGGATTAGGAGAGACAGCAAAAAGACAAACGTTACTTAGGATTACAAATGAAAGGAAGTTGTGGAAAACCATGATCACCTACATCCTGAATTGATATGACACATCGAAGAAGAAGAAGTTAGCATTCTTTAGCCTCAGGAGTCAATCATTATACAAGGCAAACTATTCTGGATTCAACACTATGGTAAAGACAATGGGAAATTACTGCCCTGCCTTTCCCAACAAGTCATTGCAATTTAGATATGATAAAGAATCTGTGGAGAGCCGTGACCACTTATATCCTACAGAGAGAGATAGCATTTACAATAAAGAGAGATAGACTCATTTAGAAATTCTCAGCTAAAAATTAGAAATGTTTACCTTTTAATCAACACAATTCCTCGCAACAAGAATGTTTTGTTTTTCTAGCTACAAAATTCCAGCAACTGGCACGTTCCTCCTCCTACACAATGTTTTCCACAAGCAGTTATTTTTTTTTGTTGTTGATTGCCACAAAAGTGACAATATCTTCGACTTTAAGATTCTACATTTCTGTTTCCTATAGAGGCTATTCATTTATCCAGAAGCTTCATCGCAAAAAGAAATCGGCCATTGTTTGCTTTGTGATCTGTGATCACCCCGAAGCTGTTTATATCCGAAAAGAAAAAAAAACAAAAAACAAACAAACCCTGCGCCCTGCTTCTCTCAGCCTTGGCTTCAGAGTAAAGCTGCTTTTCAATCAGAAGTGTTAATTGAAGGAGACTGACATCAAGACTGATGATACCATTAGGCTTGAACCTGGAGCCCTCCACTCATCCCAACCCATACAGCCTATGTACAATTGGAAGGTGTTAACAATAGAAAAGCAAGCAACAAAGAGAAAAGTAATGGCAGTTCACCTTGCTGTATTCCACACCTCTACAGGAAGAATGTCACTAAACCCACAATCAACTTTTCACCTCTTCTGTTCAATGTAAATGCGCCAAAATGAACCAAAGTATTTTTTATTTTTTTTAATCTTTTGGATCATTACTTGTTTGTTCTGTATTGGGTTGCAAAGTAGTTAAGACATTAGACTTTAAATCACAGGGTAAGCTGTTCAACACTTAATGTCAGAAAACAAGTACCTCCAAATCAAAATTGTTTTGTTTGTTTGTTTAATGGCATATCAACACTTTAGGGGTCATTTAGCATTGAAATTTAACTTTCTTAGGAGCATTAGTAATTTCTTTTACAATAAAAAAAGTATTGCCGGTAAAGTTTTTTTTGTTAATCGGTATCACCTCAAGCCAGGCAGTAACGCCACAAAGGGTTACAGGGTGTGGAGGAATTAGGAACAGAAACATTAATAATGAGCAAGAAAAAGAAAGAGCAATCAGGAGAACAGTAGATAGCAACTGACATTGTATTTAAATTTTTGCAGATTAATGTTGGCTGAAAAGCATAGAGCCAGAAGGGAGTTCCACAACCAAAAAGTGTGAGAAAAGAAACTGTTAGCATAGAATTTACAGTTGCATCTAGCCAGCTCAAATGTAAATTGCCGAGATCTTGATGCCTGTCTAGTACTGTGCTTAAATTCAAAAAGTCTCGGTCCCATAGCAAAGAGCTCATCCAAACAATTACAATTATTTATAGAAAAGACACAGAGAAGCAACATTATAATGGTAGGAAAGTGACTGAAGCCTAGCAACCAGATCAGGGCCAATAATATTGCTGATTCTGCTTTGGATTTTATCAAGGAGCTCAAGGTAAATAGCAGGGGCACTGGACCATACGTGGCAGCAATATTCTAAGCATGGGCAAACGGTAGACTTATACATAGTAAGATAGATTCTACAAAAATCGTCTTGGTGTGTACATATATATATATATATATATATATATATATATATATATATAAATATAGATGCATGTTTCATTAAATAATATAGACAAGTTTTGTCTATTTTATGTAAATTCTTTTCATATCATCTGATAAACTTAATAACATTATCATTAAAAGACGAAAGGAAATCACCATATTGATACATGCTTTTTAATCCTATCTAAGCTTTTGGCTTACATAAGCCATTATCAAAGATGACAATTACATTACAATATATTAAACAATACACAGGCAAAACAATAATGATATACTGTTTTTGTTTACATGGAAGATTTCCAAGTAATGGCAAACTCATGCATACGAGACGCTGGAAGTGAAAATCGCACCGCAGCTCATGACATCACACATGACCACGCGAGAGTGAAAACGAGAAGTATGGGAAGCCATTGGTGTATATATATATATATATATATATAGAGAGAGAGAGAGAGAGAGAGAGAGAAAGAAATCTGTAATGTAAATGCTAAAGAGTTAACGCAACACTAAATTATGTTACCAAATACTGTCTATATCAGCATTTCTCATCCTTTTTACCCTTGTGAAACCCTTGTAATAATTTTTTTGTCCCAGGGAACACCTGCATAAATATTTCAGAAGAATGCCATGTAGGCATCACTAAATACATTCCCTATGATTATTATAATTTTAAATAATACAAGAGGTTAAAGCCTTTATTAGAATCACCAAGGGTTTTCCAACAATATGCTGTAGATGTATAATCAAATTATGAATATAAATTTTTTTTTTTAAATTACTCAAAAAAAGGCATTAGCCTATTTATCACTAGGGTTCCAGGGACACAACACTTTTATTGACTGGGCCAGGTGTCTTTGATCCAAGAGTTGACCCAAAAAGTTTTGAGTTCAATCCTTGGCCTCAGCATATTATGAACAGTTCAATCAATTTCTAAACTGATAAAAAAAAAATCAATATTTTTAGATTCTTAAACATGCCATAGCTTGAGGGAGGTCTAATGCAGCATTTTTCGACATTTTTACCTTTGTAGAAGCCTTGAAATAGTTTTTATGTCTCTGGGAAGCCCTATATAAAAATTATTATATACCATTTTTAATATCTATCTCTTTTATATTTTATAATAACCAAGGATTTTTCAACAATATGCCATACGTGTATAGTAAAATTATGAATCTAAAATTAAACAAAAATTACTCAAAAAGGTATTAGCCTATTTATTAATGTTTCTTGCCAAACCCCTAGTGACCTCTTGCAGAACCCTAGGTTTCTGGGGAAACACTGGTTTAGAGATATTATATTTCTCGAATAGTTTATGTAGAGCTTTGTTTATTAACTTAGTTTTCAACCCCAAACGAGTCATTAAGAAATGAGAACTGGGCAAATTTAGCAACATGCAATAATATAAAAGCTTCCTGAAGGCTTCCTGAAGGCAGTGCAGTGAGACTAATATGCTCTTAATAAATCTATCAAGTCAGAACATTGAGAGTGCCATGCACACCACTAATGTCTGAGTCAGTTGGTATGTATAAGCCAATTACTGTATAGAATTGCTCAGTTGTCAATTTGTTTCCTTCATACTGAGATTAATTCTCACGATAGAAAATACTTCAACACTCACTGTTGAAAATAATTATATTTACAAAAATGTCTTGAAGAGGGTTTTTTTCTTTTCTTCCAAAACCCAGTAAAAAAAAAATGTACTAATTAGCACCCTATGCAATGACTTATTCAGATTGTGGCATTTTTTTTTTTTTTTTTTTCAACCAAATGAACCTGCTAGTCTATGAATAACTGTCTGCAGCACTTGCGTTACAAAACAGGGACCATGCTTACCACCACCTTCTCCTCCTTCTATATGCCACACCCCTTCAGGACACAGGCAATCATGCCTCTCCACAACTTTCTATCTTTTGCAACTCTTAGCAGTTTTTCTCCCTTTGTTAAGCCCCCACCTTGTTCTATCATCTATTCACATGAGCTCATCAGGCAAGTGGCTTGCTGCCTTCATCGTGCTCCGTGAGAGTCAATTTTTCCAAGCCCTCGTTCCCCATTATTTGTCCAAGCAATGAGCATAAAATTCCTTGGACACATGAGGAAGGAGGGCCATGCTTATCAGGTGTGCTTAAAAAAAGGTTTCTCCATTTTTTTTTTTTTTTTTTTAAACCAACAAATTTTACACAGGGCCATCAATCATTTGATAGACAAAACTATCATCAACAGAGGGATGAGCTAAGTTCCATTTTGTTTTCTTGGAGGTGGTATTTATTTGTAAGTCTTCAGACTCTACAGAGCATGATTCTGCTGTTAAATGGAAACATGCACATAGCTAATGCACATGATTATGCAGCATATTGAGTCAGTCTGCTAAGGTGGCATTGGAAAAATTCCTGACTAGGATCTCCTGCCGGTCATCATGGAAAGAGTTGATGGATTGTTCAGCAGGATTTTTCAGAGATACATTCACAATTTTTCCTCATTCTTCTGGGTAGTAATTAGTCTCCCTGAATACTTGTCTTGAAACAACCTTCAATTGGCCTTGAAACCCAAATGCCATTCAAGAACCTGTCTTCAACCTTAGGAATACTTGCCATGGATATCCATAACGGATTTTCTCAGCCTCGCGCAAAATCAGATGCAAGTCAATTTGTCGGCCATTGTAAAGCTTGTAGAGCCATTCCAGCACAATGTGATAAAATCAACTAGCATGAAGACAATTAACAGGCTGGCTCAACATGCCATGTACTCATGTGCATTAGCTATGTGCATGTTTCCATTTAACAGCAGAATCATGCCATGTACAATCTGAAGACTTACAAATAAATACCACCTCTAAGAAAACAAAATGAAACTTAACTCATCTCATGGCACATTGTGTGTTGATACTAGTTTTGTCTATCAAGTAACAACTGAGCATTCCCTAAATTTCACAAAGTAAAAATGCTTTTTTTATCACAAATTCCTATGAAAAGAATGACATGTAACCACTTGTTTCAGTTTCTGATCAAATATTCAATTGTTTATGTTTCAAACTTCCAAGACCGTCCTTTCCAGAGTGAGAGAAAAGCAAACTGGTGCTATATACTGGCCAACAATGATCTTCAGATTTGCACAGAGCAGAGACATTTTAGAATATATGCTGACTCATTCATGCCAGTCTTGATTAGAAGTAAAAGTAATTTTGCTTCTATTTTTCTCTGACAATGATTTAAATAAATTTAGATTTAAAAAACAGAAAAATTAAAATCAATATAAAATAAGAAATAATTTAAAGGGCAATATTTTTTTCTAAAAAATAAAAATATTTAAAAAATATATGTTAAAGAATTTTATTTTTTAAAATATATTTAAAAAGTAAAAAATATTTTTTAAATCTTTAAAAAAGTAAAAAATATTTTTTTAAAACTTGAAAAAAGTAAAAAATATTTTTTTAAACTTTATAAAAGTAAAAAATATTTTTTTAAATATTTTAAAGTAAAAATATTTTTAATCAATAAAAAATATTTTAAAAATTAAAAATTATTTTTTTAAATAATTATAAAAGTAAAAAATATTTTTTAAATATTTAAAAAAAATTTTTTTTTAAATAAATATTCTTTTAAATATTCTTAAAAGTAGCAAACCTTTTTAATAATATTTTTAAAATATCTGTCTGTATTTTTGAGATGAGATATTGTTAATTATTTAAACTATTTACATAGTTCAGACTCTAAATTCCAATCACCTGAAGAAGGCCAAAGTGTACAACAGGTGAAACATTTTCAATATGGCAGCAAAGATGAGGACAACAGTCCAAACAATGTAAATAGATTAAATAACTATAACTTTTAAAATATTTAAAAAGAAACAAAAATTATTTTTTTAAAGAAAATATATATATATATATATATATATATATATATATATATATATATATATGTATGTATATATATGTATGTATGTATGTATGTATGTGGGACTCTAAACCAGATATATTAATGCTCAATTTACCTATTCTAAAGAAATACTTCTTAGCAACATCATAATGGAAAACCTTTATTCCTTTCTTAACCAAAGTTATGTAATAACATTATTTCAAACCCTATAAGCAAAAAAACTTTTTACCTGTCTTAGAAAATACACATCAAAGTATTTTTTTTTTTAAATTGCCTTTCTTGGAATAACATTAGTGACTCATGATAATTCATCTCCATACGCTTGCATGCAAGCTGAGAAGGGCTTTATATACAAATAGTTTAAAGAAAGGAGCGAGAAACGTTTTTTTTTTTTTTTTGGGAGAGCCAGTCAAATCAAAAGTAACGTAACCATTGCAGTTAGGTAAATCATAATAATTGAAGAGCTGTCAGTGTCGTATACAACTGACACGCACTTAGACGAGACACACACACACACACACACACACACACAGGTTGGTGTCCAAATATTGGAGTCATTTGCACCATGTAACTCTAAATCCTTGACTGAGAATTGACAAAAGCTGGTTTCTTCTTCACAAAGACACTCTTGGCCACAAGCCAACCTGATCAATTGAAATCAATCTCACACCCAATCACAAGTCAGAGAGAATCTTGAAGAATACAATTCAATGACCTATGATTCTTTTTTTTTTATATGCCTGTTTTTTTTCAGTTTTTTTTTGGGGGGGGGACAATTTTGGTCACAATTGCACAGGGCCTGTCAGTACCAATTATTCTTTGTCTGGTCTGAACTTGAAAACTAAACACTACATCTACCAAGGTGATTCATAAAGACAAAACTTGTCATACCCAACACAATTGACAGCGTACTGAGGACCAATTACAAATAAAAAATGACTATCAGACTAGCTTGTTAAGAAAAGAAAGGACTGATCATTAACTGTAAAACTGAAGGCATAGCAGTGAGCGAAAAAGATAGACAAAGGTTTGGATGACACAAATTAGGCACACAAGGAAATTTAACTATCTACGCAGTCTGATAGTAGATTCTTCTTCTATATGCCTTGTCTCTTCAGGACGTGGGTGTTCATGGCTCTCCACAATTTCCCATCCTTTGTAGCTCTTAGTAAACTTTATCTTTTTGACATCTCTCCTAATCCCTGGTCTGCCAACTATTTACAAAAGCTCCTTTTTGTGTATGTGCTCTCCCTTCAGAATTGTTGCTCTCCACAACTTCCTGCACTTTGTGGCAATGTTAGATTTTCTCTTTTTGCTAGCTCGCCACTAAATCCTGTTCTGCTAAATATTTACGCAAGCTCATTCTTCTCCTCCTTCTATGTGCCGTGTCCCTTCATGGGAAATCATGGCTCTGCACAATTTCTTGTCCTTTGTAGCTCTTAGTAAATTTTGTTTTTTTTTTGCTAAGTCTCCCCTCTATCTTTTCTACGAATATTTTCTTGGCAATTGTTCTTGGGAGCTTACCTCCTTGATATGACAACTTCATAAATTTAAGTGTGCTGCTAGATTGGCAACTAGGTCTCACTGATTTACTGTTGAACTACCTCAATGCAATTGTATGCTCTATCCTAATAGTTTCTTTTTACACACTTCTCGCCTCTGCAACTCTCTTCTGATTTCTTGCTTCCCTCCTACCTTAGTCAGTTATGTCAGTTATGTGCCAGGCATGATACACGCTTAGGCGATCATCTATCTTTTTGATACATGACTGACGAGGCAGAATTTTTTTTCCCCGCAGTAGGTTGCCATTTCTTTCTGTGGTAGACCAGTTGCCATCCAAAGGTATAGAACACAGTCTGTCCTGCTATTTACCCATAGCTGGAGGGAGAAGAAGAGGATTCATACCTTTCTCAAGGGTATTAGAATGTCAATCAGTTATGTGCCATGCGCAATACACTCTTAGGCAATCATGTATCTTTTCGATACATGACTGACGAGGCAGTTTTTTTTCCCGCAGTAGGTTGCCATTTCTTTCTGTGGTAGACCAGTTGCCATCCAAGGCTATAGAACCCGGTCTGTCCTGCTATTTACCCATAGCTGGGGGGAGAAGAAATGGATTGATACCTTTCCCAAGGGTATTAGCATGTAAGTGAATGCAATGGATTTGTCTGGAATTTGAACTCGGCTCTCCAATTCCTCAATCTAAGCCACTATCCATTACTCCATTGTGCCTCCTACAACTTCAAAAGTTTAACAATCACCATTTCCTGTCTTCCTGAATCATGTTCTTTTATTGCCCTTCCTCTCCACTTCTCATTCTCTTCCACTCTCAGTAACATCCTTGTGGTATTATTGTTTGGGGTGAAATGATTAAAAAAAAAAAATATTTGTTCAATAAAAATGCAAGATACCACACAGCATAGATAACCCAAAAAGCTGTCCACAAGAATAACTTTATACCTACAATTAACCTTTAGCACCCTGCATTATTAATATTACTTTCCATTGTATTCTTTTTCAAACCTCTCAATTGCTGTATCATTTTTTATTAATTTCACTCAAAGTTGTTTCCTGTTGCCATAGCTGGATATGAAAACACAACTATGAAATTCAAATGCACTATATTGATCTATTGTTCAGAGATCTGTGTCAACTTCAGTGGTAGGATAAACTTTTTGTACAGCAAATGAAGTTGCATACAGAGTGATAAAAGTTAAATGAAAAAATTAGCAAAACTGACATTTATTTATTTTTTTTATTTTACTCCAAGCAAGGTAATAAAGCCACTAAGACACAAGGGGGGGGGGTTACTAAGTGTGTGTGGATATGAGAAAAAGAAAATATTATTAAGGCAAGAGAACAATAGAAAAACAGGAATTGAGAGGAATTAAAAAACAAAAAACAAAAATACCATGAACAGAGCATGTTGCCAATAATGGAAGAGCTACAAAGGAAGTGCTTCTTACAATCCGAAAGTAACAGCTCAAATGTCGGAGACATACAATGAAGAAAGAGTGCTTCAAGTATTTAACATTAACAAGAGAGATTTAAGGTGATAAAAGCAGGAAAAAAAAAGTAAACTTCTCAATAAGTATGAGAAAACGGATGGAGGAACAAATGCCCACAAAGACAAAGTGGGATTGCAAGATAAAGCTGAATGCAACAATGGATAGGAAGCTGTAAACAACTTTGCCATAAAGAAGGGCAGGTTGCTCAGATTAATCATTAAAAAGAAAAATGATAAAGCAGTTACTAGATAAATGGAGGTGCTGTAGGCTTGGATGTGCAGGTGGTATAATGGGTGATAGCTTGGAATTGTTAATCGAAGAAACAGGTTTCAATTCCTGTTGGATTTTTTTATATTCACTTATGTGCAAATACCCTTGGGAAAGGTATGAATTCACTTTTCCTCCTCCCAGGTATGGGTTAATTAGTAAGACTTGTATCACTAAACTGTTAATTTCTAAAAAAAAAAAAAAAAAAAAAATTAAAAATTAAAAAAAATAAATAAATATTTCTACCATCTAAAAATATTTTCTTGCTTTTGTTTTCTACAGCTTGTCAACCAATTGCAAGTTATTTAAAACTTGCATTGGGTTTAAGCTGTAAAAAGACGAATCAATCAATCACCAGATTTCTTTTTTTTTTTTTTTTCACTTCACATATATCATGCTATTGAAAGGAGGGCTGGAGACTTGGAAAATTGGAAAAAATAAAATTCTGATTTTTAGTCATTTGATCAGATTTGGGGATGTGGAAAGATTATATTGAATAAACTGCTAGGTCAGCTGCTAGGAAAGTTGGTTCACTGTGTCAAGCTAGACAATTTTTCTCACCAGAATCTATCTTACATATTTATAAGTCTACCATTCATCCATGCAATGAATACTGTTTCCATATTTGGTCTTGTGCTCCTGCTATATATTTAGAGATTCTTGATAAAATATAAAGAATCTGTGATGTTATTTATCCCCTGACCTGGCATCTCAGCTTCAGTCACTTTTCTACCACCATAACATAGCTTCCCTATGCCTTTTCTATAAATACCTTCATGGTAACTTTCTGCTATGGTACATAGACTTTATAAATTTAAGCACAGTACCAGATTGGTGACAAGGTCTCATCTTACAGTTACTCTTACATGGCTAGATCTAACTCTAAGTTCTATGCCCATAGTTTTTGATCTTACACTTTTTGTGGAACTCTCTTCCAGGCTCCTTGCTTCTCAGTCAACTTTTATCTTCAAAAATTTAAATGCACTGTCAATTATTATCTTCACTCTTCTTAATTCCTGACTTTTTATTGTTCTCTCTCCTTCGTGATTTTTTTCTCATATTCTCTCACACTTAGTAGCCCCTTTCATCTTAGTGGATTTACTGCCTTGCTTGGGATGAACCTTAGTGACCAACTGCATTTGCAGTAAGGTAATCCTCCTATTAGTTTGAATATTGACAACTGAATAAATGAAACATTTTCAAAATGGCTGCCAGCATTTTACAGAAGCCACCACCTGGTGACACTAAACAACAACCAAAAGGCAAGGGTAATAACTACAACATTAACACTTCCCCCATTTCTTCAGAGGCATGCCGAGTACATAATAACATAGAAAAGTCTATAAAATGTCTTTGTTGTCTAAGTCAAATATTCTTTGAGCTCCATAATATGTCCAAGAATCTTGGATGAGGTAACACCTTGCCTGCTAGGTGAGTCAGCTATTTCGTATATTTGGTGACTGGTGGGCATGCATGTAATGTCAGACAATTCTTTATCGATCAACATTTCATGCAAGATAGCTGTCTCAATTCTAAGTCTTTTATCCAGAATCTGAGTGCTAGAATGGGCTGATTTGCAAACACCTGAATTATCTGTTTTGCATACAACAGTGATGTTATTCACAATATCCTCAAAACTGAACAATTTGAGAAGGAATTTCCTGTAGTATATACATGTAATCAGTTATGTCAACCATTGCCAGTGTCTTGGCAGCTTGTATGCTCTTCACAACTCTTTTTATACGTCTTGACTGCCAGAAAATAGGCATGTAGTTGTCGTTACTACCAACAAGAAATATTATATACCCTCCCGACGAACATCCCTTACTTAGATTAGCAAAAGGAACCAGTTTTAGCGGTCTTAAATCTCCCAGATTTTGTATGGTCAGTTGAGATTTCTGCCATTTTGCCTTATTTACTGATTTATTTACTTGTCTAATACTTTCAATTTTCCTTTCTTTGAGAAAGGAACTAGAATCACATACATCAAAGCATAAATCTGGTCTGGTCTGGCAAACCAATTTAATTGACCAATAAGCCTCTTGACATTGGTATACTCAGACTCTGAAAGTTCCTCTTCATTATCTTTATTTTGGATGGAGATACAATATAGGCATCCTGAATAATTCTCACTAATTTATTCTTTTGAAATATTTCCATTCCCAAATATTTGAAGGAGGACTTTGCTTCAGACTTCACTACAAATTTCTTTTGGATCCAATCAATTATTTCACTTTGAAAAAGTGCAGTCCTAGCCCTGCAAGAATCATCAACATGGGTGGAAATAATGCTGTGCAATTGATTGTCATGATACCAAGTAAACACTGCTTGGTCATAATAAGATACAGTAGCTCCCAATTCCAACAGGGTGCCTCTGACAGTCAAATACCATGATCTGGAAACACCATTAATACCATAGACTCAATTGCAGAGCTTCCAGAGACAATTACTGGGTACATTAGCTTTAGGAGGCAGGGGGTAAACATTCCTTTCAAAAATCATTAATTTGTAAAAGGGCAGTTATTATGTCCACAGAGGTGCAAGTCCATCCTGGGGATGGTATAATGGCTAAGAAAATGCACAATCCTTCTTTGGAACAAGTGGGTGAATCTGTATGAACAGTTTTGGTTCCTTTACCCTGAAATCCATAAATAACCAGAGTCTTGTTTTGATAACAGGGCCTTTTGATGTCTCTTTTTTTGCTATATACCCATCTTGTAGTTATTCTATCTTGTCCAAAATCAGGAACCTATACACAACTCTATTGTGTCTCCAGCTCTGTATCTCTTCCTCCTTGGTCTTCTCTACATTTTGTTCACAAACAGGGGACAACTGTGCATACTGCCCATCTGAATTTCCTTTTCCTTCATTCTGATACCCCATTTTCAAAATCCAGCCAGAAAGGTTCACCGTCTTCAAATGCTACATTCATAATGTGATTATTTTTTCCAGTGGATTTACCAGTTTTGCAAACCGCTTTCATCCTCTTCCACCGAGATTCTTCATCATCAGCCAACTTGCACTCTATATCATCTCCTGGTTTGGGAAGAGACCCACCACTCTTCCTGAGTCCAAATGCAGCAACTTCTACTTGTGGAGGACATCTGCACCCTGTTGAAATGTTAGCTTCTTGTTCCTCTGGAACAGGTTGGAGAATATCTTCATCATCATTATATTGCTTGGGAGGGTGAGGAGAGGGAAGGAGGTTAAGGAATTGGCAGAGAATTATTTTGTTGTTCATTATAATTTGAGATACCACTAGAGTCTGAACAGGAATCGTGACCACCATTTGGATCTTTAAACAAGCTACAAGTCTGAACTCGGACATATGTACCGCCATGACGAACTAACACTAGTTTCTCATCACATCCAATCACAATACCTAGTCCATGCCATTCTTGGATATCATTCCTTTTGTAGAATACTTGATCTCCATTTCGTAAATCTTTTATATTATAAAAGATTTACAAAATGGAGATCAAGTATCCCAGACATTTCTCCTTAGCGCTCTTCTTATTCTTTCATTAGATTCAAGCTTTACAAATTCCTGCCTAGCCAGGCGCAATGCATTCAATTTTTTCCTCCCTATAATAGATGTAGTGACAGGTTCAAATGCAGGAAGATTATTATGGAAGATATCTAGAACAGACGGATTAAAACCAACTGATTAGTGGAAAAACCAGAATTGTTGACAAGGTGCATTGCAAGCTGAAATAGACCATATCCAAATCACACTGAGTATCTGCAATAATTTTATTTAACATGTTATCAATAACAGCATTAAGTCTCTTGCATACATCATTGCTCCAAGGAATTTCTGATGCTGTTGTCATCACTGTCATGTTGAAGGCTTCACCCAACTAACATATTTCAATGTTGTTGAAGTCGCACCTATTGTCAGATAGTATTTTTTTTTAGCACCAAAAATGGTTATCCAACCTGAGAAAAACTCTCCAATAACAGTGGAAGCCATTTTGTTTTGAATTACCCTTGCTGCACAAAAACAAGTTGCCAGATCTACGATCCTTAGAAAATAACTTTTGCCCCATATTTTCAGATCCAAAGCCACAGTTTCATTAAATTCAGCTGCCATAGGAAGATTGACAATGAGTCGGGATGGGGGGGGAATTTGGTACAATTTCCAAAGCCCTCTGATACAGATTTAATTTCATGTTCAAGTTTATGATTATTTATATTTGCATCTTGAATCAACTTTAATAGTTTGGGGGATTAGGGTGACCAAACTGCTTATGCAATTTGTTGGCTATGTTTTGTATCCTTCATTTTTGAGAATATAATCAAATTACAGGTAGCATTATCTAGCTGTCTTATAGAGGGGTAAATAATAATGGCCTGAAGTGGTGGGTTACAGTTTAATTATTCTCTCTCAAACAAAGTGTTGTTTTGAAAATTCAAAATCATGTTTGTTTGTTTTTTTCATTGAATTTTTCTCAAAAGTAAAGGTATTTCACATTCAACAACATCAGAAGTTATTAATGACTTCATATTTCCAATCAAACAGGAAATAATCAATTTCTTTGCAGAGTCTACTGTAACACCATCACCAAAAGAAAACATAGAAGCAGAGGTTTGGTCAAAATTAAAGACTGCTCTTAATCACTTAATGAATTCAAATATTCTTGAAGCCAACTTTTACCACAGACAGTGGTCGAACATTCTGTGCCCAAAATAGAACAACCCTTTTCATCATTCATCAGGGACTGCAACCTTGTACTATTAGTACAACCCACAAGCATGGACAACAGAACATTTTCTGATGTATTCCTTTGCAGACCTTGATCCCTGTTCTTATATGAATAAGGGAATTCACATGCCCAATGAAATTTTGAGCCACATATGACTCATCTCGAAACCTGACCACCACAACCTAAAGGATTTAATTTATGATCATGTGACTGTATAGGAAGTTGACTGGTTGAAATGCAACCATCTTGGGTGGAAAAAGTATATGGTTGACGCTATCCATATCTGAATCCAGCTGTGAAAAGGGTGTCCTGACTTTCCTCTTTTTTATCACGCTGAGGGGTACATTTATCAATATTTGAAACTGGATGGTCAAGAATACATTTAATGGTTTCTTTCATATTTTTGAAAGACACTTCCTTTAATGCCAACATTATTAAGTGTGCATCCTTCTCAGGAAGGTTTACAGACGAAATGAGTATAAACGCCATTACTGGGTCTAGAAGAGCCATGTTTTCTTGTGTAAACTGAAAGTAGGTGTGGTCAAAATCAATCAGAAAATCCTGTATTTCTGCTTCTGCTGCTCTATACAAATTGTACAAATTATTAAAGGCAACAAACTGCTGTCTCTCTTTCTCTGGCAGAAATAATTCATCCAGTTTTTGGACGATAGTGTCCACACCTGTCTCCATTTCCAAATCTTCACTATCTCAGAAAAGGCACTTCTGACCTACCCACTTAAAAATAGGTAAATGGCCAAATCCTGTTTTGGTTTGGGAAGGTCTCTCAACCTACTCCAAATATGCAGGCTTTTCTTCCATTGTTCACATGCAAATTCATTGTCTAGCCTTGGAGGCCATTTGGAAGAACACATATTAGAATTATCCATTCTTATATAATTTACTAGCAGCATGGCCCGGCATTGCCCGTGCTTGATTCAAAAATCGTACGACTCGTACAGCAATCGCTATCACTTGACTTTAAATATTTTTGCCCTTCCTTGCCTTTAAAGGAGTTCCCTTTGCCGTGCTGATGTTGCTACATGCCTTACTTCTTGCCTATCTCACACTGCAAATGTTTTCTAAGCTCTATACTAAACATTAAATCTGTTATAAAAAAAGAGCTAAACAAAATGAACACAAAACGATCAGCTTTAAAAAAGGACTCGTAACTGGAAAAAAACAAATGGAAAAAGAATGTTAACAACAAATACTTTTTCACACCCAACCCAGTTCTGCGGAATCAGAATCATTGTTGAGTTTAAGCAAGCGAATGAGCCAATTGGAGTAAAGTGCCATGCCGATTTAAATTTTTCCCACTTGTGACGAATGCAGCTACCGATTTTTTTTTTTGCATGCTAGAATGCTAGTTAACATTCGTGTCAGTCAGCTGTTGGCTCTCATGCTGGCCAATAGAATCTTCCTGCCTATTCATGGCAGCCAACTATAGGCTCTCACTCTGTCCAGTAGACAATGGCCGCAAACTACATGAAACTGCCGTAGAAGCATGAAAAAATCAATTATTTCCACTATCGATGGGAGTTGGGAAATGCAAAGTCAGTCTTGGCATTGGCATTCACTTGGAGCATGTGCATGTATATTTTGGTGCAAATCCGTCGAAAATTGCGGCTGTGCATTCACTACACACACACACACACACACACATCCTGCCTTTTATAGATAGAGATAAGTCTTAGAGTCACAAAAGTTTAAAAGTAACTGAAAAAATAGAAAAGGAAATTCACTTAATTTTTTATGCAGATCTTCAAAGTCCATTTAAGAACCATCAAGAAAACAGTGAATAAATTGTAAAAAGTGGGGACAGTCGAGACAAAAACAGGATCAGGTGGCCATAACAGGAAGGGGATCATCAACTTTGAGCTAAAGAAATCAATTAGAAAAAATCCAACTCAATTCATAAGACCTTTGGCATGTAAGAGAGGAGTTTCTGCTATGACAGTCCAAAGAGCTGTGAAATCATACGTGAAACCGATGAGGCACTTTGTTACTACAGGACAGAAAGTTAGAAAAAGTGAAGATCATCTTGAATAAGTTGAAAAATGATCCTGGAATATATATATATATATATAAAATAAATTTCAGATAGATAGATATATAAAATAAATTTCAGATAGATAGATATATAAAATAAATTTCAGATAGATAGATATATAAAATAAATTTCAGATAGATAGATATATAAAATAAATTTCAGATAGATAGATATATAAAATAAATTTCAGATAGATAGATATATAAAATAAATTTCAGATAGATAGATATATAAAATAAATTTCAGATAGATAGATATATAAAATAAATTTCAGATAGATAGATATATAAAATAAATTTCAGATAGATAGATATATAAAATAAATTTCAGATAGATAGATATATAAAATAAATTTCAGATAGATAGATATATAAAATAAATTTCAGATAGATAGATATATAAAATAAATTTCAGATAGATAGATATATAAAATAAATTTCAGATAGATAGATATATAAAATAAATTTCAGATAGATAGATATATAAAATAAATTTCAGATAGATAGATATATAAAATAAATTTCAGATAGATAGATATATAAAATAAATTTCAGATAGATAGATATATAAAATAAATTTCAGATAGATAGATATATAAAATAAATTTCAGATAGATAGATATATAAAATAAATTTCAGATAGATAGATATATATATATAAAATAAATTTCAAATAGATAGATATATATATATATAAAATAAATTTCAGATAGATAGATATATATATATCTGAAATTTATTTTATATATATATATATATATATCTATCGGAAATTTATTTTATATATATATATATATATATATATATATATACATATATATCAGAAATTTATTTTATATATATATATATATATATATCAGAAATTTATTTTATATATATATATATATATATATATATATCTAAAATTTATTTTATATATATATATATATCTAAAATTTATTTTATATATATATATATATATATATCTGAAATTTATTTTATATATACATATATCTGAAATTTATTTTATATATATATATATATATATATATCTGAAATTTATTTTATATATATATATATATATATATATCTGAAATTTATTTTATATATATATATATATATATATATATATATATATCTGAAATTTATTTTATATATATATATATCTGAAATTTATTTTATATATATATATATATATCTGAAATTTATTTTATATATATATATCTGAAATTTATTTTATATATATATATCTGAAATTTATTTTATATATATATATATATATAATTATTCAATCAAATTCAACTTGAGCTTCTGATCCTTAGCTTTGATTAATTAATGATGAACATGTCATTTTTGTTTATAATCAATTTCATCACGATTCTTCTGTTAAGCTTGGAGAGTAACTATACATTGTTATTGCCCAAAGTAGAGCCCAATAGTGTTATAAAAACCTTGATGAATTCCAGTAAGATATCTTTAATCATTTCTGAGATACAATGGTTCAAAGCTTAATTTAATAAATGGACAATTTTGATGTTACACCCGATATATATATATATATATAAGCACTTAGGATTTTTTGTGGAAGAATTAGTACTTAGGAAAGAGGTATTTTAATAGAACTGAATTGGTTGAATTTTTTAAGACAGTATAAACTGACATATTTAGTAACGCTTTAAATTCACATTTATTCTTGATTTTTAATTGCTCAAGCCACGCTGATGTCAGTGGCGGATTAGGTTAACATTCAGTCCAATTTGATTACATTTGCTTTCAAAAAGAATTGCTTATTAAAAAGATGTTGTCTATTGAAACTAACCTTTTATTTTATCTTTGTTTCTTAACACACAATCTGGGCTTGTTAGCTTGGCAACCTTCAATAATTAATTCTGAGATAAGACATTATAATGAGTTCACAATTTGCCTAACCATAATCTTCTTGTTCATAGCCTCAAACACAATTTGTTGGCTGGTCAGTTCCCAAGCCATCGTGTGGTGAATCTTGGCAGAGCTGTCAACCAAGCAGCCCTATTTCACATCTATATGTGAAATGCATTTTTCATTACAGGTTCCACTCATATACCATTTATTGTTGCTTTCTATTCTACTGGAATAAACAGGTTCACTTGTCGTTCGGTTCACACTCTTCACAGTCTTTTGAACAGAAGAAGCTTCAGGATTTGGTTTCTGGTTCCTTCTAAAGTCTTTTTCATTCTCTTTCACTCCCAGTAGCCCCTTACATCTTAGTGGCATTACCACCTTGCTTGGGGTGTATAGAGGAGTAGAGGTTTATCCCTTGTTTCCTGTTTAGGATTGGGTTTCTGGTTCCATCTAAAGTCTTTTTCATTGTCTTTCACTCCCAGTAGCCCCTTGCATCTTAGTGGCATTACCACCTTGCTTGGGGTGAATAGAGGAGTAGAGGTTTATCCCTTGTTTCCTGTTTAGGATTGGGTTTCTGGTTCCTTCTAAAGTCTTTTTCATTCTCTTTCACTCCCAGTATCCCATTGCATCTTAGTGGCATTATCACCTTGCTTGGGGTGAATAGAGGAGGAGAGGTTTATCCCTTGTTTCCTGTTTAGGATTGGGTTTCTGGTTCCTTCTAAAGTCTTTTTCATTCATTCTCTTTTACTCCATGGCATTATCACCTTATTTGGGGTGAATTTATTTAAAAAAAGATATGATCTGACAAGGCAGATTAAATGATTTTGATTGGAATGTCTCCTCTATATAACTAGACATTCATTCGATGATGGCCAGGGAACATATCAGCCGAAATGTGTTTGAATCCTGCTGAGAGGTGTGTTTTTAATAAAAATTTTGAGCATCTAGGCCAGTAGACATTAATTACACTGCTTGCAAATAAATAGGATTGTCTATCCAAAAACAAGTACCTGCTAAAATCACTTTTAGGAAATCACACACACACATTATATATATATATATATATATAGGTACCTCCACTTGCTTGCTGAAAAAATAGCATAGCATGATGAAAAAAGTCCCCCAACATAATAAAAACAAAGTTTTATCATCAAAATGTTTAGGTTATTATTAAGAGGAAAGGAGCAAAGTATTTTTTGATTACCATCATATTTGACATCGCAACACAGTTCTTAGAACCAAACAGCCAGACTACTCGCATGTATAATTTGATTATAGCTTTGAAGGATCGTGCAGAACCGACTACATTTTCTGGAATTGCTGAATACAGAGAAATGGTACACATTGTGCCACGAGTTCCCCAAATGACCCTCCTCGGGTTTTGAATTCAGAGTTATCCTTCTCAAAGACCAGTTGGCATCCAAAGCTATAGGACCTAGTCTATCCTGCAATTTATCCATAGCTTCAAGCAGGGAGAAAGAGATGGATTCATATCTTTCCCAATCATATGTGCATTTAAATGAATGTAAGGAACTCAACTCCAATTCCTCAATCCAATCCGCTATTCATTGCTGGGCATATAACTGCATGCTTATCAATAAGACTTACTTTGCTTCTCTTTAGTAGGATCCATTTAAATATGCACTGAGCCCTACCAATCTCTGTCCACAGCATAAATGTAGAAAATATGAACATAACAGACTCATACCGCATGCAAAAAATGGTTAAAAATAATGGATGTGTTAACAATAAAAATGAAGAAGCCAAATAAGCAATATGCAAATGCTGCGGCACTCTCAAAATTTTACTGGGATATTAAAACAGATGACTCTACACTGGTAGTAAATTGTAATTTCATTGCCAAAACTACACCCTTTTCTGGCTGTGGCGACTGATGCACCTGTGTTTGCTGAAAAAAAGATTCACCCTCAGAAATATTAAGGACCAAAATCTATTTAATAATCAAAGTGTTAGCTTATAATCACAGAAAGAAATCTCTCTTAAAATATCTTAATTCTGGATAAATATAGTATCCAAATATCACATGCACTTCCCATATTTTAAGTTACATATTGATTAACCCCTCCTTAACCATTTTAACATCTATTATTACTTAACGAGTTACCCAGCATTTTAAACTTTAAGCTTGCCTATTTTTTCTTTTTTGTTTTTTCTTTTTTTACAATAGCCCCTTACCTACACTCTACATTCTGTATTTACACTCCAATATTACATTAAGTTTATATTAAATTTGAGCAATAAAATCTGCGTTTAATTTAGCATTCCTCCCATATGACCCAGTATATTTAAAAAAAAAAAAAAAAAAAAAAGTAATAATTCATGCCATATAAGTTGTTAGAACAAAGAAACTAAATTGCACTTTGAATGTAGGTGTGTATGTATATATAAAATGTGTGTATTTAGGCAGCAATCCTTCTTTCATGCACATTTCATTGAATACTACAGAGAAGGTGCTTTGATTTAGTTTTTTGTACAATTTCTCATGTGATCTAATAATTTTTTCTTTGCAGATGATAAATTATATAAAAACTGTCCGATTTTTCTTTTTATCTAATCACTTTCGGCAATACATTTAGCCATTTTCAAGGTTGAAATATATTAACTGTTAACAAGAAATAGTTTGTTGTATGTATGTATTTATATAATGTTTTCATTTTCAAAACATGGTCAAGATATTGTGTCCATGTTCATAGGTGATATTATTGAGTGTTGTTTTTTTTGTTTTTATTAACAAGGCTTCCATTATTTTTAGCCCTTTTTTGCATGTAGATGATGCTATTATATTTGTGTTGTCAACAAATTATGTTACAAATAGGGTCCAGTAGGTCTCCATAAATATTTAAATGAGATCTAATTGAGCTATGGTCAATAAGGTGTAGTGTGAATTTTCATGTCAAACATGTTGTAGTGTGGCCGATATAATTATTTACAAATTTTGATTGATCAGAAATACACTTCCTTAATGGGCATTTAAATTCATAAATAATATTTGTCCTATTTAATTTTGTTCTAAGAGGTGAATTATTATTTTTAACATTAAGGTTTGAGGTTTTAAATTTTTTGTAATAAATAATTAATCTAATTTTTTTGCTATTGTCAACTGGTGTTGTGCATTTTTTTTATAATGTTCTTAATTCTACTTTCGACTTGTTTATAATTTTCATTCAATTGAGTTTTATAAAAGATATTAATGTTATTGTTTATGTTTCTATTCTCTTCATTGGTATTACCCACCTTAGACAGAAAACATATAATATGGAAATCAAACAATTGATTCGGAAACCCGTTATTAATAAGTGTTTGTTTTATGTTGTTTAAAATCTTTAAAGAAAAAGCATGCAAGAGGATGAACTCTCGTGCACTCTCTTGAGGAAAATTTTAATAAAACCTATTTTACATCTAAGAGGACATTCACTAGAGAAATTAAGATCGCAAGAGTCTTTATTAGTTATTTTTTTATAAACAGAAGTTTTAAAAGTATTATTAGTAAAATCGACAAGAATATCTAAGAAGGGATGCTTATGTTTTCACTAAGTCAGAAGTAAAATTTAGGATAGAATTTTGTTGAAATGTAGCTTTCAGATTTTTGATTTCCTCCTTGTATTCAGCTAAAATAAATATATCATCTACATAACAAATGTTTAATAACTTTAACACATCTTTAATACATACATATAGATAGATAAACTGAAGCAATAAAAACATATGTCAAAAACAAAAATAAAATAGCATGACGCTGACAATGTAAGTAGAATGAGTCAAAGGTCAGAGGTCAGAGGTAAAACAGCACCTATCAGCCAATATTAGTAAGGGCAAGTTGTACATGCAACTGGTTCATTGATAGCTGAACATTTGTTAAAAAAAAAACTGGCAACAGGACCCAGTCTTACAACCAAGACTCTCTCAGTACTGAGGAAGGTTAATTCTGAATTTCATGTGAGATGTTGGAATCAAATTACATTAAGTCCAACCAGCCATCTCTCTGTAAACCAAAAGAGTATGTTTGCTTTAAATGTAATGGTTCTGTATTTTATATAACACTCAAACTTCAGTGCATTTTAGTTACTTGGTACATGTCTCATCCTCAACTGAGCTCTAATGAAAGAGGACTAATAAACCAGTTTAGCTCTCATCAGAAAAGACCAGTAAATTGGTTTAGCTGCTGTTTTTGTTGATCATATTTTGATATTACCAATATCTTTTTTCAACATGTTCATTTTTATAATTTAATTAAATTTTGTATCCCTAATATATATATATATATATATATATATGTGTGTGTGTGTGTGTTTTCTCTCAACATGACTTGTCTGTCTAAATTCTAGGAGTGTGTTTGTGCAACAGTTTGTGCATTTGTGTACATTATTAATTTCAATTCATATATGTCTCATTAAATTCTGAATTTGACAATCTGTCTTACATATATTTTATTACGCTTGGTCAGAATCAATTTAATTAACATTAACTTGAGTTTGACAAATTCTATTCAATGTTTTCTTGACAGCATAAATTTACCAACATTTGCATAATGATATTTCTTACAAATATCTTTCTAACTTTATGCCATTTCCCTTCAGAGTGTTGGTGATCATGGCTCTCCACAATTTCCTTTTCTTTGTAACTCTTAAAAACTTTTGTCTTTTTGCTGTCTCTCCCAAACCCTGCTCTACCATCCATTTGAATTTTATTGAATTATTCTAAAGGTAAGTTTTATAATTGCTATCATGATTATTTTTCTAATCTCAGAAAAATTATGTATTATCTTGCTTTAGCCTTCCAGTACATGTGCTTTACAATTTCAGCATACAAATATTTCAAAGTGTGTTCAGCATGAATTTTTTGCATTGGAAATAAAGCTACTGTATTGAAGCATGTGGTTGATTTACTTTCCAAATTTTCAGGTTTTATGCAGATGAAACAGTAATTTGAAGATATGCTATTAAAAATAGACTTATTTATACTATTGACATTCAGACTATTGTCCTCATCTTTGTTGTTATCCCAATGTTTCGGCTGTTGTGAACTTCATCAGGTGTATATAGATCTGGGTAACCTACAGGGAATTCTGAACTAAAACCTTTATTTAATCTACAGGAGTAGACTATTCTCATTTCCACTGCTCATGTCTAGGGATATCTTGTCTAGTTCTTATTTTTAGTACTGCTAAGTTATTGCTCATTCTCTTTCCAGTGAATCCAAGCAACCCAGGGATTGAACTCAGAATTACTATATCACCAAAATCACAAACCAATGCTTTAATCGACTAGGCTATTGTCCCATAGGGCATTTGGACAGAAATTAAAAATCGACTGTTGTGAAAATATTTTTGAGTTATTCTAAAGCTAAATGTAAATATAATGAATACACCATTTGTTTCATAATTGTTGATGTCAGTATATTTTTACTGATGTGAGGATTTTTGTAATTTTAAAAAGAAGATTAAATACTGTCTTACTTTCACCTTCCAATACACATGCTCTATGACTTCAAATATTTCAAAGTGCATTCATCATGAAATCTTTGCATTTTAAATCAAGCTATTCCTTTGAAGCATTTGGTTTGTTTACTTTTCCAAGGCTCATGTTTGATGACGTCACTCATTCAAGACCCTAATAAGTGTTTAAAAGAAGGAACTGCAAAGTTTCAAACAATTAGCCATTATCTAGGATGCAGATTGGGACATTTTTTGCTTTACTGATGTAGCTAATAATTTGCAACATTTCCCTCTTCTTTTTCAATGTACCATGTCCCCCTCCAGGTGTAGGCGATCATGGCTTTCTTTTTGTTATTTCTCCTAAACCCTGTTCCACCATCCATTTACACCAGCTCACTGTGCATGTTATGTATTGTTTTCCTTTGTCCCATGAGTATCAGATTCTCCAAGCCCTCTTTCCTTATTATGTGCCCTAGAAATTTAAATTGTTTCTTCTTGACGTTAAATCTGTATATCAAGGTTTGAATAATAAATTAAAATCTTCCAACTTCCTCCATCCTAAATGGATACCTGTGAGGTTTCCGTCCTTCAAGACATCACTTATCAACACACCGGGACAAACAACCCTACAGTGTTGTTAAATAAGCAACAGATAATATGCCCGATATTCATATCATTCTCTTTCTTTCTTCAATGCCATGGAAACTGTCTACCAATAACTTACACTATCCATAATTGTGGCGAGTGATATTCTTTAGTCCTGCCACCACTGACCTTTACACCTGGGAGCTGCCATGCCACTTAGACAAGGGTGAATTTTCCCATTCCCTTTGATTTCATATTGTAAGAATTAAGTTCCATTCCGACAGCTTCCAAGAAGTGTTGCTTTGTGGAACAGACTCCCGGCAGGATACTTTCCCAAACACTACCATCTTCACCTTTTCATGTCTAGGGTTACCGTTATCTTTCCTGCAGAGCCCCATGACCTTCAGTTTATTTAATGATGCTCATTACTTATTCAGATCAATCATTTGGTTCACTGGAAGGAGATCATTATTTAGGATTCCTTTTCTATTTCAACATATCACGCTCTTTTGGGCAAAGACCAGTCTTTCATGAAGTTATTGTGTATTTGTGTGGGGGAGGCTTGACAAACAGCTACATATTGAAGGACCCCGTTTTATACCACGTTAAAATGTGACAGGATGCCTGATTCAATTTTTATTGCAATTAAGTTAGTAGTAATTTAGAAAGTTATTTAGTTTTAAGAGGTTAGATGAATTGAAAGGATTTTTCCCAGAATCAAATGTGAATATTGGAGATAACTTCAGATAACTTGGTACGAATGAAATGTTGAGTTAATTCCCCTTGGTAAAATGGCAGTTTGGAAAATGTGGATCTATACAGGTGGCACGGCTAAGTTATTTGCATGGGAATAGTTCTAAGATTATTATTGGGCAATTATTGAGCTATATATATGTCATACCATACCTATGGACTATAATGGGTCTATCTCAATCCTTATAAATGCAGTAAAATATACTGTATGCAGTAGTCATTTAGATTCACTGTGGGATTTCACTTGGGTTTCACCTTGATTCACTTCTAGCTCACCACTAACAGTTGATTACTTACTACATGTTGCTGGCAAATCTTGTATGTTGTTTCTGTTGTAAATATTATCATTCCATTTCCAGCCTTCATTTTGATTATTCTTATTCAGTAAGCTTTTCCTAGGTTACAACTATATATATATATATATATATATATATATATATATATATAATTATTTATTTAAATATTATAACATAATATATATATATTAATGCATGCTTCATTAATATAGATAAGTTTTGTCTATTTATTTTAAGTAAATTCCTTTCATATTGTCGAATAAGGTTTTTAGCATTATCATTGAAACACGAAAGAAAATCATTATGTTGATACATCTTTTTATTGTTAATCCTGTCTAAGCTTTCAGCTTACATAAGTCATCATCAGAGATTACAAGTACATTACAATAAATTAAATAATAAATTATATAAGAAAGATGGTAATTTTTTGTTTTAGAATGATTATGTGGACATTGCAACAATGATAGTTTGTTTTGTTTGCATGGAAGATTGCTACACAGGATTAACAATAAAAACATGTATCAACATGGTGATTTTCTTTCATGTTTCAGTGATAATGCTAAAAAGCTTATTCGACAATATGTTTGGAATTTACTTAAAATAAATAAACAAAACTTGTCTATATTATTTAATGAAATATGCATTAATGAAAAATGCTGCCTATATATATATATATATATATATATATATATAGGCCACTCAGAGAGAAGGGGAAGGCCATTTTGGAGTGAAAAAGGTAAATTCAAGCAGCAGTTTAACATGTACTACTGTCAACTGCAGTCAAGCATTGGAATTATGGAAAGGTAGATTCTAGTTCAGTAATCAACAGCAAGAAGTATATTTTGCTAAATTCTTGTTCAGGTATTTTGGTTTTCTTCATGTTTGTGGCAATCGCAGGAATCAGTCAACTTCAGTTTTGTATGACACATGTATGGTTCAGGTTTGCAACATTTGAACCCTGAACTTGGGACTACTACAGATCTCATGCAAACACAATGTGTTCTCCAGGACATCATGAAACCAGTGACCAGAACAATTATTATATATAGTAATTTTACACAAGCAAAAAAGGATGCTGAAAGAAAGGAGTTATAGAACACATGCACACAAATGTCAAATCTGATGTTTGCTCATTTGGTTAGATTTTACAAAGTCAGTCAGGCCAAGAACTTTTCAGCACCCAATTTTTTTCAGGATTATTTTTAGCCCCTTATATCTTAAATTTCCTTGATAGTCACTTACTGCCATATCACACCGAGATACAGGTTCTTATCTGATCATTGAAGTTAAGCAACATCAGTACTCAAGTGACTGCTGGGGAATACCACATGCTGTGAGGTTCATGACAGGCCTAGCAAACTAGTGAGGGGTACAATCTGGCCACTTATACTAACAGAAGACCCCAATATGTGAGGCTGCTTCTGGACTGACATGCCACAAGTCCTACCTGGAGTTAGGGAGAGTGTGAGTGTGAAGGTTTATAAAAGAAAACAAAACAAAAGGTATAAAAAGTTGTTTTTTTTTCTTTTTCTGTTATCCGGCCAGGAAATGAAATTAACAATCCCGTTTGGATTTCAATATAAAGATACTTATGCTTCTTTTCTATTCATGCTCTTAGGAAAGGCATGAATCCACCTCTGTCCCTGCACTACCCTACTGCCAGATATCTCACAAAAATAATATTGAATTACAAGCATCTCGATGAAATGCACATTCAGTTTAGCAAAATGCAAACCAGCACTGGTTAATTGAGGTGGTCCAGTTTTGCTTTTATGACAATGTTTGGCCACATATTGCCAGGATGACACAGCAGAAGCTCACCAACTTAGGATATGAGACTCTGCTACATCTACCATATTCACCTGATCTTCTGCCCACTGACAACCACTTTTTCAAGCATCTTAACAATTTTTCAAGCTGAAAGATATTCCCTTGAAAGAGGGTGCAGAAAATACCTTCAAGGATTTCTTGGCATCCAGACCTTTAGGGTTTTATCATAAACGCATAAACAACCTTGCAACATGATGGCAGAAATCTATAGATATTCATGGTTCTTATTTTGACCGATTTAAACACCGTTCATATACATTAATTCAGGAATAAATGTTGATTCTAAAATTGGACATTTTTAAAAAAATCATAAAATAAACATGCTAGTTCAAATTAGCATTCAGGCAATAATTTATTTATATATATTTAATAAATATCAAACAAAATTCTTGTGCTGTAGAGAAGATTTTTTTTTTTTTTTTTTTTAATCGTATCACCCCAAGCAACGCCGGAGGCCACTATCATGCAAGGGGTTAAAGAAGGGTTGGAGGAAGAGCAGATAGGAGTGGCAATGGAGGGAATGTGGTGAAAGAGAAAGACAGTGGGTCGATCAAGGCAAGGGGGCCACAGAAGATCTGGAGCGAGAGCAGATAGGAATGAAAAATGAAAGGATGTGGAGAAAGGAAGTGGATAGATCAAGGCAACTGAAGATGTCGATTGACGCTACACTTAAACCGTTGGAGATTGTATTT
>OZ038517.1:46213698-46293698 GCA_964036315.1 Acanthosepion esculentum | reverse complement strand
TATGGCCATAAGCCAACTAATTGAAAGAGACAGAAAGATGGTGACAAGTATTAAAAAAGATAATGATGTTGTTAATGATCATGGTCTATTGAGTAAAGAAAATGGAAAATAGTTTCAGGAGAAATGATAGTCACAACCCCAACTTTGGAAGGTAACATTATATGGTTTCAGGACACCTTATTATATAATTCTGACAGACAAAGAACTTTTTTTTTTCTTTTAGAGATTATCATCCTATTTCCTTAAGTCTATCATGCGAAGGCAATGAATTTTTCTGACCTTGACAAGTTAATTCTGTGAAGCTCAATCTTCAGTATAACATCCAATAATATAGCAAACAATTCTCTTTTCATTTTGATTGTATTTCTGTGCAAAAATCATTGATTAACATTGATACTATTTACTACTACAATAAACATCATCTTCAGTAACTTAATTGGATTTAGTCATATATATATATATATATATATATATATATATATATATATATATATAAATATATAAGACAGAGTACTGACAAGTCCCCTGCAAAATGAAAAAGGAATTTCCATATATATAATAGTGCTTTATGTTTAATAAATTTGAAAGCAATTTAATACATATAAAAAATAACATTTCTGATTTATTTACCCATTAACAGCCTGTTTCATGCTTAGTGATTTTTAAAAATGGATGCCTGTTTGTTTTGAAGATTCCTGAGATATATTGTTTTTTCCCCCACATTTTTTCCAAAGGAACTGTTGGCACCTTGATTCATTCCTTTTAAAAAAACATGAAATGAACAATAGATCTAGAGAGCGTTTACAATCCATTATGTGTTTTGTAGTCTGTTCCAGAAAGACAAACTTAAACTGAAGACAACTTGTTTCACTTTGGAGATTCTACAACAGTTTATTGGTCTATGAGAAATTGGCAATATCACTTTTTGTTTTGTCTTGATAAAAACCATTTACTCTGGCTTCATTGGATGTTTTTCTTATGTCCAGCCAAAGAGCAAATCATTGAAAGAAACAAAAGAGAAAAAAGGAGAACAGAAATAGCAAGAGAGAGAAAAGGGAGCAGAAATGGTGAGAGAAAGAGAACATGGTGAGCAGAAATACTGCAAGAGAGAGAGAGAAAAGGGGAGCAGAAATACTGCAAGAGAGAGAGAGAAAAGGGGAGCAGAAATACTGCAAGAGAGAGAGAGAAAAGGGGAGCAGAAATACTGCAAGAGAGAGAGAGAAAAGGGGAGCAGAAATACTGCAAGAGAGAGAGAGAAAAGGGGAGCAGAAATACTGCAAGAGAGAGAGAGAAAAGGGGAGCAGAAATACTGCAAGAGAGAGAGAGAAAAGGGGAGCAGAAATACTGCAAGAGAGAGAGAGAAAAGGGGAGCAGAAATACTGCAAGAGAGAGAGAGAAAAGGGGAGCAGAAATACTGCAAGAGAGAGAGAGAAAAGGGGAGCAGAAATACTGCAAGAGAGAGAGAGAGAAAAGGGGAGCAGAAATACTGCAAGAGAGAGAGAGAAAAGGGGAGCAGAAATACTGCAAGAGAGAGAGAGAAAAGGGGAGCAGAAATACTGCAAGAGAGAGAGAGAAAAGGGGAGCAGAAATACTGCAAGAGAGAGAGAGAGAAAAGGGGAGCAGAAATACTGCAAGAGAGAGAGAGAAAAGGGGAGCAGAAATACTGCAAGAGAGAGAGAGAAAAGGGGAGCAGAAATACTGCAAGAGAGAGAGAGAAAAGGGGAGCAGAAATACTGCAAGAGAGAGAGAGAAAAGGGGAGCAGAAATACTGCAAGAGAGAGAGAAAAGGGGAGCATAAATACTGCAAGAGAATGAGAGAGAAAAGGGGAGCAGAAATGGTGAGAGAGGGAGAGAAAAGGGGAGCAGAAATGGCGAGAGAGAGAGAGAAAAGGGGAGCAGAAATGGCGAGAGGGAAAAGGGGAGCAGAAATGGCGAGAAAGTGAAAAGGGGGGCAGAAACAGAAAGAGTGAAAAGGGGGGCAGAAACAGAAAGAGAGAAAAGGGGGGCAGAAACAGAAAGAGAGAAAAGGGGGGCAGAAATAGCAAGAGAGAAAAGGGGAGCAGAAATAAAATTCAAATAAAACTGATCAACTGCTGACATGAGGGAACAAAAGTGAATCTCAAAAGAAAATAAATAAAACCAAATAAATTCTAAGTAAAATTTTTATTTCAACTGAAAATCACAAAGATCCCTAATTCCTCATACAGAACATTTTTTTTCTAATAAGTTTTGCCTGGAACTTTACCACCTGATTTCATATTAATTTGGAGCTAGTACTGCATTTCATTGCAACCATTCAGACCCTCATTCTATGGCTATTAGTCAACAGTATGGCTCAAAAATAAAGACTAAACTTTTTATGAGATTCAACCTTGCCCTCTTTTTGTCTCCAGAAACTTGTCTGTATCGGGAATGGACAACTCAACACCACTGACTGAGCACCAGGAGAACTCAAGACCAACACAACTCAGTACCAGAAAAACATAACTTTTTTATATAAAAAATAATTTATATATGAAATTTTACATGAAAGTAATTTATTAAGGATTAAAACCTTAATTAGTGAATATTTCAAATAAGGCCTTTGAAAAGGCATTATGTCAAATATGAACCAGTTTTTTGCTTTTAATTATTTTTAATAAAGTAAATTGTTATATAATTTATTTTTCAATAAAATAAATCGACATCCTAAAATATTTCTTTATGATTTACTCTATTAATTGGTTGTTTGACTGTTTTGTTTAATGGCATTCCAACCTTAATGGTCATTTTATGCCGAAAATGATTTTGAGTGACTTTCATTTGGTTTTCAAAAATGTATTGCCAGAAACATTTGGTTTTTCAAAAATGTATTGCCGGAAACATTTGGTTTTTCAAAAATGTATTGCCGGAAACATTTGGTTTTTCAAAAATGTATTGCCGGAAGATGTATAGCTGGTAATACTATTTTTCCAAATACGTATAGCCGACAACCATATTTTTTCAAAAGCAGCCTTTCTGTTGGACATAGTTTATTGCCGTACCCAGTATGAATATGCAGTTTACCATCATACCCATGGACGCAGATGCAGTTTACCGTCATACCCATGGACGATACTCTATTAAAGATGACTAAAAATATTCACTAATAAAGGTTTTAATCCTTAATAAATTACTCTTATTTGGTTATAAAATAGTTATGTTTTACTGGTGCTAATTTATCTCGGTTGTGATTAGACCCAGTGCTCAGTCAACAGTGTTGAGTTGTCCTGCACCCCTTTATATAACAGTTGCCCTACTGCCCAAACTGTGAGAACCAACAATGCAGATCATACATGACCTTACACTCTTATTCGTTATTTTTACTGAAAACATGGCACTGTCATATTTGAAGATTTTTTTTTTTATTTCTGTATATACTCTTATTATTGGTAGTTACATCTTGAAATTATTATGCAAGAAATCCTAATTAAAATTAATAATGCTTGACAACACTTTATCCAGTAATAAAAAGATATATCCAAGATAATATTACCATCCAGAAAAATGTCGTTTTTCTGATTAACCAGTGAAAATGAACCACAGAAACAGCTTATCGATGTTGCCTTAGCACCGCTGGGAGGAGAGGAATGCTTGGTTGAAAGAATGTGTGTTCTATCACACTCAAAATATTAACATTTATTTGAACTCAAATACTGAATTCAGATACTGGTAGTCAGAGAGATGATGCAAGGGTTCTTAGAAAATTGCTGCAAAAACTGAAGATTTCTATGCACCACGTTCCTTCATGGTTCTCCACAACTTTCTGTCTTTTGTTGCTCTTAGCAACGTCCCTCTCCTTTCTATCCTTCCTAATTCCTATTCTCCCAACCATTTACACAAGCTCACTATGTAAGTTATTTACTGCTTGCCTGTGTCCCTCTTGCCTTCAGTATGCCCTGTGAGGGTTAAATTTCCTAAGCCTCTTTCCTCATGTACCCAAGAAATTTCAACTGTCTTTTTATGATTCTCACTAAGACTTCCTTTCTTTTCTTTTTATATGCTGTGTCCTTTCAAGATGTTGGCAATCATGGTTCTCCACAACTTCTGTCCCTCTGCCACATCCCCTAGACCATGTTCTGTCATCCCCTTTTTAGCCCGCTAGGTATGTCATGTGTTGTTTTCCCTTGTCTCTCTGTATCAGATTCTCCAGGCCCTCCTTCCTCATTATGTGTCCTAGAAACTTCAGCAGCCTCTTCCTGATGTTAAGTATAAGCCTCCTCCTTGTTTGCATCCTCTCTAAGACCTCATCGTTGCTCATACACTCAGTCCATGATATCCTCAGAATCATTCTGTACAACCACATCTCCGTCGCATCGAGTCTCTTCTTCATCTTTGAGGAGACTGTCCAACTGCCGTAAAGGAGGACAGATGTCACATAACAGCTCAGTACTCTTTTCGTAGTGTTCTCATTTTGTGTGAGACTCTGACAGCGATGGTGCTGTGAGTTCTAAACTCCTGGTAGAGCCACCCTTGGTGGCAAGGTCGAAGACAAGGACCCAGACTGAGCACATCCAACCCTGAAGACCCCCCACTGGTGGAACAAGTGGATAATGATTACAACAGATACAAATGATTGAACCAGCAGATGAAGACCGCTATGCATGAGGGACATGCTACAGAATGTTCCACTTGAAATTATCACCGCGGCAGTCCATTGCAATTTCATAATTGGATACTGCATGATTCATTGCATATGTGCCGCAGATGAAGGTCAAGAAATCAAGTGTGCAGGTTACTTCCTGGCAAGGTGAGGTGCACCTTAAACAAAATTCACGTCATCGGCACTTTCTTATACTCTGATTTTCTTTCACCTTCAACCAAACTTGCAAAGCCAAATGGTGATAGGGAATGGATGATGGGAGCGGGTGTTTGGTGAAAATGGAACCTTTAGTCCTGAAATTTCAGGTTGGCAGTGAATTTAGTCACCATCATAAAGGTAGTGATCAGCAAAGAAGAAATTAAATTCTTGGGATACAAGATAAAGCCACTGCCTGCAACTGTTCGTTGCACAAAGTTATAGTGGGTAAAAACGATTTGTAGAGAAAGGGATGATGGACCTAAAAGAAACTTTGTACCCTTCCGGTAAAATTCCTCATCAGGAAAAGAACACGGAAATTCCTTGCATGCATAATGAGGAAGTTGGCTTGGAAAATTTAACTCTTACAGGGAATATTGAGGGGAAGGCAGCAAGCTGACAAGGTTATGCAAATGGATTATGGGACCAGGGTTTTAACAAAGAGAGAAAAACTGCTAAAAGCTACCTGAGATAGGAATGTTGTGTAGAACTATGATTGCCTATATCCTGAAGGGATGCGATACATCAAAGAAGAAGTAAATTAGATTGGTACAAGATCAATGATGATTCCGTCAGGGGAGTTCCATCTAGAAACGCTTTGCCCAGCAATGCCATTTATTCATAATATCACACATTTATTTTGATATGTAAAAAGAATATATTTTAATTCAGTATGTCATGCTGTCCTTGCTTAGAAGTTGTGAAGCAATTGGTTTTTTGCGGATACCAAGTATCATCTTAAAATAATCTGAAAAAGCAGTGTCAATTCCTAATTTGGACACCATGCCTCAGAGGAAATAAAGATTGGAATGTCTCCCATAAAAACAGGCATCATACTTGCTGCATAGTGGTTATTTATTTACACTATTTTTATTGTTCAGACTGTTCTCATTTTTATTGCCATATGCACAGCATTTCAGCCATTGTATGCTCTGGCCTTCTTCAGGTGATATATGTTGGAATTTAGTTTGTTTTAATTCCATGTACCATCTCAGTTTCAGTTAATTCCCTTTAGTAATGCCAACGCTTCAAGTTTTTGTTCCCTTTGTGGCCAGATATTGAATTCATAAATCTTTGAGTCAAGTCACTCTTTGGATTACTCAACGAATGCTTTTATCCACTGGGCCATGTGTCCTTGGGAACTAAATAAAGAATTCAGTTCAAAATTCCAACAAATATAACCTGAAAAAGGCTGCAGCATACAATGGCCAAAATGTTGTGAATATGTCAACAAAGATGAGGACAACAGTTCAAACAATGTAAATAGTTACAATAGCTCTTCACAGAATTATAGACGGTCAATATGGCAACAAAGATGAGGACAACAGTCTAAACAATGTAAATAGTTACAATACCTCATCTCAGAAATATAGACAGAAGTGGTTATTCAGTTGGCACAACATAATTGTCAAAATGTTCTTTATTTGTATGTAGCCCTGGTAGAAGTGCTCATTAGGCAGCTAACAAAAGGATTGCAGAATTCTCACTAACTTTTGACAAGTTTTCATAGTTGCTAAAATATTTACCAGAGTTTCCTCAAAGTATTCTCGACAAAGATTTATCCTTTTTTCTAATTAGGGTGGCATTTCTAAAATCAAAGTTAAAAAAGAAGATAATTCTTTATGCAGAAAATACGTCGAGAGAATCCTGATAAGTTGAACATTTACAAATCTATCCTGACTAGGCATCTCGATTTCAGTCACTTTCTCACCATCGTAATGTGGCTTCCCTCTGTCTTTTCTACAAATATTTTCATGGCAACTGCTCTGACGAGCTTTTTCTCTCTGGTGCCTCAGCTACATCAATTTAAGTGTGATTCTAGATTCACTGTGGTGCAATGGATATTGGCTGTGAGTGAGAACTTGGAGAGCGGAGTTCAAATTCCATTCAAGGTCATTAGATTCACTTACACACAAATACCCTTAGGAAAGGTATGAATCCATCTCTTATCCCCCAGCTATGGGTTAAATAACAGGACAAACTGGGTTCTTTAGCTTTGCTTGGCAACCAGTCTACCGCAGAAAGAAACGGCAACCTACCGCGAGAAAAAATTTGCCTCGTCAGTCATATATCGAAAGATACATGATCGCCCAAATGCATATGGCACTTAACTGACTGATTAGATTGGCATCTAGGTCTCACTCTTTTACTGTTGAAATAGTTAAATACAGCCACCAGTTCTACTCCAACAGCTTCTTTTCTCACATTTCTACCTCTGGAGCTCTATTCTGTTTCCTTGCTTCACTGACAACTACAATCTTCAAAAATTTAAATGCAACATCAATTGCCATCTTCTATCTTGAATCCTGTTCATTTTTTTGTCCTTTCCTTAATCCTCCCTATTCTCAGTTTTCTCTTTCATTCCCTGTAACCCTTTGTGCACTAGTGGCATTCCTACCTTTTACCAACTATAAACACTTATCAAAAACACTATATTATCATCTCCCACAACTGGTATTTCTGTAAAAACATCCGTTAATCAACATGTGGACAACCACCAAACATACATAATGTCTACAAAACACACACACACTTATGAATATACGTTATCTGAATCCCACAGAGATTCAGATACTGGTACTTATCAAATAAATTGCTCACAATGTTGTAAAAGCATTTAAATCGGAGTGACATCATGAAAGGGCCAGTATCTACAAACCAAAAAGAGATTTACGTCTAGAGAACCATTCAAACTCTCTCATAATACACAAGAACACAACTGGCCATAACTTTGATTCTACAAATGCCACTCTAATTAAAAAAGAACATAATTCTTCACATTGAAAGGACTTCAAAGGCCTAGTAATAACATTATTACCAACTATAAACACATGTCAAAAACATTATAATACATCACCAACATTTATTGAATCCATTCTTTATCTAACCTACGTTTATCTAAAATAAACATTATGTACATAAAAACATACCCAAATCAACATACAAAAAACAACAATCATAATGTCTACAAGACATACACACTTATGAGTATACATTAACATCTGAATCTCATAGAAAAAAACTAGAATTATTAAACACTTACATACATAAAGCAATATTTACAGTTTTTCAGTTTGGCTTGGAATCCATTGACTTTTTTCAGGACACATCATCTCTCCTTCAGTTCAGAATGGCATAAATCCTACTAATGCTGCTTAACAAATCAAATGCATGTGAAGCCTGATTGACCAATGTAGATCAAACAAAATAAAAAATAAAAATACCAGAAATTTCTTTTTTCTACATATCTCATTCTCTGGCAAAGTTTTAATAAAAGGGAAACATGTTAGACTAATGAACATTTCCTATTCGTTCTTTATCCTATCATTCTGTTGAATTCTTATATATATATATATATATATATATATATATGGTGATTGCTATATGTTACTCAGAAAAAGAGCTAGCCCATCATGCCTTGCATCTTTTGGGATAGCTTCTCTCTCATTTTGAGACCAGCATTCAATTTCAACGATATTAGTCATATTACAGATAAACTCTGCATACTTGATTGAGTTTGATTGGATCTGCATGCTCTACAGATTAATTATATATATATAAGATGTAGTAATAAGACACCATTATATAGAAGAGGAGTGTGAAAAGACCTGTTTTCATTGGTTGACACTGACTGACATGTGTCAATAAGAACGGTCGAGGTCCAGCCTTACTAGTTTGTGAATTTCTGTATTTTGCAATGTCGCGGTGCGTAACACAACGCTTTCAAGGAGGCGGCCTGTTTCACCTAGAATCAGGTCGGGGTTGCTGTTGGAGCCGATATGATGCGAAACCCAAAATTGGCGATGAGAACAGTGCATCACTGAAGACCACCCTTGATGAATCTAAAATGTATGACTATATATATATATATATATATATATATATATATAAAAACATACTTTTACAAACTTTATCTTTGATGGATGGATTGACAGACAGATAGACAAAGGCTTGGGAATTTAAAATACAATTCTTAACTTCTATTGTTAAAGAAGATCCTTTCTAACTATAATATCCAGCACTGTTGTTTTTTTTTATTTATTACTGCTTAAAAAGAAATATAATTTTTTTTTTTTTTTTTTTTTTTTTAAATAGCAAATCATTTTTTTCTTTAAAGATTATGAAATCTCTCCCAAGAATAGTAACTACGGTCCACTCAGCATAATATAAAACCACAGGTTGGCTCCGTGGGTATTAAAGAAACACAAATATACCAGAGTCAGTGTCTACAACAGGGATTAGCTCACAACTCTTGCATAAAGGAATACTCAGAAACAAGCAGCTTTCCATCATCATTATTATATATATATATAATACACTCACTTTTGCAAACTTTATCTTCCAAGGAAATGGACGGACAGACAGACAGACAAAGGCACAGACACTTATTGCTTGGAAATTTAAAATAGAATGCTTAACTTGTATTGTTCAAGATCCTTTCTAAATATAATATTCAGCAGTGTTGTCTTTTTATTATTGCTTAAAAAGAAATAAAAAGAAAAAGAAAAACTAACAAATCATTCTTCTCTTCCGAGTTTTTGAACCGATTGAATATGCAAGAAGTCAAACACAATATAGAACACTGAATGTCCCCACACCCCCAAGTAAATTACAATGTTAAAAGGGGCATTAAAAAAATTATATAAAAATATAGAACAGCATCTTCAGTTTTAATCTGTAATTGAAAAATTTTCAGATGCCAAGTGTTGGAACAAGTGGGCAGTAAATATATCGTTTCATGTAAGAATAGCTCTGAAGTTATTGAAAGTGCTTTCGGAGCAAGCACAGCTGACAGAGAGAAATGTTTCAGCTCTTTTCACTGCCCATTTTAGCAATGTGGATTTGAAGCCTCTTCTCTGGGCTTTTCTTCCTTTCTTTCTTTGCAATTATGGTAGTTACTGTAATTATACAAAGAATCAAATCTGGAGAAATATGACCTTTTCTGCTCGGGTGATTAGAGGTTTATGCAAGAACAATGCATGTGAGAAATCTCTTCAACGATAGTCGATCTCTCATGACCCACATCTGTTCATTCCCCCTGCTTTCTTCTTTTTTTTTTTTTAAAGAAGATAATCATTTAAACTTGTGAGAATAATTCCAAAATCCTTATCCCAATAATACATTACTCTTGCTTAAAAAAAAAAGGAAAAAAAAAAGAAAAACTATGGGAAGAGCAAAACAGACAGCATAAGGATAACAGTTTTTTTTATTTGTGTCCAAAACTTCCTGAATACCGCAACCTCACTTAATAGCCAAGTGAAGACATATATAAATATTTACTTTATCATTTAAGCATTAAAATTATTTATGTAAAAAATGAAATACAATTTTCCTAACTCAAGAAAAATTAAAAACGACAGCCTGTCTAGACAAAGAAATGAAAGCCAAATAGCAACAAACGGTGACAATTGTAAAGTGGAGAAAATAAAGCAAGGAAAAGGACACCCTACCTGAACTAACATCCACACGCACATACACTATGAAAAAAAAAAACCCAGAAATCTCAAGATGTATAAGCAGTCAATTATTGATATCCACTGACGAGTGAATGGAATGATTCCTGAAGGGTCCGTTGACAAAACCCTGCAGTTAGAAGGTAACAACAATCATGTAAATGACAACCTTTTCCTCAAGGACACATGGCACAGTGGATAAGGGCATTGGTTAGATCCAGTGACAGGACCCAAAAGAGTGTGAGTTCAATACCCGGTTAAGGAAGTGGAGAACTTGCAGAGGGGAATTAACAGGAGATAACTGACATCCATTAAAACATGGCACGTGGAACTAGAACAGTCTACCCCAGTGAGCGAAATAAAGGGTTCAGTTCGACATTCCAACCACTTGAAGAAGGCCAGAGCGCACAACGGCCGAAACGTAATAAATATGGCGACAAAGATGAGGACAATAGTCTGAATAATGTAAATAATGTACATAATACCTCATCTCAGAAATATAGACAGAAACCTTTTACTTGCATTAATTTTATATAGATATATATATATGTGTGTGTGTGTGTGTGTGTGTGTGAGTCAAAAAATAATGCAATTTGTTTTTTTTATATAAGAAATAAAGAAAACAATCAAACATATCGCACATCAAGATACAGTTTTACATCACAGGTTCACATCCATAATAATCAACATAGTCACCACATCTTTCAATGGCATCTACAAATGAGGACATGTATCCCAGCCCACTAAAACTTATGTGGCTGCTGATGTGGCCAGTTTCTTACAGCAGTTTCCACTTATTCATCACCACCTGACTAAGCACACTCAGACTTCTTTCTCTTTGGTCCACTGGAAGAGAAACTGAGTGAGAGGTAAAAATTGATCCAACAGATACCAATGGCTCGTTTGTGTGTGTGTGTATATATATATATATACACACACATACATACATTATATATATATATATATATATATATATATATATATATATAAAAAGAAAAACAGACCACTTTAAGGCTCCATTGTAATAGTTTATTTCACCAGAGACCTTTTAAATACTCTGGATCATCAGACCACTTTCAAAAGGTAAAACGATATATATATATAATCTGACGTAAAATGAGGCTTCTGTGTAGGATACAGGTTCGATTCCTGTCGGAGGACACATACTTTCTATGAATTTTCTCGGACATTCAGGCCAGTAAATGTAATTAATACTATTTATTGTAAACATTGCATTTACTTAAATAATTGTATCTATAAAAATAATGTATAAACTTTATATATATATATATATGTGTGTGTGTGTGTGTGTGTGTGTGTGTGAGGGTGAGTCAAAAAATAATGCAATTTGTTTTTTTATATAAGAAATAAAGAAAACAATCAAACATATCGCACATCAAGATACAGTTTTACATCACAGGTTCACATCCATAATAATCAACATAGTCACCACATCTTTCAATGGCATCTACAAATGAGGACATGTATCCCAGGTTTGTAAAACTCAGCTGACTGCTGACATCATCAGTTCCTTGCAGTAGTTTTCACTTATTCATCACCACATGACTTAGCACCCTCAAACTTCCACCTCTCTGGTCCAATGAAAGAGGAAAACACAGATCCAACAGATACCAATGGCTCTTTTATATTATATTATATATATATATATATATATATATATATATATATATATATGTGTGTGTGTGCGTGTGTGTGTATGAATAAAAAAGACAAGAGGAAAACTATACTTAGTTTTAGCCAACACATTTTATAATCTGACAGACTTTATCAAGGAAAATATAATGATTTTATTTTGCGACAAGTATCTATTTGTCAACATAATCACCATGTCTTTCAATGGCACTCACTTAAGCATTTAACCTGATGAATATTCATGAATGTCTCTAAATTTAAAAATTTTGAGTAACTGACAAATAGATACTTATTGCAAAATAAAATCATTTCATTTGCCTTGATAAAGTCCATCAGATGATGAAACACATCGGCTAAAACTAACTATAGATTTCCTCTTGTCTTTTTTTGTTCATTTTGTTTCTTCTACAGACACCCACCATCTAAGAATATATATATATATATATATATATATTATATATATATATATATATATATATATATATATATATATAGTCAAACCTAATGAGCCAGACAAACCTACCAAGGTTTCACTTAGGCAGATCATCAGGGTCAGCTGGCCCTGACGATCTGCCTAAGTGAAACCTTAGTAGGTTTGTCTGGCTCATTAGGTTTGACTAGGTTTGCTCTACGTTTGTATCGAGCTCTTTAGTTAGTTGTTTACTCGTATCGGGGGTTTTTCTTTGGGCCTTGAACCTGTATCTGTGCGATTATTTTCGACAGACTTTCATGTTCCTGGGTCTTTCTTTTTTAAAACCTTTTTTTCCCTTCGTGATTGATTTGGCTGTTGTTAAATCAAGAATTCGAAGGTTTTTCCACACGAGTATAGTTACCTATATATATATATATATATATATATATATATATATATATATATATATAAACCAAACAAACACTTTCTGGTCATCGGATATGATAAGGTTAATTTAATATATTGACCCCCTCTTATCCTAAAAAATCCCAATGCATTTTCCTTTCACTCTGACCTGAAGGAACCAAACCTAATCGCAGAACATGACATTTATATGCTTTTTCAGCTTGTCTCATGCGTGTGTGCGTGTGTATAAAATAGAGGCCCAAAATGACATTTCAAGGATCAGTTGAAGATATTCATGACACAGGACAACATCAACCCTGAGACCTGGGAAACCTGCCTTTCCTGGTATAGGACTATCTGGGGTCGGGGGGGGGCTGAAACTCGTCCAAACATCAACATGAAGAGGATCTGCGATGTACTATCAAGAGGGCCTGACTCACCCAAACATGTCCACCATGCACATTCCTGCTCACAACACTTCAGGAGTAGGCTGGGCCTTCACAGACACCTCTGCCAACACCACCACCAGAGGAAAGAAAGGGAATAAGAGGAGAGGATAACAATGCTGATGCTTGAATGTGAGTGGGTGCCACTGATGTATAAAAGAAAGGTATGTAGAGTTCAGTCACGTTTGCATGTTTATTACATATGTAGTTTACCAATTCTGATCATTTGCCTGTTTCAGAACTAGTCTAGCTACTGTACCTCAATGTTAATGTTTCCCAAGTAGTTTTTAACTCATCTGGCGGAGTTTTTTAGGTTGTTATGTTGAAAAATCTCTAATGTATAGGAACCTGGGTTTAAGGTACCATTTTATTTTTACAATTTTATAAGTTCTTTTATTCAGTGTCGTCACCATTCCCAGATGTACAACCACATTTCTGTTGTATTTAACCTATTTTCATCAATTTTACTTTTATTTATTTATTCTTTTTCTCATTGGTCACCCTATACAAGGCCCAAGGGCCACTCAAGTTAGAGGCTTACAATGCATGCAAGATAAGGTGGTAAAAAGTGTAGTTTATGAGGATATGCGGGAAAGATAATTGTTAATCCTAGACTTGAATATGTTAAGTGTGTAGTTATTGGGGAAGCATCATCTTGGGAGCCTGTTTCATACAGAAGTTGGCTTATGTTCATATCACATTAAAACACCAGTTCCCATATAATCACCAAAATTAAACAACGTCGAGCTGGCAAGTAACAAGATAGCTGACTGTTTGGGAATACCCGTGAGCGTAAGCTTGGGTGTATGTAATGGATAACAACTCAGAAATGAAAATTGGTGAGCTGAGTTCTAGTTGGGTTCATTATATTCACTTACATACAAATAACATTGAGAAAGGAATAAATCCACCTTCTTCTCCCCCTTCAGATAGGGGTTAATTAGTAAAACTTGTATCAATAAATCATTATTATCTCATACAATCTAAAAAAATTTTCTGGTTTTAAATATCCTGCAAAAGTTTGATAAGCTATAAAATCAATCAATGAATGATAAGGTAATTGTTCTTGGGAAGAAGCTGTCCAAATGGCATTTCCTTCTCGTTAATGAGATACGAACAGGATGGGGATGATTGATTCCAGTGTACATGGCATGGCGGTCGTTCACCGTGAAGGTCAAGGCTGACAGATCTAAGGAATGTAGGTCATCAGAACATTTTCCATGGACATAACAATAGAGTAGCAAGAGGCGGCCAATGTTTTGCATGCAAGATAGAGGTTAAGGGGGGGAAAATAGTCATAACCTACAAGGCTGCGTAGACACTTCTGAACTCTATCAAGATGGGAAAGTGAGTACTGGGCAACAATCATGTTACTGTAATTTTTATTTTTCTCTCCCTTCCAACTTCTAGCCTAGTGCTCCTTGCTTAACTGAATGCATGCTCACTCATTCTTTAAGATAACTTGATATTTTTGCTGCTCATACTTCCCATGAGCCTAGATTGATTAAAGGAAGATTTCTGGGCAATGTTTAACATTTGTGCCCACAAAAAAACGGTCTGTCACAAGGATGGTTTTTCCCTTGAGTCTGCTATTATTTTTACGACCTTCACTCCTCGGCAATGTTTATTCTTTTAAAAAAAAGCAAAGATTAAAATTTTAATAAAACCTAAATCTATGATGGAAGTCAATTTATACATTTTCTTTTTCTTGAGAATTGACAACAAAAAAAAAAAACACTATTAGATTACTTACAAGAATAATTTCATTTACACTATTTACATTGTTCGTGCTGTTGTCATATTCACATTTCAGCCATTGTATGCTCCAGGTGATATACATTGGAATTTCAAACTAAACCCTTTAAATTGTTCTAGCTCCACGTGCCATGCCTTTTCTGGATATCTCAATTTCAGTTATTTCCCTTATGTAACTCAACTGTCCAAGTTTTGTTAGTGTAAATAGTTACAATACCTCTTCTCAGAAATAGAGACAGGTAAGAATAATTTTATATTTACAATATTCTAAAAAAACTAATACAACTGTATTAAAACTAATGAAATAAAGAAATAAGTATGAAAAAAATTTTTATTCATAAATTTATAAACGTTTACTAGATTATAAAAATACCTGAACCGGCTAATGAAATCCTTATTATTTACCATCTTATAAAGTTTGAGTTGATTGGCAATTAGCTGATGTTTTTCCAACCATTCCAATAAACAATCTAATCAATAGTGTAAATAGTGATTGCCAATTTTTTTTTCTCATTTTTTTTTTTTTTTGCTTCTTGAAAAAAATCATTTTTGCACACTTTCCTTCCATCAATTTTACTTTTGTCCATCGTAAGGTTACTGAATGTACTCAGCGAGTTATATAGATTTATTTTGTTGTTAATGATCCATCTGTGGGCCTATCCAAATCGGCATGAGTCATGTCAATCTTTACGGATTTGTAAGCAGCACGTTTTCAGCATCAAAAGCTATTGCTCGACAACTGCTTAAGCTTATAAAGTTGTCAACTTACACAATCTTTGCACTAGTTTCTGATAACAAAATCCTTTTTATTTCTTGCCTTTATTTCAGTCACAAAAACAAATCCTATTTAACCATATTATCGATAAAGTGTATTTCTATCCAGGGCCTTCAACAAAGTGACATTTATACCAAAAAGCCGGATGGGCGATTAAAATATCCATCAACTGCAAAGAGACAGAATGTATGGTTGTCAGCAGAACAGAACAGCTCAACATGCAAATTACAAATTGGAGATATCAAAACCAAGCAAATACAACAGTTTAAATATCTGTGAAGTGTTTTTAACAGGGGACTGAAAATGCAATGCCAGAATCAGAAGATGCATTAAGACAGCATAAGATGCCTTCCAAATGCTAAGCAAAGTATTAAGAAACAGGTAAATTTCATTAAAAACAAAAGGAAGAATACTGAACAATTATGTAATATCATAGTCTGTCTAAAAATTAGCAGGAGATAACTGATAACTGACATCCATCAAACATGGCTCGTGGAACTAGAACAGTCTACCCCAGTGAGCGAAATAAAGGGTTCGGTTCGAAATTCCAACCACCTGAAGAAGGCCGGAGCGTACAACAGCTGAAACGTTGTGACAAAAATGGCGACAAAGATGAGGACAATAGTCCGACTAATGTAAGTACTATGTAATATCAGTCCTCATATATGATAGTGAATGCTGGACTATTTCATCACCTGTGAGAAAAAGACTTAAGGCAACAAAAATGTAGTTCTACAGAAGGATGCTGAGAATAACATGGACTGAACAAATGAGAAACTACAAAGTTTTAGAGAAAATGAAAACAAAAAGGACACTTATCAGAAAGAGATAGTTGAAGTTCCTAGGGTACATAATGAGGAAAGAAGGCTTAGAAAATCTGATACTCACAGGCCATATTGAAAGCAAAAGGCAAAAAGGAAAACAGTGCATAACCTACCTAACGAGCTTATGCAAATTGATAGCAGAACAGGATTTAGGAGGGATTGCAAAAAGACAAAAATTTATTAACCGTTACAAAGGCCAAGAAATTGTGAAGAGCCATGATCACCAACATCCTGAAGGCACAGAGGTTTGGCATTTATTTGCTCTGAAATTTTAACACATTTAATAATGATTGATATATGTTATTAAAAGGCATTGGATTGAGTGCATTAACAAAGTGATTAAATTAAAAAATAAATCCTTTTTTTACACCATCCTCATTGACTTCTGCATCTCGTCAGGACACATGGCCAATCATGGCTCTCCAAATCTTCCTAACCCTTGTGCCCTTTAGCAGTTTTTCTACTTTTGCTAAGGCTACTGCTCCCCTTTATGCCCTCTATTTACACATCAGATAGGTAGCTTGTTGCCTTCCCCTAGCTCTCTTACCCTCAATTTACCCTGTGAGGGTTAAATTTTCCAAACCCTCTTTCCTCATTATGCACTCAAGGAATTTCAGCTATCTCTTCCAGAGTCTGATAATAAGTGTTCTTTTTGTTGTTATTTTCTTTAAGATGTCCTCGTTGTTTACTCGCTCCATCATTGGAATTCTCAGTATCCTTCAGTAGAACAACATTTATGTTTGCTCCAGTTTTTTATTTATTTGTGGGGAGATTGTCCAGCATTCACTGCCATATAAGAGGACAGATATCAGATAGCAATGCAGTAGTCTTTTCTTTATTTCTAACCAATTTTTTCTGTTTCTCAGTAATTTTGCTTAGTTTTTGAAGTGCCTCTTGCATTCATTAAATGCATGCTTGCATTTTGCCGCCCCATTTTCCATTCTCGACTCAGCAGAAAAAAAAAATTAATTTAAAATGTATCCAATTAGACCTAGAACATTTAGAATAGCCTAACCTGTTTTGAATTTACATATATTTTGATTTTTTAAAGAAAAAAAGATATCAACAAAAACATTTATTTATCTCCCTAAATTAGGGGATACTTTTAAGTCCTACTAATTAACCCATAGCTGGGGGCAGAAGAGGTGTATTCATACCTTTCCCAAGGATGTTTGTGCCTAAGTGAACAACACTGGAATTGGAACTCAGCTCTCCAATTTCTAATTCCAAGCAGTTATCCATTGCACCACCTGCATATACAAGCTTACAGTACCTGGTATTCCTGACAGCCATCTAGGTACTAACCAGGCTTGACGTTTATCTCAAGAGAGAGATACAAAGACATTTGTAAAGCCAAGTCCATTTGAATATGTGATTAATTCAACAAATTATAACAGCACTTATTTTGATTAACGCGTTAGTTAGAACAATTACTTCACTACTTATGTAAGTGTAAAAACAGTCTTAGCTGGAAATGATATAAATGACAGATTTTATTTAGCTGACCTCCCCACTAAGGCAAGGAAGGGACACATGGTCTTTTTATGTGGGGAGACCATATGCATACATATGGGCCAAAGACAATAATTGCCCAGTCTCTGAAACCACTATCCTTCTGGCATCAATATTACACCAACCTCACCTCTCTTACTGCAACGAGGAAGGTGATGCCACAGGATTAGGATCTCCTGGACCAGGCACCTTCTCCCATCTGAAATAAAAAGAGAACAGATTCTATGCTTCATCTCGACCAAAAGCCAGAGAAGCATTATTTACCTGTCCTCTCCATACACATGCATAGGTACCTAGGCCAAAGACAAAAATTGCGCAGTCCCTGCAACTGTCATTCTGGCATCAATATTACACCAACCCTACTACTGCAATGAGGAAGGTGCTACTACATTGTCAGTATCCACTGTCTCTCATCTAAAATGGAAATAGATACCATACTTTGATCCCAACAAGAAGGGATAAGTGACAGATGGCTATAAAAAAAGGCACTGTTAATTGTTTATGGCTAATTTGTTTAAATAATGCATTGACTATTGTTTGCATCTTGTGGCAATAATTGTAAGTAATGTGATGTACTAAAATAAGTAACCAAGTAATCGTTTTAAGTTCTCAGAATATTGATGTGTTTCAGTAAATGTATAGAGCTCTACATGAAGAATGAACTCACCTTCATTGACTTGGGTGATTATTTGACTCTCCAGAATAGTCCACTGATACATGAAAATAGTTACTTATGCCTTCAGTTCTTGACCCACTGCACAACCTACTTGTGAGACCTTGTGCCAGACAAAGCCAGCTCCCCTTACCACACATTAGGTGCACATACACATACATCCATGTATATGGTTATATGACTGGTGTGCTTACATATCTATCAGGAGAAGGTAAACTGCATCTTTTGACAGGTTGCCTATAAAATAACTTTGAAATGTCTAAAAGCCAGTGACCCAAGAATGATGGTCGTGCCATACAATCTGGATGGCATCAGTCATTTTCAGGCAACTGGAACCACCGAAACATCTTCCTTTATCTGTCTGTGATTCAAGCAGAATCAACAACAGACAGAAAACAATTTTTATTTGCGTGTGCGACAGACTTATCTATACATTCATTAAAGCACTTAAATATATATATCTTAGAAAAAATGTAGAGACCTGAAAGGCACCAAGATTATAGATAATATATAATAACAATCATGTGTGGCAATAATAAGAGAAATGTTTTTGGAACACTGTAAGTGATGAGATCAAATTATAGTAGTTATATTCTGAAGAGATTTGAAAATTTACAAATAGCTTGTTGATTTGGGCAATACACTCAGCGTTTGTATTTAAAGTTGTAAGCATTTCGAATAAGGATTCTCTAATGATAACACCAATTACTGAATAAGGACTTTTGAAATGTTTTAAATGGTTTGTTTATTCAGACACTCGGTCTTTGAATTTAAAATTGCCAACCTTTGAATGATGAGGGTAATTATGAAAAGAAAAACTTCAGTATTTCTACGCTTTTTCTTTTTTTCTCTTGAAATTGTTTTTACTTGGGAATAAGCAGGAACTCGTGGCCAGGGACGGTGATTGTTTAAGAAAACTAAAAAATTATTTTAATTCTTCAAAGGCTTTCACAAAAAAAGTTTATAAACAAGTGGGGAAAGCAAAAGATTTTTCAGTAAATTTAGAAAGGAGTGAATTGGCAGAAGTGTGAAAGACCAAATTTGTTGAAAAGAATCTTATGCAAATACGCATGCCAAGATAGAAATACATTAAAAAAATGGTTGTAAAAATGGTTCAACCCTTTTTTATTTTTTAAAATTCTATATCCAACATCTTTTCCTGATTGTCAGTACAAAGACAGGAAGGGATTCAACAATTTTTTTTTTTTTTTTTTTACTAACACACAAAAAAATACAAGCTCAAACTAAATTAACACTTGAATCAACAAATGATAATAGTAATATTGAGCCATTTCCCTCCAAGAAAACATTAGGTATTCATTGACCGAGCAGCTGTACTGCTTTCAGTTGAAATTTATGAAATCTTTCCCTTGAAACAATTTTTCAGGAAAATAGTTTTTTTTTCAAGTCCTGTAGCTGTCCTCTCTCTTTCTAGTATTGATTGGAGTTTCCTTACAAAACTTTTATTTGAAGTTGCAGTGTGGAATGTCAACACTTTGATTATGTCATTATTTTCTCTTTGAGTTACATGTTCTATTTTAATTGTTGCTGCTGCTGAAAGTCCTCAAGTGATGTGGTTTCTGTTATTTGATACAGATCTTTGTAGTGCCAGTCCACAATAGAAAAATGTTTGGGTTGCCATAATGCATGAAAAATTAGTACTGCTTTTAGTAGCATCTGAAACTTCCCCTTCAACTCCCTTTTAAAAAAAAAAAAAAAAAAGCACTGCACAAACTTAAAGGATCTGATGGGCTAAACTTTACCTATATTATGCAACCGGTATTTATGCCTGCTCATTCGTTTAAATAGAACCCTTTGAGAAGGTGTCGGTTTTAGGGAGGCAGCTATATTCAGTATTATTTTATCTAGAAACAAAGATTGATGATCTCTTACTTTGCTAAGAATCTTATCCACTATGCTAAATTTTTGTTCGAGTAGACCTACATGTTTTTCTAAACAGTAATTTCATGCTTGTAGCATCTTCAAAATTACTTTGTGCTTTGATTCATTCATTTTCTATGGTTGATCAGCCATTTGCAGTTTATTTAAAACCAGAAAATATTTTAGATAGAACTTTATTTTCGAGATAGTAATGGTTCAGTGATACAAGTCTTACTAATTAACCCATAGCTAGGGGAGAAGTGGTGGATTCATCATAACTTTCCCAAGGATACCGAACCCAACGGGAACTGGAACTTAGCTCTCTGATTAACAATTCCGAGGCATTATTCATTACGCTACACACACATCCAAGATTACAGCACCTGGCATTCTCAAGTGGTCATTTGTCTAGATAGTGATGAGGTTCAATGCTGCTTAACTCTGGTGTTCATATAAGAATCAGAGTTTCAATGCGATGTGGCCGTAAGCCTTGTTTACATTTTGAATACAATAAGAAAGTTTGCCGTTATGGGCTTCAAGGGATCCAAACAAAAGATGTGCATTTTTTAAATAGGGGAATTGAAATTTTCTTGCCTGTGAAAGCCATCTGTGGCTGAGCAGTGCAAAGCATACTGGGTCTTATGGCGGTATTCCTTACAAGGTACATACATTTGTAGGTGCCTAGATAGGAGGGGCTGTGCATGTTTATATGTTTTTTATTATTAAATTTTCTGAACCCCAATGCTCATTAAGACCATCCCATTTCTTAACTTTGCACGTTTTTGGTTATTTTTCCACCCATTCACTCAATATTTTATTGACTGCCTCCACTGTTTTTTTTGCATATTAACAAAATTCCAAACACCAGCTTCCTCCTTAAGACCACTACCTCATATTAGACACCTAAGAATAGAATTCATTAATCTGTTTTGTATAGCTTATCAACCCTTTGCAGGCTATTTAAAGCCAGAAAATATTTTTAGTTTCAAAGAATTGTGGTGGGGGGAGATAATAGTTTAGTGATACAAGTCTTACTCATTAACCCATAGCTGGAGGGAGAAAGACATGGATTCAAACCTAAACAGAACTTAATAAACAAATTATGTGAATATAAGGTGGGAGATCAATTCTGTATAACAATCAATATATATATATATATATATATATATATATATATATATATACTGATCCCTCATTTTGTGGCCACTGTAGTTTCTATACATTTATATTCAAATTCAAGTGAATGTAAATAAATCTAAAAGACATACCTGTGTAGCTAATCAGTATTTGATTGATTCATTCATTCATTCATTTTCTATGGCTTATCAACCCTTTGCAAGTTATTTAAAGCCGGAAAATATTTTAAGAGTCTTAGAATTTTTTTTTTTTTTCAGGAGTTCAGGGGAGATAATGTTTTAGCTGGAGGAGGTGCATTCATACCTTTCCCAAGGGTATTTGTGTATTAGTGTATATGATGAACTCAACTGGAACTGGAACTCAGCTCTCTGATTAACAACTCTGAGCAATTATCCATTATACCACCTGCACATCCAAGCTTACAATGGTATTTCCAAGTGCTCAGCCACCTAGGTGAGGAGGCTCGATGTTACTTTAGTGATTCTGTGAGAACTAGTGTTTCAATATAATGTGGCCGTAAGCCTACCTAAGAGTAATATGGATGTAACCGTAAGTTCTATTCAAACGGTTTATTCTCTCATACTTCTTGCCTGTGCATTACTTGCTCCCCTGCCACTTACAATCTTCTAAAATTTAAATACAATGTCAATCGTCATCTTCCGTTTTTCTGAATCCTGTTCTGTTACTGTCCTTTTCCTCACTTCTCTTCAATAAAGTCTTTCCGTTCTCGATCACTCTCTGTAATTGCTCAGAGTAGGCAGCTTGTGACTTTTATGTAGTAAATCTTCAATAAAAAATATTTTGCATTTTATGCATAATAATCAGAGCAACCTTCCTAATTTTGTTGGATTAGGCGCATATTGTGCCACAGAAGAAAAATGTGGTTGCTGATCTATTTTATTCAGGGTAGGTACTGCCTCCCTTGCTGGCACATCATTGATATAAGAAAATTTTTAAAAAATCAACAATATTTACTCACATTTGTTTACCTTGACTTTCACAGTAAGCCTTAAGAATAATTTCGACCATTCTAAATTTTTTTTAAATTTCAAGCCAAACAATGTCTTTACTTCTGTTTATAAATACATGTTGAAAAAAATAAAATCCTTACATTGGTCTTGAATTCCATCAGAGGACAAAACGTGTTGGTCAAGAAAAGTTTCCCTTTGTCTTTATTCATATTGTCTTTTTTACAGACATTATATCTGAATTTTTTTTCATATTCAACTAAATAAATGCTTATGGCCATATCACATTGAAACACCAGTTCTAATACAATCACTGAAATTAAGCAATGTGTATTTGTGGCATTGTCATCTTGCTTGGGGTGAGATGATTGAAACAAAAATAAATAAATAATAAATAAATAGTAAGTAAATGGATAAAAATGTTATGTCAACTCTAATCTTCTGTCTTCCTGAACTTTTATTGTCCTCCGCCCTTACTGAAGTTTTCTCATTCTCTTCCGCTCCCAGCAACCCGTTGTGCCTTAATGGCATTATCACTTTGCATGGGGTGAAATGATAAAAAAAAAATAATAAATAAATAAATATAAAGTAATTAAAAATTGTGACCTTTTACCAGGGTTCAAACACTGCTCACTGGTACAAGTTGGGAAATAGGCAACCACCTCATCCATGAGGCCAATCCAAAATAACTATTGATATAAAACCTGTCAAATAGGGATTGGCAAATCTACGCATGCCAATGTTGGTTTCTCTTCATTATATATATATATATATATATATATATATATATATATATATATATATATATACACTTTCATACACACACATCCACATGCCAAGTGTAGCACAGAGCTAAGAACACACCTTCAGCAAGGCAAAAATGGGGAAACAAAAAAAAAATCTAATTTTACGCAGCATGTGCCAAATTTTAGCGTTCTCATTTCACTTTCGGACATATCTAGGGCATTAAAGTGGCAGTTTGCAAACTGACAAAGGAAAGGAAAAGGCATGCCATGGTCATAGCAGGAGCAGACAACCGCAGCAACTCGGAGATAAACATTTTCAATAAGCTGACTAAGTTCTTCATGTTCAAAGTCAAGAATAATCTGTCATTCACAACCGAGAGAGAGAGAACATCAAGTTGTCAGATGTTGTAACAATAGCAAAGTTCATCCAACTGGTCATAACCCCAAGAAGTCAATGAGGGTCAGTGCCGAACAGCTCAACGTGGCAGAGTTCAATATCAGATATGTGGTGCCTATGCGGTGCAGGTTTTTTATCCAATCTAATGAGGAGAGAGCAATTCATATCTGATAAGGTTCAGAAGGGGGGTTATCCAAAGCACCTGCTGCACAGTTTCAAACACCACCGAGGAGCTCAGCCTTTTCTGGTTTTTCTCCAGTGGGCAAAAAAAAAACTGATAGTGAATAGGACATATGATATGGGGCTCTCTGTAGATCCAATTGTGGTAATCATGGTGAAGCTTACCAAGTTTCCATTGGTCTTCATGTTCCTGAATAGGAACATACCATGCATCTCTCCTTGTTTCTGCAAGCGTTCAAGGTTAATACAACTGCCTATATTGAAACGATAAAATGTGTTTAAGGCATAGATCGAGAGTAGTAACCTAAGAATGGTTGCACATGTACTTACAGCACAGTGCTCTGCTTCCCACATATCCCAGAAGTGGGAGGCTAGAAATATTCATGCTCCAACTAACTCCAACATGTGTCATAGCTCATCTGATTTACTCCCCAAGACTCTGGTTGGTGCACAAACAAGAGGGAAACTAACCAGCGGTTCCATAATATCAAGAACTTGTAGAAGACATCATGAAAATGAGTAAAAACTGCCTGCTCCAGGCATGCAACCCCATCAAGGGAATTTCAGTGAATAATCTTTTTCTGTTTTACTTAGTTGATTCATGATTTGTTTTTTTTACAGCTTATTTTGAAGGTTATTTCAAACCTGAATATATTTTTAAATTGTAAGAATTTTTTTTGAGATAATAATAATTTAGTGATAGAAGTTCTGCTAATTAATCCATAACTTGGGGGGAGAAGAGGTGGATTCATACCTTTCCCAAGGCTATTTGCATGTAAGAGAATATACATATAATGAACCAGACTAGAATTGGAACTCGGCTCTCTGATTTCCAATTCGGAGCCATTATCCATTACACCACCCACACATCCAAGCTTACAGCACCTGAAGATCATTCTTTGGATATTGCACAGGCTATACACTGCTTAACATTAGTGATTGCATAAGAACTGATGTTTCAATGCGATATGGCCATAAGCATTTATTTACTTGAATATGTAAAAAATTCAGATATAATAAAATATATATCTGTAAAAAGGCAATACGAATATGTTTCTACCTCTAATGGACTTCATCAAGGCCAATGTAAGGATCTTATTTTTTCAACAGGTATTTATAAAAAGAAGTAAAAACATTGTTAGGTTTTGAAATTTTTTGAAATTTAAGAATGGTCAAATTTATTCTTTAACCATACTGTGAAAGTCAGGGTAAACGAAAGTGAGTCAATCTTATTGTTGATCATATATATGTGTGTGTGCATGTGTGTGTATCATGGATGTGCCAGCAAGGTAGGCAGTTCCTAACCTGAATAAAATAGATCAGCAGATACATTTTTCTTCTGTGGGAAATTATGCACCTAATCCAACAAATTTATGAAGGTTACCGTATATACTCACATATCATGTGACCTTTGAAGACCTAATTTTGAAGCAAATTTGACTACAGTAAATGGATATACAACTTGGTCGTAGCTAGGGCCAGCAGTACATATGTTAATTTTATATCTTATGTATAATGCAACCCCCTTAAAATTAACTTCAAAATTAGGCCTTCAAAAGTCGCATGATATGCAAGTATATAATTATTATAATTATATATTATTATATTATAATTGTATATAATATTATTATAATTATTATTATATATGATTATTATGCAGAAAATGTAAAGTTTTTTTTTTTGTAGATTTACTACATAAAGATCACTGAGTAATTACAGATGGTACATGCCATATATATATATATATATATATATTACAATGAATCATTCATACAAAAAGTAGATTAGTAAAGTTAATGATATAAAATGGTGAAAACTCTTCGCAAACAAAATTTTCAAGTTGCATTAACCTACGAACCACTTAATGAATGTTATGATCCTTTTTTTTAATAACTACAAGTTGTATAAGGTCTTTTATTAATCTGCTAGTACTTTCAACTGTACATACAGTCATCCTCAGGCATGGAAATTATTTTGTTTTTAGTAAATCCAGGTACCACATATTTGAGATATATATATATAAAATGGATTTTTTTATCCAACATTATTTCATAGTACTGCAAATGTTATTTGTAGTGTGTATATCTATTTGAATTGCTATACCCACTTTTTTACTTTCTTAAATAGTGAAATCTGTAACTGTTTGTTATAATCTAATGAAAATAACTGTTAGAAACTTCCCCCTACCCAAATATATAGACAGATCCTACAGATGCATGCTGGGATTTATTTCTAACCAATAAAAATGGACAATTCTCAGTCTCATCTACCACATTTTTGTTTTTCTTGGCTTATAGTCAGAACAGTATAACCACTTGATGGTATCACTTTTTCATGTGAACACAATTGTTACTTTGATTTGCTTTTGACTTACATATATTGTTTATTGTCTTGTACTATTTTTTTTACCCTGTTCTTTTTCCCCCCTCTCTCCTCTCATTGTTTATTGAGAAAATTGTCAGTTCCGCTTGCTGAGAATTTTGTCAGTTACACTAAATCATGGCTACTCATTCCACAGATCATGAGACCAGAAATAAACTGTTTTAACAACAACGAATCTAAATATGAATTATGGGAAGTGAATTTTTGAGGATATATGAGAATTCAAAAATTGCACAAAATTATCTTGGCACCATATGATCGTCACAATGAAAAAGATTCCTGCGAAAAGAATGCTGAGTTAATTCAATTACTCGATGACAGAAGTCTGTCTTCTATTATGAGAGAAGTTCCTGACAATGGCAGAAAAGCACTGAAAGAACATTACTTATCAAGCAGGGAGAACCAAAAATAATGTCCCTCTATACTGAATTAACCTCTTTACGGAAAGCAAATAGTAAAAGTATTACGGATTATATTATTAGAGCTGAAAATGTTGCAACATTATTGAAAATGTCAGAAGAGCTGATAAGTGATAGCTTGCTAATAGCCACGGTCCTAGAAAATCTTGCGTCCAAGTTTAAACTACTCACAACTGTTATTACTCAGAAATACAAAATGATACCATTCAGTGAATTTAAAGTAGCATTATGCAGCTTTGAAGAAACTGAAAAGATGATTGAAGAAAATAACAGTGAAAATAGCGTAATGGCCCTTAAAAATACAAAGACAAGGACATTATATCTTATTACTATAAACGTTATTTATATTGGATACACATATTTGAGTTGCTCTCTCTGGTTTTTTTTGGTTCCTTAAATGATTAAAGTAATAAAAATCAACTTGGATCATGAATTCCTACTAAAAAAAATGAAAAAAAATGAAAAAAAATGAAAAAAAATGAAAAAAAATGAAAAAAAATGAAAAAAAATGAAAAAAAATGAAAAAAATGAAAAAAATGAAAAAAATGAAAAAAAGAAAAAAATGAAAAAAGAAAAAATGAAAAAGAAGAAATGAAAAAGAAAAAATGAAAAAAAGAAAAAAATTAAAAAAGAAAAAATTAAAAAAAATTAAAAAAATTAAAAAAATTAAAAAATAAAATTAAAAAATAAAAAAAATGAAAAATAAAGAAAAATTTAAAATTAAAAGTAATGAAAAAACTGGAAAAGAAAAAAAGAGGATTGTGCCTCTGACAGGAATTGAATCTGCATCCTATTTTTCATCTGGGAAACTATTCCTATAGCCAAAATGTTCATTTATTAATTTGGCCAATGTTTGGTCGAATGTGCAATAAGCAGACTGTCATTTTTTCTTCAGTTGAGTGTAGTCTTTCTTGCTTCTTACTTTTTATGTTATTTAGGGTTGAGAAGCCTAATTCATATAAATAAGTAGTAGAAAATTGCAATAAAACTGATAAAGTCTTTTTAGCTAAAGTCGGATTAAAAGTTTAATACTTATTCATTTATTCAAATATTAATGCTGAACCATTACTACTACTTCCACACGCACAGATATACATATGTATGCCATGACAATACTAGTGTGCTAAAGCATGATGGTTGAGAATCACTTCTATAAAGGTTATTTTTAGTGGGTACACATATTTGAATTGGTGTATCTGTTTTTTCTTAAACAGTAGAATTAAAAACAACAGACCTAGATTAAGATGTTTAACTCCAAAAAAATCTAGACCAGTTGTTATTAATTTTGCTGTTTAAGAAAATAAACAGATATAGCAATAAGGAATAATGTTGGATAAAAAAATCCATTAGAAAATGTACTTGTTTGCATTTTGGGTATGAAACTGAAGCTAACAGATATAGTTTCTTTGAAGTCCCAATGAGAAATGTACGTCCCTTAAGTAGTTAATTCAAACCTTGCTCTATCAATGCAGCTTCTGTGGCCAAATTAGAAAAGGCATGAAAAGCGGTTTCCCTGATGGAAATACAGGTTCAATTTTTGTCAGAGGCACAATCTTTTTTTTTTAGTTAGTCCTGCGATTGACAAGAAACTACAAGGCCTTTGATTGGGAGATTGGTCATTTTGAGGAGTGTGGAACCACTTCTTAATTGTTGTAGTTCCAGATCCACCCTAGCCTGGAGTGATAGCACCTGTTAGGGTCACAGCTATGGGCAAATAGTTTCACCCCATCCAAAAAAAAAAAAAATTATCGAAGTATAGAAATAGATTTTTATAGTAAAATACCAGCAATACATTTTATATAAATTACCAACAATACACACATACTAACAAATTATAGTGACTTCACTCAAATCTGTTTAAAATATTACCAAACAACCAACATAAAGAAAGAATTTCATAACATTAATCCATATAATATCCTACAAATTCTTGTATCAAGCTGTATTCCAAAATATAACTTCAACAAAACTACAACATAAAACGCACGACCACCTCTAGTGATTACGCCCACACAAACATGTATATGCACAAAAGCTGAGTATCATCTACTATGTATTCAACTGTGAAGGCAGAAAAACACATATCGTATTATTATTACTTCCAAGCTTCCAAGAAAATTAAATGACACATAATAAGTTGATATGTCGCTGAACAGACAAATCAATCAATCTTTCTCGAGTAGGACTTCTCAATTTAGACACGTTATTAATTTCACTGCTTAAGAAATTAAAAAAATAGGGATACCAACTCAAATACATGTACCCACTACAAATAAAATTTATAGTAATATCAAATGCATAGATATATAATATGTGTGTGTGTGTGTTTGTATAAGTATAAAAAGAAAACAAAATGTAATTGAATTGTACTAATTAATTATAAAGAGAAAAATATAATTGCCTAACTACTCTCCTCGTTTTGAATTTCAGTGTTTTTACCCGGGTCCAAATTCTGGCAAAATATCGAACTGCCAACTATGTGGTGTGTTTGTCTTATCTGGTTTTCGCACATCTGCACGTCTACAGTGCCTCTCTCAACTGAGAAAAACACTGGTGTTATATGGCACTCCCAGACCAACGCTGACTACTGGCTAAAATCTGCCCAGTATTGTTTTCATTATTTCACATGATCCCAACACTCCTATGGCTGCACCACATGCCGAGAGGAGAGGTCCGGTGTCCTTCAACAAATCTAACCACCTCCCTGGAACTCAGCAATTAGCACCTGAAGGGTCCCCGAGTCATTCCTGCAATCTTTCGTCATGTGGTTAATACTATTGCATCTAAGGCACTTTGTGACATAAACATCTATACTTTGCATTGGCCAGGTCGCTATTGCCACCATGTCTTACATAATCACCCGTCAATAGACAGTGTGCCCATCCTAGACAAAGCATGAAGAGTCCGCTTTACATTGCCTGGCAACCCATGCACAAATGCACAAACCAGCATACGGTCAATCATCAAGAATGAGAGTTTCTTCCATTCAACCAGGTATCCATCCATGGATTTGTCACACTGCAGGTGCCACTCATTGAACTGGTCATAAACCATAAACGAATCGATAGCAACGGCTGTAACTAAGGCAGTCTTTATCTGGTCAACATCAGATTTTGCTTTGTTATCCAGTTGTTGATAAACTACATATGCTCAGCCTGTAAGTCACAAAGGTATCATGTGTTCCACAGGTTTGACTCCATATAGCCTGCAAGTGAGTTCCAGCTTTTCTATCCATTCAAGCAGCAGACCAAATGCCAATCCATCAAACTCAGGAATCAACTTTAAATTGGATTTGGAGTCTGCCATTGTCCGTCAATTGCCAAAATAGCTTATGTTTCTCTTATCTGGTTTTTGCATGTCCACATATCAAGAGCACCTTTTCCACGACTGAGAAAAAAAACTGGTGTTATATAGCTCTACCAGACACACACTGACTATTGGCTAATACCTGCCCAGTATCATTCATATGCAAATAGTCAGCACCACCTACTCTAAGTGGAAGGTCTTGTCTTCTCTCAACAGCCCATTGTGGAAGGGGACGCAACTCCTCGTGCTTACAGCACTATACAACCAACTCAGAGTTTTTTAGTGGGCTGACCCAATTCTGTTACATGTGGTCCGTCCAAAGTCATTGTTGCGAAGAGCAAAACCAGTGTGGAATTGTATGTCTCTGCTTGAAAAAGACAACACCAAGGAAAAGGAATATGTAAGCATATATGGAAAATATTAACAGAAATGCATGCATGTAACTGAATTGTGCTAAATTATTATATAAAGCAAAAAAAAAAAAAAAAATCATTTTGTCCAACCTACTCTGTTTGTTTATAATCAACCAAATGATTCCACAACAGATCTGGGTTGCACTGAAATAATAGATTAAAATGAAAATCAGCAGGAACTGATTCAAAGCTCCTAAATCAAGGGATTCCTCCCATCAAGCATTGGATGTCAAGGGTGGGGAGTGCTATGTCTGTGTGTTACTGAAAACAATGATTTCAATCTTTTTAACATTCTTTTATGAAAGATTTGGAAATCTCACTTGAAGAAAAATATGCAAGGATGATATGAAGGGGGGAAAAAATGACAGTTTGATAGAAAAATGGATTGCATGCAAGGGACAGACTTGAAAAGCAAAATACGTTGAAAGATGTAAAAATCCCGAAGCAATTTCAAGAAAAAGAAAATTACCCATATTTTTTTGTAATCATTTTACCTCAAGCAACTTGAGATTGCTATTAGTATGCAGGGGGTTACAGAGAGTGAAAGTGAGAAAAAAAAAGACTGAGTATAGGGAGGATTAAGGAAACGACAAAAGATGAACGGGATTCAAGAAGATAGAAGATGGTGATTGATGTTGCATTTAAGTTTTTGAAGATTGTATTTATCAGGGAAGCAAGTAAACAGAAGTGAGTCCCACAGGTGGGAGGTGCTAGAAAAGAAGCTGTTGGAGTAGGAGTGGCAGTTGCATTTAACTATTTCAACATTAAAAGGATGGGACCTAAATGCCAATCTAGTAGCATGCTTAAATCCATATAGTCAGAGCACCAGGGAAAGAAGCTCGTCAAAGCAGTTGCCGTGAAAATATTTATAGAAAAGACAGAGAGAAGTTATGCCACATCAGTTTGAAAGTGACAGAAGTCAAGATGCCCAGTCAGGATCGATTACATTGCAGATCCTTCTTTGGATTTTGTCAAGAACCTTGAGATGAGCAGCAGGATCACCAAACCAGATATGGCAGCAGTGTTCAATGCACGGGTGAATGGTAGATTTGTAATGCGCAAGATGGACCAGGTTTCCTGGCATTACACAGTGATCCAACTTCCCTTGCAGTCAAAGCAGTTATTGATTTGATGTAGTCACTCAACTTCAAGTCGGTTGAAAACGTGCGGCCAAGAAGACTCAGTATGTTGCTCTCCAGGAGTCTAGTGTCAGATGTCTGCAAGTGTCTACATTAAGAACAATTCAGGAGACACGTATATGACATAATTATATTAACTGGTTATGAAAAGAGGAGAAAAAATTCTGTTAAACTTCTCATCCTTATCCAGAGATGATCAGTTTTATTAAAATGACTTGGATTTTATCAAGAATCCCTAAATACATAGCAGAAGCAGCAGATCAACATTCAAAGCATGGACAAATGGTAGACTTATAAATATGTAAGATAGATTCTGGTGAGAAAAATTGTTGAGCACAACACAGTGAACTAACTTACCTCGCTGCAGATCTAACAAGTGATTCAATATAATCATTCCACTTCATGTCAGCAGTAAAGAGTGTTGTAGCCTTATGCCTGATACAGTAAGATTCAGAAATGTTAATATAATTATGCCTTTATTTGTGGGCCGAAAGAAAGATGTAGCCTCATCTACGACATTAGAATACATCGAATACTAATAAAGACCAGACTAATTAAGACTATCTACAGCTAGAATGCAAAAATAAAAACATTGTCCAAAAGTATTAATAATTGGTAATGATTCATGTAAACATTAAAAAATATTTACATTTAATACTCTAAAACTATTACGTCTACAATTAGTAGGTAGAAAGAAACTGATGTAGTCAAAAAGAAATAATTGGTAATGATTCATCTAAGAAAACAGATGACTATTACAACCAACAGCACAAGATACAGAAACATTAAGACTATTACGTCTACTATTAATAGGTAAAAAGCATTGCAAATAGAAGAATTCTAATACTAGAAATCCAGACCAATTAAGACTACTACATCTACTATTAGTATACAAAAATAGTCAAAAAGCAATAATAATTGACAATGATTCATCTGATAAATTACAAGACTACTACATCCGATACCAAACGATTATGATACGTTAAGACTATTACGTCTACTATTAACAGGTAAAAAGCATGTGAAATAGAACAATTCTAATACTAGAAATCCCAGACCGATTAAGACCACTAGAAATGTGGCTGAAGACAAGATGCCAGGTCAAGTTAGGACCAATAACATAGCAGATTCCTCTTTGGATTTTATCAAGAACCTCTAACTACATAGCATAGGCAACATAAACACCTGACCACCTGTGGCAGTCATATTTAATGCCTGTACAAATGGTAGACTTATAAATGTGTAAGATAGATTCCAGTGAGAAATATTGTTGAACACGACACAGTGAACTTACCCAGCAGTAATCTAGCAATTGATAGAATAAAATCAAAATGATTCAAGAAGTTGCATTTAGTCACTCACCTGCAATAATACAAAAAGATCTAGATGAGTGACTGTTCAAGACAACTTTCATTTTATGATTTGATAAAGACTGGATCAGTTAAAAAAATTCATTCAGAAATACCTTTCAACTTGTGAAAGACCAGCATGCTAAATCCTGTCAAAGGCCTTTGAGATAGCCAAAGCAACAGCCTGAACTTTGCCATACATATCTAAAGCATGATAAACGCTTTCAGCAATAATCGTTTATACATGAGTAGTTGACCTAGAGAAGTAAAAACCATGCTGTTTATTTGACAGAAGACCCTGCAATTTGTGATGCTAAATCAATTCAGAGTTGAGTAGAGTTGTCACCCTATTAACTTCTAGTACTATGCCCCCAGAAAAATCAGACAGTTCACATGAGTTCTTAAAGCATGGCAGAATGAATCTAATTATACTGACCCCAAAAAATAAGAAAATAAAAAATGCACAAACATGCACACCACCATCACACCAACAAAAATGATAGACATCTTCACTTTTGAGCATAAAAATTGTTATATAGGAATAAAGTGTCGCTGCCGACACTTGAGTTTGAACATAGATCACCAGTGAGCAAACATAGGCGATCTCATTATTGAATTAAGTAAACCACGTGACCATAAAGAAAATGCATATGTGTAGGAAGTCACATGACATCTAGATGGATCACTAGTTCTAGTCTATCTTCTATACCATACAGATTTCTATCCGCTATTACTATACAGACCACCATTGCTATTCTATCCTCTATTATTATACGGATCACTATTTCTATTCTATCCTCTATTACTATTTGGATCACCATTTCTATTCTATCCTCTATTACTATTTGGATCACCATTTCTATTCTATCCTCTATTACTATTTGGATCACCATTTCTATTCTATCCTCTATTACTATACGGATCACTATTTCTATTCTATCCTCTATTACTATACGGATCACCATTTCTATTCTATCCTCTATTACTATACGGATCACCATTTCTATTCTATCCTCTATTACTATACGGATCACCATTTCTATTCTATCCTCTATTACTATACAGACCACATTTCTCTATTCACATCACAATATAGTGGTTACTTCCAAGTGAGTATTATCAAGCAAGTACTATTAGTGCAAGTGCTATTCAAAGGCATCTGACACCAGTATTGGTTTGGTTTGTTTTACGGCATATCAACCTCAATAGGTCATTTAATGCTAACAACTTTCTTTTTTTTTCCTGGTAATATTTTTGTTTTGTTAAAATCTATTTCTGTTAATATTTTTTTCCTCAAAAATGTATAGCTGGTAATATTATTTTTTCAAAAACGTATAGCTGGTAATATTATTTTTCAAAAACATATATCTGGTAATATTATTTTTCCAAAAACGTATAGCTGGTAATATTATTTTTCAAAAACATATATCCGGCAACACTATTCTTTCAAAAACGTATAGCTGGTAATATTATTTTTTCAGAAATGTACAGCTGGCAACATTATTTTTTAAAAAACGTGTTATCAGAGGCCTTGCTGTTGGACATAGTTTATCGTCATACTCAGGATGCAGATGTAGTTTATCATCATACCCAGGACGTGACACCAGTACTGTTCAACGGCATACTATAGTTGTATCTGCAATTACAAAGTCTACTACAACGAGCATGATGAAAGTGACAACAATGAGTATTCTTGGCATTACACAAGTGGCAACGAGTGTTCGTTGACATCACAAAAAAATTTGATTGATTTGTTTTTTTATGACTTATCAACCTTTTGTTGGTTACCTAAGGACAGAAAACATTTTTTTTAGATTATTAACAATTTTTCAGAAGATAATGATTTACTGATAAAAGTCCTACCCATTGACCTATATCTGGGGAGAGAAGTGTTGGATTGAAATTTTCCAAGGGGTTTTTACACATAAGCAAATATAACAAAACCCATCTGGATTTGAAACTTGGCACTCTGATTTCCAATTCCGAGTCGTTATCCATTATACCACACAGCAATGTGCAAAAATATACCCCCTGTATAGTGTCGTATTCCACCTGGGTGTTTTCCTCTTCACACTGTTTTTAGCTGAAACACTCTGAGGTGACTGAAAAGCTGACAACTCTCCAATTCCCAAGGTCCTCAATCAACATTCACAGTCGAGGAAGCGTTAAGAGAATTGTCTATCAATTTGCTAAGAGTCTCCTACCAAGTTTATTCCTGGGAGAGAGAGAGAAAGAGTGTGACCGCATGAGAGAAAAGAAGACAAAGACTGACCAAAAAGGAAAACATTATTCGAAGCCAACCAGAAAATAAGATGCCCTACTCAGGGAAACTCTGCAATCTGAAAAGAGTTATTAAAAATAAAAATCTCGTTATTAGTGTCCCTATTTTAGTTTATTACAAAAACACCAATGTCTTGCAAACACTAATTTACTAGACGAGAGAATGCCATGATATTCTAAGTATTATTTTATATTGGCATGGAGGCTATGCAAAATGACAAGATTATTTATGTATCAGCATTTCTGCTAAGTATTATAAGTGTCATTCATCGTCCTTCTGTTTACTAGCTGTCCACTGTGAAAAGCACTGCAGACACCCAACCGATACGCAATGCACCTCATGTCAGTGGAATTAAATGATGATCTATAGTACAAGTTCAATACCAGTCGATTTGCTGATGGAAAGATAATCAAATTTCAAATCCAAATTCTTTGTTTCTTCTTCAAAATGCCATGTGCCTTTGTTACAAAATATAATCAGCTTAAATACAAAAATCATTTATTGAACTAATGATACTAGTTTGGTACATGTCACTTTGCTGATGGTAAGAGGATCAAATTTCAAATTTAAATTCTCTGTCCATTTAAAATACTACATTTATTAGAAATATATATTTAGTTTAAATAGAAAAATCATTAATTTGAACCTGCATTTAGGATACTAATTTAGTACATGTCACTTCACTGATGGCAAAGTGAGCAAATTTCAAATCTAAATTGTCCAGTTAGAATACACCATTTATTAGAAAATACATTCAGTTTAAATAAAGAAATCATTCATTTGAACCAACATTTATGATACTAGTTTGGTTCATGTCACTTTGCTGATGACTAGAGGATCAAATTTCAAATCTAAAGTGTTTGTCCAGTTAAAAGATTGTGTTTATTTGAAAATATATTCAGCTTAAATACAGAAGTCATTTATTTGAACCAGCATTTATTGTCCTCATCTTTATTGACATATTCACAAGGTTTCAGCTGTTGTATGCCCCAGCCTTCTTCAGGTGATATACACTGATATTTCAAACCAAACCCTTTATTTAGTCCACAGGGGAAAATTGCTCTAGTTCCACGTGCCATGCCTTTTCTGGATAACTCATTTTCAGTTAATTCCCTTCAGTAACTAAGCTCTCCAAGTTTTTGTTCCCTCTGCTGTGGCCAGGTATTGAACTCAAAAGTCTTTGGGCTAAGTCACTCAATTACTTCAACCAATGCTTTTATCCATGGGGCCACAATCTACCACAGTGTGGTTAAATGGGTTCTAATGGAGCTGTATATTTATGTTATTTTTGCCAAATATTTTGTACAAAAACCAAATGCATGTCAACTACAAACAAGATAAATCTTCACTTAGAAATATCATAAAGAAATACACTACCCCAATTGACCTGAACAAAAAAAATCAAGTTAATTATCTACTACAAAAAATTTAAAACAGCTAACCTCAAAAATAACAACACACCAGCAAAATCAAAATTACAACAAAAGGACATTATGAGTTCAAATACCAATTAAGGAAGAGTGTTCCTGATCAATCTAAATTCATAAATAATTACATCGGTCACACTACTACATTCCTATCAGATGCCTTACGTTACACCAATCCAACCACAGCTCCATTAGAACCCATTTAAACACACACACAGATTTACCAGACTCCATCCAAAACATACTAGTAGAAAATACAAGCATAATAACATCATCCACATGTAAAAAAAAGATTAAAAATAATGGAAGCCTTAATAATAAAAAAGAAAAAGCCAACATTCAATAATATTAACTACGAACATGGCGATAATGTGCTGCATTCAGAAAATAGAACATCGCTATAACTCTAGAAACAAAAACACAACCCATACACCCAGTTAAAAAGCAAAATTAAAATCATCCTCAATGATGGCTGAAAGTATAGCTGAAAGTGCTCAGAACTATAGAACATTTGGACAGTTTCTACACACTACTCTGTGTCCAGAAAAGAAAACACTTGTTCAAGCACAAGAAAAATTAAATAAAAACTTAATGAAGGATTGCTGCCTAAATACATAATGTATTGTGTATTTAGGCAGCAATCCTTAATTTATACAAGGTACTTGTTCGTCGTCTTCAATGAAGCATGTATAAATGAAGGACTGCTGCCTAAATACACAATACATTATGTATTTAGGCAGCAATCGTTCATTTATACATGCAGTAAAAGGACAATATGAACAAGCTCAAAATGAAAAACTTACTTTAGCCAACATGTTTTGTACTCTCAGAGGATGAAATGCGTTGGATAAGGTAAGTTTTCCTTTTGTCTTTATTCATATATATTTATATATGAATGTCATTCGCTGTCGACTCAACAAGATACAGATTCTTTTTTCAAATTTGGTACACTTATAGAGTTCATAATATGAATTGAATGGTGCCTATCTTCTATCTCTAGGTCAAAGCCTTCCAGAGATACAACATTTTGACCTTTGCCAAAAAGGTGAATTACAACTGTTTTTTTGTTTTTTTTTTTTCAAGTTTTTGATGTTTGACTGGTGATTCACCAAGAAGTTGCAATTCATTTTCAATATCTACAAAAATGCTAGAAGGCTGTGGCTGGTCTTCAGCTGATGTTGAGTTGAGTTTTTTTTTTCACATTGACTTAATAAATATTTTACTACTTTTATAACCAGCACATATTTTGACTTACCAAAAAGTTAAATTGAAATAAAGTAATCATGGTTTAGATATCAGACAGAATTATGCGGTTGTAAAAACAATGGGTTTGCTTGTAACTTTTAATCATATATATATATAAAAAGAAAACTAAAAAATTGCTTTATACATTTATTTAATGTACCATGTCAATTGTCAACAAAAATTTGTTAACCATTAACATCATTTGTTGCATATTTTCGTATGTTATCTTAACATTAATTCATGGTACTTTTTAAATAATTATTTTCATTATGTCACTTCATCATATAAAAATCTATTTGTATAATAAAAATGTAAACAAAACCAAAAATAAGGTTATTTATTTTCTACCGAATTGTTCAACATTTAACCACAAATAACACAAATTCTGTTTATCTTATGATCATAGTTCTTATGTGAATATTAACCAGCATTCAAAGAGCTTTTTAAAGATATACAGATTGACAATACTGGGGAATATGAAAATGTTAACATATAGAAGCAAAAACCAAAATGCACCATTTTGAATTTGACCCAACTCAAAAACTTGTAACTCAGGCCAAATCAAAAGTTGACCACAAAATAATGTATATATCTTGCCATAAGGCAGACAAATTGTTTGAATTTTTTTTTTAAATTTAAGATACATTTTTTTAAGAAATTAATGGTCAATGTTTAAGGTCAAGTTCAAATTTTATTTGACCTTTAAACAAAAAAAATAAATAGATCAGCTTTCAGATCTATCTACGTACTTTAAAATGGTATATAATTTGGCTTTGTAAGTGAAAAAATAACTGAAACATTGATATTTAAACTTTGGGACTATTTTCCAAAATTCACCTTTTTGCCAAGGTGAATATCTTGGAAACCCTTTGACTGAGAGATATAAAATCGGCACCATTCAGTTCATATTATGATGGTCTATAAGTGCAGCAAATTTTTTTTAAAAAGCTGTCTTTAATGGTCAGACCTTATTGCTTTGACACAGAAGTGTGTGTGTGTGTATATATATATATATATATATATATATATATGAATAAAGACAAAAGCAAAACATATTAGCCAACGTGTTTCATCTTTTGAGGGTACAAAACGTGTCGGCTAAAGTAAGTTTTCCTTTTGAGTCTATTCATATTGTCCTTTTACAGATAAACTGTATATTATATATATATATATATATATATATATATATATATGACAAAGTGGGATAAGTTTTCTTGTGATACATTTTGTCCTTTCGTACTTCGGCAGACTAAATTTGTTATGTTGGTGCAACTACACATGTTCACAAACCAGGGATGCTGGGAATTTTTTATTTTTTTTGTCTAACTGATAAAAAAAAAAAATTCCCAGTATGCCTCATTCATGCACATGTGTAGTTGCACCAACATAACAATTTTAGTCTGATGAAGTCCTGAAGAACGAAATGCAACACAAGAGAATTTGTTACACATTGTCATACATTTTTCTCCAGTATTGTTCTTGATATATAAAAATATATATATACATATACACACACACAAAGTTGAATAGCTGAAATAGCAAAGTCTTGACAGCACAAGTACAATTCTTAATAATAAACTTGATAAATATAATTCCATGATTATTCAATTATTATAGAATGTTATTTGTCCAGTTTAATATTAAGAAAGTTCTGAAGACAAACAAATTTCAGAAGCTCTTGATTATTCTATTGTTTTTTTTAAGTACAATGTAATTGTAAAACTGTTGAAATGTTGCCACCATTTTTTTATTTTTTTATTTTAATTGTACAATTATCCAAGTTTAAAATATAAAATGATGGGAATAAAAGTAAGCTTCTTTCATACTTTTCTCACTTGCATCTTGTCTTCTTCTTCCCTTACAAATGCTCTTGTCTTGAAACAAAGCCAAGTGAGAATTAATTCAATTGCCGGAATGTATTTTTTTTTTTTTTTTTTTTCTTTTAAATTTTGCAAAAAGGTCATAGTAATCAATTACTGGATCATTTCATCATGAAATACTTACAGATGACCTGACAGAATTGTGAGAGAAAAGAATTAAATCCTGCCCGGGTTTTATTATTTTCTGACCTTTTTCTTGGGTAATTTTTTTTTTTTTTTTTGTTATGATCATTACCAACCATTATTTTGCACAGATCAGCACAATTGGTACAAATAAAATAAAAAATACTGACTGAAAATAAATTATAAAGTTAACTATAATAATATTCCTAAAAATACTAAGAGAGTTTTATATCTAAAAGAGACACCAAAAGCCTCTATCTTGTGCAAAAAAATATCAAGGCCCAGCAGCATTTTGTCCAGGGTCAGAAACACGGAAATATCATTCTTTATGATCAACCCAAAAAATTGATTGATTTGTATTTTATGGCTTATCAACCTCATTCACTTCAGAATTGTTGGTTATTCCAACTTGATTTTGCCAAGACCCCACTATGTGGCATTGCTAAACAGCTTTAAAAATGGGACACTTCCTGTTTTTTTCCTCTTTCTTCCTTCTTTCCTTTCAGGATATAGTAGTCGTAACACTAGCACAGGACTTGTTCTCAGCTATAAGAAATCTTTCCTTGGTTGACTGAACTATTTCATGCCATACACACACAATTCCTAATTGCAAAAATTTAATTGTCTTTCAGCTAGTTTTGCATGCATAGAAGTATATTTTATTTTTTGTTATTCCTTTATTAACTATATGTAAAGTGCATGAAAATTGCAAGTGATCAGGATGTTTAGCAAGATGTCTTTACTTAAATTCTAATTCCAGCAATCTATCACACACATCTTGCAAAGTATCTGTCTATATTTCTGAGATGAGGTATTATGTACACTATTTACATTATTTGGACTATTGTCCTCAGTTTTTGTTGCCATATTTATTACAACGTTTCAGCCGTTGTATGCTCCAATTGGTTGGAATGTCAAACTGAACCCTTTATTTCGCTCACTGGGGTAGACTGTTCTAATTCCACATGCAATGTTTAATGGACGTCAGCTATCTCTCCAAGTTCTCCACTGGGTATTGAACTCCCACTCTTTGGGTCCTGTCAGTGGATCTATCCAATGCCTTTATCCACTGTGCCAGATGTCCTTGAAGACATCTGTGTATGAATTTCTGGGTATTATAAACGATAATGTAATCAGCCACATTTTTTTACCAGTGCTCATATTGCAAATTTTGCTGTTATCATTGCATGTTTTTACCAGAGATCATATTGCAATTTTTGTTGTTATTATCGCTTTTCTCTGGCACTCCTTATTACTGGTTCCCATATTGTATTCATTTCTATGCTTGGTCGGCTCAGGAGATTTTTGTGGCCTAGCATATGTGCTGATTCCTTAAGTTTGGCATCTTGCTAAGCATAGTGATCTTCACAGTTGTTGATAACAACTGTAGCAACAGTTGAATGTATAAAAAAATAACATTTTTAATCCTGATGTGAAACATCTCAGTTGGAAAGACAATATAAAAAGTTAAATAGACAGACCTTGTTTGTATGAATTGATGTCTTCTTACTTCCTAAATATACCTCATATATATATATATATATATATATATATATATATATATATATATGTGTGTGTGTACACTAGATTAAAAGCCAACCTATTAGAGGTGGCATTTAAGCTAGCTTCTGTGGAGGGCTCTTGATTAGGCCTTCTTCACAATAGGTTAGGAGGAGTAGATGTGATAGGCAACAATAAACAGAAGAACTCAAATTTGATCACTGCATTTAAGTATTCCATAAATATTTAACCTTACATTTTAAAAGCTCAACAAAGGATATGAGCTATTGAGAGTTTTGTCCCTTTAATTGAAAAAATGTAACACACTGATACACTGAGATTGGCAATTATTATATAGAAAGAGCTGCGATAAAGAGAGTTGTGTCACTAAAAATGTATGACACACTGACATTGGCATTTGTTATATATATATATATATATATATATACACCCAAGTTTAGGATTGGTATATACGGAGTGAAATCCAATAATTTCAATGAAAATATAAATTAAATAGCATATATATCTTTTATTTTTATTTTTATATTTTTTCTCCTTGGTAATTCTACAATTTAAAACTTAATAGAGATCTGATTTAGATTTCTAAATAGGTAATTTTAATTTTTTAATTTTTTACTTTTAATTTTAATTTCAAATTTTATAAATCTTTTAATATCTAGATAACCTTGCTTAGTTGTCAAATTTTTCGAATCATCCTATACTTGTTTTTTGATTGGCCACTCTAGCTTATGTAACAGCGTTTACTCTTAGCTAAGGATCGTTGATTAATTTGAAACTTTTAAAACCATTTATTCTATATTATCACTTGACAAGACACAAGAAGTGTTGAAACAAAATGGCTACTTTTGTCGTGATTTTATAACATATTTATGTTGTAATATTCAAATAAATAATTATATATATATATATATATATATATATATATATATATATATATATATATATATATCTCAATAGAGAGATAATAATGTTTTTAGATATTTTTTATATGTAATATTTATAATACATGTATTTTTACAGAGAATTATCAAATTAAATTATTTAATTATTAAAATTGTTTTACTTACATGTGGGTTTTCAGAAAAAATCATTTTACTTTAGCTGGATTTGCTTTTAGCTTTACAAAAAGTTTTTAAATGTTTATTCAGTTACCACGGGCAGACGGTTAAGTTCAGAATAAATGAAAGAAATTACATGGTGTGACCGATTTCATCTGTCGCTTGTGTTAAAGGAAATATGACATCTATTTTGAAGAATGTACCTCTACCTTATGTAATGAATTGAGTTTTGGTTTAAATTTACTGATAAAAAATGTTTCTTTGCCAATGTGTTTTGTTTGGTGGTTTTGTAGTTCCATTGGTAGAATGGGAAGATTAACGTTTGGCAGATTTTGTCCTCTGAATTCCTCTATAAGTTGGCTAAGGGGTATTTTTCTAGTGTGGGGATCCATAATTTGTTGGTGATGAACTGCCAGTTTGACCAATGTAATTCTCATGGCAACCATTGCATGTTATAATGTATATTAGGTTCTAAGAATTGCATGAGAAATTATTACATAAATTAGGAGTATTCAGGTTCAATTCCTTGCAGAGAGCACATTTTCTTTAAGATTTCTCAAATCCATATAGCAACAGACATGATACACTCATTTTAAAATAAAAATGTGGTATCTATTTCAACCACTATTATAATAGTTTGAAGTAATGTCCAATTAAAAATAAATTCATTAATTCTCTCTCTCTCTATATATATATATATATATATATATATATATATATTATGTACATGTGTACACACAAACGGTCTGATGATGCTTCAGGCATGAAACTGACAGTCACTATGCAGTGTGTTGGTTTCATTGTCCATGCTATATCCAAAAATACTATCCCTGGTATTGAAGTCTTCCTACATAAATATGGAACATTTTAAACACACACATACAAGTGTGTGCACATATACACCTGTATGTAAAGTAAAAAAGAAAAAAAAAGGAAAAGTTAACAATGCAAATGTCATTAATCTTTCTGCTTCTAACTTAGAAATTAATGCATCGATAATGTTATAAATATTCACCAAGGATAAACAGAAACCGGGCTGATTAATATTTAACACAGCCACTTTTAGCAACATCCAACTGTTCAATCCAAGTAATTGAATCACTCAGTTTTGAAAATGAAGACAGCAAAAAAAAAAAAAAAACAGCAAAAAAAAAAAAAAAAAAGACAGCAAAAAAAAAAAAAGACAGCAAAAAAAAAAGAAGACAGAAAAAAAAAAGAGAGAGAAAAAAAAAAAGAGACAGAAAAAAAAAAGGGCCAGGAAAAAAAAAAAAAAAAAAAAAAAAAAAAAGAGACAGAAAAAAATGATAGGAATCCCACTGAGGCTGAACAGCATTCCACAATGTTTGGGAGAGAGTTTTCTACCTCTTAGTTTTGATTGTCTAACTCCAAACATTCTCAGCTTGGGTCCAACTCTTGTGATCATCCAGTGAGAACATCTTTTCAAAGCCATTTTCTGTGAGCCTGTTTATGGTGGCTCTAGCAGTGTACATTATTCTGCTAGAACACAGAATTTCTCTCAGCAGTGTACATTATTCTGCTAGAACACAGAATTTCTATCAGAATGGAATCTCAAAACAAAAGGAGAATCCCAAATATACTGGTATTTTTCTCACCATCTTGATGATATATTTTCTAACATCACTGACCAACTCAAAAATCCTTTCACTTCTGAAGATTACTTGAGAAAGATAGTTTTTAGAGCTCTGGATAAAGTAATACCAGTCCCTCATTCTCAGTCAGTCAAAAACACTTGTGTGTTTAACCTTTAGCACTTTGCATCATTAATATTACATTCCTTTCCACTGCATTCTTTTTCAAGTCCTCTCAATTGCAGTATCCTTATTGTTAATTTCACTCAAAGTTGCTTTCTGTTGCCATAGCAGGATATGACAACACAACTATCAAATTCAGGAGTCAGAGTCACCTTCAGTGGCAGAATAAACTTTTTGTACAGCAAATGATGTCACATTCAGTGTGTTAAAGTTAAGAGAAAAGTATCAAGAATTTAAACAAAGTTTTTTTTTTTATCTAGAAGGGGCACCAAAAAACCCCTATCTGGTGTGTTGCGGAAACAAAGAATGGGTAACCTGGAAGTTGTCACTGCTGAAGAGGTTAATTTCTTCTTCGCCTCAGCAAACATAAATTCAAGGTAAAAGAATACATCCTATTTTGGGTAAATAAATGTATAATTTATTTACATATATACAAAGCCATCATACTACCCATTGCTGTTGTAAAAATGCAAACAAGAAAGAAAGAGAAAGAATGTTGGTCAGGCTGTCGGCTGGTGTTTTGTGAAGACGGCGGTGTCGAAGGATTGTTGACATCTCAACCGGGTCGGTCGGTCGGTCGGTCTCTCCCCCCCCCCTTCCAGCATTGAATCAGAGAATTTATATTTGTCATATCAGCTCCAAATCACAGTCTGGGTCTTTTAGCAGGAGTTATTTTCTACTGGCCAATATAGAAAGGTCAATACCAAAAACATGTGTCAAGCCATGATGTGCAGAGACGCATTTTCACATTTTATGACTTTTCATCCTTTTGCCAGTTATTTAAAACTAAATGTTTTGAGATTGTAATAATTTTTAGGAGATAATAATAAATTTAAACCACCATTGATACTATAAACATGAAAAGAGAAACCACTGACACCATAATGCCTTCAATTATATTTCTAGTTCAAACTACCATCATAATAATTGCAATTATTGTTATTACCATTCCACCACCATTACTAATCACTTCTATCACTTTACAATATCTATTTGCTACTACAATTGTTATTATCATCACCCACTCCCCGACCACCACCACATCACAATTACTATATTAGTCCACAATTACCATTAAGGTATCAGCCCACAATTATAATTACTTCTCTCTCCCCCAGCAAAATTAATACCACCACATAAATACTAATAAGTATTACAAATTGGAATTTCTACCATTTACATATGTGCAATCACCAAAAACAAACAAATAACCGGCTTTAAAATAATAACAAAACAGTCTTAAAAAATTAAAAATAGCAATTTTTACCTATCATAGTCTTACACAGACCCCATAAGTATATACGTGCGTGCGAGAAAATATTATTCAGCGAACAAAAATAGAAAAACAGTCTGTGTGCTGATAGTGCAACAATCAAAAAAATATTTGCTACACAATCCAATATTGAATACAGCGACCAAATGTGTACATATGTACACAACAACACATATATACGTATATATGCCAAGTCCCATGCTGTTCACATATGTTTATGTTTGTGTGAGTTCCGGTGGATAAGCGTGCATGTGTGTGTGTCTGCGTATGTCAATGCGTGTACGGGCATGTATGTATGTATGTTTGCGTAAGTATGAGTGGCATCCCAACAACAATTTTTCCTCCCACTTCCATAAAAACACCAATATACGCAACCATATATAAATCCAAAATTTAAAAATTAATCAGTTTGTCTGACGATTGCAAAAGCGTGAAACCCAGAGTCACAAACTCACATCAATCTAACTATATATATATATATATATATATATATATATATATATATATAGCTTAATGAGAAGCCACGTATACTTTCTTGATATGTATATAATATATGGATAAAATAACTGAAAAAATATGTCCTAATAGTGGATATATTGGCGAACCTGGAACTAATTTTAGATTTTGTTTCAACAACCACAAACAAGACATACATCAAAACAATCCGTATTCCCCCATAGCTGAACACTTTAAACAATCAGGACACTCATTAGACAACTGTAAATGTATATTAATAGACTCAGACTTTAGTACAACATACACAAGAAAAAAATAGAAATACTGGATTTTAAAATTAGACACATATAAACTAGGGTTAAACAAAGACTTGGGTATTTTAAATCTGTATAAATATTTCAATAGTTAAAAAATTTCTTTAGATATAGTTAAAAAAACCTATTTAAACAACATCTAAAATACTATAGTTAGATTTACGTTAAAAAATTCAAACACAGTTGCATTCCACATCACGTGACATCCGCGTCTAACGATGGACGCTGTAAAGTGTAAACAAACTGCCAAATACAGTAATTCAATTAATTTCTGAGGAAGGACCGAGGTGGTCTGAAATATTAAATATATATAAAAACATAGAAATAAATACTTTTGCAAAAAAAACACCCAATTTTTTTTCAGTTATTTTATCTATATATATATATATATATATATATATATATATATATATATATATATATATATATATATATATATATGTATGTATGTATGTATGTATGTATGACTTTGAAAATGACAGAACACATTGTTTTAAAGTGACTTTTTTTCATCATCTTTGGAATAACAATTAAAACAGTGAAATTGTAAAAGGAAGATATAGGGTGGGGGGTAAATAAGGAGCCATAACTAAAATAAATTTATTACTAAAAACAAACAAATCGGTGTAGCATAAAAAAGATTTACTCATGACCCACCCATGAGACACAGAGAATGAAGAAAATTCTCCTTCTGCCTACACAAAGTCAGTTGATGAAGCTTGATGTAAACAGTTTGTGAAAACTGTAAATGCTTAACCAAGTTCTGTGCAGTTTCCTGAATGCTCCATCAATATATTCAGATAATTTAACCACCACAGAGAAACTTCGCTGCATGGCTGATGCTCGATTCCAGGATAGTACGTCAACTGTGTCTTCTTGGCCTCACATTTTCAATTAACTTGAAATGGAACAAATACATTGAATCAATAGCTGCATCTACTGCAAGGAAAGTTGGTTCATTGTGTTGTGCCAGAAGGTTTTTTTCTATCTTGAACATTTACAAATCTACCATTCATCCGTGCATTGAATACTGTTGCCATATCTGGTCTGGTGCTGCTGCAAATCATCTCAAGGTTCTTTACAAAATCCAAAGAAGAATTTGCAATGTAATCGATCCTAATTTGGCATCTTGTCCTCATTCACTTTCTCACAGACGTGATGTGTCTTCCCTCTATCTTTTCTACAAATATTTCCATGGCAACTGCTCTGACGAGCATTTTTCCCCTGGAGCCCTAACTACGTGAATACAAACATGCTACTAGATTGGCATCTAGGTCCCACCCTTTTACTGTTGAAATAGTTAAATGTAACTGCCACTTCTACCCCAACAGTTTTTTGTTTTTTTTAACTTCCTGAGTGTGAAACTCCTTTCCACTTATTTGATTCCCTGATAACTACAATCTTCAAAAATTTAAATGCAACGTCAACTGCCATCTTCTGTTGACTTGAACCCTGTTCATCTTTTATCCTTTCCTCAATACCCTCTATGCCAAGACTTTTCTCTCACATTCACACTCTGCAACACTCTGCATACTAGTAGCATTCTTGACTTGCTTGGGGTGAAATGATTTAAAAAAAAATAGACGAGAGAGAGAGGAGGAGAGAGCATCTCCTCACTTAATGATCAGGTTCTGTTCCAACAAATTGGTTGATAAGTGAGGAGTTATACAAATATTTCAAATTTTCCTGATATCAAGGATATCCAACACCTTTGATAATGTGGCACCATCATATATTTTGAAAAAAACATTACTTTCTTTGCAGAGAAAATGTAGTTTAAAATAAGAGAAAACATGTCTTAACAGTGGTGATGATTGACGGGTGATGGTTTCATAACAGGAGGAGGTAGTCATCCTACAGAAAGATAGAAGTGGCATAATCTCTAGTTTTAAGTGAACTAGCTTATTTACCTTGTAATTTTTAAAGTAAGAAAAACTTTCAGCAATCTAATATTTTTTTTGTGTTTTATTTTATTTTAGTACTTCAGCTTGCACCTTACAGGAAAAATTAAAAATACTAAAAAAATTTTTAAATATAACTGCTGAGTGAGATAAAATTTCATAAGAAAGGTACACAATAATATAATTTTATGTACATTTATAAAACTTTAGGGTATTATTTTTATTTTTTTCAAATTAATGTCTGTCATTACAAAAAAAAAAAAAGCGCTGACTTATGCTATGTTATTTTAGTAGTCTCCCTGACACAAAGAGAAACAAAGTATTTTTTTATAATCAAAAGTTAGAATGTTCTAAAAACGATGAAAAAATTTAATAAAATAAAAAAAATACTTTGGTCTTTCCTCTTAAAAAGTAATGACCCTTTTTATGATAAAATATTTTTTTCATGTTTAAGGCCGTTTTATGATTTTTCAGCGATCTCATGAAGATACTTACTGTATTATATCATACATTACTGGGGGCAGTTTGTAGGGAATTGTCGAGAGAAACCCAGACAAACTTAAGACATGTAAGAGTTATGGCTAAGGGTAGACAGAGTTCGCAAACCTTCGGAAGCACCTTACAGAGGTCTCTTCGAAGTGTTACGTAGAACTGACAAATATTTCGTGATTAAAACAAACAATAACATACATTCAGCAGTATCGATAGATAGGTTAAAACTGCACGTAAAACCTAAAACTAATAAGCAAATAACTGAAAAGCAACCTCATAGCGACAAAATAATAATGGATACAGAAAACATAGAAAAGAATGAGCCCAGTCATACTGAAGTAGGCAGAAAAATGTCTTGGAAGAGAGACAACCAATATCACAATCACTAGACTCCGCTAATAGGCAGGGAGTTTTGAGAGAGACAAACTTATCTCCCTTTGACTAACACTTTAAAAAACTAAAAGTATATAGATAGTCACATGAACTGCCCAAGAGATCGTTAGTGCGAAAGTCTAACACCCTCTTTGGCTCCTCGCAGTCAACCTACAAAGACGTACTTATTCAAGCTCGTGACAATCAACATAAGTACTAAAGATTACCCTTTTTCCAAATATCAAATCTCATACAAAAACACATTCACACCCTGTATGAACATTTCAGATATATACACACACACACACACAATTGCTTTTATATGAAGACTTTTGTGGCTATTTTAAACATTTTTTATATGTTTATATTGTATTGCTATTTGCTTTGGTAGTGAAACCAATAGCACATTTTCTCACGTAACAGAATGTTGTAAGTTTGAGTCGTCATTAAACAAGTTTTTTGAGGAGAGGCTATATATATATATATATATATATATATATATATATATATATATAGGGGTGAAATGATTAATATATATATATATATATAGGGGTGAAATGATTAATATATATATAGGGGTGAAATGATTAATATATATATATATATATATATATATATAGGGGTGAAATGATTAATATATATATATATATAGGGGTGAAATGATTAATATATATATATATAGAGAGGTGAAATGATTAATATATATATATATATATATATAGAGGTGAAATGATTAATATATATATATATATATATATATATAGGGGTGAAATGATTAATATATATATATAGGGGTGAAATGATTAATATATATATATAGGGGTGAAATGATTAATATATATATATATAGGGGTGAAATGATTAATATATATATATATAGGGGTGAAATGATTAATATATATATATATAGGGGTGAAATGATTAATATATATATATATATATATATATATATATATATATATATATATATATATATATATATATATAGGGGTGAAATGATTAATATATATATACACACACACACACACACACACACACACACACAGCTCTTCAACTGAATTAAGCTCACCGAGCCACTGGTGTATTTTGTATAGAAAACGTTAAAATTTCCTTTTCTCTCTGCTGTGCAACAATAGTTGAGGGGTAGGATCTCTGACTGACGCCAAATCAGTCAGGTTTTGATCACAGCTTGAAGCAATCAGACATCTAGCCACCCCAAAGAGATGTGATACAGTGAAACAGTCTGTCTGTGGATGACTATATATATATATATCTCCAAGTATACGATTGGTGTATACAGAATAAATTCCAATAACCAAAAAATACTATTCTTAAAGTGTGCTCAATACAGAGTGGAGCAAATATAATTATTTATTTGAAAATTATAACAAATATGTTATAAAATCACTACAAAAATAGCCATTTTGTTTCAACACTTCTGGTGTCTTATCAAGTGATGGTGTTGAATGTATCAACACTATCACTTGATAAGACACCAGAAGTATTCAACACCATCACTTGATAAGACACCAGAAGTGTTGAAACAAAATGGCTATTTTTGTAGTGATTTTATAACATATTTATGTTATAATTTTCAAATAAATAATTATATATATATATATATATATATATATATATATATATTTTCTGTGATCTAAAATAATATAACAGTCTTTATTACCTTTTCCCAAAATATTGAAATTCATTTTCTGCCTAGTTTTGATACATTTTGCAAAGTATGAAATTCCACATGCACTAAAAGTCACTTAATTGTAGCTATACATGAGAACATTTCTGACAACTGATGATGCAAGGTTCAGAGGTCAAGTCAGCAACAACCAAGCACATTAATTGGTTCCCACTGAAATGAGCTCATTGCTGAAATAGGCAAAGGAAACTGTTACCAATATACTTCCTCTGCTTCAATTTTTCAAGAATCACCTCAAAGAAATGGATGTCTTGATTAACTTGCAATCCAATTCCTGTCAACTCCAACCTTAAAATATCCAAATGCACATCACAGTCTCTTTGAAAACTGTTCTTCTATTGTCCTTTCTTCTCAATAATATTTTCATGGTTTTTCACTCTCACAGCTCCTTGCATCTTAGTAGCTTTATCCCTTTGCTTGGGATGAAATGAATTAAGAATGGCTCAACATTATCCAGGACGCTCCGAAAGTAATGCCTCATATCTTAATAACATGAAACAAACGGTCTTTCCAAACCATCTTATAGATTATCAGATTAGATTTTTTTTCTTTCTAAGATATCCAACAGCAGGGTGCAATGGGTACATTGTCGCAATTTTATATTTTTTAATTTTACGTATGCACTTTGTTTTTGATTTTGAAGATTGCACAGTTTAGTATGATCAGTTGGGCACTACCCGTGAGAAAAAGAGCACCATGATGCAATTCACTCTACCAGAAATTTGGAAACAGCATGCTGTACTGCTTGACATTCATGCCGGAAGCCCCAATATGAACATTTTATTGCATGTGGGTGTCAATCCGAGGACAGTGCAGAGGATTTGGAAAGAGTCGGATGTGTCTAATGGTGATTACGAAGGTGTGATGGCAATATTATGTCTCCATTCATCTTCCCACAGGGTCTCAGACTCAACATGGAAGCCTACATCAAGTGCTTTGTGGAGGTAATGCTGTCCAGGGTCAAGATGGTGGCTGCTGGAATACCCTATGTCTTGCAACAGGACTCTGCACCATGCCACACAAGTAGGAGAACTTAGTCATGGCTGTCAGACAATTTCTGCAACTACATCATACTTTGCATCTGGCCACTTCAACTCCCTTGATTATTATGTGTGGGGCACAGTTGAACGACAAATCAACAAACCTCCTTGTAATAGCAAAGATGAGCTGAAGGCAAGGATTATGGCAACATTCATCAACTTAAAACAAGGAGACCGTCCAAAAGAGTTGCAGGAGATTCTTAAGTCATCTGGAGCCAATGGTGATTTTATTGATTAAATTTACTCTTGTATTTCAAGATATTTTTGTCTAATTTTGGTAAAGCATTGCACCATATTATATATATATATATATATATATATATATATATATATATATTTGAATTGGACAAAGTCCGACAATTTATTTAAAGACATTTATGATATGTTTAACGTTCTTTTTATAGATACAAGTATTTAAGCAAATGCTCTGTTTTATAATAAACAGTATTAAATAACATTTACCGGCCTGAATGTCTGAGAAATTTTCATAGAAAATTTTCATTCTCCGACAGGAATCGAACCTGTATCCTATACAGAACCGTCATTTCGCGTGACGTGCCTTAACCCTTCGGCCACAGGTTAGCAAGGTCAATTTTACTATCTTTAAACTTAAATCTTCCATGAATCTCTTCTATTCATATCTGCTCTAGCGTATCAAATGTAAACAAATGACGTCATATATTTTTTGAATTGGACAAGGTCCGACAATTTATTTAAAGACATTTATAATATGTTTAACGTTCTTTTTATAGATACAAGTATTTAAGCAAATGCTCTGTTTTATAATAAACAGTATTAAATAACATTTACCGGCCTGACATTTTATACACACATACATACACACATATATATATATACATACATACATATATATATATATATATATGAAATCACAAGGATATTTCCTTTTTTATTTGCTAACTTTTTCTAAGTATATCGTGTTAGATTTAAAAGACGTGCCAAAAATGTCACATGCCATATTTCTATATTTTGTTCTCTCATCCTGCCAACAACAACAAAGAAATAATAATAAAAAATGTACTTTTCTATTTTTCTACAAAATGACAAAATCTCCAAAGTTGTTTGTATAACTAAACCGTTTTTACCGTACGCCTTGCAGATCAAAGTAGACTGTTTTTTAAACTAATTTTATCCTTATTTTTATTTTTTGTTGGTGGGATGGGAATCAAAATTGAACTTCTTGAGTTTAGATTATTCCTTCATATTATTTCTCTTTCCTTTACTTTACTTTACTTGTTGCAATATTTCAGCAAAGTCCATTTTATGGCCGCTTCACATGGATTATATCTAGAGAGAGAAGACTATTTTTATCCTTATAGGGGAGAAATTTCATTGGAAACAAGAGTACTGAACTGTTATGTAATATCAATATTCCTATACACCAGTGCTGAACAATCTCATCACAGACTGAGAAGAGACTTGAGGAAACAAAAATGTGAATCTACAGAAAGAGCCCGAGAATACCATGGACTGGACATGTGAAAAACGACAAAATTGTAGGAAAAAAATGATATCAAAAAGGACACTTATACATAGCATCAGAAAGAGATAGTTGATATTTCTAGAGCTTAGAAAATTTGACACTCACAGGACATACTGAAGGCAAGAGGGACAAAGGAAAGCAGTGCATCAGCTTCTGTAAATGGTTGCCAGAACAGATGAGGATATATATAGTAAAAAGACAAAATTTACTAAGGGTTACAAATGACAGGAAGTCACAGCCTGGAGAAAAAGAGCAAACCAGAAAAGGATTATTTAACTGGACAGAACAAAAGATTAAGCTAAACTTCAAAAACAGCATATGCAATGCAGATAATTCTTTATTTTAAATGCCAATACTTTCTTTGCAAAGAGATACACACTATTTATATTATATATATATATATATATATATATAATAAGGACCTCCACAAAAAATGTTATACTGAAGGTTTAAAATGTATTTTTAAAAATAAAAAATCTTTCTCGAAGCTTTTATTTTACTTTTAATATCAAGCTAATAAATTTAATATTTTCAATAAGCAAAATAAGTTGTTGTATTTCAAATATTAAAGTGACTGGAAGGATTTTTTCTTTTTGCACCCTTTTTTTAGTCTTCTTTCATCACAATGTAATTCTCTTTGTTAAAAATTCTTTAAAAAATAAAATATACTTTTCTGAAACTTTATCTGAAGAATATTAGCTGACTTAAAGTATAATTAATCTAATTTGAAACAAATATTATTTACTTTAAGTTTAAAATATCACAGAGATGTATTTTTTTAACCCAACAGTAGCAGTGTTTTCAACCTACCAGTAGCTAATGTTGTTCTACAGAGACTTTATCTGTAAAACATCACTGAAGAAAATGATGTGAGCAGACTTTTTATATAATTTTTAAGTACTCAGTAATGTTAAAAATTTTGGAAAATATTCTCCGTCATCTAGTGTTTTATTGTTTTTCAGAAATGTTGGTTTAAATTTATTACAGTTATCACTCTTATTTTCTGATAGTGTGTATGGTCATCCATACTTACAAAATTGACACATTATACAAATACAAAAAGACTCAAAATTCTTTTAAGAATATTAGTGTTTGATGATTTGTATTAATCTTTTCCATTTTTGATTAGTAAATATAGTTTTCACTTAATAATATCATCTAAAAGGCTGAGATTAATATAGAATGTTAAAAGATTTAAAACTTAATGAATTTTTCTCTTGAAAATTAAAAAAATTAAAACAATTCTTATAGAAATTCATTATTCATTTTTCTTAAGACAATAGTGTCCTTAATATATCTTATTAAAAGCAATTGAAAACTTTTTTAATTAAATAATGTCATAGTTTTATTGCATTTTTTTATTTTACAATTCAGAGCAGATTTTTAGTAAATGGTATTTCCATTTGAGAAAAACAAATTAATGATTCAAATTATCCAAATAGACCTGCTTTTAACTAATATAAATCTGAAGAGGCTAAAATTTTAATTTCTCAAAATTTCATAAAATTAAGTGTTTTTTTGTTTGTTTTTTTTTAATATTTTAGCAAGATTTTATAAAAAAAAATTCCAAAAATAATTTTATTCATTTTTAAGTCCTGAAAATTTAATTAAAATCTGACAATTGATTTTTGCAAAAATCCAGATCAATATATACCCCTGAGGAAGGCCAGAGGGCACAACAGCTGAAACGTTGTGATAACAACAACAAAGATGAGGACAATAATAAATTTTAATAGCATAAATAAAAATAGGAACCATGAAGAAATATGCTGATAAAAACTAAAAATCACAAAACATTTTGGCATACACAATGAGAAAAGGAAGTCTGGAGAATTTAACACTTAAAGGACAGAAGAAAGCAAGAGAAGTGGAGGAAAGCAGCAAGTAACCTTGACAAGTTTGAGCAAATTTTAGGAGGCACAAGTACCACATTAATGAGCAAGCAATGACAAGCGCAGCAAAAGAGAGGAAAGTGTGGAGAACCATGTCCACCCATATCCCGAACGGAAACAGCACAAAAGAGACTGTGTTACTGTCATTAATACAAAATGATGAAAATGTCAAAATTAAACAGTCCCAGCAGAACTTTTTTTTTTTTTTTATTTAGGACATTTCATACATTTTTTATTTCTTTTTAAAAATATTCTGTTGATTTGTTTAATCATCATAAATCTTGATGTTTAATCCTGAATAATAAAATAAAATTTTTGTAAAAATTGCATAGGCAATGTCATGTTAATCCGGGAGAAAGAAGAAGATGAGAGACAAGGAACATTTAAAGTAAATTAACAGATGACATAAGAGTTGCTGGCTTGTGATAGAGAAAGGATTAGCATTTTTACAGATTTATCGCACACCATACAAGAAAAGGCCAAGTTGAGACGTTAAAAATATAATAACTGTCGACTGAAAAACATGATCCATTCTTAAAAGATTTTGCCTAATTATTTTGGTCATAATAAACTTTCATTATAAGCTGCTCATCTTTCTTCAGTCCGAGACAACATTCACAAAATTCTGCTTGGTATGCATTCTATCCTATTCAACACAAACTTAATTGGTCTGGATTTTAAAAATAAATAAACATAATAAAATTTCTAAAAAGTTTTAAATAATAATAAAGTAAAATTATTGTTTGGAAAGAAAGAAAAAATGTCTGTGAGCAAATAAATCAATTTTTATGGTTAGAAAGGAATCTGTTGAGAGCCGAAGATAGTGTTGCCCTTGGGAAAGGCAAAAAAATCTGTTTCTTTTAAAGCTATGAATAAATCATACAGCACAGGCAGTCTAACTTGAGCATCAGGCTAGCATTCAAGTCCCTTAAAAATTCCCTTGTGACAGAAATGCCAACAACATATGGTTGTGACTTGTGCTCTATCAGCAGTCTTCCAGAACAGTCAACAAAGTCAAAAACAGAGATGACAAAAAGAAAATTATTATTTCTCTGATTTTGTTGTTTGAGTTTTCAGACCAGTTTTTTTTTTTTTTTTTTAAATTTCGCCATAGTCATATTCCTAACAAATTTTTGTCCATTATAACCTCCAGTTATCAAGTGTTTGTTTTCTGGAAATTTTAAACAGAACTCCTAATGTGATCAGTGGTGTTCTCCTGTCAACTTCATATCCAATCCCGCTTGTCAACCATTTCAGAACTATGACTTCTTCATGACACTTACACATCCCCACTGAGCCAGTAAATATTTCTACACCGAAATCTGAACACACACTGGTCTAGCAAAAGATGGCTTCCAAAAACTTCTACATGTGCTGCGTTCCCTCAGTTTGGACTTGATTATGGCTCACACAATTTCCTGTCCTTTGTAGCTCTTAATAAATTTTGTCTTTTTGCTATTTCTCCCAAACTCTTCATCAGACAGAAATTAAAGATTTGGCTTTGCATGGAAAACCAAGTTCTGCCATTTGTGACAATTTCTGGGCAAAGACCAAACTTTTGAAAAGGCTGAAACATACAAACTCCAACCAGTATTGACCCATCAGCATATCCCCATTACTTTTTCTATATGCACAATATTTTACCAAATGCCAAGATGAACAAAATGGAATCAATCTTAGAAAACAACTATAATGCACCAAAGATAAATATTTTCTTTGGTGAAGAGAGTGGAAAAATTATGTAAATCAGTAGAACTAATTAAAATTCTGTTTCTTGCTTTTATCTTTGACTAAAAGTGTCTGAATTACTTTGTATTCTCTTTATATCATGACTTACAAAGGTTCATTGTAAATTTTTGCTGGTCAAGCAAATATATATATATATACACATACACACACACACAGAGGATTAATACAAGTATAAAAATTCATCACTTAGCTGATTGATTTTATGTTCAGCACTCCAACCCCAGAGTTTTGTAGACTGGCATTTTTATAATCATTCGGTCCACTCATCAGAAGGTATTAGCAATTGATTGCAGAGTTCCTCATTTTCATTATTTTTATATTAAGTTAAAAATTAATTGATTTATTGGTGTTAGGTTGATTTTTTTCTTTTTTTATATATATATATATATATATATATATATATATATACAGACACACACATTTTTTGTCATCAGTGATGAAAGAGTCCATCATATATATATATATATACACACACACACAAAAATATATATATATTATCAAATATCTTCAAGCACTGTCTACCATGATGACATCTCATTTCTTTGTCAAGATTCTCTGTCACCTGCAATTTTCATCAATGTGTTCCCACTTCTCCAAGTTAATCCAGAAGACCAAACTCACTGTTCTGTTCTTTTAGGAATTCTCCCTTCATGGTAAGAAAACTTCATGAAATGTTTTATTTACTACACATTTTAACAAATGCCTTCATTTCCATTCACTATGAAGATAATAGGCCAGCTTAAATTCTCAAAGTGTCCCAATAGAAAGATGAACAAGAAATAAAAAAGAAGTATTATAGTTTAATTTATACTACTTTGAGTTCTCTTATTTCATGTCTATCAATATAGTGAAGTAGTTTCTCAGCCTTGACACTATGTTCAATTGAGATATTAAGAAAATACTTGTAGTTACTTGAACTGTAACACCAATCTTCCAGGATGTGTCACTCTCATTGGTTTTTACACAACAAACCGAGCACACTTAATGTCACTTTAGACACCCTGAAACTCAGCTGAACAGAACAAATAAATGACATCACTGTAGTAGTAATCTTCATTCAAGTATCCAATTTATCTTGAATAAAAAATCAGCAGTTTCAAACTTAATAAATGATTACATGGATTGATGAGATCTACAACTGTTTCAAATCTGAAATACAGATTTTTTTTTAAGAAATTTTCAGCAGAAAAAGTTGTGGGCAATTCTGATGGTGGATAGACAATTCAAGCTTCAGGAAATCTTTGCAGATGATCCTTTTGAAAAGGATAAACATGGGTCTGACGATTGCCTCATTAGAAATTTGATTTCAACTACCTTCAGCTCAACAACAAACAGTGAAATGTAAAAAAAAAATAAATAAATAAAAATATGAGATTAGTTCTTTGTTTTACAATCTATTTGGCTGTTGAAAAAATACCCCCCCCCCAAATATCTCATTTACTCAGCTACAATCAGTCAACAGGAATAATATAGGGTGATTTGCTAAGCGTAGCTTAGTTGTGGCACAAGGCCGAAATTATGGGGCACTCAGTGAGAATCAAACTCACTACTCAGTCATAATTGATCTACCGAGACAAGCTTGCTAACCATTACACCACATCAAGTTGCCCAAATGATTTTGTAAGCATAACTTAGTTGTGGCACATGGTCAGAAGTATGGGGAACCCAGTGAGGACTGAACTCATGACTCAGTCGTAATTGATCTAACAAGACAAGCTTGCTAACCATTACACCATGTCGAAGTACCCCAGCAAACAAGAATATATCGTTTAAATGGCTGAGTAAATTTTCAGTAGCTAGGCAACTTACTGAAAGTATCAGTTTTTAAACGTCTTCCTGTTTTTGTCCAACACACACAAAAAATATATAAATGAATTCTAGACAACAATGGTCACTAGTGATGAAAACAAATTTCCCTGTCTCTTCTTCATCTGTGAGGAGATTGTCCAAAAATCACTGCCATATTGTCATATGTAACCCATTTTTCATCACCTGTTATGATATATTTAAGAAATGATTGGTGAGGATGATACTTTTGTCATTACAATTGGCTCCTTCAAACAGAAATTACTTATGGCTCTCTCTCTCTCTCTCTCTATATATATATATATATATATATATATATATATATATATATATATATATATATATATGTGTGTGTGTGTGTGTGTGTGTCTGTCTGTGTGTTTTTAAACGCACAATCTCTGGCAATTTTTATCGATTGATCAAACCTGCTCATGAAATTCATCTTAATGTAAACAATGACAATATACAATGAAATAGATTAAGTCTGACAATTATTTAATATATTTTCTGTTTATACATTATCTTAATAGATACTATTTATTTAAGTAAATTATCTGTTTTTTTAATTAAACAATTTTAATTACATTTACCAGCCTGAATGTTCAAAAAACCTGTGTCCTACATGGAACCATCATTTGATCTGACATGCTATACCACTTAGCTATAGAGAAGCATCTGGTGAGCCAAGTCCAAATTAATGTTTTTAAACACACACTCTCCAGTGATTTTTCATGATTGATAATATATATATATATATATATATAGTGATTTTCTAAGCTTTGCTTAGATGTGGCACAAGGCCGAAAGTATGGAGCACCCAGTGAGGATTGAACTCACTACTCAGTCATAATTGTTTTAGCCAGACAACCTTGCTAACCATTACACCACGATGTCATACTAATCAGTAACCTATCAAAATATGTAATTCGCAATAGAGAACTAGAGCAACAATAGCCAATAAAAGTTCAATTGACTTCTCTCTCAATCGACTTCAGTTTCATCGACCCATCACTTATCAAGGTCAGTGAAGAGTCCAATTTAAATAAAGAGAATGATACATTTGTCATTACAAGTGTTTTCAAAAACAGAAAGTCACTCACAACTCAACCATATATTTCCATTCTAAATTTAAATTTCCAAATCGAACTTATAATCACAGTTACAATTATTTGCAAGTTCCCATTACACTTCTCATTTGTAGAACTTTCATAGTCTGTCTATATTTCTGAGATGAGGCATTATGTACAGTATTTACATTAGTCGGACTATTGTCCTCATCTTTGTCGCCATTTTCGTCACAATGTTTCGGCCGTTGTACGCTCCGGCTTTCTTCAGGCGGTTGGAATTTCGAACCGAACCCTTTATTTCAATCACTGGGGTAGACTGTTCTAGTTCCACGAGCCATGTTTGATGGATGTCAGTTATCAGTTATCTCCTGCTAATTTTCCCTCTGAAAGTTCTCCACTGCCTGAACTGGGTATTGAACTCACACTCTTTGGGTCTGTCACTGGATCTAACCAAGAAGAAGGCCGGAGCGTACAACGGCCGAAACGTTGTGACAGAAATGGCGACAAAGATGAGGACAATAGTCCGACTAATGTAAATACTGAACTTTCATAGTGTCTTGCTTTCCAGCCAACTTTGATCTTCACATAGTTAAATGGAATGTCCTTCAGCATCTTTTGTTTTAATGCCCATTCTTTTATTGTTTGCTCTCCTTAATTATGTTTTTCTTATTCTCATATTCTTTCCACACTCAGTAACCCTTTGTGTCTTAGTGGATATATTGCCTTGCTTGGTGTGAAAGGATTAAAAAAACATACTGATGAGATTTTACTAATATATCCTGTTTTTTCTAAAAATCTACAATAAATACCTTGCTGCTTCTTGCAAATTCTCTTCTGTAGTTCATGTCTTTAAGAACTCAGGTGAACCATCTGCTCCTTCTATGTTCTAAGTTTTATGCGAATGGTTTCTTTTCACAAACTTCTCGCTTGTGGAATTTCTCTTCTGGCACCTTGCTTTCCAGCCAACTTCGATCTTCGAAAATTTAAATGCAATGTCAATTGCCATCTTCTGTCTCCTTGGAGCTGTTCTTTGATTGTCATCTCTGTCCTTAATAACGATTTTTTTTTTTCCTTTAGGCTCTTTCACTGTCAGTAACTTCTTCCATCTTAGTGCTTTTATCACCTTTGCTTGAGGTGAAATGATTAAAAAAAAGTTAGTGTCTAAAACTTACCTGAAACTTTGGTATTACATTCGTAAAGAATCTACACAACCAGGATCGACAGAGTTTTTTTTATTTTTTTATTTTATATTGAGTGGGGGGGGGGACTCGGAGTGAATAATCTATTCATTGACATGCAGTAAGGAGAATTATGATAGATAGCCTATCTTCAACTGTTACCATTCCATGACAATTATGACATGTTTTCACAGAAGAAATATCTTCAGAACTGATAATCTATGCCAATATTTTATTCCCCATTTTCTTACTTTGCATCTGTCTGCCAGAGCTGACTCTTGCTCAGCACATCAACACAAAGAGAACTTACACACATACAGCCAATTTATTATTTAGTATAATAAAAGATAAAATTAAAAAAAAAAAAAAGAAAAAAGAAAATCGGCCTTTTCATCCGAGATTTCCAACTTTGCTCTCTGATAATAAACAAGAGAGAAAAACAAGCTGGAGAAAAAAAAAAAAAGATCGAAACAAAACTAAATTTGTTCCACCACTCCATCTCTTGCTTACATTGTGAAGCCAATGTCATCTTCCCAATTTTCCACGAAAACAAATCAGTAGGCCCCTTACCCAAAGATTTCCATCTGATACATTGGCCTTTATCCAACCATCTAATCTAACCATCTACTTAAGGACAATGCACGCCTTTCCTGTCAATAAGTGGACAAAACTATATTACCTACCGATATAGATTCAATTTGCAGCACTGTTGTTCTCCCTGGCTTTTGGCTGTACGAAGGTTAGATTTTTCAAATATCTTCTATTAACCTTTCAGATTCTTCTCAAATGTCTGTCAAAGACATTTTCTTGCCAATGCTTTCAATAAGATAATTTGACATTAGGCACAAACAAAATTTTCCGGCTAATATTTTTGTTGGCATTAAAACTTGTCTCTTAAAGTCTTCATTTTAGACAGGCCCGTAATTTGCCTCTCGAAACCAAACTGGACCAAATGCTCATAAATTTATCATAAATATTACATTTTTATGACTCTCCGGTAATTCAGTCTTAATGGTTTCAAGATATTAATTCGAAAAGCCCAATTGTCTCTCTTAAATGAAACCTTGCTCTCTAATTGTACATGTGAATGACATTTATACCCAAGTCTGTGACCTGTGTGACTTATCCCCAGACAATATGATTAACAGTAACAAATACATCTATTACTCTTGAAACTTCAATAAATCACTCATAGTTGGGTCAATGTGTGGTGCCAGAAAATTTCTCTCATCAGAGTCCATCTTTCACATTTACAAATCTACCATTCGGGGGTGCATTGAATACTGCTGCCATATCTGGTCTGACGCCCCTGCTATTCATCTTCAGCTTCTTGACAAAATCCAAAAAAAGGATCTGTAATGTAATCAATCCGTACTTGGCATCTCAACTTCAGTCACTTTCTCCCTGATGTGATATGGCTTCCCTCTGTCTTTTCTACAAATATTCTGGTGAGCTTTTTTTCCCCTGGTGCCTTGACAACGTGAATTTAAACGTTCTACAAGATTGGCATCTAGATCCTACCCATTTACTGCAGCTACCACTTCTCCTCCAACAGTTTCTTTTCTCGCACTTCCCACCTGTAGAACTCGTTTACGTTTACTTACTTGATAACTACACTCTTCAAAAATGTAAATGCTGCATCAATCACCATCTTCTATATTCTTGAATCCTGTTCATCTTTAGTCCTCTTCTCAATTCTCCCTATACTCAGTCTTTTCTCGCATTTTCACTGCCTGTAACTCCTTGTGTACTATTAACATTTCTGCCTTGCTTGGGGTGAAATTATTTGAAAAAAAAAGCCTATTTCCAGGACCAGCTCAAGGTACTAGCAACTAGAGCAGTCAGCCAGGGTGCCATCATGTTACCATGTCATGTGTTTGGGATCTTCCAAAACGAAAGCTTTTAAAAACATACTTGCAGTCATCCATGACTCAAGATAAATTAAACTCTTTGGCTATTTTGTCGATAGAAAATGATCTTGTAAAGAAGATAGGTGTAGAATATGCCACGAAAAGATTTGCAGATCTAAAGGCTAGAAAAGAAATGTTTTAGGTAGGATAATGAATGTCTTCTTTAGCTTGTATTAAGTTGTATATTGTAATAAACTCATTAGTCTATATTTTCAGTTTTTCTCTTTGGGAAAATTTAAAAAAAAAAAGATTATACTTGTAAGGGTGCCAAAGTTTACTCTGCCCAGGATGCCACTAACTCTATGGCCATCACTATATATATATATATATATATATATATATATATATATATATATGAAAACACACACTACTGGTTGTGGGGGTCATCCACAGGATTTAATAATTAGTAAGTTTTGTACCTTCTTTGGTTTAATTGACTATAGATAGCATGCATATTGCCAAACTCATTCATGAAAAAAATCTAAATTCAGCTGTATGCACTAGCTTTCTAAGGTCAATGATTAAAAATGGCTTTGAGGGAGTGAAGCCTGTGGATCTTGGCAAAGACCATCCTTCTTTGAACATTGTGGACTGGCACAAAAGAATCACAAACAAAGAACTGTACCAGATAACAGAAACCACATCACTTGAGGACTTGCAGCAACAGCTAAAATAGATATTGCATGTAACGCAAAGGGAAAACAATGACATAATCAAGATGTTAACATTTCACACAACTTCAAATAAAAGGTTAAGAAAGAGATGATCCCCCCACCCCACCCCCATCAATACTGGAAATAGCAATAACAGTGACTGGACTTGCAAAACCGATTTTCCTGAAAATTTTATAAATTTCAACCATAAGTAGTAAAGGCTACTTGATCAATGAACGACATGTTTCCTTATAAGGAAACAGCTAATATTATCCAGGCAAGAGAAAGTCTATTCACTCCTGAATTGCTCTGACAAGAATTCACCAGGCAACTGAATGTATTTTATCATGAGAGTAAAACAACTAGCTTAAATTGAGGTACTTAGGTAGAACCCATCTGAACCAGTAGGGAAGACAGGTTAATCCAACAAAGCATTAGTTTTTTTTTTTTTTTAAAATACAAGTTCAATCCCTATGCTAGGTAACAAATATTGTCTATAGAACAGAACTCAACATTACCATATAAAGCTAAGTTGCCAAAACTATTTGACCCACAATTTGTATGGCATTTGAATTTTTTTATAGAATCTAAAATCAGCCAACCTTAAGATTACCATTAGCCAACATGGGAGATTAGGCAAAAAAAGCTAATGTGTTCATCATTATTATTATTATTATTATTATAGAATATATGATGACACCCTTCAGAGAGAGGAATGCCTCTGGCCCAAAATGAGATTGTAAATTAATTTTGAAAAAGGCAAGCACCCTTCAATTTGTAGGTGAGATTCTGAGGCTGGCCCAAAATTTTTGTTCTATATTGTGTGAAGAAGATTAGTTAGTAAATTCACCCTGAAGTCTGTTTCACTTTAAGACACAAATCAAGACAGAGTAATAACAACAAGTTTCTCATAACTTCAGATAGCTTTCTGAAAATTATGACAGTAACAGTGTCTTCTTCACAGTAAAAAGCTTTTGTCCTGATGAGTGATTAGATTTTTTTTTTCTCATGTTGTATTTCATTCTGGCTTTAATTCGCATCTCATCTTCAATATTTTCTTGAAAGGGTGATTTTCATACTTTTTTTTACCAATTGTTCACCTAATACAATGCTTATGAGCCACTCAAGGTAGAAGGTTACTGATTGTGATTGTTTCACATAAGAGGAGGTGGTAAGGAGTGCAGTTTAAGAGGTAGAGGTAAGGAGTACAGTTTAAGAGGATATGTTGGAAAGATATCTGCTGACCTTCGATTTAAAGAGGTTAAGATTTCAGTAATTAGGGAAGCATCCTCTTGGGAGTCTGTTCCATGAAGCAGCAGTTCTTGGGAAGAAGCTGTCCAAATTGTAGGAGAAGGATTGTAGAATGGAAAACAATTCATCACCCACAAGGCCACTTTTGAACTCTATGAAGGCTGGACAACAAGGCCTGGGCAGCTCCAGCCCAGATGTATGTATGTATAGCTGGCCACTCATATTCGAGGATACCGTCTACTAGGGCAGTTAGCCAATCCCTATTGCAGACGCATGCCCTGGCACATTTGTGTTTATTCAACACCCACAGAGCCCACCTGTGGTTTATATTGCAACTATGCTGAATTACAGTTTCTTGGAAAGAGTGTGTTATCAACAATTTGAATAAGGCCAGCACACTCAAGCCCTCGGCCACAATGACTTGTGACTTCATGCTAGCACAGCTATCGATGGCCCCCAAGGGTTCCATCTACCCAATCTCACTCACAAGGCTTGGATCAACCCGTGGTATGGTTTTCAGGCACTTTCCAAAGGTGCCACATGCTGGGATTGACCCCTCCAGTCCGATAACATCAGGAAGTCTCCTTCCTGACAAATTGTCCATGGTGAGATTTGAACCCAAGTCTCATGGTTAGAGTGCGAATGTTCTAACCATTTGGCCAGCCCAGATACAACCATTTCTGGTCTGATCAGGCACTTGTCAACATAGAGCATAGCAGGCAGAGTTAGGTACTTATTGGAATGCTATAAAGAAAAAAAAAAGAAAAAAAAAACAACCATTTTTTGAGCATCTTTAGTAATGGTTTGCATATATGAATTCCACTTGGAGGTCTGGGTTAAACTCAAGTGCCAATAGGCACTCAAGGCAAGGAGCCTCCTCAAGAAAACAAACATTCCAAATTATAATATTTCACCTAGATATAATACTGTAGGTTCTTAACATATTTATGTCTGTCAGACAAATTTTTCAAAGATAAATATTAAAAGGATATTTCACTAATGAGATCAATTCAGTGATAATTAATTGGATAAAAGCAACTTCTAAAATAATTGATATAGCTTATTTTGTTCAATCTTATCCACATCTAACAGGTTTTATAAATTTGCAATATGAATAATTGATAAACACAATTTCACGTCTGTCTATAGAATTGTCATACTGGCATTGGTATCCACCAACCATCTTTCATTAGTGCAATGAGGGAGGTGCTGCTGCAGGGTTGGAATTCCAGGAACCAGGCATCTCTCAAAGATTTTCTGGGAACTGCTCAAAGACAGAAACACAGAAAGTAGAGAAGTGAAGAACACATACTATACTTTGATCCTGAACTGAAAGCTAAGAGATGCTACACTGATCTTGGGCCAAAAAAAAAAAAAAAAAAAAAAAAAAAAAACCCAGAAGCTTGACAGCCATACGTATAAACAGGATACCATCCTGGGAATGATGATAAATTAAATCCGGCCGCAAGGAGGTTTTGAGGACTGTGGAATCACCTCTTAATTGCTGTTGTTCCCAGGTCCGACATGACCCGAGGTGGTAGCACCTGTTAAAGTACCAGCTATGGACAAATATTTAACCCTCAAACTGGGATCAAAACACTATGAAAATATAAAAATAGATTTTTATAGCAAAAAATACCATCAATACATTTTTGAAAAAAAATATTACCAGCAATCCATTTGATTTTCAACAGAAACCCTCTTTACAAAAATATGCCAATGAAACCAGATCTACAAATTGATTTCATACAAAAAATACATATTCTATTCATACGAACATATCCTAAAAATCTTGTCAGCATTAAATAACCCATTGAAGTTGATATGCCATAAAACAATATAAATCAAACCAAACAGGACAAGGAAGGGGCTGGCATTGAGCAGATACTACACTCTAATCCAAGGTAAGAGATAAGTACAAGAATAACTCATACAAACAAGCAGAATAAAAATAAAATCAGAAATACCGCTTATCAAACTGAGCATAACAGTTGTACATGCAAACAGGAAAGTAGTTTTGATCAGAGGATTTGGAGATCGATACCTAAGCAAAAAAAAAAAAAAATGTTAGAGTCATACTTTCAAACAGAGAAATAGTATAGACTAGCAGGACCTGTGTGTAAATTACATGGATTTACCAATGAATTTTCAAATGCTGCTCTCTGTACTGTTCAACCAATGATAATTCCCAAATAGTTATAAGAAAAGTGAGTCTCTCTTAAAAATACTGAAATGTTCTCAACAGATCATAGGGTCACGAAACATGATTTAACTCCTTACTATAAACAAAAGCCAATATCTAAGATGACCTCTTTCCAAGCCATCTCCATGTTACTCTCTTTGTCCATGCCACACGCTCTCTCTCTTTGTCCATGCCACACGCTCTCTCTCTTTGTCCATGCCACACGCTCTCTCTCTTTGTCCATGCCACACTCTCTCTCTCTTTGTCCATGCCACACTCTCTCTCTCTTTGTCCATGCCACACTCTCTCTCTCTCTCTCTTTGTCCATGCCACACTCTCACTCTCTTTGTCCATGCCACTCTCTCTCTCTCTCTCTCTCTCTTTCTTTGTCCATGCCACACTCTCTCTCTCTCTCTCTCTCTTTGTCCATGCCACACTCTCTCTCTCTCTCTTTGTCCATGCCACACTCTCTCTCTCTCTCTTTGTCCATGCCACACTCTCTCTCTCTCTCTCTTTGTCCATGCCACACTCTCTCTCTCTCTCTTTGTCCATGCCACACTCTCTCTCTCTCTCTTTGTCCATGCCACACTCTCTCTCTCTCTCTTTGTCCATGCCACACTCTCTCTCTCTCTCTTTGTCCATGCCACACTCTCTCTCTCTCTCTTTGTCCATGCCACACTCTCTCTCTCTCTCTTTGTCCATGCCACACTCTCTCTCTCTCTCTCTCTTTGTCCATGCCACACTCTCTCTCTCTCTCTCTCTTTGTCCATGCCACACTCTCTCTCTTTGTCCATGCCACACTCTCTCTCTCTCTCTCTCTTTGTCCATGCCACACTCTCTCTCTCTCTCTCTTTGTCCATGCCACACTCTCTCTCTTTGTCTATGCCACACTCTCTCTCTCTCTTTGTCTATGCCACTCTCTCTCTCTCTCTTTGTCTATGCCACTCTCTCTCTCTCTCTTTGTCTATGCCACTCTCTCTCTCTCTCTTTGTCTATGCCACTCTCTCTCTCTCTTTGTCTATGCCACTCTCTCTCTTTGTCTATGCCACTCTCTCTCTCTCTTTGTCTATGCCACACACTCTCTCTCTCTTTGTCTATGCCACACTTTTTTTTCTTTGTTACTCTCTTTTTCTCTGTTACTCCCTTTGGCCCTCTCTCTTCTTTTTTTTCCTTTGCAGACATTCAACAGAGTTTGGGTTGCCTCAGCTTATAACAAATTTGCACAGATAAGAAAAAAAAAGATTCTAATTTCAAAACATCACGAAACATGACTTAACTCTTCACTATAAACAACTGCTTTTATCTAAGTGACCACCCCCAGCCGTCCAATCTCTGTGTTGCACTCTCTGTTTAACTCTCGATGTCCATCTCTTTTTCTGTTTTCCTCTTAGTATCTGTTATGCCAACTGGGACACACACAGAATCAAAAACAAAGAACTGTTCCAAATAACAGAAACAACATCACTTGAGGACTTTCAACAACCGCAATAACTAAAACAGATATTATTTTCTATTCAAGTTACATATACTAACATAATTAATATGTTGATCTTCAACACTACTTCAAATAAAAAGTTAGGGGGGAAATCCACCATCAATACTGGAAAGAACAGCTACTGGACATGAGAAACTTATTTTCCTGAAAAACTGTTTTAAGAGAAAGATTTTAAAAATTTAAAACAAACATTGTACTGGTTGCTCAGTCAATGAATACAAAATGTTTCCTTGAAAGGAAACAGCTAATATTACTGTTAAGCAAATTTTCTACTTAATAAGCAAACTCTATAGCCAAACTATAACAATGTAACTAATCGTGGGACATTGAAAACTTCTCGGCATTAAAAAAAATGAAAAGTCTAATGTTTCATAATTTGGTCAAGTTTTAGGAAGTGTGTCAGGTCATGAACTATTTAACATTTCCTCATATTGCAAATGATTTTATAGAAATACCCTGAATATCAAGAACTGTGTTACCATCAGTGCCAGCCATTAAGAATTAAGGCAAGCATTACTCAAAGAATAGAGTTTATTACTGTACAAGAAGGTAAGTATTACTCATAGAACAGAATTGATTTACACTGTATCTGCTTTGAAAAATAAGGATGTGATCAAGAACTAATGCAAGTCTTATTGATAGAGCTGGGTTCAAATCATCCAGGTTCTTACAATGTTTCGCCATTCTTGGCAGACTTCTGCTCTCACAATGTACAATATTTAATAACGAAGATAATGGAAGCAAAAAGAAAAAGAATCTAAATGAAATTAGCTAGATTATATACTAAAACACATTAAAAAAAACATTTTTTTCTAAATATAAAATTCCCAGCATCTCTTGTTCACACACAAGTGTAGTCACATCAACGTAAATGAGCCTAGTCCGATGAAGTCCTAAGGGACAAAATGAGTCACACGAAAACTTTTTCTACTTTGTCATACATCTTACCTCCAGAACTGTTCTTGATATATAAAAATTTACATATTTTTATCCAATATATATATATATATATATATATATATATATATATATATATATATTTCTATATATATATCTTTTCACAACAATAACACCTTCCACTATTAAAATAGGAACGATTTGCAGTAAGAATGGTCTCTGAAAGTCTGTATCACTGACCAACTCTCCTTCAAAGTTTCCATCTGGCATTTGACATTAGTGGTGCATTAAGTTAATGACTTCAACTTTCTGTTCGATGGTCCTAAGTGCTTGAACTGTTGTTTGAAAACATTCCAAATGTTTATTATTATACAATATTCTCTCTCGAGTTTTAAACTTTGGTTACTTTATATGCCATATTTCCCTATTTATTTGGGGCCTCTTCGAACATTACAACCTTTGAAGCACTTGATGCTTGATGTGTCTTCTCTATTGCTCTCTTAGAAAATAGCAATGTTGGTAGAAATCGAAAAGGAGGAGGCTCAGAACCCAAATAATAAAAAATCCAGGGTCCTTACAAGTCCATATTCAAAAATGCCAGGGATGTAAAGCAAAAGTAAGGTGGGGGGGAAGGATAAAATCTGTATCCAAAACTCACAGCACACAATTATATTCTTCAATCACCAAGAACTAAGACAGCTAGCCATCCAAAGTAGTGTTCTTTTATTGGGGTAAGAAAGGTTTTGATTGGTCAAGACTGGTAAGGAAGCGCACACAATGACCATATTTTGATGTCACCAGGCCACAGTTTTTTTTTTTTTTTCTCCTTGGTCCAGACAAGACACTTCTGATGCCATCTCTAATTCAGGAGCGGCTTTACATAAAAAAGTATGACAATTTTATAACCTAGTTTCTGAACACATGTTTGCATGACAATTTGTGTCATTTAACCATGTAAAGTAGTCCAGATTGAAGTATGAAAAAAAAAAAAAAAAAAAAAAAAAATAGCAGACCCCAACTTACAAGCTGCTATAGCTCATTTTATACCCATTTGGTAAATAGGAATGGTTAAGTATTATCCCAGGACTTCAGCCCCACTAAAAACCTGCAATTGCTACAGAAACAATGAATAAATCTCCAACAAATAATATCATATTATTTAAAATGAAGACAAGCATTGCCTGATATGCCTTGGTGCACGAGAGGACCCTTGACTAAATATTAAGCCGAGTTTAATATATGCTGACCCACTAACATTTTGTTGAACAATAAGCATTTGCTCTGGAGGCTGATATGCAGATTGGATAGCTTTATGAATGTGTTGAAAAGTATCATCTATTAATCAATACCTAATAAGAAACATCCATTCTCAACCTTTAACTTGGAACGATTTTCAAGAACTCTTTACATATAGATTCAAGAATAATGTAGAGACTGAATATCTGAATATTTCTGTCATATAACAACACATTAAAGCAAGTTTTACACACCAAGCAGTCAGCTTTTAAATAAAAATTAATACAATTACCTTGTGCTATCCAAATCATAATATATTCAGCAACTTATGTAACCAAGACATGTCTTACATATTGAGTAATATGATCTGATTAAAGAAAGCCATATGTCAAAAATCATATGACCAGCTTAGTATACTCTACCATGTGCTGATATGGATTTGGACAGGAAATGCAAAAACGCAACCATTTCTACAAAAAGCCTTACTTTTCTTTTTTCTTTTCCTCTAACAAGCAAGTATTTCAATGTTAGAGAGGGTGCACTCTAGCCAAACTTTCAAGTGGTCAGTTTACAAAGATTGTTTGTCGTCAAACATCGTCCATTGTTCAACATCTTTTTTCGATCCATGTCCAACATACTGCTTAAATCAACAACTACTGATCACCAAGCAAAGAGTTACATTTTCCGATGTATGATCACCATGACAGGTCTCTGATCACTGCCCAACATTTTTATATTAAAATCAGTACCAGGATTAAAGCTTGTGCCGGATTTACCTATAGGCTTAGCATGCTGAAGCCTAGAGCCTCAAAATCTAGAGGGCCTCCAAGGTGTATAATATTTTTGACACTGTCATAGGCCTTTATTACACATGCTGTCATAATGCATTGTAGTCTCTAAACAAACCTGAAGTAATTTTTAAACACCCGTCATCATCAAATTGTTTAATTTAACACTCTTCCATTTTCTTCTACTCATGAGAATAGGGGATTTGGAGGGGCCTCACAAGTGGAATAGCCTAGGACCTCTCTTGATTTAAATCGGATCCCAATTAAAGCTATTACAGAACTAGTCATGCCCTAGTCAAAAAAGATGAAATTATAGATCAGTACACTTATGTGCTCTGCCTCAGATCAACATGTAGTGTCTATGCATGTTTAGATGTTGTTGACCATGTTCACCATAGTCTATGAATATAGAATCCAGCGAAGTACGTAATCTGTTCAATGAAACAACGTTAAAGATTAACACTCACGAGTCAGACACTCTACTGAATCTGACTATATCTCCAATACCATCAGCAGCTGCTCCGTAATTCTTCAGTCTTCGATATCAAAGGCTGGCAGTGAATATTCCGGAAAAACCATGGCCACCTTTATACACATCCCATTGAATGTTTTGAGCCTTCTGATTGGTTAACACTTCTAGTGGTGAACTATAAAATGAGTCAGCTCATTTTGACTGGCTCACTAGTACACCAAGGTACCCGAAAAACTCCAACAGATGTTGTACACAACATAAAATAAACAAAACAAAAGTAAACCCAGCAAGAGCAACCAAAAAAGGAAAAAGAAACCAACATAAACTCTGCAAAAAGAACCATCTTAAGAAACTAAGAGTCACAGTTCTATGTCTCTTCAGTTTTGGATTTTCACAGAAATATATATGTGTGTGTGTGTGTGTGCGTAGATACACACAAAATCTTAGATGTTCAGATATTAATCATATGTATATGGGAATTCCTTGAAAATGCATTTTATCCAATTTTCTGAAAAAAAATGGTCTTCAAACTGAACTAATATCTTGCCAATATTCCTTTCAAAACAAGCCTAACTTCCTCTCAGCTAATTTCAAAGACAGACTTCCATCTAAAAATTGCTCTTCTTTCGTACTCACCAATGTCAATCCAAAGAATAGCTATATAGAACTTAAACAATACTAAGAGGACATTTTATCAGGGTTTAATAACAGCAAACTTGATTTGCAGATCAAGAGTGAATTCTATCCCCACTTCTTCTATGTACTGTGTCCCTTCTGGATGCAGGCAATCATGGCCCTCCCCAACTTCTTATCCTTTGAAGCTCTTAGTAAATTTTATCTTTTCACCATCCCTTCCAGCTACCTGTCCTGCTATCCATTTACACAAACATGTTACACAATGCTTCCCTTGTCTTTGATATGTCCTGTGAGTTTCAGATTCTCCAAGGCCTCATTCTTCATGTGTCCTAGAATTTTCAACTCTCTTTCTGATTTTAAGTATAAGTGTCATTTTTCTTTACGTTTTCCTTAAAACTTTGTTACATGTTCAGATCATGGTGTTCTCAGCATCCTTATGTAGTATCACATTTGTTGTCTCAAGTCTCTTCCTCATCTGTGTGGAGATTGTCCAGCATTAACTGCCATCTAAGAGGACTGATATTGCACACCAGTTCAGCACTCTTTTCTTAGTTTCTAATGAAATTTTTATATTTTTTAATACATTGTTTAACTTTTCAAAGACATCTTTCACTATTCCAAAATACCTTTGGATTTTGCTGTCAAATATTCCAGTCTCTTTTCAAATACTTCCCAGCTTGATTTTGGCATTTCCAATTTGTACTTTGCATCTTGGGCTGTTCCTATTACTGACAACCATACATTCTATCTTCTTGCAATTAATGTTTAGTCCTTTCTTCTCACTTTCCTTTACTTACCTTCTGTAAGAGTTCCTGTAATTTTACTTCTGTCTGCTATCAAAACTGTGTCATCTGCCTATCTTATGTTGTTAGGATTGTAGCCACTACAAGTTCTCTCAGGATCACATCATTGTGAAGGTTGAATAAGTCTGGCAAGAAGATGCAGACTTGTCTTACATCCCTATCTATTTCAGTATATTTGTTAAATTCATTTTCATTCATATTCAGGTATAAGTTCTAGAACATTCTTATATCTTGATATGGTTTCAAATTTACATATATTTAAAGATGATTAGTCGAGTGCAGTTTGTGTCTATATCTCTGAGATGAGGCATTATGTACACCATTTACATTATTCTTTGTCGCCATGTTTATCACAATGTTTCGGCCGTTGGAATGTCGAACTGAAATCTTTATTTCACTCACTGGGGTAGACTGTTCTAGTTCCACGTGCCATGTCTAATGGATGTCAGTTATCTCCTGTTAATTCCCCTCTCAAAGTTCTCCACCGCCTTAACCACGTATTAAACTCACACTCTTTGGATCCTGTCACTGGGTCTAACACCTTTATCCACTGTGCCATGTGTCCTTGAGGACATCTGTGTATGAATTTCTGGGTATTATAAACCTAATGAATTCAGCCATCATTTTTTACCAGTGCTGTTATCATTGCATATTTTTTACTACAGCTCATATTGCAATTTTTGTTGTTATCGCTTTTCTCTGGCACTCTTTATTACTGGTTCCCATATTGTATGCATTTCTATGCTTGGTCAGCTCAGGAGATTTTTGTGGCCTAGGATATGTGCTGATTCCTTAAGAAGGAAGGAGCGTACAACAGCTGAAACGTTGTGATAAACATGGCGACAAAGATGAGGACAATAGTCCGAATAATGTAAATAGAGTGCAGATTGTTTTCTTTGAAGCATCAGAATTTTAGAGATGCCCAGTGGGCAAGCAAACATTTAGTATTTTGGGGCTATATACAGTCTCAGGATTTCAAAACTGTTCTAAATTTCTCCTAACTCCAATTATTTGTCAAGTTAAGGCTAAATAAACATGAACAAAAAATAATAATATATATTATGTGGATATACACGGAATTTTGCATGTCCAGACATTATATCAAGATAGATGGAAATTCTTTCAAAAGGTGTTTTATCCAAGTTTCTGAAAAAAATGTCTTCAAACCAAAACTAATAGTTTGACAATATTCCCTTCAAAAGAACCTTAACTTTCTCTTTCCTAATTTAGAAAATAGACTCCCATATAAAAAATTCCTCTGCATTGATAGGCACCAATACCAGTCCAAGGAATAGCTATGTAGGACTTAAACAACACAAAGAAAACACCTTAAGAAGGTACTAGGGATGTAAGCTCATTACAACAGATCCAGGGGCAGAGCTTTCTCATCCTCAGTCCCTGACTGACCATGTCTTCAGGGGTGCAGCCGTATACATCTCACATGGCAAACTGCAGTTTGGTGAGGGTATTTAACCCATAGTTGGGGGTGGGGTTTGCATTCAGAGTTGTCCTTCTCCTAGTATGGTTGCCACCCAAGGCTATCGGACCTAGTCTGTCCTACTAGTTACCCATAGATGGGGAGGGTGAAGAGATGGATTCATACCTTTTCAAAGAGTATTAGCATCATACGTAAATGTAATGAACTCATCTGGAAATCGAACTCATCTCTCTGATTCCTCAATCCGAGCCGCTACTCATTACTCCACCATGCCTCCCAATGTACCGTTAAAAGTCTTATACTATATTATATGTATAAACAAAGCCAAACAAAAATAAACCCAGATTGAGCAGTCAAAAAGGAAAGAAGAAACCAAAGCTCGAGGAAAAATCTATCTAAACTAAGCAAAACTAACTATCTGAAGAAACATCTTGTTACAGTAAAATTCTATGTTTCTTCAATTTCAGATGTGTGTGTGTGTATTTGTGTGTGTGAATACATAGAGAATTTTAGATGTGCGGGTATTAATCATATCTATATGAGAATTCTTTGAAAATGCATTTATCTAATTTTCAGAGAAAAAAAAACGTCTTCAAACTAAACTAATAGCTTGTCAATATTCCCTTCAAAACAAGCCTAACTTCCTCTTAGCTAATTTAAAGACAGACTTCCATCTAAAAATTCCTGTGCTTTCATACTCATCAATGTCAATCTAAGGAATAGCTAAGTAGGACGTAAAAATACTAAAAGAACAGCTTAAAAAGGTACCACAAAAGAAAGCTTATTAGAAGAGATCCAGATGCAGGGTCTTTACACTCCTTGGAGAAACCCCTCCCTGATTGACCAAGTCTTCAGAGGTGTAGCTGTACTCAAAAAGCTTGGCCAGTTGTGGGTTGGTGAGGCTATTTAACCCATAATTTGAGTGTTTTTTTTTTAGTTTTTGTTTTTTTGCATAGAACTGGTATATATATAGTGTGCCACAAGGTCACCAAACAACCTTTCCCAGGTTTTGAATCCAGAGTTGTCCTCCTCTTAGACAGGGTCCTATAGTCTTGGGTGGCAACCATTCATGTTATTTACTCATAGTGACACGAGACAAGAGATTGATTTATACCTTTCCCAAGCGGAAGTGAATTTAACAAACTCAACTGAAATTTGAAGTTCACTCTTGCTGATTTCTCAATCCGAGCTGATATCCATCACTCCACCATGTCTCTGAAAGAGAACACCTTAGCAGGTGTTTAATAATCAGCAAGCTGGACTTCTAGATCAGGAGGAGGGAATTCAAACCTCTCAAGGTACCCCATACTTGTGGCCTTGTGCCAAACTCTACTAAGCATCAACATAGAAATACTAATGGAAGGCCCAAAGGGGTGAGCGTATAGACAGAATTCCTAATCTACCAGCCTGTCGTTTAAACTTGATAGATAAGCTGAAATGACAGCTGGGCACTTCATCTATAAAAGGATATTGGCTAGACAGATGTTTATACATCAGTGGATTAGGTTGTGAGACTTATGAATCAAGTCGGGTGGTTGATATTTTATAGGTAAACAGGGTTTTGCACGACAAAGTGGATTCCTGGAGAGGTGTTTGCCTACAATTTATGAATAAGTTGTACCGATTAATTTGATTGATGTATACACAAATTCAAACAAGTTTAAGATAGACAAGAATCTATCTCATGATGTATTATTCAGGTATTACCAAGTTAATTGACATTGACGTGCAAAATTTTCTATTGGGAAAAAAAAAAATGACATAATTCTAACTGGAATATTAGATTTAATCAGTTTCAGAAAATATATATATATATATATATATATATATATATAAGTACAAATATCCACTGAATGGATGAATACAGTAGACCTCTGGTATATATTATCCGATTCATACTCCTTCGTCTAATGAACAGGAGCAGAGGTTTATCCCTTGTTTTAGGTTTAGGATTGGGTTTCCAGTTCCTTCTCCTAAAGTCACTGCATTATCTTTACCTCTCAGTAACCACTTGCATCTAAGTGGCATTATTGCCTTGCTTGGGATGAAATGAAAAAAAAAAAAATAATCAATCATTAGTACTGAGACCATATAAATTTAAGCATACTAATAGATTAACAAATAGGTATCATCATTTTACAGTAGACCAATAGACTTTATCTTAGTATTGTATAGCTAATAACTCAATAAAAATAACTCTTTACTCATGTCCCCCTACTGTCTGATCCAAACCTATTCAACCTGCTCTCCTGACCAATCACTTCTGAATCACACCCAGACAAACTGTTTAAACATTGAGCTAGTTAATGTTTGGGATTATGTTTCCAGTTCGTTCTCCAAAAGTCTCATTATCTTTCACACTCAGTAACCCCTAGCATTATCACCTTGATCGGGGTGAAATGACTATAATGATTTAAACAATGGACAGGTGGGTAGCATACTGGTTATCAACAGCAAAAGTGAGAGTGTGTCAGGTTCAAATTCCAGCTGAGGCTGTTGCATTCGCTTTCACACAATTGGCTTTGGAATGTACAAATACATCCCTTCTCCTCTTGGCTAGGGGTTAGATAATAAAAACCAGACTGGACTCTCTTGTATTGGCTGGCAACCAATCGAGGAGAAGGATAACTGAATTCAAAACCAGTTTCATGCCATTCTACCCTGTCATAACCTAACCTAGGGAAATCACAGCAGCAACACCCAGTGTGCTGAAGCTGTGGCCCCACAAATTGTCAATCTCCCATGACTAATATACAATACCAATGAAGATGTAAGTGATTGAAACTTGTCTATCAAAGAAAATAAAAACTCCATTTTTTTTTTCTGCTTTTAATCATTTCATTCCAAGCAAGGTTTTTGGCCAACAATATTTTTTCTCCCCCGTATGAGTTTGAATCTTCGTCGCCAAAAGTTGTTGTGGAGTTATTTCCACAATAGAACTTTTAGTCGGACTAAATGCGTCCTAAATAGGTTAAACGTACAGAAACGTTAGGAACTTGTAATAAAGTGTTACACAGAGTAATCGAGTTGTGGTCGCTGAACACTCACTCCCCCCTCGACTACCTACTGACTCCTACTTATAATAGGTGGGAGAGTCTATTATCTAGACAAGGTGTCTTCCACTATAACACAAGGCAATAAAGCCACTAAGACACAAGGAGTTTCTGAATGAGAGAAATATGATAAAAATACACTATCAAGGAGCAAGAGCAATAAAAGAACAAGATTATGTTTTCAGAAGAAGGCTAAAATAATTATCACTATTCACCGTCTATGGAAATACAAACTGGCCAGAAGTTGGATAAGACTATGTCATAATGTGGCTTCGGGGTTGCCCACTGGGAGTACATGCCGGGACACCTATCAATGTGAAACATGGCATTGCAGATACCCTGATATTATGCGACTGTTGACAAGATCAGCCTCTCTGAGTGCTACCAAAGAGTTAAGGCTCCTTACTATTAGTCAGCATACAGCAATCAGAAAGCTGCCAACTTTGTACCCTCACAAGGAAAAGTCACAACAACTGATCACCAGAAATGTTAAGACTGTTAAACCATTAAGATCATGGAAGAAAGGGAACTGGTAAACCATATCCTTAAACAGGAAACAAGTGATAAACCTCTAATACTGTTCAAAAGACTGGGGAAGGAGTATGAACTGGATGATAGACAAACCTATCTTCTATTATCTCAATCACATCTTATGACCATTTGTTGTTACTGATAGAATTCTCTTATTCAATAATCTGATTAGTGACATGTCCATTCAGTATATGACTCTCCACAACCTCCTATCCCTATCTTAGTCACTAATTCCCTCTGCCCATCTTGCCTTCATTATGTCCTGGGAGCATCATCTTTCCTCCATTTCATGTCCCAGACATGTACAATATTTCAAAATGATTTATTTACCCATCAGGTACTTCTTTGTTAAGTCCATTCATTAGAGAAGCAAGTGGTCAACACCAAGTTACCTTGCTAATATCAACAAATTATTATACATTATATATATATATATATATATATATATATATATATATAATGTATAAGAGATATTTATGTTTATACATTCTTTTTATAGACACAATTCGTTAAATGCTCTGTTTATAATAAACAGTATTAACAACATTTACCGGCCTGAATGTCCAAGAAATTTTCCCAGAAAATACACGTCCTCCAACAGAAATCAAATATATGTATAGGATGCAGGTTTGATTCCTGTCAGAGGATGCATATTTTCTATAAAAATTTCATGGACATTCAGTCCGGTAAAAGTTGTTAATACTGTTTATTATAAACAGAGCATTTACTTAAGTATTTGTGTCTATAAAAAGAACGTATGAAAATAAAAAATGCCTTAAAAAATAATTATCGGACTTTGTCCGTTTCATAATATATATATATAGAAAATATCAACATATATATATCAACAAACATATATATATATATATATATATATATATATATATATATATATATAACCATTTATTCTATATTCAACATCATCACTTGATAAGACACCAGAAGTGTTGAAACAAAGTGGCTATTTTTGTAGTGATTTTATAACATATTAATGTTATAATATTTAAATAAATAATGATATATATATCTATATATATATATCAATATATATATATATATATATATCAATATATATATATATATATATATATATATATATATCAATATATATATATATATATATATATCAATATATATATATATATATATATATATATCTCTCAATATATATATATATATATATATATATATATATATATATCTCTCAATATATATATATATATATATCTCTCAATATATATATATATATATATATATCAATATATATATATATCTCAATATATATATATATATATATATCTCAATATATATATATATATATATATATATATATATATATATATATCTCAATATATATATATATATATATATATATATATATATCTATCAATATATATATATATATATATATCTATATATATATCTATATATATATATATCTATATATATATATCTATCAATATATATATATCTATCAATATATATATATCTATCAATATATATATATATATATCTATCAATATATATATATATATATATCTATCAATATATATAT
>OZ038517.1:46208698-46211198 GCA_964036315.1 Acanthosepion esculentum | reverse complement strand
TCCAGCTGTTCAATTCCCTTGCGGTAGAACTCAGGTGGTTTTGACGCAAAGAAGTCTGTGAGGGCTTTGCGCAAGTCTGCTTCATTGGTGAAGGATTTCCCACGAAGATGATTATCCAGGGAGTGGAAGAGGTGGTAATCAGATGGCACAAGGTCAGGTGAATAAGGTGAATGGCACAAAGTCTCCCACCCAAGTTGCTGTATGGTATCCCTGACCACTCGCGCGACATGTGGCCTGGCGTTGTCATGGAGGAAAAGCTGGCTCCTTCTGGCGCAATGCCTGTTGCACACGTTTCAATTGCTGCGAGTATAGGTCTCCAGTGACGACCTGTCCACCAGGCACAAAGCATAATCTTGCGTGGGTGCATAGGTGGTCTTGCGGTGTGAGGGACAGCATCCTGAGGAGACAACCAATGTCTGGAACATTTGGGAGTTTCGTACAGAACCCAATTTTGTATCACTGGTAAGCACTTGATTGAATAAGGATGTGGTACGGTGCCGAGAAAGCAGCGATACGCAGACTGCCACTCGTTGTCCCTTGCGGACCTCCAACCATTTGCTCAGTTTGTACGTCTTACCTAGGCAGTGCAAGTGAAGTCTAAATGTTTCATCAGAAACGTTGAACGGTCTTGCAATTTCACCACACGATAGACTCCTTTCCTCTTCAATGGCCACCTTCAGGACTCCGTCATTCAAGACTTGTGGTCGTCCACTGCGAGGCTTATCATGGAGAGACAAATCTCCCAACTTGAATTTTCAAAACCAACACCTTGTAGTACGTTCATCCACAGCACTATCCCCAAACGCTTGACATATGCGCCGACTGGATGAAACTGCTGATAAGCCCACTTTAAAGTCATAAAGGAAACAGCCCTGAAAGAGATCTCTAGACATTCCATCCTTCTCACAGCTGATAACTGATGGCAGGGCATGGTGCACATGTTTTTTATAAATTCTGATGTTTCTAATTCTGGCTGTCCGAAATTTGAAAACAATTGCTACACATATTTAGTTTATATTTCAATTTAATTCAATGACTAATCAAAAAACTGACAGAACTTTTGTGGTTACCGTGTATATATAGCAACAAATTAATATATATATTAATATATATATATATATATATATATATATAATAGTTTATTATATATATATATATATATATATAATAGTTTATTATATATATATATATATATATATATATATAATAGTTTATTATATATATATATATATATAATAGTTTATTATATATATATATATATATAATAGTTTATTATATATATATATATATATAATAGTTTATTATATATATATATATATATATAATAGTTTATTATATATATATATATATAATAGTTTATTATATATATATATATATATAATAGTTTATTATATATATATATATATATATATATAATAGTTTATTATATATATATATATATAATAGTTTATTATATATATATATATATATATAATAGTTTATATATATATATATATATATAATAGTTTATTATATATATATATATATATAATAGTTTATTATATATATATATATATATATATATAATAGTTTATTATATATATATATATATATAATAGTTTATTATATATATATATATATATATAATAGTTTATTATATATATATATATATATATAATAGTTTATTATATATATATATATATATAATAGTTTATTATATATATATATATATATAATAGTTTATTATATATATATATATATAATAGTTTATTATATATATATATATATAATAGTTTATTATATATATATATATATATATAATAGTTTATTATATATATATATATATATATATAATAGTTTATTATATATATATATATATATATAATAGTTTATTATATATATATATATATAATAGTTTATTATATATATATATATATATATATAATAGTTTATTATATATATATTATATATATAATAGTTTATTATATATATATATATATATAATAGTTTATTATATATATATATATATATATAGTATTATTATATTATATATATATATATAATAGACTATATATATATATATATATATAATAGTTTATTATATATATATATATATATATATAATAGTTTATTATATATATATATATATATAATAGTTTATTATATATATATATATATATAATAGTTTATTATATATATATATATATATATAATAGTTTATTATATATATATATATATATATATAGTTTATTATATATATATATATATATAATAGTTTATTATATATATATATATATATATAATAGTTTATTATATATATATATATATATAATAGTTTATTATATATATATATATATATATAATAGTTTATTATATATATATATATATATAATAGTTTATTATATATATATATATATAATAGTTTATTATATATATATATATATATAATAGTTTATTATATAATATATATATATAATAGATTTATTATATATATATATATATATATATATAGTTTATTATA
>OZ038517.1:46194344-46208498 GCA_964036315.1 Acanthosepion esculentum | reverse complement strand
CCATGCCACACACACACACACACACACACACTCTCTACCTCCCTCTTTGTCCATGCCACACACACACACCACACACACTCTCTACCTCCCTCTTTGTCCATGCCACACACACACACACACACACTCTCTACCTCCCTCTTTGTCCATGCCACACACACACACACACACTCTCTACCTCCCTCTTTGTCCATGCCACACACACACACACACACTCTCTACCTCCCTCTTTGTCCATGCCACACACACACACACACACTCTCTACCTCCCTCTTTGTCCATGCCACACACACACACACACACTCTCTACCTCCCTCTTTGTCCATGCCACACACACACACACACACTCTCTACCTCCCTCTTTGTCCATGCCACACACACACACACACACTCTCTACCTCCCTCTTTGTCCATGCCACACACACACACACACACTCTCTACCTCCCTCTTTGTCCATGCCACACACACACACACACACTCTCTACCTCCCTCTTTGTCCATGCCACACACACACACACACACTCTCTACCTCCCTCTTTGTCCATGCCACACACACACACACACACTCTCTACCTCCCTCTTTGTCCATGCCACACACACACACACACACTCTCTACCTCCCTCTTTGTCCATGCCACACACACACACACACACTCTCTACCTCCCTCTTTGTCCATGCCACACACACACACACACACTCTCTACCTCCCTCTTTGTCCATGCCACACACACACACACACACTCTCTACCTCCCTCTTTGTCCATGCCACACACACACACACACACTCTCTACCTCCCTCTTTGTCCATGCCACACACACACACACACACTCTCTACCTCCCTCTTTGTCCATGCCACACACACACACACACACTCTCTACCTCCCTCTTTGTCCATGCCACACACACACACACACACTCTCTACCTCCCTCTTTGTCCATGCCACACACACACACACACACTCTCTACCTCCCTCTTTGTCCATGCCACACACACACACACACACTCTCTACCTCCCTCTTTGTCCATGCCACACACACACACACACACTCTCTACCTCCCTCTTTGTCCATGCCACACACACACACACACACTCTCTACCTCCCTCTTTGTCCATGCCACACACACACACACACACTCTCTACCTCCCTCTTTGTCCATGCCACACACACACACACACACTCTCTACCTCCCTCTTTGTCCATGCCACACACACACACACACACTCTCTACCTCCCTCTTTGTCCATGCCACACACACACACACACACTCTCTACCTCCCTCTTTGTCCATGCCACACACACACACACACTCTCTACCTCCCTCTTTGTCCATGCCACACACACACACACACACTCTCTACCTCCCTCTTTGTCCATGCCACACACACACACACACACTCTCTACCTCCCTCTTTGTCCATGCCACACACACACACACACACTCTCTACCTCCCTCTTTGTCCATGCCACACACACACACACACACTCTCTACCTCCCTCTTTGTCCATGCCACACACACACACACACTCTCTACCTCCCTCTTTGTCCATGCACACACACACATCACTCTCTACCTCCCTCTTTGTCCATGCCACACACACACACACACTCTCTACCCTCCCTCTTTGTCCATGCCACACACACACACACACACTCTCTACCTCCCTCTTTGTCCATGCCACACACACACACACACTCTCTCTCTCCCTCTTTGTCCATGCCACACACACACTCACTCTCTCTCTCTCCCTCTTTGTCCATGCCACACACACACTCTCTCTCTCTCTACCTCCCTCTTTGTCCATGCCACACACACACTCTCTCTCTCTCTCTCCTCTTTGTCCATGCCACACACACACTCTCTCTCTCTCTCTCCCTCTTTGTCCATGCCACACACACACTCTCTCTCTCTCTCTCCCTCTTTGTCCATGCCACACACACACTCTCTCTCTCTCTCTCCCTCTTTGTCCATGCCACACACACACTCTCTCTCTCTCTCTCCCTCTTTGTCCATGCCACACACACACTCTCTCTCTCTCTCTCCCTCTTTGTCCATGCCACACACACACTCTCTCTCTCTCTCTCCCTCTTTGTCCATGCCACACACACACTCTCTCTCTCTCTCTCCCTCTTTGTCCATGCCACACACACACTCTCTCTCTCTCTCTCCTCTTTGTCCATGCCACACACACACTCTCTCTCTCTCTCTCCCTCTTTGTCCATGCCACACACACACTCTCTCTCTCTCTCTCCCTCTTTGTCCATGCCACACACACACTCTCTCTCTCTCTCTCCCTCTTTGTCCATGCCACACACACACTCTCTCTCTCTCTCTCCCTCTTTGTCCATGCCACACACACACTCTCTCTCTCTCTCTCCCTCTTTGTCCATGCCACACACACACTCTCTCTCTCTCTCTCCCTCTTTGTCCATGCCACACACACACTCTCTCTCTCTCTCTCCCTCTTTGTCCATGCCACACACACACTCTCTCTCTCTCTCTCCCTCTTTGTCCATGCCACACACACACTCTCTCTCTCTCTCTCCCTCTTTGTCCATGCCACACACACACTCTCTCTCTCTCTCTCCCTCTTTGTCCATGCCACACACACACTCTCTCTCTCTCTCTCCCTCTTTGTCCATGCCACACACACACTCTCTCTCTCTCCCCTCTTTGTCCATGCCACACACACACTCTCTCTCTCTCTCCCTCTTTGTCCATGCCACACACACACTCTCTCTCTCTCTCCCTCTTTGTCCATGCCACACACACACTCTCTCTCTCTCTCCCTCTTTGTCCATGCCACACACACACTCTCTCTCTCTCCCTCTTTGTCCATGCCACACACACACTCTCTCTCTCTCCCTCTTTGTCCATGCCACACACACACTCTCTCTCTCTCCCTCTTTGTCCATGCCACACACACACTCTCTCTCTCTCCCTCTTTGTCCATGCCACACACACACTCTCTCTCTCTCCCTCTTTGTCCATGCCACACACACACTCTCTCTCTCTCCCTCTTTGTCCATGCCACACACACACTCTCTCTCTCTCCCTCTTTGTCCATGCCACACACACACTCTCTCTCTCTCCCTCTTTGTCCATGCCACACACACACTCTCTCTCTCTCCCTCTTTGTCCATGCCACACACACACTCTCTCTCTCTCCCTCTTTGTCCATGCCACACACACACTCTCTCTCTCTCCCTCTTTGTCCATGCCACACACACACTCTCTCTCTCTCCCTCTTTGTCCATGCCACACACACACTCTCTCTCTCTCCCTCTTTGTCCATGCCACACACACACTCTCTCTCTCTCCCTCTTTGTCCATGCCACACACACACTCTCTCTCTCTCCCTCTTTGTCCATGCCACACACACACTCTCTCTCTCCCTCTTTGTCCATGCCACACACACACTCTCTCTCTCCCTCTTTGTCCATGCCACACACACACTCTCTCTCTCCCTCTTTGTCCATGCCACACACACACTCTCTCTTTGTCCATGCCACACACACACTCTCTCTTTGTCCATGCCACACACACACTCTCTCTCTCTCTCTTTGTCCATGCCACACTCTCGCTCTCTCTCTTTGTCCATGCCACACTCTCGCTCTCTCTCTTTGTCTATGCCACTCTCTCTCTCTCTTTGTCTATGCCACTCTCTCTCTCTCTCTCTTTGTCTATGCCACTCTCTCTCTCTGTCTATGCCACTCTCTCTCTCTCTCTGTCTATGCCACTCTCTCTCTCTCTCTGTCTATGCCACTCTCTCTCTCTCTCTGTCTATGCCACTCTCTCTCTCTCTCTGTCTATGCCACACTTTTTTTTCTCTGTTACTCTCTTTTTCTCTGTTACTCCCTTTGGCCCTCTCTCTTCTTTTTTTTCCTTTGCAGACATTCAACAGAGTTTGGGTTGCCTCAGCATATAACAAATTTGCACAGATAAGAAAAAAAAAGATTCTAATTTCAAAACATCACGAAACATGACTTAACTCTTCACTATAAACAACTGCTTTTATCTAAGTGACCACCCCCAGCCGTCCAATCTCTGTGTTGCACTCTCTGTTTAACTCTCGATGTCCATCTCTTTTTCTGTTTTCCTCTTAGTATCTGTTATGCCAACTGGGACACACACAGAATCAAAAACAAAGAACTGTTCCAAATAACAGAAACAACATCACTTGAGGACTTTCAACAACCGCAATAACTAAAACAGATATTATTTTCTATTCAAGTTACATATACTAACATAATTAATATGTTGATCTTCAACACTACTTCAAATAAAAAGTTAGGGAGGAAATCCACCATCAATACTGGAAAGAACAGCTACTGGACATGAGAAACTTATTTTCCTGAAAAACTGTTTTAAGAGAAAGATTTAAAAAATTTAAAACGAACATTGTACTGGTTGCTCAGTCAATGAATACAAAATGTTTCCTTGAAAGGAAACCGCTAATATTACTGTTAAGCAAATTTTCTACTTAATAAGCAAACTCTATGGCCAAACTATAACAATGTAACTAATCGTGGGACATTGAAAACTTCTCGGCATTAAAAAAAATGAAAAGTCTAATATTTCATAATTTGGTCAAGTTTTAGGAAGTGTGTCAGGTCATGAACTATTTAACATTTCCTCATATTGCAAATGATTTTATAGAAATACCCTGAATATCAAGAACTGCGTTACCATCAGTGCCAGCCATTAAGAATTAAGGCAAGCATTACTCAAAGAATAGGGTTTATTACAAAGAATAGGGTTTATTACTGTACAAGAAGGTAAGTATTACTCATAGAACAGAATTTATTTACACTGTATCTGCTTTGAAAAATAAGGATGTGATCAAGAACTAATGCAAGTCTTATTGATAGAGCTGGGTTCAAATCATCCAGGTTCTTACAATGTTTCGCCATTCTTGGCAGACTTCTGCTCTCACAATGTACAATATTTAATAACGAAGATAATGGAAGCAAAAAGAAAAAGAATCTAAATGAAATTAGCTAGATTATATACTAAAACACATTAAAAAAAACATTTTTTTCTAAATATAAAATTCCCAGCATCTCTTGTTCACACACAAGTGTAGTCACATCAACGTAAATGAGCCTAGTCCGATGAAGTCCTAAGGGACAAAATGAGTCACACGAAAACTTTTTCTACTTTGTCATACATCTTACCTCCAGAACTGTTCTTGATATATAAAAATTTACATATTCTTATCCAATATATATATATATATATATATATATATATTTCTATATATATATCTTTTCACAACAATAACACCTTCCACTATTAAAATAGGAACGATTTGCAGTAAGAATGGTCTCTGAAAGTCTGTATCACTGACCAACTCTCCTTCAAAGTTTCCATCTGGCATTTGACATTAGTGGTGCATTAAGTTAATGACTTCAACTTTCTGTTCGATGGTCCTAAGTGCTTGAACTGTTGTTTGAAAACATTCCAAATGTTTATTATTATACAATATTCTCTCTCGAGTTTTAAACTTTGGTTACTTTATATGCCATATTTCCCTATTTATTTGGGGCCTCTTCGAACATTACAACCTTTGAAGCACTTGATGCTTGATGTGTCTTCTCTATTGCTCTCTTAGAAAATAGCAATGTTGGTAGAAATAGAAAAGGAGGAGGCTCAGAACCCAAATAATAAAAAATCCAGGGTCCTTACAAGTCCATATTCAAAAATGCCAGGGATGTAAAGCAAAAGTAAGGTGGGGGGGGAGGATAAAATCTGTATCCAAAACTCACAGCACACAATTATATTCTTCAATCACCAAGAACTAAGACAGCTAGCCATCCAAAGTAGTGTTCTTTTATTGGGGTAAGAAAGGTTTTGATTGGTCAAGACTGGTAAGGAAGCACACACAATGACCATATTTTGATGTCACCAGGCCACAGTTTGTTTGTTTTTTTCTCCTTGGTCCAGACAAGACACTTCTGATGCCATCTCTAATTCAGGAGCGGCTTTACATAAGAAAGTATGACAATTTTATAACCTAGTTTCTGAACACATGTTTGCATGACAATTTGTGTCATTTAACCATGTAAAGTAGTCCAGATTGAAGTATGAAAAAAAAAAAAAAAAAATGGCAGACCCCAGCTTACAAGCTGCTATAGCTCATTTTATACCCATTTGGTAAATAGGAATGGTTAAGTATTATCCCAGGACTTCAGCCCCACTAAAAACCTGCAATTGCTACAGAAACAATGAATAAATCTCCAACAAATAATATCATATTATTTAAAATGAAGACAAGCATTGCCTGATATGCCTTGGTGCACGAGAGGACCCTTGACTAAATATTAAGCAGAGTTTAATATATGCTGACCCACTAACATTTTGTTGAACAATAAGCATTTGCTCTGGAGGCTGATATGCAGATTGGATAGCTTTATGAATGTGTTGAAAAGTATCATCTATTAATCAATACCTAATAAGAAACATCCATTCTCAACCTTTAACTTGGAAAGATTTTCAAGAAATCTTTACATATAGATTCAAGAATAATGTAGAGACTGAATATCTGAATATTTCTGTCATATAACAACACATTAAAGCAAGTTTTACACACCAAGCAGTCAGCTTTTAAATAAAAATTAATACAATTACCTTGTGCTATCCAAATCATAATATATTCAGCAACTTATGTAACCAAGACATGTCTTACATATTGAGTAATATGATCTGATTAAAGAAAGCCATATGTCAAAAATCATATGACCAGCTTAGTATACTCTACCATGTGCGGATATGGATTTGGACAGGAAATGCAAAAACGCAACCATTTCTACACAAAGCCTTACTTTTCTTTTTTCTTTTCCTCTAACAAGCAAGTATTTCAATGTTAGAGAGGGTGCACTCTACCCAAACTTTCAAGTGGTCAGTTTACAAAGATTGTTTGTCGTCAAACATCGTCCATTGTTCAACATCTTTTTTCGATCCATGTCCAACATACTGCTTAAATCAACAACTACTGATCACCAAGCAAAGAGTTACATTTTCCGATGTATGATCACCATGACAGGTCTCTGATCACTGCCCAACATTTTTATATTAAAATCAGTACCATGATTAAAGCTTGTGCTGGATTTACCTATAGGCTTAAGCCTAGGGCCTCAAAATCTAGAGGGCCCCCACTCAAGGTGTATAATATTTTTGACACTGTCATAGGCCTTTATTACACATGCTGTCATAATGCATTGTAGTCTCTAAACAAACCTGAAGTAATTTTTAAACACCCGTCATCATCAAATTGTTTAATTTAACACTCTTCCATTTTCTTCTACTCATGAGAATAGGGGATTTGGAGGGGCCTCACAAGTGGAATAGCCTAGGACCTCTCTTGATTTAAATCGGATCCCAATTAAAGCTATTACAGAACTAGTCATGCCCTAGTCAAAAATGATGAAATTATAGATCAGTACACTTATGTGCTCTGCCTCAGAACAACATGTAGTGTCTATGCATGTTTAGATGTTGTTGACCATGTTCACCATAGTCTATGAATATAGAATCCAGCGAAGTACGTAATCTGTTCAATGAAACAACGTTAAAGATTAACACTCACGAGTCAGACACTCTACTGAATCTGACTATATCTCCAATACCATCAGCAGCTGTTCCGTAATTCTTCAGTCTTCGATATCAAAGGCTGGCAGTGAATATTCCGGAAAAAAACATGGCCGCCTTTATACACATCCATTGAATGTTTTGAGCCTTCTGATTGGTTAACACTTCTATTGGTGAACTATAAAATGAGTCAGCTCATTTTGACTGGCTTACTAGTACACCAAGGTACCCGAAAAACTCCAACAGATGTTGTACACAACATAAAATAAACAAAACAAAAATAAACCTAGCAAGAGCAACCAAAGAAGGAAAAAGAAACCAACATAAACTCTGCAAAAAGAACCATCTTAAGAAACTAAGAGTCACAGTTCTATGTCTCTTCAGTTTTGGATTTTCACAGAAATATATATATGTGTGTGTGTGTGTGTGTGTGTAGATACACACAAAATCTTAGATGTTCAGATATTAATCATATGTATATGGGAATTCCTTGAAAATGCATTTTATCCAATTTTCTGAAAAAAAATGGTCTTCAAACTGAACTAATATCTTGCCAATATTCCTTTCAAAACAAGCCTAACTTCCTCTCAGCTAATTTCAAAGACAGACTTCCATCTAAAAATTGCTCTTCTTTCGTACTCACCAATGTCAATCCAAAGAATAGCTATATAGAACTTAAACAATACTAAGAGGACATTTTATCAGGGTTTAATAACAGCAAACTTGATTTGCAGATCATGAGTGAATTCTATCCCCACTTCTTCTATGTACTGTGTCCCTTCTGGATGCAGGCAATCATGGCCCTCCCCAACTTCTTATCCTTTGAAGCTCTTAGTAAATTTTATCTTTTCACCATCCCTTCCAGCTACCTGTCCTGCTATCCATTTACACAAACATGTTACACAATGCTTCCCTTGTCTTTGATATGTCCTGTGAGTTTCAGATTCTCCAAGCCCTCATTCTTCATGTGTCCTAGAATTTTCAACTCTCTTTCTGATTTTAAGTATAAGTGTCATTTTTCTTTACATTTTCCTTAAAACTTTGTTACATGTTCAGATCATGGTGTTCTCAGCATCCTTATGTAGTATCACATTTGTTGTCTCAAGTCTCTTCCTCATCTGTGTGGAGATTGTCCAGCATTAACTGCCATATAAGAGGACTGATATTGCACACCAGTTCAGCACTCTTTTCTTAGTTTCTAATGAAATGTTCATAGTTTTTAATACATTGTTTAACTTTTCAAAGACATCTTTCACTATTCCAAAATACCTTTGGATTTTGCTGTCAAATATTCCAGTCTCTTTTCAAATACTTCCCAGCTTGATTTTGGCATTTCTAATTTGTACTTTGCATCTTGGGCTGTTCCTATTACTGACAACCATACATTCTATCTTCTTGCAATTAATTTTTAGTCCTTTCTTCTCACTTTCCTTTACTTACCTTCTGTAAGAGTTCCTGTAATTTTACTTCTGTCTGCTATCAAAACTGTGTCATCTGCCTATCTTATGTTGTTCGGATTGTAGCCACCACAAGTTCTCTCAGGATCACATCATTGTGAAGGTTGAATAAGTCTGGCAAGAAGATGCATACTTGTCTTACATCCCTATCTATTTCAGTATATTTGCTAAATTCATTTTCATTCATATTCAGGTATAAGTTCTAGAACATTCTCATATCTTGATATGGTTTCAAATTTACAGATCTTTAAAGATGATTAGTAGAGTGCCGTTTGTGTCTATATCTCTGAGATGAGGCATTATGTACACCATTTACATTATTCTTTGTCGCCATGTTTATCACTGGGGTAGACTGTTCTAGTTCCACGTGCCATGTCTAATGGATGTCAGTTATCTCCTGTTAATTCCCCTCTCAAAGTTCTCCGCCGCCTTAACCACGTATTAAACTCACACTCTTTGGATCCTGTCACTGGGTCTAACACCTTTATCCACTGTGCCATGTGTCCTTGAGGACATCTGTGTATGAATTTCTGGGTATTATAAACCTAATGAATTCAGCCATCATTTTTTACCAGTGCTGTTATCATTGCATATTTTTTACTACAGCTCATATTGCAATTTTTGTTGTTATCGCTTTTCTCTGGCACTCTTTATTACTGGTTCCCATATTGTATGCATTTCTATGCTTGGTCAGCTCAGGAGATTTTTGTGGCCTAGGATATGTGCTGATTCCTTAAGAAGGAAGGAGCGTACAACAGCCGAAACGTTGTGATAAACATGGCGACAAAGATGAGGACAATAGTCCGAATAATGTAAATAGAGTGCAGATTGTTTTCTTTGAAGCATCAGAATTTTAGAGATGCCCAGTGGGCTTGCAAGCAAACATTTAGTATTTTGGGGCTATATACAGTCTCAGGATTTCAAAACTGTTCTAAATTTCTCCTAACTCCAATTATTTGTCAAGTTAAGGCTAAATAAACATGAACAAAAAATAATAATATATAGTATGTGCATATACACAGAATTTTGCATGTCCAGACATTATATCAAGATAGATGGAAATTCTTTCAAAAGGTGTTTTATCCAAGTTTCTGAAAAAAATGTCTTCAAACCAAAACTAATAGTTTGACAATATTCCCTTCAAAAGAACCTTAACTTTCTCTTTCCTAATTTAGAAAATAGACTCCCATATAAAAAATTCCTCTGCATTGGTAGGCACCAATACTAATCCAAGGAATAGCTATGTAGGACTTAAACAACACAAAGAAAACACCTTAAGAAGGTACTAGGGATGTAAGCTCATTACAACAAATCCAGGAGCAGAGCTTTCTCATCCTCAGTCCCTGACTGACCATGTCTTCAGGGGTGCAGCCGTATACATCTCACATGGCAAACTGCAGTTTGGTGAGGGTATTTAACCCATAGTTGGGGGTGGGGTTTGCATTCAGAGTTGTCCTTCTCCTAGCATGGTTGCCACCCAAGGCTATCGGACCTAGTCTGTCCTACTAGTTACCCATAGATGGGGAGGGTGAAGAGATGGATTCATACCTTTTCAAAGAGTATTAGCATCATACGTAAATGTAATGAACTCATCTGGAAATCGAACTCATCTCTCTGATTCCTCAATCCGAGCCGCTACTCATTACTCCACCATGCCTCCCAATGTACCGTTAAAAGTCTTATACTATATTATATGTATAAACAAAGCCAAACAAAAATAAACCCAGATTGAGCAGTCAAAAAGGAAAGAAGAAACCAAAGCTCGAGGAAAAATCTATCTAAACTAAGCAAAACTAACTATCTGAAGAAACATCTTGTTACAGTAAAATTCTATGTTTCTTCAATTTCAGATGTGTGTGTGTGTATTTGTGTGTGTGAATACATAGAGAATTTTAGATGTGCGGGTATTAATCATATCTATATGAGAATTCTTTGAAAATGCATTTATCTAATTTTCAGAGAAAAAAAAACGTCTTCAAACTAAACTAATAGCTTGTCAATATTCCCTTCAAAACAAGCCTAACTTCCTCTTAGCTAATTTAAAGACAGACTTCCATCTAAAAATTCCTGTGCTTTCATACTCATCAATGTCAATCTAAGGAATAGCTAAGTAGGACGTAAAAATACTAAAAGAACAGCTTAAAAAGGTACCACAAAAGAAAGCTTATTAGAAGAGATCCAGATGCAGGGTCTTTACACTCCTTGGAGAAACCCCTCCCTGATTGACCATGTCTTCAGAGGTGTAGCTGTACTCAAAAAGCTTGGCCAGTTGTGGGTTAGTGAGGCTATTTAACCCATAATTTGAGTGTTTTTTTTTGTTTTTGTTTTTTTGCATAGAACTGGTGCCACAAGGTCACCAAACAACCTTTCCCAGGTTTTGAATCCAGAGTTGTCCTCCTCTTAGACAGGGTCCTATAGTCTTGGGTGGCAACCAGTCATGTTATTTACTCATAGTGACACGAGACAAGAGATTGATTTATACCTTTCCCAAGCGGAAGTGAATTTAACAAACTCAACTGAAATTTGAAGTTCACTCTTGCTGATTTCTCAATCCGAGCTGATATCCATCACTCCACCATGTCTCTGAAAGAGAACACCTTAGCAGGTGTTTAATAATCAGCAAGCTGGACTTCTAGATCAGGAGGAGGGAATTCAAACCTCTCAAGGTACCCCATACTTGTGGCCTTGTGCCAAACTCTACTAAGCATCAACATAGAAATACTAATGGAAGGCCCAAAGGGGTGAGCGTATAGACAGAATTCCTAATCTACCAGCCTGTCGTTTAAACTTGATAGATAAGCTGAAATGACAGCTGGGCACTTCATCTATAAAAGGATATTGGCTAGACAGATGTTTATACATCAGTGGATTAGGTTGTGAGACTTATGAATCAAGTCGGGTGGTTGATATTTTATAGGTAAACAGGGTTTTGCACGACAAAGTGGATTCCTGGAGAGGTGTTTGCCTACAATTTATGAATAAGTTGTACCGATTAATTTGATTGATGTATACACAAATTCAAACAAGTTTAAGATAGACAAGAATCTATCTCATGATGTATTATTCAGGTATTACCAAGTTAATTGACATTGACGTGCAAAATTTTCTATTGGAAAAAAAAAAAAAAAATGACATAATTCTAACTGGAATATTAGATTTAATCAGTTTCAGAAAAATATATATATATATATAAGTACAAATATCCACTGAATGGATGAATACAGTAGACCTCTGGTATATATTATCCGATTCATACTCCTTCGTCTAATGAACAGGAGCAGAGGTTTATCCCTTGTTTTAGGTTTAGGATTGGGTTTCCAGTTCCTTCTCCTAAAGTCTCTGCATTATCTTTACCTCTCAGTAACCACTTGCATCTAAGTGGCATTATTGCCTTGCTTGGGATGAAATGAAAAAAAAAAAAAATAATCAATCATTAGTACTGAGACCATATAAATTTAAGCATACTAATAGATTAACAAATAGGTATCATCATTTTACAGTAGGCCAATAGACTTTATCTTAGTATTGTATAGCTAATAACTCAATAAAAATAACTCTTTACTCATGTCCCCCTACTGCCTGATCCAAACCTATTCAACCTGCTCCCCTGACCAATCGCTTCTGAATCACACCCAGACAAACTGTTTAAACATTGAGCTAGTTAATGTTTGGGATTATGTTTTCAGTTCGTTCTCCAAAAGTCTCATTATCTTTCACACTCAGTAACCCCTAGCATTATCACCTTGATCGAGATGAAATGACTATAATGATTTAAACAATGGACATGTGGGTAGCATACTGGTTATCAACAGCAAAAGTGAGAGTGTGTCAGGTTCAAATTCCAGCTGAGGCTGTTGCATTCGCTTTCACACAATTGGCTTTGGAATGTACAAATACATCCCTTCTCCTCTCGGCTAGGGGTTAGATAATAAAAACCAGACTGGACTCTCTTGTATTGGCTGGCAACCAATCGAGGAGAAGGATAACTGAATTCAAAACCAGTTTCATGCCATTCTACCCTGTCATAACCTAACCTAGGGAAATCACAGCAGCAACACCCAGTGTGCTGAAGCTGTGGCCCCACAAATTGTCAATCTCCCATGACTAATATACAATACCAATGAAGATGTAAGTGATTGAAACTTGTCTATCAAAGAAAATAAAAAAACTCCATTTTTTTTTTCTGCTTTTAATCATTTCATTCCAAGCAAGGTTTTTGGCCAACAATATTTTTTCTCCCCCGTATGAGTTCGAATCTTCGTCGCCAAAAGTTGTTGTGGAGTTATTTCCACAATAGAACTTTTAGTCGGACTAAATGCGTCCTAAATAGGTTAAACGTACAGAAACGTTAGGAACTTGTAATAAAGTGTTACGCAGAGTAATCGAGTTGTGGTCGCTGAACACTCACTCCCCCCTCGACTACCTACTGACTCCTACTTATAATAAGTGGGAGAGTCTATTATCTAGACAAGGTGTCTTCCACTATAACACAAGGCAATAAAGCCACTAAGACACAAGGAGTTTCTGAATGAGAGAAATATGATAAAAATACACTATCAAGGAGCAAGAGCAATAAAAGAACAAGATTATGTTTTCAGAAGAAGGCTAAAATAATTATCACTATTCATCGTCTATGGAAATACAAACTGGCCAGAAGTTGGCTAAGACTATGTCATAATGTGGCTTCGGGGTTGCCCACTGGGAGTACATGCCGGGACACCTATCAATGTGAAACATGGCATTGCAGATACCCTGATATTATGTGACTGTTGACAAGATCAGCCTCTCTGAGTGCTACCAAAGAGTTAAGGCTCCTTACTCTTAGTCAGCATACAGCAATCAGAAAGCTGCCAACTTTGTACCCTCACAAGGAAAAGTCACAACAACTGATCACCAGAAATGTTAAGACTGTTAAACCATTAAGATCATGGAAGAAAGGGAACTGGTAAACCATATCCTTAAACAGGAAACAAGTGATAAACCTCTAATACTGTTCAAAAGACTGGGGAAGGAGTATGAACTGGATGATAGACAAACCTATCTTCTATTATCTCAATCACATCTTATGACCATTTGTTGTTACTGATAGAATTCTCTTATTCAAT
>OZ038517.1:46181844-46189344 GCA_964036315.1 Acanthosepion esculentum | reverse complement strand
GCCGACTGGATGAAACTGCTGATAAGCCCACTTTAAAGTCATAAAGGAAACAGCCCTGAAAGAGATCTCTAGACATTCCATCCTTCTCACAGCTGATAACTGATGGCTGGGCATGGTGCACATGTTTTTTATAAATTCTGATGTTTCTAATTCTGGCTGTCCGAAATTTGAAAACAATTGCTACACACATTTAGTATATATTCCAATTTCATTCAATGACTAATCAAAAAACTGACAGAACTTTTGTGGTTACCGTGTATATATAGCAACAAATTCATATATATATATATATATATATATATATATATATATATAATAGTTTATTATATATATATATATATATAATAGTTTATTATATATATATATATATATATGTTTGTTGAGATATATATATATATGTTTGTTGAGATATATATATATATATATATGTTTGTTGAGATATATATATATATATATATGTTTGTTGAGATATATATATATATTTGTTGAGATATATATACATATATATGTTTGTTGAGATATATATATATATATATATGTTTGTTGAGATATATATATATATATGTTTGTTGAGATATATATATATATATATATGTTTGTTGAGATATATATATATATATATATATGTTTGTTGAGATATATATATATATATATATATGTTTGTTGAGATATATATATATATATATATATGTTTGTTGAGATATATATATATATATATATATATGTTTGTTGAGATATATATATATATATATATATATGTTTGTTGAGATATATATATATATATATATATGTTTGTTGAGATATATATATATATATATATATATGTTTGTTGAGATATATATATATATATATATATGTTTGTTGAGATATATATATATATATGTTTGTTGAGATATATATATATATATGTTTGTTGAGATATATATATATATATATATATATATATATATATATATATATCTGTTTGTTGAGATATATATATATAGATATTAGCAAGGTAACTTGGTGTTGCCCACTTGCTTATATATATATATATGCAACACAGATGTAGGTATTAGCCAAGTTGTTGAATTCATCACTTGTTAAAAATTTTCTTGAAAGCTGGAGATTCTCATTCTAAAATGTTTAATTAATTATGTCCTAGGAGTGTCAGATGGTCCAAGCCCTCTTTCCTCATTGTATGTCCCAGACATGTACAATATTTCAGAATTATTTATTTACCCATCAGGTACTTATTTGTTGTCAGAAAAGCCATTGGGCAACACCAAGTTACCTTGCTAATATCAAGAAACTATTTAAAAAAAAAAATTATATATATATATATATATATATATATATATATATGTACATGCATGCAACACAGCTGTAAGTATTAGCGAGGCTGTCAAATTCATCACTTGTCAAAAATTTTCTTGAAAGCTGGAGATTCTCATTCTAAAATGTTTAATTAATTTTATGTCTGATTGAAATTCAGAAAATAATCACCTAACAAATTTTCTTAATAAACAAGCAGCTTTTTTTTTTGTTTTCTTTTTATACATTTTGGTTTCTTTATTCCTTTACTGTCAGTAGAAACTGATGGGGAGCAGGGGGAAGGGATTCTCTTTCTGCAGGATAAATTACGTTCATTAACTCCTAAACTGATTATATTTTTCTCTCTCTCTCTCTCTTTCGGGATTTTTACTCTATCTCATTTTGGTTCATTTCAGTCATTTTTTTTAAGTTAATTTTCATCTTAATTTAGATTTCAAATTCACTGTATGTGAATCTATTTTAACATTTTCATTTTATCGGGAATTTAATTTATTTCACTTCTATATATTTTTTCTGTTTTTTGGGGGTTTTTTTTTTTCCTCCTTCTCCATTTGCTTTGTTTTGTTTATTATTTTTTGTTTTTATTCATCTCAATTTTGAAATTCAAAATCTTATTCTGAATTCTCTTCAATTTATACTTTTATTAATTCCTCTATTTCATCTCTCTATATATAATTTTCTTCTCCTTTTTTTTATACTCCAACTTTAAATCTGCATATGTGTGTGTGTGTGTGTGTCTGTGCGCGTTCGGCCTTTGATGATTAATTTTTGTTTAATGGTATCTAATTTATTTTGATATTTTTAAACATTTGATATTTTTAACTTTTCAGTGTTCATCTTTTTCTTTTTTTTTTTCCACTTTCTAAATTTTATCGTATTTCAAAATTTCAGTCTAAAATCAGTTTTAAAATGATCTTGGATTCTCTTTCTTCCCCCTCCCTCCTTTACCATATTTGAATTCATTTCGGCAAAAAGCACCCCACCAAATATAAACGGATAAACTGGTTAGCCATATTCGAAATTTTCCCAATGCAAGTGGTTAAAGTGAATAATAGACGTTTTAAAGTTTCCAATCACCAACTTAATCTGTTGTTGTCGATGTACGTTTTAATTTTGCTATCATTTCCTTATGTTTGTTTTTGCCTCTTAAGTGGTCTAAGTGTTTTTCCCAGCAAGAGTTTTCACATAAATTTAAGTGTTTGTGAATATGCCAACTAAGAGATAATATCTATCATATAGAAAACAGCTTCTAGCATTGAGGAAATCAAAAAGACTGGTTTTCTATTAACCATGATTCCCATACATTTTATCTTAGTATTGTATAGCTAATAACTCAATAAAAAGCAGAGGTTTATCTTTGCTCATATCCCCCTGCTGTCTGACCCACGCCTATTCAAGCAGCTTCCCCAACCAATCATTACTGAATCACACCCAGACAAACTGTTTAAACATTAAGCTAGTGAATTCTTACAAAGGTTCGAAGAGCCGAGATAAATTATCCTTTTCTTTTCTTTAGCTGAAGACCAAATGCAATATATATGAAACAAATTTGTGAAAATCTTAGACAATGCACTATCATCCTCATTAATACACATTATATATATAATATCACACATTGTGTGCTGGTGTCATTAAAATACTGCTCAATGCAATATAACAGAGCTATAATATATATAACAAATGTACATTTACCCCACTACCACTAGTAGCACAACTGTGAATTTCATGCATAACGCATTTGGCAGTTTTCAGTCGGCAGCTGACGATTGTGTTGTGCATGAAACACAGTGTTGTATTACAGGTGAAGAAAAAATGTATATCTATTATTGATATAAATTATAACTCTGTTATTATACATTGAGTACTATTTTATTAGCACCTGCATTCAATGTGCGATATTTCATATTCATTGGGGTCTTAACTTAGCACCTGAAGATTGCCTTGTGCATGAAAATCAGTCATGCTACCAATGAGGAAAAAAATGTATATTTATTATTAATATATACATATACACTACAGTTCAAAAGTTTGAGGCCACCCCAAACTTTTAAACTATAGAGTGTGTGTGTGTGTGTGTGTGTGTGTGTGTGTGTGTGTGTGTGTGTGTGTGTGTGTATATATATATATATATATTTTAAAAAATCCACATTATAACCAAAATGTTTGGCTTCTCTTTTTTAATATACAGGTTGTCCATAAAGTTCATGTGCACTTTAAAAAATTTATAACTTTATTTGTATTTGCGATAGAAATAATTTGTAAAAAGGATTAGAAAGAAGTAAATCTATATTTTTTAAGGTTTTATTGAAATTTTATTTAAGTTTCCACATGTCCTCCATCATTAGCAATACAAAGGGTAATACAATTTTGCAGTTCACGGAAAACATTTCCCAACTGATTTACAGTAATGCCTGAAATCACATTAGTTATTTTAGCTATACTTAAAACTAGGTAAATTAAACTTTATAACATATTTTACAGATTATTTCTATTACAAATAAAGTTATAAATTTTTTAATGTACACACAAACTTTATGGACACCCTGTATATTATACTTTATTTTCCATATTTTTTTGGTACATGGGTTTCTGGTTTTGCTACCTTCATCAGGCAAAGAATGGTTATTTCCACATATTATTTAAAGGAATTAATTTTTTTCCTTATGTTTTCTCATGTTTAACCATTGTCTTTTGTGTGTCGTAGCTAACCAAATTCTCTTGGACCTGTGGAGAAAATCTTCTTTTGCTTAAGGGGTAATAAGACAATAGTGAGGTGTAAATGTACATAAAGTTTCATTTAACAACATTAATATTGTATTAGGTGAACAAAAGTATTAAAAAATTATAAATAAACAGTTTACTATCCAACTTTGTTCTCGCCCTGCCATTCATTCACTCAAACTCTTCAGGTAGGTTACTTGCTTCCCCCCACCCAATGTGACTACTTTCTTCACAATCTTCAGTGAGTGTTTAATTTTCAAAGCCTCTTTTCTCACTATGTAACCCAGAAATTTCAGCTGACTTATTCTCGTTTTAATGCGATTGTCCAAGATGCAATTTTCTTTCCAACTTCCTTGTTGCTTACATTTTCATTCCCTGGTATTCCCAGCGTCTTTTCAATAGAATCACATCACATCTTGATTGCTTCAAGTCTTCTTTTTAAGTTACATAATAGACAACTTAGCTGTGCCAAGAAAAGAAAAAAGAATGGCCTGTGATAGTAACAGATCAAAAAAGGATTACACCTTTGTTTCGAAAAGATTCAAATATAGTGGAAAATATTTACTATGGAAACTGCAATGTCTTGCTGCTTGGAGACAAATTACATGGACATAGTTGAGAGTATATTTGATATAAAAAAATAAAAAATTACCAATCACCATCATCAAATATCAATAGTCTGCCATTAGCAATTCTAGAATGCCTTCTTCCAAGAATTTTGGTAATATTCAATATGCTGAATAAATTTTTGGAGATTTTTTTTTCATTTATGCATGTCACTGAACCTTGAAATTATGTTTCAAAATAATCTCAGAAAAGCCTACATAGGCAGCCAACAGCTAGTGTGAAAGATGATCATAGTATCTCTTGGGAAATGCTACAGACCAGAAAATGGAGATTCTTCTCTCTCATATATATATATATATATATATATATATATATATATATATATATATATTAATGGTATTCTTGAAGAAACTCCATTGGGGAGATAAGTTGAAACTATGTTGTTACAAGTACAGAAGAAAATTATTTTGAGATATATAAGTATATATATTCTGTTTTATTTCCATATCTGTTTATACAGCTCATATAAATGTATTCACTGCAGAAAGAAAGTTGGCAGGGTGGATGGGGTTGTCAAATCAAGTTCCAATGTAATTTTGCATTCATTCTTATTACAATAAATTATTTCATTATAACATTTCTTTTCCATCTAAAAAGGGGCATCTTCACCATGTTAATTTATATGCATGCACTGGAAAAATAGATACCATTTTTATTTAGAGATACTTTTTTTTATTTTATGTACAAATATATATATATATATATATATATATATATATACGAGTCATGCTATACCAGACAAGTTTCTTGAAAGTAGATTATAGTCTGGAGTCACAAGGCACTGCTTATGACTGCAAATGTGGTTTTATGGTATATCAATTCCAACATAATAGCCATGCAGTATCACACAATTTTTCTATGTCGACTCTCATCGTCATTAATCATATATCTGAGTCTTTGCCTTTTTGATTATAACTGGTTTTATTGCACACTTCGTCCTATATAATGGTATTGTAGCGCTACTTTAGAATTTAAATATATTTTTATCGTCTTCAAATATCCATATAACTGTTAAGATTTCGTCTTAAAAGTACAACACTTAGGCAAAAGTTTACAAAATAGAGCTGTTCATGTATTTCATTAGTCATCTCTTATGACCTGGTGGATTCTGCCACACCCCACCCTGAAGACTATTTGGGGATAGAATCATAAAATGGTCCGATGTTTAAGTTTACCGGCATAACACTAAATTAAGATTTACTACAAGGAAATTTTCTCACACCCATCATCTAATATCTAAAAGCTGAACGTTTTTCTGTGCACATACTTAAAACACTGAAAAGTCAATATATACCAACTTAGTTATCTCTGGACATGTGTAAATATTGCTTAAAAACCATAATAGAAAAAACTGTTTTATCATTTATTTTTATAATATTGGGTGTGTTAATAACTACTCAAATTCATGCAACACTATGGCATATAGATTGTTTTTAATCATTTTGGCCAAAGCCAGGAATTAAGACAGAGTGGGTTACTAAGTGTGAAAGAATATAAGAAAAGGAGAAACTTTATTAAGGAGCGAAAACAATAAAAGAACAGGAATTAAGAAGACAGAAGATAATGATTTACATTTAAATTTTTGAAGATCAAAGTTGACTGGAAAGCAAGCAACCAGAAGAGAGTTCCACAATCATGAAGACGCTGTTAGCATCAAACTTCTGGTAACGTCCAACCATTTCAACTGTAAAATGATGAGAGCTTGCTGCCAATCGAGTAAATTTCCAAATGTAAATAGTATAAGCTACTGTTAATGAAATTTTTTTTTTTTTTTTTTTTACATCGGAGGAAAAATATTTCACAATAATAAAAAAACTCAAACCTCATGAGACATTTATAGTAAAGCCCAGAAATGACATCCTATGTACATACAGGCACCTAGATCCCTATATCTGTCTACGCTAGTATTGACTGAGCAAGACGCATAAAATCATCAAGTGGACCACAGTTTGTGTGTGTGTGCACGTGTAAAGTCCTAAGAGATGAAACCCATCACAAAAAATCTTTTTTGACTATGTTATACATTTCTCCCCAATACTGTTCCCGATATATAAAAACATCTATCATTATCTCATATAAACGCTCCTCTTCAAAACGACACAAAAATAAAATACAACTTAAACATAAGGAAAAACTAACACCACCAAAAACAAAATCCACTTGAAAATGGCTAAAGAAGTGGCCAAAAGCACTTGGTAAAATGAAAATTATGGAAAATATTTGGACTCTTTTACTCCTATAAAACAGAAAAATGTTAGGATACTGAAAAAACTGAGGAAAAAATTACTTAAATCTTACTTGTCTGCCATATTTAATGAAAGACGATATGTATATATATATATACATATATATATAGTTCAACCTAGAGAGCCAGACAAACCTACCAAGGTTTCACCTAAGTGGATCGTCAGGGAAGGCTGGCTAATTATTTTACTTTATTTAGTTACTTAGTTGCGTATTTGTATCGGATTTTTTTTCTTTGGGCTTTGGACCTGCATGCTGAATGATTGTTTTCGACAGGCGTTCATGTTCTTGACTCTTTCTTTTTTTATACCGTTTTTTCCTTCGATATTGATTTGATCATTTGCAAATCAAGAAACTGAAGGTTTTCCAAAACGAGTGTAGTCACTTATATTTATAAGATTACTACTACTACTACTAATATATATATATATATATATATATATATATATATATTGATGATGGATTGTCCCATCGATTTCAATATATGAGGATTCGACAATCTCATTCAGTTTTTATGTTTGTGTAATATGTGACACTTCAGTTCCACTACTGACCTGCAAAAGAAAGTCCATATATATATATATATATATATAT
>OZ038517.1:46114344-46174344 GCA_964036315.1 Acanthosepion esculentum | reverse complement strand
TATATATATATATCTGTGTGTTATATATATATATATATATATATCTGTGTGTTATATATATATATATATATATATATATATCTGTGTGTTATATATATATATATATATATATCTGTGTGTTATATATATATATATCTGTGTGTTATATATATATATATATATATCTGTGTGTTATATATATATATATATATATCTGTGTGTTATATATATATATATATCTGTGTGTTATATATATATATATATATATATATCTGTGTGTTATATATATATATATATATCTGTGTGTTATATATATATATATCTGTGTGTGTTATATATATATATATATCTGTGTGTTATATATATATATATATATATATATATCTGTGTGTTATATATATCTGTGTGTTATATATATATATATATATATCTGTGTGTTATATATATATATATCTCTGTGTGTTATATATATATCTGTGTGTTATATATATGCAATTTTTTTATATATATTATTTATATATTATATATGCATGGTACTTATTGGCAAGCACTCAATACCAGTGATAGAGCTAACAAATTTAGTTGGATTGATGTGAATTTGTGAAGCTGGGATTCCCGTTTTTTTTTAATTGTCAGACAAACCTGATGATCGCAAAAAATGTGAAACCCAGGGTCTCAAACTCACATTAATCCAATATATATATACATATATATATATATATATATATATATGTGTGTGTGTGTGTGTGTGTGTGTGTGTGAATATAATATATCGCACATAGAATGCTGGTGTTAATAAAACAGAGCTCGATGTAATATCACAGAGCTATTAAGTATATATGAATAAATATACATATTATCTCTCACTGGTAGCATGAATCAGAGTTTCACGCACAACACAATCTTCAGGTGCTGGGTAGCAGTCTTTAATTAGCACCTGAAGATTGCATTGTGCATGAAACTCTGAGTTGTGTATCAGTGAAGGATTATATAATTGTGTATTTGTTTGTGCAGCAACCCCTCTTTTATAAATGTTTCATTAAAGACAACCGACTAGGTACTGTGATTAAGCTTTGTATTTAATTTTTCTTGTGTTCATACAAGTGTTTTATTTTCTGGACATAAGGTGTGTAAGGATTGTTCAACTGTTCTCCAAATCCAAGGGCTTTTAGCTATTCTTTTAGCCATTACCAAGAATCATTATTTTTATTTTGGATGGATGGATATTTTTATGCATGTATATTGAGTTATATATTTTATTACTTTAAATGTTATTTTTAATGGACATCCATATTTTAAACAGCATTTCATTTCATCTACTGGCCCGAACATTCAAGAAATCTTTTTGAAGTTTTGAACATGCATACCCCTTGAGAACAGCAATGACTTTTCCAGATACAAGTTTTACTATTTAACCCATAGTTGGTGGGAGGAGGTGGATTCAGACTTTTCACAAGGATATTTGCATGTAAGTGAATGCAGCAAACTTGATTGAAATTCGAACTTGGTTCTCCGTTTCCTCATCCCAAGCAGCAATCCATTACACCACCTGCACACTTAAAAGAAAAAAATCATTTAAGCATAAATAGACAATACTTGTCTTTCACATTTCTTTTAACATATATTCAGAAAATGCTGTGATGAAGAAAGCATATGCAAATATACTGCCATGTCTTTCACAGACTGGACAAATCACTTCATGTTGTGTTTCAATTTCAATTCTGTTTCAACAAAACCACAGAAAAATCCGGCATATGTTCACAAGAGAATGGAAGGTGAAAATATTGACTGTCATGGAAAAAAAAAAAACATATCCTGTTCCCAACATAGTGGGTGTTTTTCTTTGTTTGTTTTTCTTCTTTTATTTATTCATGTATACACCTGGGATGGTCTTGGGGGTAGGTAAGTGACACTTGGGACATCTTCACTAAAACTTCTCTCATGAGAGACTAACAGACCAGATCGTCCCTTAGGCTGGCAAGAACTCTGACTCATTGCCTATCTCCAACATCAACCATCTATATCTCATTGGTTACTGTCACTCTCACCGACTGCCTCCATCATTGACTCTCTACATTTCCAACCCACTTCTTCTGTCACCTTGTAATGGCCAACTCATAACTGACTGACTCTAACTATAGGTAAGTTTATGAGAATTTTTTAGAATGGATTTTTATTAATCCAACAGATTTATTTTATCACTTCAAACATTATTACTAGTGGTTACTCGTACTTGAGTGAGTGCTCCCTTTATATATTAAACAGTGTATTTATTTATTTTCACCTACCGGCTGAATGTCTGAGAAATCTCGTTAAAGAAAAATGTATGCTCTTCAGCAGGGTAGAGGGAGCCACCACTTAGACCAGTGCACAACTGTATAACAACCAGTGCACAACTGTAACTGTCACAACTGTATAATATTAATACAGAACAAAAAATTTATATAGGAGCTACTGAAACAACATTTAAGAAAAGATTGAACAATCATAAAATGTCATTCAAATTAAATAAATACGCAAACAACACAATATTATCTAAATATATATAAACTCAAAAAGAAGAAATATACCTACAACAGTCAAACAGTAAATAATAAAAAATGTACCTCCAAATAACATTAAAAATAATTATAAATTATGTCTAGAAGAAAAATTATATATAATAAACTTTAACAATCAAATCAAATTATTAAACAAAAGAATGAATTAATGGGTAAATGTATACATTTTAATAAATATCTATTTCGTAACTTAAACACCAACAACATAATTTTCATAGTTTTTAATAAAAATCTAATTTTGATATATATATAGGCATTGGAATTATATATATATATATATATGTGTATGTGTGTCTGATATATATAAATATTAGAATTGTATAATATAACTAAAATTAAATTTAAATAATACAAATTAACTAAATAATTTATATTTGAATATTTGAAATATAATATAGATCTGTACAGGTATATATATATATATATATATATATATATATATATATATATATATATATAACAACAATGAAAAGTAATAATTATAATAACTATAAAAACACAGAAAAATATATAATAATTTAAAAAATATACAACAAAAACTACGCAATAAAAATATACAATGGAAAATCAATTATATTAGTAATGATGCATTTGTGACTGCACATGGGGGTGTGAACAAGCACGCATCTGTTGCCTATTGGAAATATCCTCTTGAATAGAGTAATGGACACATGAGTGAATGTCGGCATATGAACACCACTAACAAGTTTAGAAAAAAAAACAGACATTTCCACAGACATTTTAACCTTTGAGGAGTAGATGTGATCCACGAAACTGCATAGTAGGGTGAAAAATAATACAAAAATTCCCAAAATGGACATTAATTCACAGTAAGCAAATTTTTCTGTTTAAAACAAAGTGTGTGTGTGTGTGGTTTGGCTTGCATCGCCAGATCCATTTATAATTAATTTACATAGTAAAGTGGACCACCTCTATTAACTTTTAAAAAAGTGAATTTTTTTTTTTCTCTTGGTATTTGTGATCTGGGGTTGCTTAATATAAAGAAACAATTTTTTTTCAAAAATGATTATTTCTGGTTACAGTATCTATTATACATACAACTACCATTTTGAGTAAGTGAAGCCTGTGAATCTTGGAAAAGACCATCCTTCTTTGAATATTGGGGACTAGCACTACATAATCAAAAAAAAAAAAAAAAAAGTTACCAAATAACAGTAACCACATCACTTGAGGACTACCAACAGCAACAACAGAGAAATGGATAGCATATATAACTTGAAGTGAAAATAATGACATAATCAAGATGTTGACATTCCACACTATTTCAAATAAAATGATTTCATCAAAGCTGTCATCAATACTGGAAAGCGTGATAACTGCTACTGGACTTGAGAAATGTATTCTCCTGAAAAATTGTTTTATAAATTTCAACTGAGAGTAACACTGCTCAGTCAGTGAATCTCAAATGATTTCTTATTTGAAATTGGACAGTATTACTATTTTTTTTTCCCCTACTTCAGAACAGCAGGTGGTTGCTTTGAAGATTTCATCTTACTGGTCATTATAAAACACAAGACTCTTCAGCTGAAAATCATCTTAAATTGGACTTAAGGTGAAACTCATATGATCATACAATCAATTACTAAAGAGGCAGGATATATAGTACCTCCCGTCATACCACTCCAGTAAATACCAGATTCCTCCTGCTATCCACCAACTTTACAAGAGCCAAAAATGGACTGCTGCCATATATGGGCAGGATGTGCCAAGTCATCACTTTCCAGTCTCAAAAGAATCCAAAAGCATCTTTGCCTCCTTGTGGGTGATGCATTATTTCCACCCTAAAACCCCTTTCCTCACAGACAAAACCTCTTGCAAGCCTCTTACTACTCTATCACTATTTATCTGGAAAGTGTTCAGACGTACAACATTTTTTAGTTCCACCAGTTCTCAACTTCACAGCTGAGACTGGCCATGCTACGCATATTGTCACAAACCCCCATCATTTCCTTTGTATTCCATTGGTGAGATTTAAGTTTTACTCAAGCAGATTCTTCCCATGAACCACTACCAAGAGCACCCAAAAGGATGCTTGCTCCAATCACTACAATCTTGACCTGTTTAAGTCTAAGATTAAGAATTATCCTCCCCATAAACTGTGTCTTTTTACCTGCCTAAAAATTTAATTTTCCATGGCAATTTTTGTGCACAACTGAACAGCTAACAAACCTCACAGAGAATGGAATTGCCAAACTGAGACAAACATCTGGCCAAGAAAATTTGTTTTTGTTTTTTACAGTAATATCCTTACAAAAGACATAAATCCACTTATTTCCTCAGTTGTGAGTTAATAGGATGCTTTCCTGATTATTACAATCCTAACCTGTTCAAATCTAGTGTTAACCATTATCTCTCTTAAAGAGTAAGAGGTAGAGTTTATGCAAATATATGATTTGCATAAACTCTACCTCTTACTCTTTAACCCTTTACCTCATGTGGCTCTTGAGCCTTGTACAGAGTGAACATTATTGTAGAAAAATCATTTAAGTAGAAAAACCATTTACGGCCTACTTTTCAAATCACAGCTTGATCCCATTATGTCACACTTTTTATAAAGATAGCTCAATGATAAATTCACATGCATCTTTTTAATTTCTTTTAGTACTAGATTGGTGAGAAGGTCTCAGCATTTTACAGTTGAAACTGCCAGATGTCTGTTCTGTCTGTTCTGTGCTAACAGTTTCTTCTCTCGCACTTCTCACTTATGGAACTGTCTTCTGGCTTCTTACTTCCCAGTCAACTTTGAGCCTCAAAAATTTAAATGCAATGTCAATCGTCTTCTCATTCTTTTATTGTCTTCCCTCTTTAATAGTAGTTTTTCTCATATTCTCTGAAACTCAGTAATCCCTCGTATCCTAGTGACTTTATTACCTTGCTTGGGATGAAATGATTAAAAAAAAAATTTACTGTTTTTTCAGAGATCAGTGCCTGCAGGTCTATTTCAAATTACTTTCATCCATTCACTTCTGCACATTTACAGAGAGATATTTTGTTACTCATAATACTGTTTAGAATGTTTTTGAGACACTTTATTTCCCTCATAAATGCCAATCATTATCTTCAGTCTTAATGCTTGTTCTATTATTTTTCTCTCTCCTTAATAGCAATTTTTCTCATATTCTCTAACACCCAGTAATCCCTTGCAGTTTCTTCAGAGTTTGGTTTGGTTTGTTTTGTTTTACGGCATATCAACCTCAATGGGTTATTTAATGCCAACAATTTTTATTGCTTGTAATATTTTTTTTTCCAAAATATATTTCTGGTAATATTTTTTTTCTTCAAAAATCTATTTCTGGGAATATTTTTCCTTCAAAAAATGTATAGCTGTTTGTATTGCTGGTAATTTTTTTTTTTTTTTTTTTTAAGTATTACTGATAATTTTTCCTTCAAAAAGTTATTGCTGGTATTTTTGGTATTAAAACCTATTTTTACACTTTTATAGTATTCTGACCCAAGTTTTCATGCTAACTATTTGCACATAGCTAGGACCCTAACAGGTGCTACCACCCCAGGTCAGAGTTGACCTGGGAACACCAGCAATTAAGAGGTGATTCCATGCTCCTCAAAACCTCCTGATCAAAAACCTAGCTGTCGGGCATAGTTTATCATCTTACCCAGGACGCGAATGTAATTTATCATTATACCCAGGACGGAGATCATTCAGAGATTAGTATCCGCAGGTCTATCTTCACCCCCACATTTCTGCATGTTTACAGAGAGCTGTTTTGTTACTCATAATGTTGTTTAGAATTTTTAGATGTAGCATTGTCAGCCATTATTAATTTTCAACTAATATTTCTTTCACCTTAATTTTAGCCTGTTTTTTGGGGGGGGGGGGTACTGCAATTACTTAGGCCATTAGTCTGTGACCATTAGTCAACATGGCAGATTGAAAAATCAAGAAAAAGCTCTCAGCAAAACAAACTCTCAATTTTTTTTTTTTTTACCTCCTGAAGCTGATATTTCTTTTTCTCTCTCCCAATAACAGATGTTCTGTACTTGAGCTAGAACAGCTTTACAGTTAGCAGAAGATTAATCATATAAATTACCTTTTTATCCCCATCCACCATAACCTTCATTGCCATGTTTAATTTTATTTTTGTATACACGAGTAATATTAATAATATCACCTAGAACTTCAGTTCTATTGAGCACTGTCAACCATTATTAATTTTTAACAAATATTTCTTTCATGTTATGATGAAAAGCAACTAAAATTAAGATGAAAGAAATATCAGTTAAACATTAATAATCGTAGACATATTTTACATTAAATAGCTTCCATGTTCATCTAGTCCAATTTTGTGACAGATTTTTTTTTTTTTTTTTTAAACCAAAATTTTTCACAAGATTTCCTTAACATTTTCATAATCACTGACTGAACCAGAAGTTTCTTTTTCCCCACCACATGAACGGTTACACTTATAACGAGGCTCTCTGCTTCGAGTGTGTGTTAGAACTAAACTTCACTCCACATTTCTAGTCAAATTCATATCTACGATCCATTGCTGAAGATGCCGGGAAAACAATCAGCTGCTTGCACTGCTGCAGAAAGTACCTAACTACCGCCATGACTCGGTTAAGTGCCATAAGCGGTACACACTTGGACAATCATGTCTCCTTTTTATTCATGACTGACGAGGCAGAAGATTTTCCTGCAGTAGGTTGTCGTTTCTTTCTGCGGTCGACCGGTTGCCAACCGGGGCTATCTGTCCTGCTATTCTACCCAGAGCTGGGCTGGAGAAGAGAGAAATGCATACCTTTCCCCAAGAGTATTTGGGCATTAATGAACGTCATGAACCCAACTGGAATTCAAACTTGGCTCTCCGATTTCTCATTCCATTACACCCAGTGACGGTATCCTACCTGTTCACACAAACTGATTCTTAAAATTATAAAACCTAAGTGAACCAGTTGTTGGATTATCCAAAAATAATCCTTTATATTAATAATTGATTTGTAAGAGCTAATACCATTGATGTAAGTTCTCTGGAGACTGAAAGAGGGTTTTCAGTGATGAACATAATTTATTCTGGGAAAAGAAATCATCTTGAAGTTAAAAATGTGGCAAATCTTCTAGTCATAAATTTTATAGGTCTTCCATTGGATCTTTGGGGCTGTAGCGATTCAGTTTGAACGTGACTAAGAAACCATAACACAGCTGATGACACTAGATTCAAAAAGCATCATACTTCTGAACAGAATTTCAATCTGGAAATATCTTAATAAATAAATATTTTCTATTGAATTATTAAAATGGTTTCTCTTTGATGCCATAGTGATTTGTTTCCATTTTCAGATTGAAAACAAAATAAGCAGAATAGGTTCCTAAAAATTAACTGCCTTTATAGAACCGGTTCCTGGAAATTTGGGATGCCATTATTGATTACGCAATAATATGCATCTCACTACTACTGCCATACAAGATTCAAATTAGACTAAAAATGGAACATTGATGCCATATCTGGGAAGGAGGTGCTAAATCTCAAGTTTTTTGATAACGCTGGAAGCCTCCAAAGCTGAGACAGAGATATCAAAGTTTGTGCTCCATGAGGTTGGCAGGGATGTTAGGTAACAAATGGCCTTTGTTGTCCAAAGCATAGTGATCTTCGTGAAATAATGGGATTGAAATTTTGTTTTCTACTTTGGCTTGGACAGCCAGCACATAGCTGCACTTTCCATTTTCCAGGGCTCACTTGCAGTGTTAGCAGTTCTTTATGCACCATGTTCCCCTGGGACATAGGCGATCATGGTTCTCCACAACTTCCTGTTACTTGTAGCTCTTAATAAATTTTGTCATTGTTATTTCTCCCAAACCCTGTTCTGCCATACATTTACTCAAGCTCACTAAGTATGTCATGCACTGTTTTCCTTCAGTCTGTCCTGTGAGTATCAGATTTTCCAAGCCCTCTCTCCTCATTATGTGGCCTAGAATCCACTATTGTCTGTTCCTGATGTTAAGTATAAGTTTCCTTTTTGTTTCCATTTTTCTGTAAAACTTTGTCACTGCTCTCTTGTTCAGTCCATGGTATCCTCAGCATCCATCTGTAGAACCACATTTCTGTTGTTTCCAGTCACTTCTTCATCTTTGAGGAGATTATCCAGCATTCACTGCTATATAAATACAAGTATTCTGCTACACTGACCATTCTGATAGAAAAGGTAGTAGCAGTTATTGTGAGCCATAGCCGCAGCACCAGGGCTAGCCATTTAGCTTTTGTTGGTATTTTTTGTGAAATTCATCTCGGGGAAAAATCAGAGGCGACAAGTTCAGATTAGTGTTATGTACACAACGATTATCAAAGCAACAGGTGTGAACTCCCGTCAAAAAGTGTCAGGAGAGAAGTGATTATTTTGTTGCTCTTGGAACTCTAAATGTTTTTTTAACTGTTTGATCAGTCAATATATTTGCTAAATATCCTAAACTCTTTGACTTTGCAGTTTTTCTTTTATATTTCTCTTTTTGCTCAAAGGTGAAAGTTTATAAGGAAGCGAATAAATATCGACTTTGTTTCTCTTCTGCACAGAGATGACTACTTTCCATCCCATTTCAGGTAAACAAACATGAGAGCTATCCCAAAGAGCTGAGATTTGGTGCCAGGAAGCAAAAAAATCCCAAGAGTGACCATCAGAAGTTCCAGATGGCAGAGAGGAATCAAGCGTTGTAAGGTTCAGAAAATAGCAATTGATGCCATTGAGAAAAATATTTGCAGAAAGAGTGAAAGATAAACAAGGTCCGCTTTCTAAAAAGAGTTGAGATTAAGTGGACAAGCCAAATGGGGAGGGTTGGCAACAAAAAAAAAAAACTATATAAGTGAGTGAAATTGTCTTTCATGAAGTCTTCGCTTCCCTGTGGGTTTCATGAATAAAAAGCACAACAACTGAAGTTTTCTTTTTCTTTTTAACACATTTAAAAAGAGTAATAGTTCCAAAGACGTGAAGTTAGTGTTATCGACACAGAAAGTCAAATCAGTAAACCAAGTTCATGGTCTGTTATGTTCACGTTACACTAATGCACTTGGGAAAGGCAAAACCCATCTCTCCTTCCACCAGCTATGGTTGAAATAGTTGGATAGACTGGTCTCTGTAACCTTGGGTAAAAGCCAGTTTTGCAGAAGAGTGACACTGAATTCCAAACTATGAAGACAGTAATGGGAAAAATTATGAGGCAAGAAGGCTGGGAAAAATTATGAGGAAAGAGGACTTGGAAAAATTAATACTCACAGGACATAATGAAGAAAGGAGGATTAGAGAGAAGAGAAAGTAGCATATCTGATGAGTCTGTGGAGTTGCTACTCTTAAGCAAGATTGGGGTATTTCTAATTCTTGAAAACTCTGTCAAAGGCTTTTTAAAATTTGTTCATACTATTACCCAGTCAAAAGTTATGAGTTTGAAGTTAAGATTTTTTTCAAAAGATTATTGCCCAAATTTTTCATGCTTTTCTCAGCATGTTGTATTAAGGCTGCAATACAAATCAGTCCAATTGTAGAAATCAGACAAAAAAAATAAACATTTTTTTAATAGGAATTCGTTTTTAATCATTTAACCCCAAGCAAAGCGGAAATGTATGAAGGGGGTCACAGGGGGTGAAAGTGACAGAAAAGAATGAGTATAGGGAGGATCGAGGAAAGGACAAAAGATGAACAGGTTTCAAGAAGATAGATGATGGCAATAGACATTACACTGAAATTTTGAAAATTGTATTTATCAGGGAAGCAAGTAAACAGAAGTGAGTTCCACAGATGGGGAGTGCTAGAAAAGAAACTGCTGGAGTAGAAGTGGCAGGATGGGACCTAAATGCCAATCTAGTAGCACACTTAAATTCATGTTGTCGGAGCACCAGGGAAAAAACATATCAGAGCAGTTGCCTTGAAAATATTTGTAGAAAAGACAAAGGGAAGCCATGTCATGTCGGTGAGAAAGTGACTGAAGTCAAGATGCCAAGTCAGAATCGATAAATAAAAGATTATATAAACACAGATCTTTTACAAAGTAACAAACTCAGTTCATTGGTAATGAGAGTTGATCATAATTTCAATTTTAAAAACATTCCACTTCAGTAAATTAAAACAAAGTAATTTACTAACATATAGAAAGTGCTTTATTCACTCGCCCATCCATGTTATCTTCTTTGAATGGTCTTCTGTTATCTCAATATGGAATACTTAGTAATAAAAGCGATAAAAACTAAAACTATAGTATAAGGAAACTGAATGGAATCAGAATGAAATGCCCAGATACATCTATTAAAAAAAATTTTTTTTTAAAAGTTTAAATTTAAAATTTCGGCATTCCAACTTTTCTTATTGGACATAATTGTAACTGATGCTTGCATTTTGATATCTCCCCATCCCTTTCCTACACACACAGACTTTACCTATCTACACGATGCGATGGGTAAATTGTGGCCATTTTATACTTTTAATTTCACATGTGTGCACCATTCGTTTTAGATTTCATTGACTGCACAATGTAGTAACGTCTGTTGGACACCATCTGTGAGAAAAAGAGCACCATGACACAATTCACTCTACCAGAAATTTGCAAACAGCATGCTCTACTGCTTGGCATTTGTCCCAGAAGCTCCAATATGAACATTTCAGAGTGTTTCGGTGTCAATCTGAGGACAGTGCAGAGGATTCGGAAAGAATTGGATGAGTTTAATGATGATTACAAAGGCACGGCAGCTCAGAAAACTCACTTTGATATTTCTGATAAAAAAAAACTCCCAAATTTGTTGGTGAGGGCCTCAGACTCAACACGGAGGCCAACCTCAAGTGGCTTAAGGAGGTAGTGCCACCGAGTCAAGAGGGTTACTGCCAAAAGATCCTATTTCTGGCAACAAGACTTTATACCATGCCACACAAGCAGTAGAACCCAGCCATGGCTGTCAGACAATTTCTACAACTACATCACCCCTTACATTTGGCCACCTAACTTCCCACACTGCAACCATCTTGATTGTTAGGTGTGAGACTCAGTTGAATGAGAGACCAACAAAATTCCTTGTAACACCAAAACTAAACTGAAGGCAAGGATTGTGGCAGCATTAATCAAATTAAACAAGGAGACTGTTCAGAAGATATGCAGGAGATTCTAAAGTCGTCTGGAGGCTATGGTTAAAGTCAATGGTGATTTTATTGAATAAATTTACTCTTTAGCATTTCAATATATTTTTGTGCAATTTTGGTAAATATATCTGTTAAAATGAGATGTCAATGTTATTTTCATTTTTGTGTAATTGAGACAGCAATTTAGCCATCGCATCTTGTATATATAAAATTCTGTGACTTCTGTCCATCCCTCTAAAATAGCCATACATTGACCAATCAAAACTAAATTTTGTGGAGAAGTGTAAATGGGTAAGGACATACAAAGTACAGTTGATTTTACTTGGGTGTGTAAAACCTCTGAAGTAGGATTTTTGTCAAAGTATTATCAAAAAAAAAAAAAAAAAAAAAATCAGCTTATTCAAATTTCGATTGGTTTTGAAAATTGACCAATCAAAACCAAATTTTGGAGAGAAGTGCAAACAGGTAAGGTGGGTACAAAGTACAGTTAGTTTTACAAGGATGTGTAGCTTAGTATAATAAAATTTCATTCATTTTTTTTTTTTTTGAAAAATGAAGTTTGATTATTATTTTTACACAATATGCTCTCACTTTTAAAAATAATTTAATGATTAAAATAACAAATACTTATTTAACAAAAATGCAATACTGTTTTTTTTGCATATCTTTTCTTTACATTTTTATGTATACAAGAATCTAGTTTCTAGTTTACTATGCATTTGTGAGAACTATAAACAAATCACAAGGCCAAATGCTTCAAAAACTTGGAAGTTGGCTTCAGAAAGAAATATTTATGCATGGCCAGTTGTATGTTGCATGCTCAAGAACAAAAGTTCTAAGAATTTATTCATCACTGTTAAAAAGGATAAAAAAGAAATTTTCTTAAAAAATATTGTTTACCATGAAGTCCTAAAATTAAATTAAAGAAATTATTAAACCATGAAGTACAGTTTTTGTCACAGTATTTTTCCAAACAAATCCGCTTATTCAAATTCCATTGATTGGTTTGCAAAACTGAACGAAACAGAGTTTATGAATCTCGACAAAAAATGTTAGTGGTAACTTCAACAATACTAAATACTGTAAGGATTTCAGTACATGTTAGTAAATTGCAAAAATATTCTAGTATATAAAATTCCATCTGTCTGTCTCTGCACATTCTAAAATAGCCATATACAAACTGATCAAAACCAAATTTTGGGGCAAAGTGAAAACAGGTAAGTGGGTATAAAGTACAGTTGGTTTTACTAGGGTGCATAGCTTAGTACAATAAATTTTCATTAATTTTTTGGGAAAAATTCAAAGTTTTATTAATCAACATACAAAATACATCAACTATTTTAAAAAACAATTTAATCAACAATACTACATATTGTGAGGATTTATTGCAAAAAAAATTCTAGTTTCATCAAAAAAGACATTAGAAAGTCCTAAAGGATGAAACATTATACAAAATTTTTCCCACTTCGTCATTCATTTGCCTAATAATGATTCTATTGAAAATGTTGGTTTTTACCCACAATGCAACAGCATTTTTGAACTTCAATAGAAAACAGGAAAAAAAAAAAATCTCTGAGGCAGAACCCACCGTACTTATATATAAGTAAAGGTTATATACAACACTTTTCAAGTGGTTTCATGCTGTTCTGTCTCGGCGATTTGAAAAATTGCTCTTTTCTGTATTTTCAATATTTCGCCTGTCATATGCATGAAAATGTTTGCCCATTATTCTGGTCTGTTCATAAATTCAGTCGTCTCCTGTTGACAATATCTCATCCAGATGCAATAAAATCTATGGCTTTTTTTTAGTGATCATTTATCTTTTTCAGATGCAGGAATTTCAATCTTATATTGTTTCACATGGATACAACAACAGACTCTGCAATTATTATGCCAAAAATACTAATTTTGACACCAAAACAACAAGATTTTCAAAGCTTCAATAGAGAATTTATCTCTTTCAAAATGACTTCAAAAAATACAAATCAAACAAGCCCTTGACCTCCTCCCAAACGTTAGTTTCACTCAAATTATTCTAATTCTTGGAAATTTGGCCCCACACCACCAGATTTGGTGAAAAATTTAAAATTGCCCCTTTTCTGAATAGTCTTTCCAATAAAATTCTAACAAACCCTCTGCTATCCTCAAAACATTTTTTGCCAAGTTATGGTTAAATGTCTTCAAAATCCATGTAATAGCCCACTGTGAAGGAGGAATGATATCAAGTCAAACATGAGTTACAGCTACAAGGGACAGAAATCCAATTTTTAAATGTATATACATTTCATGCCTATCTTTCTTCATAATACAATACACAGAAATAGGTTTAGAGATGAAATTCACTTAGGTAAGCAGAGTAAAAGAGCTAGTTCAAGGTACCCTATGAGGATTGACCTTACTTCTCAAACAGTCAATGAGACAAGCTTGTTTTGTCAACCACTTTTCCATTACAGCTTTATTGAGCACAACCAGCAAGGATTTGCATTGCACGAGTTTTAATGAGTGACTAGGCTAAAATGCTAACCATTGTTCCATGGTGAGGCAGCTACATAAATACATGCTTGCATTCACCAAAAAACACCCTTATTTGCATGTAGTAACATTTCTTTAAAATTTAGTCTGGGGTTAGCGAATGCCTGTTGTGCTCATTTTCTAAGTAGGAAACTGCCAACAAGCCTTGAAAATGACCATTTTTAATCCTCAGTTCCAAACTGTGAAAACTAGTACTTATGCAAAAGTAACCAATCACTGCAAAGTCAAAGAGTGAAATTAGTTGGGACAAGGAACTTGAATGCAAGAAAAATCTTTCTCTCAACCTGAAATTAACTTTTAGCACATGTGTAAATCCGAGCTAACTCTTTGCCTTTTGATTCTATATGCCGACTCCCTTCAAGACAAAGGCAATCATGGATGTACATAATTTCCTGTCCTTTGTAGCTCTTATTAAAGTTTGTCTTTTTGCTATCTCTCCTAATCCCTGTTCTGCTAACCATTTACACAAGCTCGTACTTCTTCTATATGGTGTGTTCTACTCCCTCTTTCTCATGCTAAGTCTACGTATCCTTTTTGTTTCCATTTTCTCTAAAACTTTGTCATTGCTCACATGTTCAGTCCATGGTATTCTCAGCATCCTTCAGTAAAACCACATTTCTTTTGCTTCAAGTCTCTTCTTCATCTGTGAGGTGACAGTCCAGTATTTGCTGCCATGTAGGTGGACTGATATTATGTTCAGTACTCTTTTCATTGTTTCTAACAAAATTTTCCTGTTTCATACTTTGCTTAGCTTTTGGAAGGCATCTTTCACTATCCCAATGTGTCTTCAGTGTCACATTTTCCATTCTCTTTTAAAACACTTTTCAAGATATCTAAATTATTACTTGCTGGATTTTAGTATCACCAATTTGTAATTTGCCTGTTGGGCCCTTTCTTTGCTGACAGAAATACAATCTATCTTCTTGCATCTGATGTTTAGGTCTTTCTTCTCACTTTCCTTCACTACATTCTGTAGAAGTTCTTGCAGTTCCCTTTCTATATCTGCTACCAACACTGTGTCATCTTCATATGTAATGTTAAGACTGTGGCCATCAATAATGGATCCTGGTAGGACATCAAATTCTCTCAGAATTGCTTCACAGTCTAAGTTGAATAAGTCTGGTGAGGAGACACATCCTTGCCTTACACCACTTTCTGTTTGTGTATATCTGCTGAACTCATTTTCTATCCGTATGCAGTAAAGGTTCTGGATTATTCTAATATCCTTCCCAAATATGTCAAGGTTACCTGCACCTCCCATGAACGAGGCATGAATGTATCTTTACAAATTCTGTTATCTACAAAAGCCGCAATAAACACACAATGTTCCTTTGAGTAAACAATGTTCAACAAACGAAGCCTGTCTTTTTGTAGCCTCATGCACATCAATAAATGAAGCCTTCAAATGTATTCAGTATACAAGACGGAACCAACTAATAAAACTCTACCGGGAATGGACATTCATTTTGTTCTGGTGCTGCCTCTGATCCATAAACCATGTTGAAGCAAGTATTTCTTCTGACGACTCCAGCGAGGTTGAAGTGATCGTTTGCAAAGTATTGCACAAGGCCGACATTGGCTATCCTACTTAAATTGAATCGAATTATAAATTCAAAGATCCATTTTGCCGGATGACAAGGCACTAATGAAGAGGAATGAAGAAAGGAGAACGAGTAAAATTAAATGATTTTAATAAACTCAGATCGAATAAACTGAGAGGGGGTGTAGCATCAAAGAACAGGCAAATTGATATGAAAAAAAAAAAATGAAGGTGGTAAAACGCCATTTGCCAACAAACAGGTGGTCAGGTGAATGGCAAGTAATAAATCACATTTTGGTAATGGAGGTTAGAAAGGAGACGAAAGAGATGAAAGGAAAAAGAAAAGGAAATAAAGTATCGAAAAAAGAAAGAAAGATGGGAAATGAGAGAGAGAGAGAGAGGTGGAAAGTGTTGAAAACAGAGCAACAGAGAAATAGGCTCCAAAACAAGTGGGGGGGGGGGATTGCTAAAAAAAAAAAATAAAGCAAGCAAATTAATTTAAAAGAAAATTTCTACAGGCTAACAATTAAAGATATTGTTGTACTCTTAATCTCAGCACAAGTTATTCCATTTCTCCCAATCGATCAATCACATTCGTATTTTGATTACGATTTTCGAAAATAAACGCTTGAGCACTGAATGCAAATACACTACTTTTTTGACAGGCTGCTCTAATTTACTGTAAGCTCGGCTAGAGAGAAACCCCAGTATGGATTAACATACTGACATTCATCATCCTTGCAAGCCAAGTAAAGAGACAGGCCACTGATTGCACAGGAGAAAATCCAAGACAGTGATAAGTACCAAGACTTAAGCTCAAAATAAGTCGTATTTTGTTAATTATTTTTTTTTTTTTTTTTTTTACAGCCAAACTTTCATTACAGCACCTGACAAGTCTATTTCACAATGAATAAAACATTTATGCTATGTTACATCAACTGAATATTCATATTAGGGAAAATTGTTTAAGTTTTACAAACATGAATAGGAGAGCTGTTGCTCTTCCTTATTTTTTTCTCCCAACGTTTTCCAGACAGTATATTGATTTATTTGTTTTCTATGGTTTAGCAACCTTTTGCAGGTTATTTGAAGTCAAATAATACTTTTTTAAATTATAAGATTTTATTTTTTTTTAGATAATGTTTTAGTGAGACAAGACTTACTAATTAACCCATAGCTGGTGGGGATAAGAGGTGGATTGATACCTTTTCTGATAGGTACTTTCACAAAAATGAATATGACAAATCCAATGGAAATTGGAACTTGGATTAACAATTGTGAGCCATTATCCATTACATCATCCACAAATCCAAGCTTATAGCACTTGGTATTCAAGAGTGGTCACCCATCTAGATACTGACCAGGCTCAATGTTGCTTAACTTCAGTGATCATACAGGAACCAGTGTTTCGATACAATGTGGCCATGAGTACCAAGCAGTATGAAGAGATATTTTTAAATTTCAAAAGATCTTAAAAGTATGCTTTTCAGTTTAGTTATCAAAAAATTACTATAAAGTTGCCATGTCTCTTACATGACATTACAAAGAAAAAAATATATTTTTCAAGAAATTTTCAAATACCATATAAATGCCAAAAAAAAATTTTTTTTTTAACTCTAATTCAGCAAAAATTCAAGTAGTTATCTCCCTGGTAATCATTTTGTGGAAATTTGAGTATGATGAAGAAGCAAAAAGCAATTCTTCACTTCAGATTGTTAAAAAAAAAAAAAAAAAAAAAAGAAAAATTCTCCATTTATCGGCAATAAATAAAGCCGACAGAATTTGTTAGACATGGAAAGTACTTTAATCAGTATCCAGAGTTGATCATAAAAGTTTTAAGACATGCTTTCTCATGTTAATGTGATACTGCTCAACTGAAAATATTTAAAACCCTTTTGATATTTTAACACTTTAGTCAATTTTGTTTTCCCCCCATTATTTACAATTGGACTAATGTCATTATCTTTGTTGCTATTATCACAATGTTCTGACTGTTGGATCCGAACTCCAGCCTTCTTCAGCTGTCTGTCAATCTGGGTAACCTCAGGTAATTTTGAACTGAACCCTTTACATACAGGAGCAGATTGTTTTCCTTCTGCTATCAAGGTCTAGACATTATTATGTCTTATTCATTTTGTTTTTTTGTCCTGCTCAGTTATTGCTACTCCTGTTTTAACAAAGGTAAAACTTTTCCAATTTTTTGTTTTTTCTGCCCACCTCCATTAGTATATCATATCAGGTCCGCATCAATTTGATCATTTCTGTGAGAAAAAGTTATTATTTACATGCGAACTATTGTTCTCATCTTTACTGTTGTTATCACAACACACACCTGATGAAGGCTGAAGTGCACAATGCTGTGATACCGACAACAGTCCACATGGGAATAATGTAAATAATGATGAGGAGATCAGTTTTTCTAAACCCTATTGAACTATGATATCCAGTAATCCAACCTGACTCCTGAACTTTGACCTAACACCATACCCTATGCATTTACAGGCATAGATGTTAAGAGATGGCCACTGCTTATTTAAGCATTCCATACTGCATTCCAAACCCAGCTTTCCCTCCTGAGGACAATGACCTGCAGATGAGTGGGGTATTATAATGGCATAGGTATTCATTATTGGGATAAGAACAATCTTGAAAAAAGTCAACATCCTCTAGCAAGTATTCCAAGAAATTTGATTCAAACCTTTCCAAAAGAGAGACAAGGATATGAAATTGTAATGAAATCCGTGAAGGCATGTACCCTGAGCCCATCATAAAAATTCATGAAGTGGACAAAATGCTTCAAATACCTTGCTGCATCGATCAGTTATAACAAATTTAGAATAGGAGATGAGGGAATTGAACATAGAATAAGCTGTGTTAGAGGTAGTTTCACCCAACTCTGCAAATTGCTACAAAACCAACACATTAACCTGAAAACTCAAGTCATATCCTTAAATAGCCTCATCAGATCAAGACCTTCATATGGATTCCATGTATGGTGTCAAGCCCATTCAGAAATGCCTAAACTCTTAGCTTTATACGACTTTGTTTATAATGGCTTTGAAAGAGTGAAGCCTGTGGATCATCATTCTTTGAATAATGCAGAATGGCACTTCAATATCACAAAGAACTTTACCAGATAACAGAAGCCACATCACTTGAGGACATGCAGCAACAGCAACAGCTAAGAGAGTGATAACAGCTAATTTTGAAAGTCCCGGTAAAAGAGATACCAAGGCTATTTAGCTGGTACATATAAATAGTGTTTAGAAATAAGAATATTACATTTGAGATCATCAGTGCAGTGTGGTTGTGTGTAGGCAGGGCTTGAACAAGATGGATTCTGTGACTTATCTTCAGTGGGTGCACCTGAAGTGTATTGACAAGAGAACAATACCCAAGAGCAGGTTTGCGATTCAGAGACTTATGCTTGAATTGTTTAAAATATTCAGAGACTTCTATGTTTCTTTTAATAATTGATGATGAATAAATCATTTTAACTTGTGTTTTAACAATTGATGGTGGAAAAGATTTTAAATTGTCTTAACAACTGATGGTGGAAATAAATAAACTTCTGTGTTAAATCTGTGTTTTAACATTACCAGCCTTCATAATAATAAAACAAATATTTACCGGCAAAATAGCCTGGGGTTCTATTTTACTAAGACTGGTAAAATAAGCTTAAAAGCATGTTTGTTTATTTTACCAGGACCAGAAAAATAGCCTCTTCCAATCTGTTAAATTAGCTAGATGCAACCATATGTTCTATTTTAATGGTTTCTTTTCTTGAATTCTGGAAATCTTTTCTGGTTTCTTGCTTCCCTGCCACATATAATCTTCAAAAATTTAAATACAATGTCAGTTGTCATCTTCCATCTTCCTGAATCATATTCTTTTATTGTCCTTTCTCCTCACTCAAGTTTTCGCATTTTCTTCTGCTCCCAGTAGCCCCTTGCCTCTTAGTGGCATTATCACCTTGCTTAGAGTGAAATTATTTGATTTTTTTTTTTTTTTTTTAAATCAAGGAAAGAGTGAGATGAAAATAAAGATAAAATAAAAAGGTGGGGTATTAAAGAATGAATAAAAACATATTAATAATTATAAATTAAATAAAACAAACAATATTAAATTATCAACAGACTTCACAAGTCTGGTAACAACTTTAAAAATAAAAATTCACCCAAGAAACCAAGATCTGAGCTAACAAATCCGCCATCATCTCTACTTTACTCTGTGACATTGAAACATAGCACCTAAAATCCAACTAAGAGCAGAAACCAGATGCACTGCTTCAGGGAAATACTCCAAGTCAAGTGCAATCATTTTGTAACCGAAGACAAAGTTCCAAAACCAGCCAATCTCTCCCATTTCAAAGGAAATTTTCAAGCGGCAGACAAAACGGCTTGGCCATGCAGCAAGGCTCCTACCAACATGCTCTACAAGTCCTCTAGTGGATTCTTAATGGAAAACTAGAGTCTGGCTGACTGGAAACTGGAACAGAGAAAACCTGAGACAAGGGAATAAGGACTGAAATGACATCAGGTTGTTGAATGCTAACCCTTCAATGTGAACAGTGTTGACTGCCTCAAGCATCTGACAACACTAAAGTGCTGACTGACTGATTAAATAAAGGCCAGAACAGGATTATGACCTCTTGGGGGACACTAGGCTAATTAAATTATGCCTCAGACAGAGTCACTCTCTAATTCATCAGCATCCATCTTGAATGTGTATATATATATATATATATATATATATATATTTTTTTTTTTTTTTTTTTTTTTACTCGGGATAAATTTTAGTGACATTTAAGCAGCTTTAAGTAAACTTATAGCAAATTCGAATAGCAATCTTGTTTGTCAATAAAAAATATTCTTTAAGAAATACCACTATTTTACTATTCATTGCAAACCAGATTGGCACATATTTCAACACAACCATATCATTTTTTTTTTTTAACCAGCATTATAACAATCAAAATAAATATGTGTTTGTCATATTGATAACATCTCAGTTTATGAAACTATTTAGAAGTTATAACATCTAGAAAATTAAAATCACTGCATTATAAAATTTCTAAGATTTAAACATTCTGAACTAAAAAAACCGTAAGGGTTCTAGGCTGCAGTCTATAGGATAATCCGTCCCTGATAAAGCTATGTCTAACAATTAAATTTAATATATTAATGATGATCATTGTTGTTTAACAGTTTTGATTGACTGATTTGTTTTTTGACAGCTTATCAACCTTTTATGGGTTAATTTAAATCTGAAACATATTTTTGAGACTATATGAATAATTGCCTTTTTTTTTTTTTAGCAAGTGAATATCACATTAATAATTTTTGTGAATAACAACGGTTTTTTCCAGATACAACTATTTAACACATAGCTGGGAGGAAAAAATGGATTCACACATTTGTTCACACATAAGTGAATGAAATGAACAAGACTGGAATTTAAACTCTGCTCTCCAATTTCTCATTCAGAGCCGCTATCCATTACACCATCTGCACATTTTCTTTTGAACAGAAACCAGTTATCTTCATATCACTAAATAACATACAAAACATATCTATTTCTATTAAAGATATTTTTCTTCATCATGAACAAATACTATTCCAGTAAAGCTATATTTTTCATTCACCTTAAGGCATTGTGTCTGAGAAATCCTAGCGTCAAAAGTAAGAATTTTAGAAATTAAGAGTTAAGTTTTCAGTCTATTTATCATTTTGAAAATAATAAAACCAATTTAGGTTCAAATTCTGAACCAAAATTCATTTGATGAGCTTTCCTCAGTGTGCCTTCCTCAGTAACTTTCTTGAAGTTTTGAACAAAAATTGGTTTAAGATATGCAGTGATGGGTACAATCTCACTACATATACTAAGAGAAGACTTCGACATATGGAGGTGCTTTTAGATTGACAGGTCACAAAACCTACCTGGAGAAGAAGGTGAGAAATGTAATCTAAAAAAAAATAAATAAATAATAATAATATTCAAATTATATCATTTTCTTTGGAGGCAAGGTGGACTAATGTATAGCAGCTTGGATTGAGGAATCAAAGAGCCAGGTTCTAATTCCAGTTGAGTTTATTAAATTCACTTATTTGCAAATAGCATTGGGAAAAGTATCAATCCAATTTTTTTTCCATCCTGTTATGAGTAAATAGGACAGACTGGGTCCTATAGCCTTGGGTGGCAACCAGTTTAGGCAAAGACAGCTGAATTCAAAACTGCCAACTATGAGAAAATAGTATGGGCTCTTTAGCCTTGGTTGGCAACCAGTCTAAGAGAAGGACAGCTCTGAATTCAAGACCGTATTTAGCTGTAGCAAAGCACATAGCATGCCGCTAAGGAAAGGGTTGTGGAATTTGCAGTAACCTGACTATGGTTGACCTCATTCATAATATCCTTGTCTGATATGCATACTGACTTTTGCTTTTATACGCAGTGTTGTGTACTTCAGCATGTGACTTCCTCAGTGATTTTCTTGGAATTTTGAACTAAACCATTTATTCAATCAACAAAAGGTGTCACTTTTCATGCTGAGGTGATATGTTGTATTAATTCATTCTCACTTGTCAATTGATCTGTCTGGTTCTTCCATTGAACCACTGTATGAATTTTTGCTTGACCCAATCAAGTTATTCCAGTTCAAACTGACAAAAAACGAGCTACACTAACCACTCAGAATTTTTGTATGCCCATTCTTCATCAGAGGCTTCCAGATGGGCTTCATCATGTTCTGAAGGGACACAACACATAGATCAAGACTAATGAATACTTAACCCAGGATTCCCGACTGAGGGCACTGGGAAATATTTTGTGCCCCTTGTTATTTATCAACATTTACATTTTTCTACCAACATTTATATACATTATGAATTAAACTAAGCACAACTGACTAGTAACGAATGAAAAGGTTTCAGATTTTGGCATCATTCTAGGGAATTTTTTTCATCCAAATCCGGGAATTTATTTTCATCATGATAATTCTTGAAAAGACAATATAAAATTCTTTTTTTTTTTATCCATAATGTTGAATATTCTAAAATTATTCAACTTTTTTTTAACAAGAAAATCTCAAGTTGATGTTAAAAATTGCTGCAAAATGTTGATTTAGTTTAAGATGGAATGATCTATTATGACATGTCTCTAATTTGTGTTTAGATACATTGGATTTATTTTCAATTTGTCTAGTTAAATTATTCACCTATATTGCATATGATCCATTATTGTACATAATTAGATTCAAATATTATCTATGATGACATGTCTCTAATTTGTGTTTAGATACATTGTATTTATTTTCAATTTTTCGAGTTGAATTGTTCACCTATATTGTATTACACATAATTTATATTTTATATAAATACTATCGTATGAAAATTGAGATGTAGTAGAGTGGGGGGAGGCATATCATAGATTGGGTGGGGAGCACAAAACTCTTGCACAAGCCCTGACTGAGATTATCCACAACTTACTATCATTTCTAGCTCTTAGTAAGGTATGCCTTTTTTCTACCTACATTTATATATATTACAAAATAAACTAAGCACAAGTGACTATTGGAGGATGAAAAATTTTGCCAGATTTTGACATCATTCTGGGGGTCCTTTTTTTTTCCAAATCCGTGAATTTGTTTTGCTCATGCTAAGTCTCGAAAAAACGCTACGTAAAATTCACTATTATTTTATCCATAATACTGAATGTCCCAAAACGCTTAAACAATCTCAAGTTGATGCCAAAAATGGCTGCAAAACATTGTTAGATTATTTAAGACAGAATGATCTATTATGACGTCTCTAATTTGTATTTAGATACATTGTATTTATTTTCAATTTTTCTAGTTGAATTGTTCACCTATATTGCATATGATCCATTATTGTGCATAATTAGGTTAGAATAAAATTTGTATTTTGTATGAACACTATTTTATGAAAATTAAGATATAGTAGAGAGAGAGAGAGAGGTGGGGGTTGTATCAGATTTGGGGTGTGGTCACAAGATCTTTGCACCAGCCCTGAAGAAGATCATCTATGCCTGCACACAGGCAATTATAAAATGATTCACCATGAAGTAGTTTCTATCTTTAGTTGCTCATCTTTAATTGATTACTGCCAAAATTACTCATGGCTATAATGAAGTGGAAAGTCTATTAATATTATATTTATTTTGTGTTTCTTCAAAGATGGCCTATATGTTGGAAAATAAAAGAGCATTATTTGACCAGTAATCTAAGATGCTGATGCTGTCAGGATCATTTATTCCACTACTTTGACTTAAGTCTCTTTTTTAAATACTAATTCTGATGAAATTGGATACGGTCAAATTGGCAGCTGATCTCAAAAATTAACTACAATCTGCTGCTAACCGAGACAAGAACGCTTGTTAATTTTAACGCCTCCAAAAAAGAAACTGCTCTATATTAATTGTCTGAGAGAACTCTTTCTGCATTCCATCAGTATGGCTGATGCTAACCTCTAGGCGAGTGATTCCTTGCACCTTCTTGGGCCAATGTTTTCCACTGACATGAAGTGAAAATATTATATTGAATCAAGTAATAAGACTACTGCTCAGAAAGTTAGTTCACTGTGTCGTGCTAGACAATTTCTCTCACATGAATCTATCTTACATATTTATAAGTCTACCATTCATCCATGCTTTGAATATTGCTGCCATATATGCTTTGGTGCTACTCCTATATATTTAGAGATTTGTGATAAAATCCAAAGAAGAATTTGCAATGTTATTGGTCTTGACCTAGCATCTCAGAGGCCAATTTACTGATGATGAGAGGGCTATTCCGACGACATAGATATTAACAGTTGGAATAAGAATGATTTTGAACAGAAAATTAATATCCTCTACCAAGTGTTCCAAGAGATAGGACTAAAGATAAACCTTTCCAAAACAGAAATTATGACCTGGAATTGGAATGAAAGCAGTGATAGTACACCAGAAAAATTCAGGATGTGAAATTAGTACATACTAAACACTTCAAATACCTCAGCATATGCATCAGTTATAACAAATTTAGTATAGGAGATAAGGAAATTGAACATAGAATAAACTGTGCTAGAGATAGTTTCACACAACACCACAAATTGATACACAACTAAAACAATAACCTGAATATCATGTTCTTAAATAGCCTCGTCAGATCAAGATTTTCATATGGGAGGCCATGCATGGCATCAAACCCATTCAGAAATATCTAAATGCCCAACTCTATACAACCTCTTTCTTTGGAGAAATATTTTCTAAATTTTGACCCAGAGTAGTACTGGCTGCTCGGTCAAAGAATGCCAAATGTTTCCTTATAAGGAAACAGCTAATATTACCATTAAAAAAAAATATTAATTTCTAATTGCTAGATAACATAATGTCAGCAAATATTCTTAGTAGACAGTATGGTTATGTGGGAGAGGGGCAACGGCCAAGTGGATTGGAGGTGTGAAAAGAGGTTGCAGGGAGAAAAAATTTCTCGAAAAAACAAAATTCTAATCTTTGTGATTTAAGTTAAGTAAAGAATATTTCTCCACTCAATCGTCACCTGTTTAAATCTTTCCCACCTCCGACCTGCAGAGAAAAAAAAAATAAATGCATCCATTTGTGAGCATTAATTCTACATATTGGAATTCAATGCAAGTTAAGGATTAAATCAAGTTTGCCAACTTGCTTGTCAAATCTGAAGAAAATGTCTTTTTTCTTGTTATTTCATTCCTAATTCATAAATTGCATTTCAAAGAGACATGGTGAGGCTTTCAAAGTTTGGATGGTTGCAAAAGTTAAGTCTTATTCAATCATTAAATATTAACAATCTATGAACATTTGGATAGCAGAGTGACAAGGTGGGAAAACAAAAAAAAAGTACAAATAATTGGAGCTTACAATCAAATTAATGCAAAAGCTTCAAAGATTATATTGGAAATAACGAAGCTTCAAGCTATTAATATTTCAGTTTCCTAATGTCAACTGCTTTATTCAATAGTCAATGTAAATATTTTCTAATATTTTTTTTTTATCACAACTATTTTACAGCTTCCTCAAAGCAGTGGTTTTATTCATTCAAACCTGGGAATCTCCTCACAAATTAAGAAGTGACATGATTCAAAATTCCCTCTACAGCAGCAGGAACATATGGCGGATATTTGAACACATTGCTGCAAATTGAAATGGCTGTTAAAGCGGTGTTGTGCAGAGGTTTGGTGATGCCCAGGGCCAACTCCTTGATTGTATGCCCCTAAGACTCAACTAGTGGGGCGGGAGTTAGTACTGAGAAATGTAAGAAAGGAAGACATTTTAAATACATAAAAACAGATGAAACATGAAATAAACATTTTATTTCAAATTTCAAAAACTAAATTTTTTATTTCGCTCCTTGATTGGAAATGAATGCTCAGGGCCATCGCATCCTCTTCTCCCCCCCCGCCATTCGGCACACTACTGCATTAAGGATAGAGTGGTAACTTTCCTTTGATCAAATCCATGCATTTAGAGTACCTCTTTGCGACTGCTTGGTTTCTCACTGTCCACTGACTTGAGATGGAATAATTACATTGAATCAATTGCTTTATCCACCGCAAGGAAAGTTGATTCCCTGTGTCGCACCAAAAAGTTTATTTCGCCCGAGTCCATCCTTCAAATCTATAAAATCAACCATTTTCCCTTGCATGGAATACTGCTGCCATATATGGTCTGGTGTGCTCACTGTTCACCTTAAGGTCCTCAACAAGATCCAGAGACGGATATGCAATGTGGTTGGTCCTGATCTGGCATCTCATCTACAGTCACACTCTCACAGACATGCCGTTGTCTCCCTCTGTCTTTTCTACATATACTTTCACTGTGACTGCTCCAACGAGCTACTTTCACTAGTTTCCAGACTGCATGAATTTAAGCATGCTACTAGGCTGGCATCATGGTCCCACCCTTTCACTGTTGAAACAGTTAAATGTGGCCGGCTCTTCTACTCCAATAGCTTCATGTCTTGCACCTCTTGTCTGGAATTCCCTTCCTATTAGTTGTTTCCTTGATAGCTTAAATCTCCAACTGTTCAAATGTAATGTCAATCGGCATCTCCAGATACCCTGACCTATTCCCTGTCCTTCGCTTCATCCTTTCCTCCATCACACCTCTTTACTCTCACTCCCACTCTGTAACCCGTTGTGTACTAGTGGCATCCTGCCTTGCTTGGAGTGAAAAAAAAAAAAAAATTTAAAGCTGAACCCATCACAATACTTGCCATCATTTGTTTTCTGTTCAGCACTGTTCTCCAAAGAAAAAAGACCTCACTCTTTCCTTAAGGATTGTATATGTGACAAAGGCTGTAGAATAGTAATGGTGAGATTAGATGTTTCCTTATTAGGATACAGTCAATATTCATTGACTGAACAGTTAACATTACAGTCTGTTGAAATTCATAAAATCCTTCTCTCAAAACAGTTTTTCAAAAATGTAGTTTTCTCAAGGCCACTAACCATTATTGCTCTTTCTGGTATCAATGGAGGTTTCCTAACTAAACTTTTGTTTCAAGTAGTACAGAAAGTGCAATATCTTGATTATGCCATTTTTGTCTGATTTGTATGTGCTAACCGGTTTAGTTGTTGCTACTGTCATAACTTTTCACGCAATGGGGTTTCTGTTATTTGGTAAAGTTCTTTGTCCGTGATTCTGTAGCACCAGTCCACAAGATGGGCTGAAGAAAGTTCCTCTATATAATACGTACAGAGTTCATTCTGTCAAAGCCATTTTTAATCAATGATCTGAGGAACCAGGAGTATACAGCTAACAGTTTAGATATTTCTGAAGGAGTTGAACACCATACCTGACATCTAGACGAGAATCTAGGTCTGACAAGGTGAATTAATAACAGGAATCCAGTTCTTAAGCTAATATTTTGGTTCAGTAGCATCTTGAGGTGTTGGACAAAACTAACCCATCTTCTTGATGTGCTGTGTCCCCTCAGGATGTAGGTGGTCATTGCTCTAAATAATTTCCAGCCCTTTGTAGCTCTTAAGTAATTTTGTCTTTTTGTTATTTCTCCCAAATCCTATTCCACCATCCTAAGTATGGTATGCATTACTTTCCTCCATCCTTCAATCTTTCCTGTTAGTAACAAATTTTCCAAGCCCTCTCTCCTCATTATGTGTCCCAGAAATTTTGGTTCTCTTCCTGATGTTAAGTATAAGTTTCCTTTTCATTTCCATTTTCTCTATAACTTTGTCATTGCTCACATATTCAGTCCATGGTATCCTCAGCATCCTTCTGTAGAACCACATTTCTATTGCTTCAAGTCTTCTTCATCTTTGATGAGATTGCCATATAGGATGACAGATCACACAACAGTTTGGTAGTCTTTTCTTTGTTTCTAATAAAGTTTTCCTGTTTCTTAGCACAGAGTTTAGCTTTTGAAAAGCATCTTTGGCTAACCCAATGAACCTTCAGATTTTAATATCACACTTTCTGCCCTCTGTTAAAACACTCCCCAGAACGGCCTATTCTGCATTCAATTTCCTTATCTCGCATACTAAATTTTTATAACTGATCCCTACATGGAGGGATTTCAAGGGTTTAGAATTGATGAATGGATCACACAAGACATTGCCATAACAACCAAAACAAATATTCGGCAAGAAAGGTTGAATTTTATTAAGCAAAGCAAAACACATGTCCATCTTTCACACATTTCTTCCATTTAAATTATTAATATTGTTTTCTAAGTTTGTTCTTTCATTCCAACTCTTTTCAACATTAAATGAATAGTACTTGTTTGCATAATAATCACAATGTTTCAGCCATTGTCTCTTCTGGCTTTCTTCGGGTGTCTTGCAATCCAAGCTATCTCCAGTAAATTTCAAACTGAATACATTATTTTTTTGTTACTGGATTAGGGGACATTGTTTGAAGTTGAGAAGGTGCCATGTGCTGATAACCAAAAATAAATGTGTTGAATTTGTTGACAAACAAGAATGAAACAAAATGAGATTAGAATAAAATGTAGAGAAAATTTTAAAGACAACTGCTGAAAGAAAGGCCAAATTCAAGAAATTTTCTTAATAGCCTGTGTAAAGAATGAAGGAAAAGTTGAATTTACTGTTAGTGAGTGACATGCATTGTGTACACCATGTGCATCTACTGCACAGAGCCCTAATTTTAGTGTCCTATCTTGATCTTGGTCCAAAGTGAATGACAGCGAGCCTCTTGTGATTTACAACATGCATGCTTCTAGTTTTTGTTTTTTATATATTGTTGTAACCTAGGGAAGGTTACTGAATAGAATAATCAAACAAAGGTTGGTAATGAACGATAATACTTAGGACAAGAACAACACATATGAGATTCACCAGCAGCATGTAGAAGTAGTAGTCATCTGCTAGAAGTGAATCAAGTGAATTCCACAATGAATCTCCAACTGCAAACCAACATACAGTATTTACTACTGTATTTATATGAATGGGGACATACCCATTATCATCCGTAGGTATGCTACAACATATATACATGCCCAAAAGCTGAAAAAAGGTTACTGCTGCTGATAGGGTTATCAACATATGCATGTCTCATGAAAAGGTTTAATGTCTGCTACAATGTCATTTATGGGAGTAGATGTTCTTGTCCCCCTGATCATGCCTACAGATTTTTGTTCTCTTTCTTAATACACGCCCAGTTGCTAGTTGTTTCCACTGAGCATATGTTTGTATTACCCAGCCCAGGGATTGAACTCAGAATCACAGAACACCACTTTAGCCCTCAAGGTTATTGTCCATTTACAAATAGAACCCATAATAACTACATATCATTTAAAAGAAAAGAAAAAAACATGGACGGCAAAATAAGAACGATCTACTTCTGCACATTAAGCAAAGGGTTCGTTTTTAAATTCCCTGAAGGCTACCTGTGTCCACAGACATCTGGAACAAGACTATGTGGCACAACAGCCAAACTATTGGGATGATAAAAGAGGGCATGACATTAGTCTGAATCTAAGTAAGAATTCTTCATCCAAGAGGCACCGACTGAACACTACTAGTTTCCAAAGAACATTCCTGTATTCAACACATACTGTAGCAGAATGTGACTGTTACCTGAACCATAACACCTGCCTTACATGATGCATCGCTGGCAATAACTTCAACCTGATGCACCTGATCGGTCACTTCTGACATGACAACTGCTGACCATGTAAATGTGCTGGCCCTCAACCAAGCACAATTGGCACACAGTGACACTGCCGCCTCAGTAAGAGTAGTCCACATTCTAATCTCAAACAATTTTTTTTTTTTTTTTTTTACATCATTTGGATTTTGATAGGATACAAAGTGATATAAAGCCCACATTATTATTATTATTATTACTACTACTACGAGTTTTCGATATTGGCCATTGACGTTAGTGTTTCTGCTGAGTGGTCTGCAAGTCTGTCTTGGCAGAGTGCACTGTTCAGATGCCCTGATGGGAAGGGAACATCATTTTAAATCAGCAAGCAGATGCCAACATTGTATCAAATACCATTTCTCATGATTTATGGTCCATCTGGGGTTACAGCATTGCATATTTTATGATTATGAAAATGCGTTATGACACTTGAGTATGTCTTCTTCCAGGCGATCAGTAATTTCACCGGTTTTCCAAGGCATGGTGAAAAATAATAACAGATTCTGAATAATCCAGTCATCAACCAAACGCTTTATTTCAATTAGAAGTAATAGTCTTGAGAAAAATAGCAAATGCATGAGCAGCGAATGAGTTACCATAGACAATTCATCATATTGCTTATTGCTAAAATAGAATATTTACTTAACACCAAATATACTAGCACTAGGACTTTATGTGCCTTGTCCCTTCAGATAACGACTCTCCACAACTTCCCATTTCAAATCATTCTTGCTTACCGCCATATCACATTGTAACTCCAGTTCTCATCCAGTCAACAAAGTAATGTTGAGCCTGGTTAATGTCTAGATAGGTGACCACTTTTTCAAATAAAAGTAGCAATTCCCTAAGTTTTTGTAATTATTTAACTCATTCTTTGATTACAGCCATAAAATATTGAAACACCTGTTCTCATCCAATCACTAAAGGTAAGTAATGTTGATTAGGGTTTAGATAGGTGACCGCTTGTGAATACCAGGTGCTGTGAGCCCTGCTACCAACATGCAATTGCACCAGCATAGTAGGGTAATGGCCTATTCCTCGTCTGGGGAAGGCCAACAAAGGACTCTCACAGGCTGATTAAGATAAAGAGATGATTCTTTATGTTGCTTTTGTTATTGCCCCAATGTTTTGGCTGATACATTCTCCAGCCTTCATACCGTTGCCATATCTGGTCTGGTGGTCCTGTTGTACATCTTGAGATTCTTGACAAAATCAAAGGATCTGTAATTGAATCAATCCTAACCAGGCATCTCGACTTCAGTCACTTTCTCAATGACATGATGTGGCTTCCCTCTGTCTTTTCTACAAATATTTTCATGGCAACTGCTCTGACAAGCTTTTTTTTCTTTTGGTGTTTCAACTACATGAATTTGAGCATGCTACCTGATTGACATCTAGTTCTCACCCATTTACTGTTGAAATAGCTAAATGCAAACTTCTATAACATCAGTTTTTTTTCTCTCACACTTCTCACCTGTGGAACTCCATTCTGTTTACTTACTTCCCTGATAACTATAATCTTCAAAAATTTAAATGCAACATCAATCGCTATCTTCTATCCTCTTGAATCCCACTCATCTTTTTCCCATTTCCTCAATCCTCCCTCTACTCAGTAGTCTCTTTCACTTCCCATAAACCCCTGCACACTAGTGGTATTTCTGCCTTGCTTAGGGTGAAATGAAAAAAAAAATATATATATATATCTGCATGTTTTTAAAAAAAAAAAAAATTTTTTTCTTAAGAAAAATCAATGCTTTGTTATTATATACATACCTCCCAGATAATAAAACATTAGCTTGATGAAAGTACCATGTGGGAGGTATTTCTGCCACACCCTGTACAGGGTGTCTCACAATTTTTGAAACTATGATCAGCACAAATCAAAGACCACAAATGACAGAGTAATGGAAATTACATTTATTGAAAGGTAAAAGGATAACATTTTAGGATCTGCAACCATTTAGTTTCAAACATGAACCAAAAATGTCAAGAGGAGCACTAGAGTTCATGCCTCAGATGTCCGCCGTTCAGTTGAAGGCATTGTTGAATGCATAGTTGTTGATAATACGTGCACATTCCTCCTGGGTCATTGCGTGTCTCTTCTCAGTAATAGCTGCCTTCAATGCAGCAATGGTAGATATTGTCCTTGAGGAACCCCCAGAGGAAGAAATCTGGGGGGGTTCAGGTCAGGCAAGTGAGGTGCCCATTCCACTTCAGCTTCCCAAAATTTTCACAGAGCCATGCCATGGTAACATTAGCAGTGTGAGGAGGAGCACCATCCTGCTAGAACCACTGTTCCTCTTCATCAAGGTCCCCATGCTCCTCAAGCTCACCCCATCTGAGAGGCCACAGCCTTGTTTCAACAATTGCGAAACACCCTGTATTTGCTACCATTTCTTTTCAAGTGATCCCTTTCGGAAGGAAGAAAACCACCACCACCACCATTCCTTACAAATCAGACACCTGAACAAAGTGAATCAGCTTGTGATGGAAACAAAGAAAACTATCAATAGTCTGGACAACTCTTGAAATTATTTCTCCAAATTACAGAAAGAATTGAACAAGCGGTCTATTTCACTACTGTGCTATTTGGAAAGTGTTAATATTTTTTGACCCAAATCAATGTCCATTGAATTTCACTATGTCTTGATATCCAGGTCTTGAAAATTTATTGAAAGTTTTAATTACGACATTTTATCAACTATGACATTTTTTTAAAAACCTATGAAGACACCTGCTTTAAACGAAACCTTTTAAACAAAGGAAAAAAAAAAGAAAGAAAACACATTCTTCAAATTCTCCAAGAAGCAGCGGATGATTCTTACAAACGGAACTGTGTATTTCTTTCAGATTTGGGGACTATAAATAAATAAATAAGTTTTATTTATTTGTTTATTTTTTTTAATAAATAAAAATACAAATGATACAATTCAGAAAATGTTAATTGTTAAAATGATTTTTTTTTTTTTAATTTTCATTTTGTTTTCTCATGTTTATGTAGGGAGTGAAACACTAATTATGTTCCTTTTTCTCATGTTGAACTGAAGAGAGTCGATAATGCATTACTTTAGTAAAGGACAGAGTAGCACTTAATTCCTGTTTAGGCTTTTAGGTTTAAACTAAAAAGTTTCAGATAGAAGTGATCTTTGCAGCTAGAAGGTTATGTTAAAAAATATTCATAATTTTTACATTTTTTTTTTTTTTTTTTCCTTTTAACCAAATTTTCCCTACATTAAAAAAACTTTTTTTGTCTTCTTTTCTTTTTCTTTTTTTTTTTTTTCCTGCATCAAATGAGTTTTCAAATTTACAAATAGTTTTTATATAATAAAAATTTCTTGGATCATGGGGCAGGGGGAAGTTAAATCCGAAATATTTTCATTAGCCATATTATCGCAAAATGAGCATATTGTTGCTAGCCAAACTCTGGGAAGCACAACTGAAAAGTACCGTTCAGTTCAGAGGGATAAAAAGTTCTATTGTCCAAGTCTTGCAAAAGTTTCTTCATATGAATCCCTTATTTGGACAGGTTTCTTCATGAAATTGTAAATGATCCCTAAAAGAAATGGAAGCACAAAGCCAGAAACGTTATCAGAGGTCAGCAAATGTCAAATAGAAATTCAAAGAAAGACAGTCACCTAAGCAACGAAAGGGTGATTATTGGAAACCGAGCATAAAGGGGGTCAGAGGTAAGTGGATTATGGGCAGCTGGAAGAATAAAGGAACAATTTTATGGCTTCTGCTTGGCCGAGAAGGCCTTGAAGAATGACAAGGCAGTTAGATTTTAAACCAAGACAACTGTACAGCTCAGAAGCAAAATATCTCAACAAACGCTATCTGAAGTCAGGCCCTGAAGGCAAGGCTGGTGATGATCATTGTCACACACAAACAAAAACAAAAAAAAAAAAAAAAAACACCAACATGTTTTCAGCTCCTCACTTGCCAAGTAAGACTAACAAGGAAAAAAAATATATATTAATAATTAAATTAAGTCTTACATTGCAGTCGAATCTTTTCTTCTAAGCAATACCAAATCAATATTGATTTGATTTTGCCACCAGAAGCCTTCAGAAAATCCAATCTAGCTTTAAACAAGTGAAGCAGGTTTCTGAACATTTCTGCCTTTTAATTTCTCTTAGACTACCATTCACTGCCATCATGAATACTGCTATCATGGGGGAGGACAAATCCAAGAAGACCTTTTTAACACACTCCTTTGGGATAGCTGCAAGATTTTTGGCAAGATTGAGGTCAGGCATTTTTCCTAACGATCTGCCAAAACCAGCAAGCTTTTTCAATTCTGTGCAGCACTGAATTTGGCACACACTCTTTCTTCCCCAGTGTGAGAAAGAGGTAAATATTTGTTCATGTCCAGTTTATGTGGCACACATAGTTTACGTCAAAAATGTCAGAAAAATCTGAGACCACATATGCAATTGCCAATACCGTAGTGCAGTCACATGCATTGTCCTTGTTCACAAACAAAAATGCAGCTGCAAAAAAGACATTTTGCAACTGCATAAGATTCTTCTTTTATGCAGTGTCCATTCGAGAAAAATATTTTAACAGAGGATGGAAAATGTGACACCATAATCCAAGAATATATTGAAAGAGCAAAAGGTACCTTGCAGAAGCTAAGCAAAGTAAAAATAAAAAAAAGAAACAGGAAAATTTCTTTAGAACCAAAGAAAAGAGTTAACTATTGTGCAATATCAATCATATTTGGCAGTGAATGTTGGATAATCTCCTGATAGATGAAGAGGAAACTGGAAGCAACAGAAATGTGGTTCTACACCAGGATGCTAAGAACACCATAGACTGAACATGTAATGACAAAGTTCTAAGGAAATTGGAAACAAAAAGGATACTTCTACTGGGAATCAGAAAGAGTTTAAATTTCTAAGGCACATAATGAGAAAGGAGGGATTGAAGAATTTGACACACACAAGGGCATTCAAGGCAAGAGAGACTGAAGAAAGCAGCAATTAACCTACTTAACAAGCTTGTGTAAAGGGTTGGCAGAACATAAGCAACAAAGTGACCTTATTTACACTATTTACATGTGAATTATTGACCTCACCTTTGCTATTGTTAACAACAAAGATGAGGACAATAGTCTGAATGTAAATAGTGTAAATAAGGATAACTCCTCACCCCAGAAATTCAATGATAACAACAACAAAGATGAGGACAATAGTCTGAATGTAAATAGTGTAAATGATGATAACTCCTCATCCCGGAACTTCAGTCATAACAACAAAGATGAGGACAATAGTCTGAATGTAAATAGTGTAAATAATGATAACTCCTCATTGCAGAAATTCAGAGATGATAACAACAAAGATGAGGACAATCGTCCGCATGGAAACAGTTTCTTCCATCACACTTCTCACTTTTGGAACTCTCTTCTGTCTTCTTGCTTCTCAGTCAATTTTTATGTTAAAAAATTTCAATGCAATGTCAGTTTTTATCTTCTGTCTTCTTGCTTCCTCTTCTTTCATTATTCTCTCTCCTTAATGTTTTTCCTTTTTTTTTTTCACATGCAGTAACCCCTTGTATCTTAGTGGCTTAATTGTCCTCTTTGGAGTAAAACATTTTAAAAATAACAAGAAAAAACACAACAGATGCCTGCTACATCACCTGTCATTTCTTGATAAGAGAGATGCTCAGGAAAATGACTTCAAATTTTGTTATTGTACAAAAAGTTCTTGTTAAGAAAAATATATATATATATGGAATAGATTAAAGACCCTTATTTCTTTGACATTACATATAAATATAGGGGGGAGAAATTAAGGATTTTAGATAATACTACTACATTTATTTTGGGGTACAAACAATGAAGTGATTAGCATGCTGCTTCGGGAACCTCACATCTATTCAATACACAAACATTTTTCGAGACAGCCGAGATGAAAATAACCCATTTTCCCCCAAAAGATCTCCTCAATGATTAGTTTCGTCAGACAATTGATAATGATTGCAACTATTCTCCAGCTTCAACATAGTCATCAAATCTTTTTTTTCTCCAACTTACAAAGTTGTGTGCGCACATATTATTAGGCATTCATATTAAAACAAGAATGGAAGATCTCTCTACAGAGTCTACTGAAAATTTCTTATTTTGTGTGTGTAGGCATGTATGTATATAAGTGTGTGTGTGTGTATGCATGTATGTATATATATGTGTGTGTGTGTGTGTGTGTGTGTATGCATGTATGTATATGTGTGTGTGTGTATGCATGTATGTATATATATATGTGTGTATGCATGTATGTATGTATATATGTGTGTGTATGCATGTATGTATGTGTGTGTGTGTATGCATGTATGTATGTGTGTGTGTGTGTGTATGCATGTATGTATGTGTGTGTGTATGCATGTATGTATATGTGTGTGTGTATGCATGTATGTATATATGTGCGTGTGTGTATGCATGTATGTATATATGTGTGTGTGTATGCATGTATGTATATGTGTGTGTGTGTGTGTGTGTATGCATGTATGTATATGTGTGTGTGTGTGTGTGTGTATGCATGTATGTATATAAGTGTGTGTGTATGCATGTATGTATATGTGTGTGTGTATGCATGTATGTATATGTGTGTGTGTATGCATGTATGTATATGTGTGTGTGTATGCATGTATGTATATGTGTGTGTGTATGCATGTATGTATATGTGTGTGTGTATGCATGTATGTATATGTGTGTGTGTATGCATGTATGTATATGTGTGTGTGTATGCATGTATGTATATGTGTGTGTGTATGCATGTATGTATGTGTGTGTGTATGCATGTATGTATATGTGTGTGTGTATGCATGTATGTATATGTGTGTGTGTATGCATGTATGTATATGTGTGTGTGTATGCATGTATGTATATGTGTGTGTGTATGCATGTATGTATATGTGTGTGTGTATGCATGTATGTATATGTGTGTGTGTATGCATGTATGTATATGTGTGTGTGTATGCATGTATGTATATGTGTGTGTGTATGCATGTATGTATATGTGTGTGTGTATGCATGTATGTATATGTGTGTGTGTATGCATGTATGTATATGTGTGTGTGTATGCATGTATGTATATGTGTGTGTGTATGCATGTATGTATATGTGTGTGTGTATGCATGTATGTATATGTGTGTGTGTATGCATGTATGTATATGTGTGTGTGTATGCATGTATGTATATGTGTGTGTGTATGCATGTATGTATATGTGTGTGTGTATGCATGTATGTATATGTGTGTGTGTGTGTGTATGCATGTATGTATATGTGTGTGTATGTGTGTATGCATGTATGTATGTGTGTGTGTGTGTCTGCGCGTGAATAAAGACAAAAGGAAAACTTATCTTTGCAGCCATGTTTCGTCTACTGATGGACTTTATCAAGGCATATGTAAGGATTTTATTTTGCAACAAGTATTTATAAACAAAAGTAAAAATGTTGTTAATCTTTCAAAATTTTTTATTTAGGAAACACTGAAATATTCATCAGGCTGACTCAAAAGTTTAGGCAAATTATGGAAGATGCTAAGTGATGTAATTTAATGTCTAATAAATGATTTTGCTGAATTCTTTTTTTTTAGAATGTAATTATTATTTATATTATTTTAGTTTCAGATTAATTTATGTCTTATATATCTTAAATAAAAGGATTTTAAGAATTTAACCATTTTCTTAATTTTTTAACATTTTTATGTTCATGTATGTTGACTTGAGAAAGGACTAATTCTGTCAGGAATGGAGATATTTGAATAAATCCAGGGTGCAGATTTCTACTTTGATAAGATTAAACAGTGGCACTCCTGAGAATTTTCCATTTAAGTAAATTACTCTCTCTTTTAATAAGTGTGGCATTCTTTAGATCAAAGTTGTGGTTGAATGTAATTCTCTGTATTACTAACATATTTGATAAATTGTTGTGTATATGATCCATTTTGTGTTCATAAGTTTTTTTATATATCTGTCTATATAGAAGGGTACAAGAGGATAACAACACTCCGAAAACAGCTTTGGTCTGCCTCCCCTATGTGAAGGGGTTATCAGAAAAAATACAAAAGATCTGTGACCCACAAAACATCATGATGACCTTCAAAAGCAGACACCTATTCCAAGTAAGACCCACCCCCCCGTAGAGGAGGCCATGTCTAAGCACTGTGTGTGTACACCGTCCGATGCAGCTATGGTAAGAAATATAAATGAGAAACAGGCTGCTGCCTTAAGGTAAAACTGCAAGAACATTGTAAAACCGTAACACAAGGAGAAATAGAAAAATCAGGCATAGCTGACCACATACGGAGGGAAAAGGAAAATCACTGCCCCCTGTGGGATGAGGTTGAAATAATACACAGAGAACATCAGTGGAAAATATGAAAACTTAAGCCACAAAACTCTCCTATGCCAGCCAAACATAGAAATGAATACAATATGGGAACCAGTAATATGGAGTGCTAGAGAAAAGCAATAATAATAGCAAAAATTGCAATATGAGCTCTGGTAAAAAAATGTTTGCGACATTAAGTTTATAAGTCCCAAAAATTCATACACTGATATCCTCAAGGACATGTGGCCCAGTAGTCAAAAGCATTGGTTGAAGTTGCAAGTTCAATACTACTAGCTACTATGGTGGTGAACAAAAACTTGGAGAGATGAGATAAAGGGAGATAACTGAGACATCCAGAAGAGGCATAGCATGTGAAACTAGAACAATTTAAAGGGTTCAATTAAAAATACCAATTATCTGAAGAAGGCTGGAGTGTACAACAGCTGAAACATTGTGAATATGACAACAAAGATAAGGACAACAGTTTGAACAATGTAAATAAGTTTTTTAAATTTATGCAATTTTTCCCACTGTATTGTGAAGAGAAATTGTGACTCTTTATGTTATATATACCTGCTTCAGAATTATTATTGTTTTATAAGGATTATTGCACCTCAATTTCAAACAATGTCATCCATTGCTTGATTTGTCCTCAAACATGCCCATCACAGAGGTGGCTTTTTAATTCTGCTACAGTCTTACATTTTCTTACACAGATGTGGCAATTCTGGGCATCTCTTGCAGTAGTTGTTGCATAAATGCCACATAATTTGTAATGAATGACTTCTTTCTTTGTGTGACAGCATTGATAATTTTTGAAGCCTGTCCTACTTAGACATACACAACCGCAACACTCTGAAATGTTTGTAATGGAGCTTTTGGCATGAATGCCAAGCAGTGCAGCATGCTGTTTCCACATTTCTGGCAGAGGGAATTGCATCATGATGCTTTTTTTCTCACAGACAGTGCCCAACTGACCCTACTGTAATATATATATATATATATATATATAAGTAATTATACTCGTCTGGAAAAACCTTAGGTGTTTTGTCCCGTAAATGAACAAACCAATACCCAAGGAAAAATAAGGGATAAAAAAAGAAAGAACTAAGAACATGTAATTGAGGCGAAAACAATCGTCCAGAATCCAAGCTCAGAGTCCAAAGAAAAAAAAACTCCAACATGAGTAAAACAAAACTAACTAAGTAAAGTGGTCAATGCACTAAGTAGAGCAAATCTAACTATGAACCTAAAGAGCCAGGCAAACCTACCTAGGTTTCACCTACACGGTAAAACCTAGGTAGGTTTGCCCAGCTCTTTAGTTTTTTATATTATATATATATATATATATATATATATATATATACACACACACACACAACTCTTTAAATGACAATAAATGCAAGAATTAATGGTTTAAATTAAGAAATGAAATATTAATGTTTATTGACCAATGATTAAAGAAAATTAATGGTTTAAATTAAATATTAAATGTAATTAAATTCATGTTTATAAATAATGAAACTGAAGACCACCACTTTCCAAACACAGCCAAGTGAGAATATTTTTGGGGCTACCCTGTACCAAGGTCTATATATGCAGGCCACTGGGAGATTAAGGGAAAGAAGATAAGAAACCAGCCCTACCCAGCTCTTGTTTCGGGCTAATGCTTATGTTACTGATAGTCATGACCTTTAGATGGTTTATTTTATTTATTTACTAGTTCAATACCTGTCACTTTGCTGGCAGTAGCGTGATCAGACTTCAAATCTGAATTGTTTGTCCATTTAAAATGCTGCATTTATTTGAAACGAGATTTAGGAGTCATCATGAAAAATGACCTTGAAAGGCCACAGATTCCAGTTTATACTCTTTTCCTATTCCCCAGGATTTGTTTCCAGACAGAAAGAGAAATTAGTTACACACACACACACACAGATGGTGAATGCCGTTTAATTCAAATTGTATGTGTCTGCAATTTGGGTGTGCATTAATTCAATGATAACCACTGACTTGTGGAACTGACTCCCAAGACTTTGCTTCCCTGATCACTACAATTTTAACCTGTTAAACTCTAGATTTAATCATTATCTTCAACACATGTCCATATATGCTATATCTATTTTATTAATTACTAAATATTTACCAAAACATTCAATAAAATGTTTTAGATTTTAAATCTTTCACCACCATTATCACCCAACTTTTCTTGTCTCGGACTTCATGCTTTTATAGATCAGCCTAAAGTTAGAGTTATTCAGAATGAGTAAGAAGGGAATGTATTATTCCAATGTTTTATTTCAAACTTAGTCAAATTGTGTGCATATATGTACACACAGACATGCACATATACAAATTTGTATGCAGTTTGTGTAGTGGAGAGAGGATCAATTCTTCTTTTAGAATAAGTGATTGTTTTCTTTTTATTGTATTCATTTATACATTTCAGGAGGTATAGTGGAGTAATGGATAACAGGTCAGGCTGAGGAATCCGAGAGCTGTATTCAAATTCCGGTTGAGTTTGTAACATTCACTTATGTACAAATACCCTTGAGAAAGCTATGAATCCATATCTTCTTGCCCCATCTATGGGTAAATAACAGAATCTTATAGCTTTGTGTTGCAACCAGTCTAAGAGAAGAACAACTGATTGCAAAACCTCCAACTATGGGTTAAATAGCCCCATTAACCTGCAACTGGCCAACCATGGTGTATACTGCTACATCACTGAAGACAGGGTCAACCAGAGAGAGGTTCATCCCACAGGAGTGAGAAGGTCCTCTCTTTGGATATTCCATTTCTTTATTTGTTTTATGTATTTTCATCATTTCTAAATTTTGGTATTTGGAATAATGTCTTTTGGATTTAGGTTTGGGGATTTTATTTCGTGTTTTTGATCATTTTGCAGCATAACAGGAATTTGATTTCAGGTTTCTATTTGGGGAGGAGTTATGATATTTGGTTTAAGAGTTTGGGAAAGTGATTGCCAATTATTTTTTTTTTCTTCCAGCAAAGGTCACATTGTTTTTAGTTGTTGTAAACTGGTAGTGTTTTTCTGATTTTCCATTTTATTTTTAGTATGTTTTGGTGAGTGGAGAGCGCTGTCTATTCCTGAAATAATGGGATGTGTTGAGATGCCGGTTTTGTTGAGATGACCATAGAATTTGGGTATTCTGGGGTAATATTTCTATTTGAAAACATGATTTATTTTCATTTTTAATTAGTTTCCAAATCACCTTGCTAAATTTTTGTTTCAGTAATTATTTTCTGTTCATTTAATTACTGAAACACAAAAATTTAACAAGGCAATTCAGAAACTAATTAAAAATCATGGTATAGACTAACAGAATATCACCCTGGATATCCAAACTTTATGGTCTCCCTAAAACCCACAAAACAAGCATCCCAATATGTCGCATTATTTTCAGAATTGACCGTGCTCCCTACAAACTAATGAAAGCAATAACAAAAATTTTGAAACCTTCTCCCTGGAACAATCAGACCATCTCATTTTATATATGATAGAATAAAGCACACAATAGGAAATATTTATCAATCTGACATGTTTAACATTTATTAAAGCTTCATCAAAAATTCTAGTATTTTTATTTTGTTTAATCAGGCTTCATGTGCATTTGACTTGTTAAGCAGCATTAGTATAATTTATGGCATTCTGAATTCAAAGAGAGCTGTTGCATCCTTTCAAAGACACAAAAAAATTAATGGATTCCACATCTAACCGAAAAACCGTAAATATTACTTTATGTATATAAATGCATCATGATTCTAGTTTATTTATGTAGGATTGGGAGGATAATGTATGTTCCTAAGTGTGTGTGAGTCTACATCTAGAAGACATTATGTTTGTTGGTTGTCTGCATGTTAGTTTTGGAACAGTGTAGTAGATAAGTAAGGTATACTAGACACACACACACATATATATATATATATATATATATATATATATAGTGACGTGTGGGATTCAAGGTTTCACATTCAAATGGCACCTACAGTAGTAGGAGGAATATACATGTCTATTTGCTCATATATAGCAAGTCCCATTTCAATATCACTTCTTCTATGTGCCATGTCGCTTTAGGACATTGGCAATCATGACTCTCCACAACTTCCTGTCCTTTATAGCCTTTGTCTTTTTGCTTTAACTCCTAAACTCTGTTCTGTCAACTATTTACACAAGCTCATGAGATAGGTTATGTGCAGCTTTCTTATGTCCCTCTTGTCTTCAATATATCCTGTGAGTGTCAAATTTTCCAAGCCCTCTTCATTATGTACCATACAAATTTCAACTGTCTCTTTCTGATACTAAGTATCAGTATCCTTTTTTTATTTCCATTTTCTCTTATAAAATTTACATTTACATCATTCAGGTGTTCAGCCAATGACATTCTCAGCATACTCCTGTAGAACCAAATTTCTATTGCTGAAAGTCTCTTCTCAATCTGTGATAAGAGGAACCCATATTCACTGTTATGTAGGAGGACTGATATTACGTAACAGTTCAGGGCTCTTTTCTTTGTCACCAATGACATTTTCCTGTTTCTTTAGTACTTTGCTTAGCTTTCGGATGGTATCTTTCGCTATCCCATTTTCCATCCACTGTTGAAACACTTCGGAAATATTTAAGCTTTTGCACTTGTTTAATTTTGGTATCTCCAATTTGTACTTTGCAAGTTGGCGGGGGGGTGGGGGGGGCTGACAACCGTACATTGGCTCTTTACAGTTGACTTTTTGTCCTTTCTTCTCACTCTGGGGCTTCTTTTGGACCTTACCATTTTATTTTATTTTTTACAGTTGGTTCATTTCATATCAACTGTTACTGGGTTATTTAATGTCAATTTCTTTGTTTTTTTCTATAGCGGCGAATCGAACAGTGAGAATCAAACTCATTACTCAGTCAACCAGACATGTCCCAGGAAATATAAAAATATTCAATATATGCAAATTTTTTGTGCATACAAACAATTTATTTACTTGTGTGTGTGTGTATATATATATATATATATATATATATATATATATAGTATTTACATTAGTCGGACTATTGTCCTCATCTTTGTCGCCATATTTGTCACAACGTTTCGGCCGTTGTACGCTCCTGCCTTCTTCAGGTGGTTGGAATTTCGAACCGAAACCTTTATTTCGATCACTGCGGTGCCATGTGTCCATGGAACAGTGGATAAAGGCGTTGGTTAGATCCAGTGACAGGACCCAAAGAGTGTGAGTTCAATACCCGGTTAAGGCAGTGGAGAACTTTCAGAGGGAAAATTAGCAGGAGATAACTGATAACTGACATCCATCAAACATGGCTCGTGGAACTAGAACAGTCTACCCCAGTGATCGAAATAAAGGGTTCGGTTCAAAATTCCAACCACCTGAAGAAGGCCGGAGTGTACAACGGCCGAAACGTTGTGACAAATATGGCGACAAAGATGAGGACAATAGTCCGACTAATGTAAATACTGTACATAATACCTCATCTCAGAAATATATATATATATATATATATTGTTCATTATATAAAGTACATAGATATTAAATATTTAATAAACATATGATTTTTTTTTTTTTTTTTTTTAAATCAAAATTACCACATACATGCTACATATCACAAAACAAATATTTTATTTCCGACATCTACAAAGTAAAACATGAAAACAGGGCCATAAAAAAATGAATATATTTACAGACAGACACACACAACACCTAAGAGCTTCTCTATATGTATAAATGAGTTTGCACCAACATAAGACTTGCTCGAAAAGACATTAAGAGTTTTATAATGTCTACAGGGAGGAATTACCGGCCACTACAGAGCTCTCTGGAAAGATTGAGCAAAGTGACTTACACTGACCAGGAAGCTACAAAATGGCTGACTGACTTGTTATTCCCCTAAGTCATGCAGAAAAGAAAAAGAAAAAAAATTCCTTATCACGGTAAGCAATCATGGTACAGAGGTCTTATTGTTTTTACAGAAAGTAATAAAAACACAGCTATAATAACCGTCTTTCATGTCTGGTACAGACAGAGATCGAGTTGTATTACTAAAAGATTTTTTTTTTTTCTTCCTCCCTCATAAAGCTGTTAAGAAGGTTATGTTTTTAACTATACTCATTTGATAGCAAGAGATCTTAAAAAGACATCAACAGATTTGCAGGTGAAACGGTTGCACACAAGTTGGATTTGGTCCAAAGTCAGAAAATTGGAAAAGGCTGTGTGTTTTGCTAGTTGTTTCGTGACCTAAGGAAACCAGAGAATTTCTCAGAAGTAAGATTTCACTTGTAGTCTATTGCTTAATTCTTTTGATTACCTACAGTATTCTTAGACTATTGAAGTACAAAGGCAAACAAAGCCTCTTTGACTGCCAACTTGGTGAATCATGAAAATTTCTCAAGGGAAAAATATAGTGGGCTTTCTTATTGCTGAAGTCTATATCTGTAAAATACTGTGCATGCACACACACATTATATATATATATATATATATATATATATATATATATATATATATATATATATATATAAAAATAAATAAAATGTATGTGTGTGTGTGTGTATAAGGTGTATTTCAACAAGTTCTGTCTATCCAATTTCTGATTAACTTTTTAAAAATTTGTGAATTAGTAGTTTTATATAACCAATAAATTTAAGTTCATATTTATTGTTATTTTGTTTCTCCCCCCACTCCAGATTACTTTCAAATGTTGTTACATTCTTTTTCAAGGATTGTGTTTTATGTACATTCATCTAATTGTTTTTGGTTAATTCATCTATTTTCACATTTGCAGGAACCAATTTCAAGTCACTCAAGGGGACGTCATTTAAATAGTCAAACTGATTATTATTTTTTTTTTTACACACTATGTGATCTCCTGTGGAGAAAGATACCCGATTTAATGTTGGAGGCTTCTCTTGTATTACATCATTAAATAAGGTATCTTTCACAGAAAAAATAACTATGAACATTGGTAAATTTAAGCACTTCAATATATGATCTCATATGGAGATAGATACCCTATTTAATATTGGCTGCTTCTCTTGTCCATTGTTTGACACTGGACAAATTCAGAAATTTGGGTAACTTAATAAGAAATTGAATAGACAAAACTTGTCGATATTATTCAATGTAATATTATATATATATATATATATATATATATATACACGATAAAATAAAAGAACAAATAGGAAACATATCAATCTAACATGTTTCACTTTTATTAAAACAATGTCAGAGATTGCGAGAAAACAGTTTTCTCTCAATCTCTGCTGAAGTTTTAATAAAAATGAAACATGTTAGATTGATATACATTTCCTATTTGTTCTTTTATTTTACCATCCTGTCAGATTCTTATATATGTGTGTGTGTGTGTGTGTTTGTTTGTTTGTTTTGGTATACATATTCTTAGAATTTCTTGAATCTGGGCCTTTGCAAAATATTTTATCTAAACAACCTATTTCTGATATATTCGCGTTTCTTTTTTTAGTGGCATATCAACTCATCATGGGTCATTTAATGCCAAAATTTAATTTCCTTTGGAGCATGAGTAATTTCTTTTAAAAGAATATGTTACTGGTAATTTTTCCTCAAAAATGTATTACTGGTATTTTTTTTTTTTACTTACAGAAATGTATTGCTGATATTTTTACTATAAATGTTTTTATACTTTCATAGTGTTTTGAACCCAGTTTGGGTGTTTGCCCATAGCTGAAACCCTAACAGGTACTACCACCTCGGATCAGGGTGGACCTGGAAATAACAGTAATTAATAAGTAGTTCCATTTTCATCAAATCCTCCCAGTCAGAGGCCTTGCTGCCAGATATAGTTTATCATCATATCCAGGATACTTATATATTGATTATGCTCTATTCACGTATGCCCACAATACTACTTTACCTAATCTTGTAGATAAACTAAACAAAGTCGAACATATAGAAGTCACTTACAAGACAAAAACTAACAATATTTTACTTTTCCTAAATATGTTATACCATAATGATACTAGCCTAAAACTGTGTGTTCATTACAAATCAACTAATAAAAATGATCTGTCTATATTTCTGTACTGAAATTATTTACATTATTTACATTGTTCACACTGTTGCCCTCTTCTTTATCGCCATATTCACAATATTGTACACTCCAGCCTTCTTCAGGTGATTGGAATTTCAAACTGAAAGATACATGGCCGAGTAGATAAAAGTGTTGGTTGAATCCAGTGGCTTGACCCAAAGAGTTGTTAGTTCAATACCTGGCTACAGCAGAGGAGAACAAAATCTTGTTGAGTTGAGGGAGTACATCCAGAAAAGGCATGGCATATGGAGCCAGAATAATCTACCTCAGTGGACTAAATAAAGGGTTCAATTCGAGAAGGCCGGAGCATACAATGACCGAAATGTCACGAATATGGCAACAAAGATAAGGACGACAGTCCAAACAATGTAAATAGTGTAAATAACAAAAATGATCTCATAAATTTCTATTATCACCATAACAACAAAATAAAATCCTGAATAATCAGTGAATTCTATTTAACAGTACTCAGAATTTGTAGCCCTCAATATTTATATGAAGAGGAGAAATATATTGAGAATACTTTCAAGCTCCTCCAATATCCTAATTGTTTCATATTCAGCACAAAACAAAAGGCTCATAAAATATTTAAAAATAGAATAGTGGGCCATTCTGACAAATGAATCAAAATATACTGTTCTACCCATCAAATCTATCACAACTACAATTGAAAATAATTCATCTTGGTTTAATATAAAATGTGTTACAACTAATTCTAAAACAATAGAAGATTTATTCAATGCAAAAAAAAAAAATAGGCTAAAACTTGAATGAAGAATTTACTCTTATCACCTGCAATAATTGCCACAAAGAATACAGAGGAAAATTCAACAAATTTAAATAAAAGATTACATGAACACAATAGGGATCTTTTACAAAATAACACACTCAATGCATTTGTTGCTCACTGTAATAATTTCCAGATCGCTACATATATCAGAGAGATGACATTTAATTTTTTATTATTGTATTATTCCAAAATTTTAACACATCAACAAATAGTTATTAATGTCAACAACTGAGCACAAATAGTTATTAATTAAAAAAAAATTATTAATTAATGTATAATTTTCAATTTATTTACAAAAGCCAGTGCTCAGAGCAACCGCACTTTGAAAAACAAGTCATGGCAAATAACTCGGCCTCCCACGTCTGACTACAACCCCACACACACAGGTAATTTCACTTATTTTTCCACAATATAGCTAAATGTGCTATATGCTTATCAGATAAACAATAATGACACTGAATAAATTTTTTTTTTAAACATTAAAGTATATTTAATCACATCTCCCTAATAGCTGTCATGATCTGTTAAAAAATGCTACAATGCATGTATTAAAAAAGATTAAAATGTATAGAAAATGCTTTTATTCACTACATCATCCACAGTGAATCTACGTCCAATTTCTTACAACATATCACCTTTCGTGTCATATCTTATCACAATATGGGATAATTAATAACAAAAGTGATAAAAAATAAATAGAAATAAACTAAATGAAATCGGATACACTATACCCAAACATGTATTTAAAATAAAAATAAAAATTGAAAAGAGCATCCTCTCTCCTTGATGCAAATGTAAATATCACTGTAGTAGTTTAAATGTTGTCCTAAAGAATGAAATGCATCACATGGAAAAATTTTTTCCATTTTGTCAGATTTTCATAAAATTGGTCTTGAGATACAAAATATGTCCTTGTGTATGAGAGAGAGAGAGAGATTTGCACAATTAGCAAGTTTTGTGAGTTCATACTTCTCCCACTGGTATCTGCACAAAATGATTTATACACAGTAACCAAAAATTGAGAGCTGGCACGACATGGGCCAAGCTGAAGAGGATCGCCTGGAACCTCGTCCATTGGAGAGGTGTTGTTGCAGCCCTATGTTCCCCAAGGAATCAAGTGGTATAAAAAAAAAAAATTGAGATTGTTCAGCCTGTCTATAGTGACAACGCCAAGTCTGCGAGAACAGCTATTAGAAAAATAATCACTATGGTATTCAGCTTTTTAAGAAAAAAGTATCTCAGATTTTAAAAAATAAAAAAATATCTCGGGCTAAAATTTTTTTGAATTACTTCAGGCTATGAAAAACAACAAAAACAATTACCTCCAGTAAAAGGGAAAAAAAATGTCTAAAATTTCTTTGAGTGGGGAAAAACAAGCAATCATGACCAATACAAAAATTGGATTTAATTATTTTCTTATATTCAGTTTGGGGAAAAACAAATACCCATTACCGACTCCTTACATTATATACAGTCCAATCTAATATGATTAACTTAAGTAAATATATATGCAGATGTAATTCACACAGTTTAGCAACAAAAAAAAAAGAAAAGAAAAAACAAGGCATCTATTCAAATACGGGTATCCCCCAAAATAATGTCAGATAAAAAAAAAAAAAAAGACTCTTTAGAAATAAGTGTGTGTGTATATATATATTTGGAACTCCTGCCAAGTGCAGTTCCAAATTTAATTAAAATTAAACAATGGGGTTCTCAAGCAAGGGTTGTCTGTTTTTACAGAATTTTCAAGAGAAAATTTTGTATTCGACTCTACTATAACTTGAATGGAAAAGCCTTTTGTAAGGCATTTTGTATCATGAACTGCTTTTAAAAAGGGGCCCAAAATTTGATGGATGATCATATATATATATATATATATATATATATATATATATATATATATATATATATATATACACACACACACACACAGAGAGAGAGATGTATATAGTTTGTCTACTGATACATAACATCAGTAATTGTATATCCATGTGCTTAGCACTTCACCATTACACAATGAAGAGTAAGTTCATCTCACAGACTGTAACAGCTGGAGTGAGTTAAATCCTCATTGAATGCCCCCACAGTAGTGATCTTGTGCCATACTCAGCTGAACTTAGTAAATAGCAATAATATAATCAAATTTTACTTTTGATTAAAGGAAGCCAGACAAAAATCTTTCACTGATTATAATAATAATAATAATAGCTATAAAGTATGCAAAAAAAAAAAAAAAAAAAAAAAAAAAAATTAACAACAATTTTGTTATTTTTTTTAAGATTATGTTGAAAAAGAACCAAAAAGAAACAACAATACTTGAAATTTTCTTTTTAATTCCTTTTTTTTATGATTATCATCTGATTTGTTGGTGAATATAAACTTTATTCAACATTAACATTGTGGAAACACCAATCCTGCAGATACTCCTTATCAATATATTCCATTAGAAAAACTTTTGGAGTCAAGGCTTGACCTTCTGCAAACAGTTCAAACATGTAAAATTCTAATAAAACCAAGGGTTTCAAAAACAAAAATTAAAAAGACTTGGCTTTTAGCCCACATCACTCTTAACACTAAAATTTCTTAAATCAATCTGTAATATTAAGCAATCATTATTTAAATTATTTTAATTCGGTCAAGCTATCTCAACTGAATAAATCTATCATACCAACCATCACGGTCCTGCATCAAGGTTAAATGGTCATTAGGGTGGTATTCTGTGTCATAACACAGATGGTCAATATAGGTAGTTACCAGCCCGTCTTGCACCAGGTCTAGGTGTCCAGAGCAGTAGATCACATGCAAGTTCTTGTTTTGCTCCCCAGCAGTGTCCTGCAAAGCACATTCTGTGTTCACATAAGACTGTATAAATATCAGGGACAGGTCTATCGAGCTGTGATTTACATGCAAACTATCATCCTTGTCTTTGTTGTTATCACAGTGTTTCCACTGTTGCATTTTACGAGACAATAGCCTAGTTGATAAAAGCATTTGTCCATGAATTTGGTGACATTGTAATTGTGAGTTCAATTCCTAAGTCAGGCAGTGTGTACGGTAGAAACAGGGTGAACCTTAACTGAGCAGTACTAAAAATAAGAACTAGACAAGATATCCCTAGATATGGGCAGTGGAATGGTAACAGTCTACCCTGCCTAGATTAAGTAAAGGGTTCAATTCAGAATTCCTTGTAGGTTACCCGGATTGGTATACACCTGATGAAGGCCAGAGGGCACAATGGCTTAAATGTTGTGATGACAACAACAAAGATGACGACAATAGTTCACTTGTAAATAGTGTAAGCTCCTCAGAGAAATTCAGATGGAAATTGAAGAATCAATTCACCACTTTATTATTATTATATCTGATCATGAAATCTATATTTTTATATATTCTTTGATTAAACCTCAGTAACTAAGACTTTCTCCACACTGTAACATGACAATAATACCTAATAAAAACAGTTTGTTTCTTTGTATCTCATGACAGTCGCCTTTCATCAAAAGAAATACGTTATTGCCACGTAAGTTTTCAAAGCTCACATTTATTTCCTCCCTTGATATTTGTTTATAACATTAAATGATTTTACATACAAACAAAATAAATAAGGAAAATAAAAAGAAAAAATTGGTCAGAAACTGTAATATCAAGAGTGAAATTTACATTTTGCTGTCTTAAATGTGAACATGTCACTTAGCATTTTAACCAAACAGCTTCTACAAATACTCAAATGTCTGGAAAAATTACCCATATAATAGGTTTATTCTATACGAGTAAAACTTGCATTAATTCCCAAACACTCATTTTCCATTTCTTCTTGCTTTTCAATACACAGCAGATTGAATTAAAAATTCTAATCTTAGATCTGTACTTCACAATGTTGGGGGTACTGTGTACACCCCACAGGGGTGCAATTTGATTTTTTTAACGGGGCAATTTGAGAATGAGTTATGAACAGTGATTTTTTTTTTCTAGTGAGTCTGTAGGAGTTTTTATTTGCTGTTTTCTTAGGAGACAGTCAACTGATATTTTTTTAATCTATTGCTAGGTCAGCTGCTAAGAAAGCTGGCTCATTAAGTCATGCTAGAAAACCTTTCTCTCTAGTATCTATCATAAATAATTTGTAAGTCTACCATTCACCTATACTTAAAATATTTCTGCTACATATGATCCAATACTCCTGCTCTTCATAAAATCCAAGGATGAATCAGCAATATTATCAGTCCTGATCTAGCATATTGGCTTCAGTCACTTTCCTGCCACCACAAAGTTGCTTCCCTGTGCCTTTTCTATAAATACTTTCATGGTAATTGTTTGAATGAGTTCTTCAGTATGGTACCTAGATTTTATGAATTTAAGCATAGTACTAGACTGGTAACAAGGTCTCATCAACTCACAGTTGAATTGGCTAGACGTAACTGCAAATTCTATGCTAACTGTTTCTTTTCTTGCACTTCTCAGTATTCAAACTCCACTCCAAATCTATGATTTCCAGCCAACAATCTCCAAAAATTTAAATGTAATGTGAATCGCTATATACTGTTCTCCTGATTACACTTTTTGTTTTCACTCATTAGTAACGTTTTCGTTTCTAATTCTTCCACACCCAGTAACCCCTTGTGTCTTAGTGGCTTTACTGCCTTGCATAGGGTGGAAAAAAAAATTTCAATATTCTATTTTCTCGTTCTCACTCTCTTTATTACCTGTAAATACTTTTCTTTTATTATTATTTTTAACAATTTCCTCCTCAGTATTTCAGCTGTCCTTCCATTCTTTTATTTTTCTCTTTCATGGATGCCATGTTCTTTGGAAGCTTGTTTCAACCAAGTTAATGGCCTTTCAGGCTTCCTCCACATGAAGAGAAGCTCACTTTTTGAATAATGAGAATTATGTCATTGGGGGTGGGGCATCAGGATTTAAGAGATGCTTAGGTAGGGCATGGCCAAAAAAAGCTTGGGAACCTCTGTCTTAGATCATGCCACAGGTCCTGCAATCTATTACAGACATAGGGGGCAGCACATGTATTGAAACCATAGGACAACAGCCTAATGGACACAATCTCTTAATTGTGCTCACGAGCTTTCCTCTTTGGTACCTTGACTGAATGAATTTAAGCATGCTACTAGATTGGCTACTAGGTCTCATCATTTTACTGTTAAAATAGCTAGATGTTTTTTTGTCACTAAGATACAAGGGGCTACTGGGAGTGAAAGAGAATGAGAAGACTTTAAAAGGAACTGGAAACCAAATCCTAAATAGAAACTTCTACACCTGCTCAAAACACCGGGGAGGAATATGAATCGAACAATAGACAAACCTATCTACTCCTATTGAGGAAAAAAAAAAAAATGAAAGTAAATAAATAGTAAAATTAATAGTAATAATAGTGAACTAATAATAGTAAAATAGTGAATAGTAATAATAGTAAAATAGTGAACTTTTATAAGTTCAGAGTTTTAGGCAGAGACGTTAGAAGTATAGAGTTGAAATAGACATTAGAAAATGCCGAAAGCACAATTCTAAAATGGAAACAAGGGCTAAACATCTACTTCTGTTCAAAATACTGGGGAGGAACATATCTACTAATAGTTTCTTTTCTCACACTTCTCACCTGTGGAACTCTTCTCAATTACTGCTTCTCTGTCATCTATGATCTTCTAAAAATTAAATGCAGCATCAATCGCCATCTTCTGTCTTTCCAAATCCTGTTCATTTAATGTTGTGTTTCTTCACTAATGCCTTCTCATTTTCTTTCACTCAAAGTAACTACTTGTGTCTTAGTGGCTTTACTATCTTGCTTTGTATTAAATGATTACACAAATTATGTATAATTAAAATAAAACATTCATTACATAAATAATCAAATTATTTTTTAAATGATAAAAAAAAAGCTAAAAGCTAAAATTCTTTTTATCTAAGTGATGCCACAGATAGTCAAATTTGTGTGTGTGTGCGCACACGGAGTGCTTAAAAGTTTAATATACCCTGAGAATTTGTGTGAACAACCAAACAATTAACAAACCTCACAGAGAATGGAACTGGCAAACTGAGGTCAACATCTGGCCAAGGAAGTTTGTGCTGTTTGTATTAATATCCTTGCGAAAGGCATGAATGCACTCCTTCCCTCAAGTTTTGGTTAAGAGAATGCTTCCCCGATCACTACAATCTTAACCTGTTCAAGTATAGTATCAGTTATCTTCCCCACATATCCACATAAGTTGTACCTCTTACACTCTAACCCTCTACTTTGAGTGACTCTTGGACCTTGTACAGAGTGAACATCATTGTAAAAATAAAAAAAAAGAAACTGTGTCATTGGAGTCCTTCAGCTTTATTCTTGGTACTGGGCAAAGCAATAACTCAAAGTACTAGTTCACTTGTATCTGAAATCACAGCAGTAACTCTGTGTACTTGCAGCCATATGCTTCACTGTATATGAAAAATAACTACATGAATATCAGTATTGCCATAATCATTTTCATTCATTCATTTATAGCCCTTATGAATGACCTTCACTTTCATGCACCAAGTTCACCCCTCCCATCAAGGATGGCCTGTTGCACATTCTCTGTTGAAGGGAGGTAAAATATGCTCTTCCTACGTTCAAAATGTATCCCTGGAGTTTGATTTAACAAATTTTACTGTAGAATACTTATCAGTTTACCTGTATGAATGCAAGTCATGACCTCTAACGGCAGGATTCGAAAGAGCAGATCTAAGCTGCAGAGATACTTCTGACATCTGCTTGGTATTTCCTATACAGACTATGTCACAATTGAAGAGGACTTCGGAAGAGTCAGTCATCAGATAAATGGCTATAAAGACGTGTTGACTACCATGAAGAAGTGGGAGCTAAAGTGGTATGGCCATGTAACAAGATCGCAAGTCCTTCTCAAGACCATCCAAAAGGAGAAAAAAAAACAGTATGGGGGATATGGTTAGCTGACAGTGCTATTGAATAAACTGGCATAAGTTTTCCACAGAAAACCACTAAATGGTGGGTTATCAAACAAGAAGATTATGGAGTGCATACATCCTAAACAATCATTTTTTTTTTCTTAATTCATATTATAGTCACTGTATTTGTGATACTCACTAAAATATATTATGAAAATTTTGGCATCTGTTTATTTCAGAGCTTTCAAAATGGGTCTGTCGAGACATTTTACTATAATTAATTACTCATTCTTAAATTCTTCACGCCATTATTTTTTTAATATATGTGTGCACATGTGTGTGTGTGTGTGTGTGTGTTTTTGGCTTCACAAACAAAATTTGATTAATCTGTTGCCAGACATTTTATTTTTTAAGCTCTATCTTTTGGCCAAAGTCAGCCTCCATTAAATTTAAATACATTTATAGATCTAGGTCTTGAAAATATATGTAAAAAAAATAAAATTCATTTTATCAACTATGCCAAATTTTTCTTTTATACCTATGAAGACAGCTTCTTAAACACACATCCTTCAAACTCTTTTAGAGACAGCAAGTAATTCCTTCTCACCCATCATTTTAAATGTGAGCCAATAGAAAACAATGGTTTTATTTATTCAAATGTACTCGACACAACTCACTTCTCAAAATCTAACTACACATCAGAATTTATTTTTTAAATACCTTCTTGGCCAAACCAACATCTTCTACACACCCATTTATATATATGATTTTACTATTTGCTGTTTCATTTATATAAACATTAGAGTGAGTGCATTCTACCTATGATATCACAGGTCACATAAACAGCCCGTTTATCAAACACTCTGTTAGCTATGCTATTTTTCTAAGGTTTTGAGAAAGACATTAAAATATTTTCAGACAAGCGACATTTCATGACAAAAGCCTTTAGTTACAAATCTAAGTTCACACACTAAGACAAGGCTCCAGCCAAGACTTTACACAAATTGCAATGAACATAAAATCAAAGAACAGCAAAGTAATTTAAAGCAAAGGCTGACTACGAGTGTCCATAACATCTTCCAGACAGCTGCATCTCATTTTAATTACTATAATCCTTTGGCCTAAAGAATGTATTCCCAGAATGCACTCAGACCAGAATAGTAAATTCTCCTTAAGTTTGAAAACCAGTAACCATTTTGTTTTAGTGTTGTCATGCTAGCCTTTCCATCAATTAATCTCAGCTGATGGACAAAAAGCTGCCCACAGATGCAAAACAAATCTAGAGATGAGGGTTTCAACTTTATCACTAGTAATGTTGAGCTAGCTTTCTCGGAAAGATATTTTTAATAAATTTAAAAAAAACAAAAAAAATATGCTATGTCTCTTCAGTATGTACTTTTATAAAAAAAGTACATACACTTTGTTTTTGATTTTCGCATCCACTTTGATTTTGTTGACTGCACAGTATAGTAGGGTCAGTTGGGCACCATCTGTGAGAAAAAAAAGATCATGATACAATTCACTGCCAGAAATTTGGAAACCGCATTCTGTACTACTTGGCATATGTGCCAGAAGCTTCAATACGAACAGTTCAGAGTGTTTGGGTGCCAATATGAGTACAGTGAAGAGGATTCAGAAAGAGTTGGATGAGTCTAATGGTGATTATGAAGGTACGGCAGCTTGGAAAACTCACTCTGATCATTATGATAAAAGAACTCCCAAATTTGTTGGGGAGATCCAGGCCATAATTGAAAATGATCCCTCAAAGTTAATCAGGTCCATAGCCAATGAGGTAATGCTGCCCTAGGTCAAGAGGGTAGCTGCTGGATGATCCTATATCTGGCAATAAGACTCTGCACCATACCACACAAGTTGGCTGTCAGTCAATTTCTGCATCTACATCACCCCACCTAACTCCCCAGACTGCAACCTCCTTGATTATTATGTGTGGGGAGCAGTTGAGCAAGAGACCAACAAAAGTCCTTATAACACCAAAGATGAGCTGAAGGCAAGGATTATGGCAGCATTCACCAACTTAAACAAGGAGACCATCCAGAAGAGTTGCAGGAGATTCCACATTTGTTTGAGGGGCTTGTTTGAAGCAAATAGAAATTTTATTGAATAAATTTACTCTTTAGTATTTGAAGCTATTTTTGTGTAATTTTGATATATATATATATATCTTTTAAAATGAGATGTCAATGTTATTTTCATTTCTGTTTAATTTAAATGACAATTTATCCATCGCACCTTTTATATGATGATCATGAATCCTATAACCTCTCCAGTATGGTTTGAATTTAGAATTTTTTTTCCTTCTCCTAGTCTGGTTGCCAAGCAAGACTACAGGGCCCAGTCTTTATCTCATAGCTGGAAGGGAGAAGCAATTTATATCTTTCCCAAGGGTATGCTCTCTCACAGACACGATGTTGCCTCTCTCTGCCTTTTTTACAAGTACTTTCACGGTAATTACTCCGAGGAGCTGCTTTCGCTTGTCCCTAGGCCTCGTGAATTTAAACGTCCTACGAGGCTGGCATCCCGTTCCCACCCCTTCACCGTTGAAACTGCTAGATGTAGACGTCTCTTTTACTCCAATAGCTTCATGTCTCGCACATCTCGCCTGTGGAACTCACTTCCCTATTACTGTTTCCCTGACAAATACAATCTCTAACGGTTTAAGTGTAGCATCAATCGACATCTCCAGTTGCCTTGATCTATCCACTTCCCTTCTCCACATCCTTTCACCTTTCATTCTTATCTGCTCTCACTCCAAATCTTCTGTAACCCCCTTGCCTTGATCGATCCACTATCTTTTTCTTTCTCCACATCCTCTCCTTTACCACTCCTATCTGCTCTTCCTCCAACCCTTCTATAACCCCATGCATGATAGTGGCCTCCAGCCTTGCTTGGGGTGATACGCTTAAAAAAAAAAAAAAAAAAAAAAATTTGCATGTAAGTGAACGTAACAAGCCCGACTGGAAATGGATCTCTGCTCTCCAATTTCTCATTCCAAACTCCTGTCCACTACACCACCTGCACATTGTTACCTATGCATCTCCAGTCAAAATGCAATCAATGCGCATTTCATTCTCCACAAAAATTTTCTGTCTTACAATATATTAAACAATTTAAGTATTTTTGTATCTGTATAAAAAATCCTATCTCAATTTCTAAGATGAAAAGTTATCATTTACATCTGAACAAATGTCCTCATCTTTGTTATTGTTGTTAGAATAGTATCCTAAATAAAGGGCTCAACACTAATAAAGGGTTCTGTAGTCATTTTCTCCTGGCTTGTAATAAAGTTCTCTCATTCGCTTTGTTCAACCAACAGAGTGGTGTAAGTGAAACACTCCAACAACACGTGTCCCTGTTTGCTAGCACAATCATACTTCTGTCACCTCTTTAAGCACTTTTTATAGGATTCAGTGACAGTTAAAATTTGCATATTTTAAAAGATTCTCATCCAAATCTGAGATTTATCTTTTTTAAATATACAACTCGTAAAGCCACCCTTTTCTTTTTGGGAATATTTTACATGTGAGACACATCCAAATCCATTTTTGTCTTGGAGGTAAGTCATTTTCTCTAGTCATACAGGTTCAATTCAAAACTCCCTGTCGATTACCTAGGGTGAGAAAAACCTAAAAACACCTAGATGGTTCAACTGCCAAAATGTTATAAGCTGAGAATATGTAAATAATTAATAAATCCTACCCATGATATCACACATTACATTAAGAGATCATTATAACAAGATATTTTTATCAGCATATTTCATCAGTTTATTTTTCTCAAAAATTTACTGGAACAATTTATTGAAAGGATATGATAGTACATTGTCAAAGAGGGTTCCAATAAAATCAACCCTATTTCAGTATTTGACCATACTTTAAGATGGTAAGGGGGTGCATAACACAAAACCAGGGATGTTATGACTAATACAGATTTGTTATTTTTTAAGTCATCAAAATTTGACAATAAAAAAAAAAAATAATTAAAAATTTTACTCCCTAGCTCGACAGATGACAAATGCATTTAGTCATCAATTTTTCCTTATTTTAATTTTAATCTAAATCAGGAAAGCCACCTGGAAAGTTTCCACCTCCCACTGCCTACAATATATCTTCTGGCATCACATGGAGAGGAAAAGTTACCAACACCGCTGTGCTAAAACAAGCACACTCCTGGAGCATGCATCATTGTCTCTGATAGCTGTGTCTTGTACATCAAATAACTGACGGTTGTACAAGACAAAACACCATATATGGTGAGCTGGCCGTGAGACACCACCTGGCAGGCAACCCTGAACTACCTGAAGCATTAATCCAGGTAGTTGGGAACAATGAGCAGTTGATTGCAATGGTTGGCGCTATCTTGTTCAAGGAGGAATCAGGATCAAGAAAAAGCTAAAGCAAAACCAACAGCTGACAGTCAGAAAACAACACAGGAAGCAGAGAATGCAAACTCAGACCTTCATTCCACATTCCAGCTTTGTCTGACACAGCTGCAGAAGAGACTGCTATACAAAGATCAGACTGCTAAGTCAATACTGACAATGCTCATAAAAGAGCTGAATTTTGGCCAAGCAGAGTGCTACCTTTATCTCACAAGATAAACAAATGTCTACTACTAGTTCTATTTTCAATAAAAAAAAAATAAAACAGAAAACAGAATTACAAAATATAAACTCAATCAATAAATTCAATAATTCTAAATGTAGATAGCATATATATTCAAGTTTAATTATTATTATTATTATTATTATAGAAGGCTAACAATATCTATCTATATAATAGAAGACAAATGCATTTCAATATTCTGCAATCAGGTAATCATTTCTCACTTGCAATACATGTGAAAATTTCATGGTATTCCTATCTGATTTTTCTGACGAACCTTAATTCTGGATTTATTAAGAAGCTCCTTGCAAGTTCTACAACTACGAAATATCCATGAAAAGTCCCTTATTGCATCATTAAACATCTGAGTTTATCAACTTTAATAAGATATTACAATAAGAATGCAGGTCATTATTTAAAAGAAGTAAGAGGGTACAAATGAAAAGATTAAAAATTGACAAGGTTTTTTTCATCTTACTGAAGCAGACATGAAACAGCCATTCTTTCTTATGTAATAATTCTCCAGAATTGGAACTCATCTCACCAATTTCCAATTCCTATTTCCTTTACACCACCTGCACATCCAAGCTTGCAGCATCTGGTATTTCCAAGTGGTCACTCATCTAGTTACTGCCCAGACTTGATGTTGCACCAGCAAGCCAGATTATGTTGAAAAATAAATTTGTGAAGTAAAATAAATGCTTTTTCTCCTCATATTAGTTAGGTTGGTATATTTTATGGTATGTAAACCGTTGGTAGGTGAGTAAATGTTGAATTTTGTATGGGGCACCCAGTGAGGATCAAACTCACCTACTCAGAAGTAATGGTCAGACAGACTAGCCACATTAACCAATACCCTATGTCAAGGTGCCTACTTAGGTTGATAGATTTTGTATCAACACTTGTAGGGTTATTTATTGTCAAATTTTGTATAGGGGCAGCCATTGACTAATAGTAGAAGTAGTACTCAGTGGTAAGGGTCAATCAGACTAGCCTCGTTAACCATTACCCCCATACCGAAGTGGGTACATAGGTATTGATTGAAGTACCTACATACTCATGACCATTACCAACCATGCAGAGTATATGATACTAAGAGTGCATTGCGTACTAACCAAAATGCTGCTATGAAAACAACAAAAGACGAGGATATTAGTCTCCAGTAATTAGTGGCAATGATGCTAGTGGCCATAAATAGAGACACTTAAAATGACTAATTCTTACCATTTTGGGAAGCAGTCCAAAGTAATGTAATGACTGAACACTCAAATGTCATGACCAATGTTAATTAAGACTAAGTGAAATAGCCACAGAAGGACACTCATTATTGTTAATTACATCATATCTTACAAGAATACAGATACTCAATGGACAAAGACACACTCTGGCCTAATTATGCATACATCTC
>OZ038517.1:46016844-46109344 GCA_964036315.1 Acanthosepion esculentum | reverse complement strand
TTTTGTTTTTGTTTTTTTTAATAGATATTAAATTAATGCACCTTTATTGTACAAGTCCAAAATGAATTCAAGCAGCAGAAAGTGTTCACAATATCAACCAAGCATTTGACAAAAGGTACCATCTCTGAACATACAGCTCAACAATGGTTCCAATCTTTTCCTAACAGAGTGAAGAGATTTGAAGTTGAGGAGAGTTATGTATGTCCTTCTACAATGGTAGACAACCAGTTCAAGGCCATTATTGAAGTGAAGCCATGCCAAACCACTTGAGATATTGCAAAAGGATTAAATATTGACCATTTAACAGTTGTTCATTTTTCTTCTTTTCTGTGCCATGTCCCTTCAAGACATAGGCGATTATTACCCTCCACATCTTCCTGTCTCTTGTAAATAAATTTCATCTTTTTGTTGTTTCTCCCAAACTGTTTTGCCATCCATTTGCTCAAGCTCATTAAGTATGTTATGCACTGCTTTCCTCTGTCCCTCTTTCCCCTTCAATCTGTCCTGTGAGTATCAGATTTGCCAAGCCATCCTTCCTCATCACACACCCCAGAAATTTCAACTGCTTCTTCCTGATGTTAAGTAGAAGTTTCCTTTTCATTTGAATTTTCTCCAAAACCTCATTGTTGCTCACATGTTCGGTCCATTGTATCCTCAGCATCTTTCTGTAGAACCAAATTTCCATTGTTTCAAGTCTTTTCTTCATCTTTGAGGAGATTGTCCAGCATTCACTGCCATACAGGAGGACAGATATCATGTAACAGTTCAGTACTCTTTTCTTTGTTTCTAACAAAATTTTTCTATATCTTAATAGTCTGCTTAGCTTTTGAAATGCATCTTTGCCCATCCCAATACGTCTTCAGAACTTTCTGTCCTCTGTTAGAACACTTCCCAGATATTTAAATATCTGTACTTGTTTGATTTTAGTATTCTTTGTCATTAGCATTTGGGACTCATCCTTTTGCTGATGACCATGCATTCTATCTTCTTGTAGTTTATACTCAGTCCTTTCTTTTTGCTTTCCTGTGCTACCTAGGAGTTTTTGTAGTTTCCTTTCCATGTCTGCTATCAGCACGGTGTCATCTGTCTATCTTATATTGTTAAGATTGTGGCTGCCAATAGTTTAACAAATTTTTTTTTTTAAAATCTCAACAAATGAATACTGTAGGAGTTGAACAATAACAAAAGAAAAACATTCAAAATGATTTAGTTAGCTTATGCAAGAAAAGTGCAGGACAAAGTGATTCAATTCAAGATCACATTTTTATATGCAACAGAAATGGATTCTCAACAACAAGTAATGGTATTCCACACAGCAGATAGACAGAAATGAAACACCGAAAACAATCCTCTAAACCAAATTTGTTACATGTTTATAATCAGAGTTTGTTGATTAGCAAGTTTAATCATCCACCATTTCTTTCATTCAAGCAAAACCAAGATTGCCGAGATGCCCCGTCAGAAAAATACAGGATATGGGCGATCATGTTTTTCTACAATTTCCTATCCCATAGCAGCATTTGTTCTTTACCAAGACATTTTCCCTGTTCCCTCATCCTTTCACATAAGTTCATCAGGTAGGTGGCCTACTGCTTTCCCCTGTTACTTTTGATATGTCCCACAGGTGTCAAATTCTCCAAGCCCTCCTTCCACAGAAAAGCCAGCACAACTGAGAAGCTCTGTCAGAAAAATCAACAAAATACACCAAAACTGCAATGTTTATACCCAATATTCTTCTTCTATGTGCCATGTTACTTCAAGAAATAGATAACCATGGCTCTCCACAAGTTCCTAACCCATTGTAGCCCATAGCAACATTTATCCCTTTACCAAGCCTCTTGCCACCTATACACACAGGCTCATCCCTTTTGCCTTCAATATGTCCTGTGAGCATCAAATTTACCAAGTCCTCTTTCCTCATTATGTGTCCAAGAAATTTCAGCTGCATTTCTGATTCTGAGTATAATGCCCTTTTTATTTCAAATATCCTTACAACTACTTCATTGCTTATACACTCTGTCCATGGTATTCTCAGCATCCTTCTGTAGAACCACATTTCTGTGCCTCCAGTTTTCTCTTTATCTGTGAAGAAATTTTTCAGCATTCATTGCAACAAAAGAGGAGTGGTATTACCAAAAAGAATCTTCCTGTTTCTCTCTATTTTGCTTCGCTATATGAAACAGTCAGTTGAAAAGGACCAGTTCTTCTCCACGTCAACACCTGACTGCCAAATTTATAATTAACTGAATCAACTGGACTACGAAAAACTGACACCCAGCTTACCCACTAGACCACTCTCCAGCTGACTACCACTTTTTAAAGCCTCTCAACAATTTCCTGCAAGTGATGGTTTTAAACTACCAAAGTAGCATTTCAAAACACCTTTATAGAATTCATTGGTTCCAGGACTCCAAAATTCTACGCTACCAGAATAAATAGTCTTGTTTATTGTTGGCAATAATGCATAAATTCAAATGTCTCTTATTTAGAGTAGTAAATTTTTTTTTAAGCAAAGATATACAATTTTTTTTGTAAGCAAAGGTATATTACTTTAAAGTTGATAGTAAAAAAACCACAATTATTCTATCTGGTATTACAGGCTATATTAGCAGCATGCAGAGGTATTTCTATATTTTGGGGATGAGGTATTGTAACTATTTACACTGTTTGGACTGTTCTCATACTTATTGTCATATTTACAATGTTTTGGCCATTGTACTCTCAAGCTTTCTTCAGATGTTATATGCTGGAATTTCAAACCAAACCCTTTTAGTCCACTGGAGTAGCTTGTTCCCTTTCCACACCTTCTATGGATATCTCAGTTCTAGTAATTCCCTTTTAATAACCCTCCAAGTTTTTTTCACCTCTGCTGTGGCCAGATATTGAACTCACAACTCTTTAGTCACTAGATTACTTCAACCAATGCTTTTATCCCCTGGGCCATGTGTCCCTGTGGACAACAGCCAAAACATTGTGAATATGATAATAAAGATGAGAACAACACTCCAAACAATGTAAATAGTATAAATAGCATGCAGATGTGTTTTATAAAATCTAAATTATGAAAGAGATGATTTCGACACATTTTCAAACTGAAATAAAGGTTTCCTAAAAGCTGCGTCCAGAAAGAAATCCAGTTAGGAACGGATCCAGTTAGAGGCGGACGTGTTCCTCAGTAAAAATTTCAATTCCAAATTTTAAATTCTGTGATCATATATATTAGGTTACAGAACTGAATAGAGAGTTTTCATATATATATATATATATATATATATATTTGTGTTTTCTTTTATTTGATATGTAAAATTGTAAATTCAAACTTTTAGATTTAAAGTGTGATTATATAGCATTTATGAAACAGGATTTACTAAAGTGAATTTTTGTGGATTCTTATTTGCATAGAAGTTCATGATTTTATCACAGTCTAACTGAATGTCTTTATGAATATACAAAAGAACAAGCATGTTTTTTTTTTTGTCTTCACTCATTTATAAACTTCAAGGATGAATTTGATCACTCAACAGAAATTTCCCAGAACTTTTTTTTTTGGTAAGGTGCACCATCTATGCCCCACCCTGGATCCACCCTTGCAATCATCTTGTGTAGAATCAATGTTTGCTAGTCAATGCTGAAGTTTACAAAATAGGCAGATGCATTTTAAAAGCAATACAAATATTCAAAAGGTGACCGAGTGGTTATGGGTGCAAATCAGGCTAATTACAGCAAGTAGAGTTATTACACTTTTATGTCTTGCATCTTGCTGAAGCTGCAAAAACCTTTTAAATTCTTTGATTTTTTGAGAGCAGATTTTCATTGATGGCATCATCTTACAATCAACTTGTTTTTTGGAAATAAAAATGGTTATCAGATCACAGTTTTTAAAATAAATTTTCATGTTTGTTGTTCGTTTGGGTTATGTTTCAATTATCAAGTTGCCATTTATCCAATAATCCAAACATAAAATATGCAGTGACAAATGAGACAAAAATTGCTTTTAATACTTTACTAACAGGATGACTTGTAAAGTAACCTCATTTTTAAACACAGATTATTCTGGATAGCTTTAAACGCGGGACTAAAAAAAAAAAAATAATAACCTATGAAAGTTATTTTGGAGAGTTCTGTTAAATTTATAAACAACAAAACATCTCTAAAAAAAAAAAAATTTAAAAATTTAAAAAAATTTTCAATTTTGTTTTAAATGGCACAGCAACCATTTCCTGTTATTTTGAGCTCTAGTTTGCACCAGACACACACAACAAAAAAGATGGGTCCAGTTTGTACTAGATACAAAAAAAAGTAGGCAATTACAGTTTGCACTAGAAAGAGAACAGGGTGTAAGCATAGGCCAGGTTCAAACCAGAGACAAAAATGTAGGCAAGTGTCTGGTTTGCACCAAGTACATAAAGAAAAGTGGGTATCAGAGACAAAAGGGGTAGATGGATACCTGGTTTTCAACATAGGCAAGAGAGGTAGGCACAGGGACAGAAAACATGTGACCCCTTTTGGGAGGGGAGTTACCCCAATGCCCATGGAGGCAGTTGGCATATTCTTGGCCCCAACCAACAAAGTAGTAGGGATATTCATTTGTAATCAGTTTATGAAAGATTTCCAACAAACAAGACCTGTTTATTTTGAATCCATAATCTTTATATGACAGGGCAACATTTGTCATAATTTCATCTGAATTTATGGGATGAGATATTGTTCCAATTATCCATCGAGTAATTAATTTACATTTAACTTTTTGACTACTATATTCTCCCGGTAGCATGCAGAAGTGGGGGCAGAAGGTGTAATGGCCCCAGAATCCATATCAGGAAGTTGGCCCTGAACATCACCAAACTTCTGCACACTCCCTATCTCTTCAGATGCTTATCACATTTAGTAACCTTCCAAAAAGGTTGACAAAAACCTTTCTAATACACCAATACTGTTCTTCCTATATTCATCCACCATTGGGAATTTCAGGCCCAATAACTGTCAGTTCTTCCTTATGACACTCTTCTCTGCCAGTATATATGTTCTGCACTACCTGCATCTCAACTCATAACTTTGAGGAAACCAGACAAGCTGCTTACTACCAGCTTTATCCATGAGACTACATTATTTACAATACTCGAGCATTAAGATTATTGTTCTGAAAATCCAGCATCTTCCTTCCTGATTTGTGGCTTCCATATGATACACATATCTACACTTGAATGATTTGCAACTGATGAAGACAAAGAGGAGGAATCTGGTCAGACAAAATCAATATATGACAGAGTAATTCATTAAGATTTATAGACTTCGGCTATAGGACATGAACTGGTCCTATCTTTTTCTTCCGTCTTTTCTACCTTACAAGGTGACATCTACACAATCTGCCTTTACCGATAAAACCTCAAAAGCCTGCATCAGTGAAATTCAAGTAGACAGAACATCCTTCTTTTTTTTTTTTTACTCTCTTTACATTACCTAACCTTTGTTAAAAGTTCCTCTGAAAAAAGACAATTGCCTTCACCTGATAACTATTTTCAGGCTGCCATGTTGTAATACTCAAATTAAAGATTCTATCATTTACCTCACTTTGAAAGATCTTGAGGCTTACAGCCACATCACATTAAAACACTGGTTCCCATTCAATCGCCAAAGTTAAGCAACATCCAGCCTAGTCAGTACCTAGACGGCTGACAACTTGGGAATACCAGGTGCTGTAAGCGTGAATGTGATGCATGGATGGTGTAATAGATGACAGCTTGAAATGAGAAAAATTCAGAGAGCCAAGTTCAAATTCAAGTCAGGTTAATTCACATTCACTTTTACACATAAACCCTTGGATGATTGTGAATCAAAAAGAAACACAATCACCAAAGCATGTTACCTCTGCCCCTATCAATACAAACCAGCAAAGTGTGTGTGTGTGTCCTATACACAGATTGAATACCCAAGTGTCATGCTATTATAGTATAATATAACCTTAAAACATGTATTACCGTTACTTACTATTCATATATCAGTTTGGCATAAGGCTACACTAGTTAGACACTGAAAAGAATTAAACAGACTGCAACAGCAAATTGGTTCTCCAGACAATCTTACTCAGTATTGGTAATCTCTACAGATATTTACTAAGCTTAGTTTTGCCTGACAGAGGGCTACTTAAGTGGGGTACCCAATGATAGACTTACTCTACACTATCTGAAATGAGCCTGGTTTGGTTTGTTTTATGGCATATCAACCTCTGGGTTATTTAATGCTGACAAGATTTTTAAGATAGGTTCATATGAATAGAATATGTATTTGTAAGAAATGAGTTTGTAGATCAGGTTTCATTTAGGTATTTTTGTAAAGAGGATTTATTTCAAGGGTCAAATTGCTGGTAATTTATTTTTTTTTTTTTCAAAAATGAATTATTGATATTTTTACTATAAAAATCTATTTTTATACCTTCATAGTGTTTTAACCCCAGTTTGGAGGTTAACTATTTGCCCATAGCTGGGACCCTAATAGGTCTAGGGTCACTCTACCCCAAGAACAACAACAATCAAGAGTTGGTACCACACTCCTGAAAACCTTGATGCCGGATGAAGTTTATCATCATTCCCAGGACAGAAATAAGCTTGCTAATCATGATGTTATGAGATATATATATATATATATATATATATATATATATATATATATATATATATATATATATATATAATCAACTCAAGTGCCAGAAACCATTTACTATAATATAAAGTCAAATGGTCTACATGATCTGTGCATTTCACACACAAAGTCAAACTCTACTTTCACAGAAAATAAATCACTAGAATACTACCAACAGCAGCAACAACTTAAATGGATAGCACTTGTAATTTGAAAACAAAATAATGACATAAGATGTTGACATTCTACACTACTTCAAGCAAAAGGTTAGGAAGGAAACCTCCCATCAATATTGGAAAGAGCAATAACAGCTACTGGACTTGAGAAACCCATCTTCCTGTAAAATTGTTTCAAGAGAAAATTTTATAAATTTCAACCGACACTGGCAGTGGTTGCTCAATCTATGATTACCAAATATTTCCTTATAAGGAAACAGCTAATATTACCATGAACACAATTGTTTAAAGCAAGTTCTTGGAAATGTGGCGCCTCTGACCAGGCAACATGACAGCAATGAAACCGCATAAAATGCAGTCTACTATAATCTACCATGATTGATGAATTGTTTCCCTTTGTTGAGTGGCTATCATCTTTATCATTATCTTTTAGATGGATGTCATTCCAAAATATCTAGACCCATGATTCCCAATGTGGGCTGCACACACCCCAGAGGCACAATTCAAGAATGAGTTATTAACAGTAAATTTTTTGTCTGTGTGAGTATGAGTTAGCGTGTGAGTTCATATATATATATATATATATATATATTGCATATACAGGATACATACATAAAAATATTTGTGTGTATATATGTACACGTGTTGTTACATATGTGTATGTATGTATGTATATATATATATATATATATATTTTTTTAAGTGATTCATCGAGTCTGAAACCTCTACAGAATGCAGAAAGCACTGGACGGCCGTTTCGCCCTATATTTGGGACTCATCAGCAGTGTGCATCCACTACCGAGAATTGAAACCCTGACAGTTAGGTTGTCAAGCAAACACCATACCAAATGTTCCAACGGGCCTCAGTGACGAAGAGGTAGCAAATCAGACTCAATATAGCGCCGCTCACTCACATATTCCATGGTGGAACTCTACTGAGATTCACTTTAACCATAGGACTGTGTCCCTTGGAGCCACAACTACTATCACCAAGCCGCTCACTCCAGAGCATTAGAAGCCAGTTCAAGCAATGATATACATGTGAAATTATTAGGAGAATTTGATAATTATATTTTAAGTGATTCATCGAGTCTGAAACCTCTACAGAATGCAGAAAGCACTGGATGGCCGTTTCGTCCTATATTTGGGACTCATCAGCAGTGAATCACTTAAAATATAATTATCAAATTCTCCTAATAATTTCATATATATATATATATATATATATATTCTTTTTGAATTTGTAGGTCTGATGAATTGGATAGTAATTACGATTCCAATGTAATAAATTATAATCATGGAATATTAGTGTTTGAGCCTTTTATATTATATATATATATATATCAAATAACACAATATTTCTGTAAATATTATAAAATTTTCAAATTAAATGATAATACTATTGCATATATGTGGTCTGAAGGAATGTTAAGTTAATAGCCTCCTTTTAGGCTTTCTCTACATAAATAGATCACATTTTAAATAATAAGAATCAAATGTGGGTGAGCATCAGAATTTTAGAGATGCTTAAGTGTGGCATGATCAAACACACGTTGGGAAACACTGATCTAAATTGTCAGTTTAGTTTGCAGTTGTCATGTGTCTTCAGTGTCTGAACTCTTGCAGCTGTTGCCCAAATCTACAACAGAGATAGATTACGCACAAGGGTCATAGTAGCTTGTTCAACAAGAGGTCTCTTACTTGATTTGGCTCTGGACAAAACGTTTGTTTGTCCAGTCAATGATGTTGTACAACCATCTCTTTCTTTGGTGTCTCCTTTCTCCTTGTACCATACCTTGGAAGATGGTCTTGGAGAGGCTTTGATGATATGGTTACATGGCCATACCACTTCAGCTTCCTCTTCTTCATGGCAATCAGCATGTTTTATAGTCATTTATATGTGCACCTCTTCATTTGTGACATGGTTGGTATAGTAAATACCAAGTAGACATCTATCTCATCTCTGCAGGTTGGATCAACCTTTGGAGTCCTGCCATTAGAGTCCATGACTCACCTACATACAGAACTGACAGAAGATGCAACAATCTCTATTTATTTTTGATTGTGTACTTTTTGTCTTTCCAGACAGTGCCATCGTAGCTGTTGCCAATGCAATTATCGCATCAACTTCTGGTTTGGATTCAACTTGGCCAATGACATGAATTATTTCCCTGACTCCAGTTGTTGACCACTGACTGTATTCAGTGCACTTACTAGCCCTAATAATCATCAGATATGTAAACCCTGTCCCAATCCCTTGTCATTAACCTCCAGAGATCAGCAAACCATTATGAGGCCTACAAATGCTTCTGGATACAGGTCAATGTTAAAAAGACAAAAATCCTCATCCAGCCGGCCCCCAGACAAGCAACAACAGATGTCAGCATTTACATTGACAGACAGATGGTAGAAGTCATTGATGAATTTCCTTAGCTTGGCAGCATCATCTCAGATAATGTCACCTGTGAGAGAGACCTCAACAAGAAGATGAAAACAGCTCATACTGCAAGATTCCATCAGTTGGTAGGACCGCATCCCAAACAACAAGGTCTTCTCTCAGGCATCTCTACCCAGCACCAAAGCTTCTCACTCGATTCCCACGTATCATCATGTTTGGAGAACTTGCCAGCAGCAAGAGGCTATGCGGAGACCCAAATAACACTTAAAGGATCAGTTGAAAACATCCCTGAAACAGGCCAAAATCAATCCAACACCTAGGAAAGCATTGAGGCAAATCAGCCTTCTTTGCATAGAACCATTCAAGTGAGGAGTGAGACATGCTGTCTTCGACTCGCCCAGCCACACACCACTCTTCAGTAGTAGGCAGGGCCTTCACAGGCATCTCTGTCACCACCACCAGAGGGGAGAAAGGAAATAAGGAGGGAGGATGGCAATCCCAATACTTGGATGCCAATGACAACTGACTATTCTGCCCTTACTAATCCTAACAATTATTCCATCATCTGATAGTTAAATACTGTCCTAGCTCCATGGTTGCCACAATTACACTACACTACCTGACAGAGACCAGTTCTTGAAGTGAGAAAAGTTACAACTATCCTTATCCAGCAATTTTTTAATTCTTCAGTTTATAAAGAAATAAGAAACTCAAGTATCTTGGATTTAAAATTGGATGTGCATGACTTGTTAAGAAAGTTTCAGTAAAATTCTTTCCTGGACATTTTCTACTTTTAAAATAAAGTTTTATTCTTCAACAATGCAGAGGATGTGCAGGTAGCATAGCTGTTACTGCATAGGAAAGTAAAATTAGCAAGCTAAGTTGCATTCATTTTTTCACTAATATCCTAAAAAAAAAATTTCCAAAAAAACATGTCTTATCTCCTCAGCTTGGTAATTAAATAGCAGGGTAGACTAGGCTCTCTAACCTTAAGTGACAACCAGTCTAAGAGGAGAATGACTGAATTTAAACCTGTGGCAAAGGCAATAGGAAACAACTCCACTACTTTACCCAAGAAATGATAGCAATTTGCAGATAATGAAAAGAAAAGAATTCTGTGGAAAGCCATGATTGCCTACATCAAGAAGGAACAAAGCATTAAAAAAAATTGCATCCTCAAGATGGCACTGTCATCATCATTATTCTTGAATGAAAACCTTATAAATTTATCTCAGCAGCAAGGTTCCAACTTTCCAGACCTCATCTCCAGTAAAATTAGAATTAGTATTTTTTGTTTTTTTAATTAAAAAAAATCATATCTTTTCTGTCAACATTATATATATATATATATATATATATATATAGAGAGAGAGAGAGAGAGAGAGATAGATAGGTGTGTGTGTGTGTGTGTTAATCATTTGAAAACAATCAGAGACTGCCTTGATGAATAATCCAAGCTAAGTCCCAATTAAGGGGTCAATTAGTGAAACTGCATCAAGAATTTTTTTATGCGTACCCATTTGTATAAAAAAAAACTAATTAGGTTAAAGTAAAAGAAAAAGAAAATAAAAAAAAAATAAAGAGAAAATTCTTCTGTGTTCTCAACCCGAAACTTAATTTCAATTCCAAGATGAAAATCATCATCTCTGAAAATTAAACAAATCAATTTCATTTATTTGTCACTTCACTGATTTTATCATGTTTCAGCTAATGTGTTCTTCTGGCTTTCTTCACCTCTATTTTGCATTTGGCAGTGAAGATTGAGTTTGGGAAGAATTTGCCATCACCTTAATAAGAACACTTCAAAGACTTGAGTGTCAAATCTTTGTACTGAGAGTGAATTAAAAAAAAACAAAAAAACAAAAACATTATTTACCAAATAATATTACTCTTCTGTTTTTCTTATTGTTTTACAGAGTCAAACAAACACTCAACTCATCAACCTGATTGACAGCAAAGTTATAAAATCACAACATTCATGTAAGCCAAAACATTATTGAGCAGCCATAAATCAACTCAAAGTTACCTTTAATCAAACATACACACGCCATCAAAATATCTCAGGTAATTTAAATACTTATAGTCTTTTTAAATAAATCATTACAATAATAAAAGGAGAAGGGTGAGGTCAAAAAAATTACACATAGTTAAACAATCCTCAAGCTTATCGTGCTGAAACACTGGTTCTTGAACAATCATCACAGTTAAGCAACATTGAGCCTGGTCAGTATATAGATGGGTGATCACTTGGAAATACCAATGGCTATAAGCATAGATGTTCTGGCGGTATGGCTTATGGCCAATATAATGCTGAAACACTGGTTCTTTTCCAATCATCAAGGTTAAGCAACATCATCAAGCCTAATCAGTACATAGATGTGTGACCACTTGAGAATACCAGATGTTGTAAGCATAGATGTGCAGGTGGTATAGCATCACAACCATAAAACATCAGTTCCTGTCTGATTACCAAAGTAAGGTAATGTCAAGCCTGGATAGTACATAGATGGTTGACTGCTTGGGAATACGAGGTGGTGTAAGCTTGGATGTGCAGGCGGTGTAATGAATAATGGCTCAGAATAAGAAAATGAAGAGTGAAGTTTGAATTCCAGTCAGGTTCGTTACATTCACTTAGTGCAAATACCCTTGGGTGATCATGAATTATAAAAAATAAAAATAAAAAAAAGACATGATCATCAAAGCGTATCACATCTGCCCCTACCAATATGCACTGGGCCAGTGCAGTAGGGTTAATGGTCCATTTCTACCCTTTAGGCCTTCCTGGAGAAGGCCTACATCCAACAAAGGACCGTCATAGGCTGAAGAGAAACAAATGAACTAAATCAAAATGAACATGAATGTCAATTTTAAATACATTATGTGGAAAGTTAATGCAAACCGAGTTGTCTCATATTCTGTAGCTACAGATATATGCAAATTTTAATTTAATATTCCACAGTTTTACAATCTAAATATCAGAATCACCTGAAGATAGTGCCTCTGGATAATATGTCAAATTTTTCTCCTCCCCAAAGCAAAACACATGTGCCTCTTTTATTATCTTCCATTTTTTTTTCTTTAAACAGCATTTCAACTCCATTGTTATTTAATTCCATAATTTGTTTAAATGGGGGACATTTCAGTTTTATTTTGAAGGGTGAGTTCATTTTCAATTTTTTATATTGATAGGTCATTTTTTTTTTCTCTCAATCATTTCACCCCAAGCAAAGTGATAATGCCACTAACATGCAGAGGCTTTACTGGAAGTGAAAAAGAATGAGAAAACTTTAGTGAAGCAAAAGGACAATAAAAGAACAGGATTCAGAAAGACAGATGAAGAAGATCGATGTTTCATTTAAATTTTTGAAGATCGTAAGTGGCAGGGAAACAAAAAATCAGAAAAGATTTCCACAAGTGAGAAGTGCAAGAAAAGATTCTATTAGAATAGAACTTAGCAATTCTCCAACTGATCCAGGTTTGTTTGGTTTTTTTTTTCATTCTACAAAACAGAAAATTTCTTCAGATTTCTACCAAAAGATTTCCTACCAACTTTTTAGCATTTTAAGTTCAATCAAGCACTACACACTCTCTACAATATATCGAAACATAACATTCTCCTACCGATTCAAATGATGACAGAATATCTCCATCTTGTGCAGGTGTTCACTAATCATTAAGGAAAAAGAGAAATCTTTTTTGCCAAGAAAGCATTAAAGTCCCGAACAAGAAAGCAAGAGGGGGGGGCGGGAGAAAAAAAAAACAAAAGATACCCAACTGAAAGAATCAAGACCTAAGAACAATTTTATCTAATTGTATTACTCAAGTTTTAATTACAGCTAACAAGTCATCTTGGGTTAGTCAGTTTCTTTCACATGTCAAAAATGCAGGAAAGCAAGCGCAAAGACTGTCTCAAAGTTTACATTTGAATATTTTATTCCCGTTTGTCACCATTGTTAATATTCATTCCTGGGCCTCAATAAATAGTGTTTGATCTAAAAAGTTATAAAAATATGATCCTCTGAGTTTAACTGGTTGCATGTGTAAACTAAAATGCATTAGCAGGAAGTGTCTGCACCCTCTTTGTCATATAAACAGTTTGAGTAGCAACAGTCAAATGCTGTATGAGTGAGTAAGTATATTTATAGAACTTTGAAATAAACTGATTTTTATTCAACTGTTCTGATAAATTGACACATTTTTCATAAAACTCTTCTACTATTAGCAGGTATTAAAAATTATGAAATGTGAACTAAAAATCTGATTAGCCCCAAAAATAGATAACTTGTGTTAACATCAAATTACATTTCAGAATACATCCTATCTGTAACACTTGTCTTAATTCCAGGCCACTGATAATCCCTTCCTTCCTCATTTTAAATCCACACCATACACCTTTCTATCTTTTTTTTTTTTTTTTAATTAATTTATCCCAAGCAAGGTGAGAATGCCAAGAGGCTACTGGAAGTGGGAGAGAATGAAGAAAAACTTTAGAAGGAACCAGAAACCCAATTATAAACAGGAAATAAGGGACAAACCTCTACTTCCATTCAAAAGACCAAGGTGAAGTGTGAACTGGACAATAAGCAAAGCAATAAAAAAAAAAATTTTTTTTTAAGAAAAATATTTTCTGTTTCATCTGAATTTTTCCTTCCCTTGTACAGAAATACTTTGAAATTGCTAAAAATAACTGAAGCTAAGCAAGGAATTGAGGCAGTAATGATTAAATCTGACGATCATGAAACCAGTGATCCATCAGAGTCATAGGGGTGTTACACGTACTGCAGCCACAGTAGAAGTAGTGTTTCTTGGGTAAAATAGCCTGACAGAGCCCTACCCTCTCGAGGCCAGTTTTGAATTCAGAGTTTCCTTCTCCTAGACTGGTTGCGACCCAAGGCCATAGAACCCAGTCTGTCCTACTACTTTTACCCATAGCTGGAAGAAGAGGATTTATACTTTTCCCAAGGGTATTAGTACATAAGTGAATGTAATGGATATGACTGGAATTCAAACTCAGCTCTCCGATCCCTAAAACCGAACCGCTATCCATTACTCCACCGTGTCTCCTATTAAGTCAGTAGGCAGTGATAAAAACAGAAAAATAAATTTCACCTACATATATCAGGCGAAAATGCAATTGCATTAAAATACCAGTGGTTTCCGGTCACATCACACTGAAACATTGGTTCCCATAAAATCACCTAGGTAAGCAACCTAGATGGGTAACTGCTTGAGAATTTCAAGTGCTGTAAGCTTGGATGTGCAGGTGGTATAATGGATAATTAACAGAACTGTTAATCAGAGAGCAGAGTTCCAATTCCCATTAGGTTCATTATATTCATTTACACCCAAATACCCTTGGGAAAGGTATGAATCCACCTCTTCTTCCCCACCCCAAATATGGCTTAATTAGTAAGATTTGTAGCACTAAACCATTATTAATTCAAAATAGAAATAAAAATGTTTACAATATAAAAATATTTCCTGGGTTTAAATAACCACAAAGGGTTGATAAGCCGTAAAAAAATGAATCAATCAAGAAACTACTAGTGTTATTTCTTTCCTACCATTAGAATTTAATGTATATGTGCATGTGGCCAAGTGGTTGGAACGTTCACTTTCGGACAACAAGACCTAGGCTTGAATCTCATCATGGTCAATTTGTCAGGAAGGTGATGTTATCAGCCTGGGGAGAGGATCTGAGCATGCAGCACATTTAGAAAGTGCAAAAAAAACATACCAAATGTTGACCCAAGCCTTGTGAGTGAAGTTGGATAGATAAAACTTTTCAGAGGCCATCGATGCTTGCACTAGCATGAAGTCATAAGTGACTGTAACCGAGAGTTTGACAGTGTTGGTTTTGTTCACACTGTTGGTCATGCTAGATAACACACACTCTCCCAGAAACTTAAACTATGGTGGTCAGCTCCGTATACTTTCAGTATAAACCATAGGGATTGGCTAATTGCCCTAGCAGATGGGTACACTCAGAAATGAGTAACCAACCATTCATCATTAGATTGATTGACGGATTTGTTTTTTAATGACTTATCAACCCTTTTGCAGGTTATTTAAAACCAGAAAACAGTTTTAGATTGTAAACATTTTTGGAGACAATTTACTGATATTTCCTACCAATTGACTATAGCTGAGGTGGGGAGTGATGGTTTCATGCCTTTTCCAAGGGTATTTGCACATAAATGACTATAACGAACCCAACTGGAATTCAAACTCATCTCTCCAATTCCCAATCCTGAGCCATTATCCATTGCATCTCTCACACATCCTCGTCCTGAGTAAGACAATAAACTATATCCAGCAGCAAGGCCTCTGATCAAGAGGTTTTGAGGAGTGTGGAACCACCTCTTAATTGCTGGTGTTCCCAGAGTGGTAGCACCTGTTAGGGTCCCAGCTAGGGGCAAATAGTTAACTATTACCAGCAATACAATTTTGAAGGAAAAACATTACCAGAAAGATTTTTGACAAAACAAAATATTACCAGCAATAAAAATAATGTTGTCGGCATTAAATAACCCATTGAGGTTGATATGCTGTAAAACAAAATAAACCAAAGCAAACCTCTCACACATCCAAGCAGTCACCCATCTAGCTACTGACCAAGCTCAACATGGCTTAACTTTGATGATCAGATGGGAACTGGTGTTTCAATGCAATATGCCTGTAATTCCAATTAGTCATTTGAGGGGTGCAAATTTTTAATATATTTGTTTAATAAATCTTAAAATTTTAACATATTTTATTCTTTTTTTATGTACAGTGAGAGTAAAAGTGAGTAGAGCAAATGTTTCTAAGCTAGTCTGAATAGTTATGAATAAACCTGCATTTGAGTCTCACAAGTCGACTCATTACTGTGACCATTTACCAGACTATTAACCCAAGTAGCCAATGAAGACTTAATGACTCACACAAAGAGAACAAGATTTTTTTTTCTAACCTGCGAATATTTTTGGCATTTTCTCTCTTCCTTTGACAATGATGATAAAGAGAGAAAAAAAACTGTCTTTATACATAGCTAAGAAGAAAAACCACTCATTTATGACTTGGGAAAGATTTAAACAGAACTGTAATTGCAAACTAAAATCGGAACAGTTTGAGAAGCTTATCTTTAGTCGTTTGTTTAATGGTTGTAAGTTGATCATTATCAAACAATAGGTTGCCATCAAAAAGCAGAGACTGATGAAGATGGTTTTTATCTTCCCCCTTCATCAGGAATTTAAAAATCAATACAGATGGAGTTTATTTTCAAGCACTAGCAAAAAGTTGAAGATAAACTGTAAACTCAAGTGAATAGTTGGTTAGTTGGTTGTTTTTGTTTAGCGACATATCAACACCTCTATGGGTTACTTAATGCCAAAATCAAAATATTTTATACACAATTTTATTTTATTTTTGTAGATAATAAGGATTTAGTGATACAATTTTTACTAATTAATCATAGCTGGGGGGGAGAAGAGGTGGATTCATAACTTTCCCAAGGGTACTTGTGTGTAAGTGTATATAACAAACCCAAGTGTAATTGGAACTCTGCTGTCATGTTAACAATTCCAAACCGTTATCCATTACACCACTTGCACATCCAAGCTTACAGCACCTGGCATTCCAAGGTGGTCACCCATCGAGGTGCTGATCAATCTCAACATTGCTTAACTTCAGCAATTGTACAGGAACTGGTGTTTCAACATGATGTGGCTGTAAGCCAAAGTGAACAGTTAAAACTGTGTGTGTGTATATATATATATGTGTGTGTGTGTGTGTGTGTGTGTGTGTGTGTATATACATACACACACACACACACATGGTTGATAGCACAATCATCCTTCATAAATACTGTAGCTAAAAACATCTGTCAGAGAAGCGGCCTTACATAAAACATCTGGCACCCAGTATTAATCTCACGTTATTTAGCAGTAGACATCATGTGTTAAAAGTTGTTGTTTTTTTTAAATAGAAAGACTCCAACCACAATCCTTTCATGGGGTCTTGGAATAAATCCTACTACTATATAAGGTATCATGAAACAACATCTTAAATGGACAAGCATAAGAAATTAACAACACTCAACAACAAACCCCTTGAAAATAGCTAAAGGTGTGGCTGAAAGTGGTTCGGACATTACTGGTCATTTTTTTCACTCCCTTTCCCCCATCAAACAGAAAAATGTAAGAATATTAGAAAAATAAATTTAAAAAATTCAAATTTTCCATATCTGTCATATTCCATGACATATGTTTGGAAAAAAAAAAAAAAAAAAAAAAAAAAAAAGGTTACTGCCCAAATATATTAAAGACTTCTGAAAAGGGACTGTGATTAAGCTTTTTATTTAATTTTTTTTGTCACATATATGTGTTTACTTTTCTGGACATAGAGTGTATAAAAACTGGCCGCAGTTCAATTGGGACTCATTTAAATTCACATGGAAACCTACCCAAAACAATCTGCAACATACTTGTATAATAACCTCATCCATATGTTAAAAAAAAAAAAAAAAGCTTAAAAATAAGAAAAAGTCAACACTCAATAATATCAACTATGAACACGGCCACAATGTGCTGCCTGAGTTTGAAAAATAATAAAACGTTCCCATCACTCTAGAAAAATAAATTCACACATTCAGTTAAAAAATTTTTTTTTAATCTCCTTGATAATGGCTAACAGAATAACCAAAAGCACTTGGATATATAGAACATTTGTACAATTTTTACACACATTATGTCTAGAAAAGAGAATACTCATATTAACACAAGAAAAATTAAATAAAAAGTTCAATCACAGTACCTTGTCAGTCATTTTTAATGAAACTTGTAAAAAAGAGGGATTGCTGCCCAAATACACAATTATATAAGATATAAAAAAAATTAAAAGGAGACGAAGAAAATTAAGTTTAATGCTTATATTGCGTGAAGTCTACAAAAATGATCTTTTTTAAGCCATCAAAAAATCTAAAATTTCGCTTTAATTTTGAATTTTGTTTAAATTTTTTTTTTTTTTTTTTTTTTTTTCAGAGGGTGTATTTTTTTCCTCTCTGCTCATTTACCAATAAGAACCACACCTTTGAAAATGAATTAAAAACAAGCAGCAAAGAAAAGCGATTAACACAATGTGCAATTAAAAGAACAAATATTTCATACTTTAATTAACGGCTAACTCCCTCTATAATGAGCAACTCCAGTTAATATAGCTCAAGGTTGAGAACTTTCAGCTCAAGATCACGAAGTCTGCGTGGTTGATAGCCGGGAGAAGATAAAGCTACTTATAACATCTAATATATACCTTGCAAATCCAATGCTTGTAAAATCAACAATTTCTGTTTGCTGGTGAACTGCTTCATTTTCTTTATGATTTATCAACCATTTATGGGTTATTTAAAGCCAAAACTTATTTTTGTGAGTTAATATTGCATTAACAATTTTGGGGGGATATAACAGTTTTTCCATATACATAAAAGTCTTACTATTTAATCCATTGCTGGGAGGAGAAGAGAGGGATTCATACCTTTCCCAAGGGTATTTTCACCAAAGTGAATGTAACAAACTCAACAGGAATTTGAAACCAGCTCTCCAATTTTCCATTCCAAGATTCTATCCATTACAACAACTGCACATCCCAAATAAATGACAAAGTGACAAGTCAAAATTAAAACCAATACACATGAGTTTTAAATAGACAGAGGAATTGGAATAAACGGGTAAATGAAATTTCTTTTAGTATTTTTTAAATAAGAATTTGTTTTTTGTAACACACTGGCATGTTAAAATCTTCACAGTATTTAATATCATTTAAATTATTACTAACATTTTTTGTCAAGATTTACAAACTATACATTTCATTCTATTTCACAATCCAATCAATGAAATTTGAATAAGCACATGTGTTTGCAAAAATACTTTAACAAAAACCCTATTTCATGGTTTATTAATTTCTTTAATTTAATTTCATAGGACTTCATAGTAAACAATATTTTTTTTAAGAAAAATTAATTTTTCCTTTTTAACACTGAAGACTAAATTCTTAGGATTTCTTACTCTTGAGCATGCAACATACAACTGGCCATGCATAAATACTTCTTTCTGGAGCCAAATTTCAACATTTTGAATCATTTGGTCTTGGAATTTGTTTATAGTTCTCACAAACGTTTTTAAAATAATGGAAGTATTTTGTATGTTAAGTAATAAAATTTTTAATTTAAAAAAATTTTGTACCCCCTTACCTGTTTGCACTTCTCCAAGATTTGGTTTCAATCAGTCAGTGTATGGTTATTTTAGAGGGTGTGATGGACTAACAGAAGTCACAAAATTTTATAGAGAGATTTTCCATAATAAAACACTAACCTAGAATACTCACATGCTAAATTTAGGGGTAGGGAGGAAATTTCCTTTATATTTCATAAGAGGTGATTAGACTAAGCATCTCCCAGGTGGATTTAACTCCCTGCCTCCTCACTCAAAAAAAGTAAGTACCCCAGCCAGTTTATTAGAAACTCAAAAGGTGATCAAAGTATCTCTTCAAAGTGACAATGGACCAGCAGAAACCATCTTGGAATACATATTCTTTCTCAAAGAAACACTACCAAAATTTCTTCATTTAAGTACAAAACTGAGAGACCAACAAAATCAACTTTCCTATCTCCACTCAACACAGATAAATTTATCTCTAAGCAGCAGTTTAGTTGTGAAAACCACAAGGTCCTTTATCCCATCTGGACAAACAAGTCTAAAAGATTTTCATATATCAAAACTAAAATGAGAAAAAAAAAATTAATTTTGAGAAATCAATATTTAACAATGCTGTGCACAAGATTCCAATGAATTAGGTGGTTAGTTTATTCATTTATTTTTATCTAATCTTGAAAAATTAAAAAAAAAAAAAATAAAATATCCACATATATATAAAACACGTGTGTGTGGCATTCATATAGAAATATATTGTATTGTTTCGCCAATTCAAAATATCATTTCATTGAATTTATTTGTCACTTTCCCACTTTCGTAATGTGGCTTCCTGTGACTTTTCCATACCCCCATGATAATAATAATAGTGAAGAGTTCATCTGAACAATTAAAGTCCCACCTTGATTTCGTTCAGTTAACTGATGTTTCTACCACATTTAAGGATTGTCTTTGGGGAGGGGGGTATTACAAATATTATTTTCTTTAGTTTCTTGTATATAGTTTTGTTCATTTTTGTAAATATTCATTAGGGTTGAGATTTTTAAATTGTTATTCTATTCCCCTCCCCTACAGACAATGAATTGTACATATTGTTAAGACTTTCATAGAGACAATGAGGTATTATGATAGATATAGTAAGATAAGTAAGAATGTGTTGTTTTGGTGGAAGGAATATTGTGGTAAGTTTTGGGCCTGTGTTTGTGGCTAGCTAAGTTTTAACGTTAAGAGAGATTAAGACTGTCCTTTTCCCCATTCAACATTTTGCCCTTGTGCCACATTTTGTATTTCTACAAATAAATAATACTCTTCACTATTGTACCTAGACTTTATGAATTTAAGCGCAAGACTAGATTGGTGGCAAGGTCTCATCAATTCACAGTTGAAAAGGCTAGGTGTAACCAAAAGTTCTACGCTAACAATTTCTTTCCTCGCACTTCTCGCTTGTGGAACTCTTTTCCAGCTCCATGCTTTCCAACCAACTTTGATCTTCAAAAATTTAAATGCAATGTCAATCATTAACTACTGTTTTCTTGATTAGTCTTCTCGTTCCCTAATGTTTCTCTTTCTTTCTTTCTTGTTCTTCCATACCCAGTTACTCCTTGTCTCTTAATGGTTTTACTGTCTTGTATGGGGTGAAAGGATTATAAAAAAATTACTCAGTGGACCAACTACATTGAATCAATAGCTGCATCTACCACAAGGAAAGTTGGTGCTCTGTGTTGTGCCAGAAAGTTTTTTTTTCTCATCTGAAACCATCCTACACATCTGCAAATCTACCATTTATCCATGCATTGAATACTGTTGCCGTATATGGTCTGGTGCCCCTGCTGTTCATCTTGAGGTTCTCCACAAAATCCAAAGACATCTGCATTGTGATTGGTCCTGACTTGGCATCTTGATTCCAGTCATTTTCCCCACAGACATGATGTGGCTTCCTTCTGTCTTTTCTACAATTACGTTTATAGCAACTGCTCTGACAAGCTATTTTTCCTGGTGCCCCGACTGCATGAATTTGAAGGTTGGCATCTAGGTTCCACCCTTTTACTGTCAAAACAGTTAAATGTAACTGCCACTTCTACTCCAACAGATTCTTCTCTCACACTTCCTGACAGTGAAACACTCTTCCTCTTACTTGCTTCCCTGATAACTGCAATCTTCAAAAATTTAAAAGTAACATCAGTTGTCATCTTCTGATGTGTTGATCCCTGTTCTTCTTTGCTTGGAGTGAAATACTTTAAAAAAAAAAAACAAACAATATTTCAGACCTTTTACCAAGATTTGGCTTTAGGGAAGTGGGACCTTTTAATGTTTAGCAAATGAAGCAAAACACTTAGGTAACATATTCTTTCTTTCACACATACTAACATGTTGAATCCAGGAAAAAATGTTGGTTATCATCTAAGTTACATTTCACAAAATTGTTTACAAGTTCATAAAATTATTTCAAAATTAAATAAAATGAATACCAGAGTTTCAGTGTCAAGAACTTAATGTCAATGTTTTTTTTGGGGGGGGGGTGCTATTATTTCACCCCAAGCAAGGCTATACAGCTACCAAGACACAAGGGGGTTACTGGGAGGTTGAATATTGATGTTGGTAATATTTTCCAGTCTACAACTCTTTTTCAACAGATGACTTTCGTGAAGAGAAAGGATAATACAAGATCAGGATTCAGGAAGACAGAAGATGATGATTGATTTTATATTTAAATTTTTGAAGATAATAGGTAACAGGAAAGCAAGAAAGGAAACTGTCAGAGTAGAAATTACAGTTATATCTCACTATGTCAACAGTGAAACAATGAGACCTAGTATCCAATCCAGTAGTACATTTAAATTTCATGCAGTCGTGGTACCAAGGAGGAGAGCTCATTCAAACAACTGCCATGAAAATATTTATAGAAAGGACAAAGGAAAGCCACATCACAGTGGTGGGAAATTTGATGCCAGGTCAGGACTGATGTACTGAGATTTTTCAGTCATATATTTTTTGTAATCAGGTTTCCAGTGTGTTGCCCCTTTGAGCTGATTGCTTGGCTATAATTATAAGATAGATTAATTAAAGCAGAACTGATACCTATTGCTATTGGCTATCAACAGTTAGACTTCAAAAGGAAAATTCAGTTTGTTATAAACATTCAAATGAGCTTCTGTTTGACACTAGAACTTGACTTCTAAGTTATTCATTGAAATGTCTCCAGCATCTACTCTGCTTAGCCTCTTTTTACTAATGTCATTTTTAGGCACCTTTCTAAGAATAGCTTATTTATTAAAAATCTGTTTTAATACAAACATTTACATTTATTTTGATGGATACGTGTTGTAATAGAATGTCCCATACTCCCTATTGCATATGTGGACTGACTATATCAGTAGATATATATAGTAAGTACAAGATATACTTGGCGGACTTGCTTTGGCAATTAGTTGGAGATTCGTCTCCAGCTAAGCTAGTCGAACTCTCTGCCTTCAGGTGGAGAGGAACCTAGACGAGGCAATGCCGAAGGGCAGAGTCTCATCTGGGGCGGTAGACAGCTACCCTACCCCATTTTTACAGGGTCTACAGGGAATTTTTGCCTGAGCCTATGGGCTCCGTTTTACCCTACATTAAAACAGCCTTGTGCCACATCCTGCCTCGCAGGGTGGTGAGGTAAATAACCTTGCTTCAGGACTTGCTAACCGGTGCCCTGTATTCTCTTTTACAATAAACCTCTCTTTCTTTCATCTACGCCAGTGTTTCTGTTCCTTTCACTTGAGTACCACCTTTGTTTGTAACCATTTAAGGATACAACAATATGTAAAAAAATGCTTTTTATTCACTTAAAAAAAAATCAATAAATACCATTTGAAACAGTTATAAGCAAATTTTTAATCTGAAATTGTCTATGTTTGATGTCTATTGTCTATATGATGAATGGAAAAAGTTTCAGGTTAAATATATTGAAAAATATACATTGTGTAAAATAAATTCATGTTTTTTTATTTTCATCATTCATCTACAAATGCAGTCTATGATTCTGAAGTGCTGGAAAAAGGGTCAGTTCGATATAGCTACTCCAATACATATCTGACTGTCACTGCTATACTCTATCTACATATTTCAATGCAATACATTAAAGGCTAGTCTTACAATATGAACACCCAACTTTAAATTTGTATAAATCTGTCTATAATCCATGTAAATTACTACTATTTATGGAGAGAAAAAAAATGGCTTCTACTCTTGAAGAAGAAAATTAGTTTTAAATTTTTACCTCCACCCGAGTAGATTTGGATAAATCACTGCTCATTTCTGGCAGATATTTGTGTGTGCGTGTGTGTGGCATTGGTCGATTCTCAAGAAACCTTGGATCTGCACCCAAAGAATTTTGCCTCAGCTGCCAATGGTGGTGTGGCATGTGTTATGGCTTTACAGGCCCACACAGTAGTGACAGTTTTGATTACAACAAATGCACATGATGACACTCTCCCACGATGTCACCCTGTTGTTGTTTTTTTGTTCTATCAAGTATGTTTCTCCCTCGTGAAAAGCCTTCATTTCTTCTCACCTTGTTCCATCCCTTGGTGTAAATTGCATCCCCAGCGTAAGCAATCATTGCTGACATCTTTCCACATCTCAATGTCCCTATTGCAGATGTTCTTGAAGCGAAGGTAAGGTCGCCCTTGTGGTGGTTGCCAGTTCCCTATACAGAAGGACCTTCGGAATCCTCCCATCTAGCATACAGTGTACAAATTTATAAGTAACTGTATTTAAATTTGACTAAATCTTGAACAGCTTCTTCCCAAGAACTGCCACTCTGTGGAACAGACTCCCAGAAGTATGTTTTCCCCAATTACTACAACCTTGACCTCTTCAAGTTTATATCCAAATGTTATCTTTCCTGTATAACTTTGAGCTTCACCTCTTGCCTTTTCTTATGCTCATACACTAACACGCAGTAACCCTCTAACTTGAGTGGCTCTTGTGCCTTGTATTGGGTGAACATTAGTATATATAAAAAATTTTTAGTGAAACTAAAATCTATAGATCATAACGCTTAAGCATGATGTAAATTTATTTTACTTATGTCAAAAAATTAAAATAAAATAAAATAAAATGAAATGTGCAAGTTTCTACTCAGTTCTCAAACTTTCCCCAAAAAATAAATAAATAAATAAAAAAAATAACAGTATCCAGTTTTGTTTCCAATTTTCCCTAAGACTTCTTTGCTTATGAGGTGTCGAGAAGGTTGCATTTCTTTGACAAAGAGGAGGGGTCCAGGTCAGAAGAAGCAGTCAAGTGGATCCCCCCCCCCCGGCAGTGTTTTGCAAAAATACTGCCCCGGTTTCATGACCTTGACACCTGTCAAGGAACTATTGACAATAACTGAAATGTATCATAATTGTAGCTATCTAGCAGAGAAGCTTTGGTGGTATAGTCACCATACTGGTAACATTGGTTAGTGGCAGCCTATTTCTTCTCCCAATAGCAGCTTAGTAACAGATGTTCCTTTTGGTAACAATTAGTAATGATTAGTCTGATGATGGACACATGCTGGTTTAGCTAAGAACTCAAAAACTGACCTGCCTGCAAGTGGAGAAGGGAAAGCATTTCTTTTATAACATGGATTGACCGTACCGCTTAAATGCAATATCAGTTGTCATAATCTGTCTCCTTATTTCATGTTCTTTTATTGTCCCCCGCTCCTTAATGGTTACTTTTTCTCATATTGTTTTACACTCAGTAACCCCTTGTCTCTAAGTGGCTTCATCACTTTGCTTGGGATGAAATGATAAAAAATAATTTGGGGAACTGTTCCAGCTTCTTGCTTTCCAGTTAACTTTGATCTTAAACATTTTAAATGCAAAGTTAATCTTGAAAGCAAGAAGCTGGAAGAGAGTTCCACAAGTAAGATGAGCAAGAGAAGAAACTTTTTAGCATAGGATCCATGGTGACATCTAGTAATTTCAACTGTAAAATAATGAGACCTAACAGTTAATCTAGTAAAGCACTTAAATTTCTGAAGTATTTTAAAATTTATTCCTAAAACTATTTTTAAAATTTAATATTTTTCTTTAATATTATTTTTCAAATTCTAAAAGTATTCACAGTTCTCAGATATCCTACCTAATGCTCTACTGTGTAAAAATAAAATAAAATTTAATGCAATACAGAGTAATCACTGGCTTGTCGGTGGCATATATAGTGATTTACTATGCATAGCTTAGATGTGGAACAAGGTCAAAAATATGAAGCACATAGTGAGAATCGAACTCACTACTCAGTCATTGATCTAGTGAGACAAGCTTGCTAAACATTACACCACATCAAAGTGCCCTTGGTGGGAAGCAATATAGAGTAATCCTTGGCTGGTTGTTGGAATCGAAATTGAGAATCTCAGAACTTTTTGGGGAACCAGAATTAGCATCAGAGAATTTTTAACCTAATTTCTAATTCCAAAAACAATTCAATGGATTTCTTTTTTTTTTTGTTTAAAGCTTAATTCTCCTTTCCTGATACTAATGATAAAAACATATAAATATTTATTGATTTTAAACTATCAGTAAAGCTAAAATCTATAGATCATAATAACACTTAAGCATTATATAAATTTATTTTACTTATGTAAAAAAACACAAAAATAAAATGAAATGTGCAAGTTTCTACTCAGTTCCCAAACTTTCCATAAAGTTCTCTAGTTCAAAATAAAATTTTTATTTTAATTTCTTTTTAAACATTGTTAATATTATAAATTATTATATAAACTGTTAATATTATTATATAAACTGTTAATATTATTATATAAACTGTTAATATTATTATATAAACTTAATATTATTTATTTCATAAGATTTATTATTCATTTTTCTACTAAATGTTTTATTAATAAATGTACTTTGTTCATTAGGTTTCCCAAACCAACTGTAGGGCCTGAAAATAATGAATTTAAATCACTGTAGGAATCGTATCACAATCAGAAACTATTAGAATCAGTAAAAATATTAGTATCATCCCATCACTAGTAGAAAACTAAGTGAAAGGTCTTGTTGCCTATTTGCATAAATTCTTCCTCTAATGAAGGTTATATAATGTATATGATTAAACTGGAACATCTACTACGGTTTCCTTCAAGAGAATCAAATAGTTGATTACAGTAAGTTCTGCTCTTTATGAGATCAACTGGAAGCAGCAGTTCATAAAGATAGTTGCAATGATTTAACAGGGAAAAAAATATTCCTATTAGAATAACAGAAAACTGCCCGTTTCTTTGGTGATTGTTTGGTATGGTTTTGCTCATCTACTGTATCCAAGAGATTTTACATTACCATTTCAATCCTTACAGCAGTTTCTTTATAAAAAAAATATTTAAATTCCTTGGAAACTTCAAAAAGATGCCTATGGCAATTCTTTGTTGAGAAAGAGAAAACATCCGGGAAGAATGGCATTCTGAAGTTGTCTGAAAGACAGCGGAAGATAGAACAAACTGGTAAAGACTCTTTTAGTGAAATATAAAAATCTAATATTATTATTTACATAATAAACCATGCAAACTTTCAGAACATTCAATAAGTTTTTGAACTCCATTCCATTAATTAGGAAACTGTTCCAACATTATTCTGAAATCAGCAAAGTTTAACATTTGTATATGCAAAAAAAAATGATTTGTCTTTCTCTTGACACAACTATTACTGTGTACACTCTTGACAATGTTTGTTTCAAAACACTGGTTAGAATTTTAACAAAAATATTACACACTATTTAGTTGTCAGATTATTTACAAAGTCAATTTTACATTTACAAAATTATAAAAATATATGAACCAACTATTATGAATAATCAAGAGTGGTCTCCCCTTGTTTTGTTACTCTCTTCTTTAAGAGAGCTATCTCTGTTTACTGGGACTATAAAAGGACACTATACACAAACCTTGTATTCTCAATTGAATAAGGCTTTCTTAAAGCCTACACCTGTGTACTTAATCATTACACCAACTGCAATGCAATATTTATGAGTTACCTTTTTATATTAATTATTGTTAACCATTTTATAAAGAAAGAAATATGAAAACAAATCTTTTCATTACAAAATTATTAAAATATTTACCATTTTATAAAGTAATAAATATGAAAAATCTTTTTATTAAAAAATCTACAAAATTATAAAAATGCAAACCAACTACAATGCAATATCTATTTTTTACCATTTTATAAATAATTGACTATGAAAATATTTTTTTATTCACAAATTTATAAAACATCTCTGAACTATAGAACAAGAAAATTTAAATAAACATGATTTTTTTCAAATATTATGCATTTTCTTCAGTTATGTTATATATCAGAATACTTTCCACTTATTTTTTACGATCCTGATCTCAGATCAAGGACGCCTAATCAATATAAAAATGCAATGCCTAAAACTCCAGCAATTATAAGTTAACCCCCTTCCTAGACATTTTTTGAAAAACATGATTTTGAATTTTTTTTTTTTTTTTTTTTAATCAATTAATTTTTAAAAGTTTGCATGAAGTATGCCTAAAAAATCTACAGATGGATTACCTATTGTCAGCCAAGTAATGACCGATAAAGAATTCTTAAATGAAGAAATGACACTAAGCACCTTCAGCAAAACAATTAGCAAAGCCAGTGAATTATATTCTTTGGAGTAGTTCAATTTGACATATACATATATTTTATAATCTTGTAAATAAACAACTAGATAGTGTGTCATATTTTTGTTATTAAAACATACCTTTTTTTTTTTAAACAAAAATTGCTGAAGGAGTATACAGTAGTATCAAGAGAGAAAAAAAAATGTCCTTTTGATGCTGTTTTTTTCATAGGTTAAATATTGTGCTAAAAGGTATGGTGATGATGATGTCTCCATTATCTGTCATGACATCCCAATAGATGCGATAATTGTCATCTGTTACAAACACTCAAGATTTATGTGTGCAATTTATTTTGGTGAAGTTAGCTTTTCCCAGACAAAAAACATTCAGCATTTGCCAAATGAACCACATTATTTTCTGTTAAAGTTTATAAAACCATTTTTTTCAGGAAATTAGACTTCCTCTACTGCTTATTACTTGTTCTAGTATAGATGGAAGTTCCTTCCAAACTTTTTGTTTTAGGTAGTGTGGAAAGCCAACATCTTGATTATATCATTATTCCCCCTCCCCACCTTCTAGTTACATGTCCTGTCCATTTTTGTTGACGTTTCTGTGTTTTTTGGTGAAGTTCTTTTTTATTCAATTTTATAGTACCAGTGTATAGGGCAGTGGATCCCAATTTTTTTTTTTTCTTCTCTGGGTTGCAATTTTGGAATGAAAATTTGCTCACTAAATTTTATGTGATAAAAAGTACATTTAAAAATTTAAAAAAACAAAAAAAAAAACAGACTTTCAAAGGGAGATAACCGTAGATTAGAACATTATCATTGATAACTTCTCCAATTTGCGGAGCCTGGTTACTATATTCTTAATATTTGTTACAATGCAATAACACCACAAAGATAAAATTGGTCAATAATTATTGATAACTATTTATAATGGAACTCATGCAGGCAATTACAAGTAATAATATTTTCAATTTTGAAATCATATTCGTTTTCAGCATATGAATTATTTTTAAACTAATTTCTAAATCTTTATGTTTCAATCATCTATCTCACCTGCCACCCTCTTACGCAGCCCCTATGAGGCATGCCACACTGTTTGCAAACCACTGGTATAGAGTCTTGTGAAATTCACTTAAAACCATAAATCTGAGAAAACTACTGTATTCAGATGATAGTTTCGACATTTGTGAAGGAATTGGATCCTGATGTAATGGAATAACCTGTCATCCCCATGAGTAAATACACTATAGGTAGTAACTACCTATAAGTATTGGTAAGTCAACAGACTATGGAGGCTTGCAGGGATCTGTTGAGTACGACTCAGACTTACACAAGAACTACTGACCTTCCAATAGTAGCACTCACTACTGGATTGACTTGCGACGACCGTGTGCATAACTTACCTTATTTCTTATTGTACTGGTTTTACAATAAACCTTTACTTATTTTATCCACTGTGTTTGTCAAGTATATACTCCTATTAGCACAGAATGTATCAGAACCTTTGTATAACATGCATATGAGAGTCTAGATTTGATGAGGCTATTTAGGAGCATGACTTGAGTTTTTAGGTTAATATTACATTGGCCAGAAGGTTCTGACTCACTTAGAAAGCGGGAAAAAAAAAAACAATAAAATTTTATGGAGCAACACCAACATTTATTCTTCAAAACCAAGTCCATCATTCTCGATGATCTTCTGCCAGCAATCAGCCAACATCCAATTCTGTCACAGATACCAGTCTGCTGGCTTTGAATCAAAAATCTTTAAACAAGCTTCCTTCTTCACTTCATCAAAAGTGTTGAATCTCTGGTCACAGAGGAAGTGTGCCATTAAGCAGGTTAGGCCATAGTCACCGAGAGCAGCATCGGGACTGAATGGTGGATGCAGAAGAATCTCAACACGGTCCATCTGCTTGAACTTCTCAGTTAACCTGGCAGTATGTGACCTTGCATTGTCTTGCTGGAAAAAGACCAACCCCAATTGACCAAAGCAGGATACTCTTTTAGTTTGTTGTATACACGGTCTAGTTGCCAGCAATACAGTTTAGTGTTGATGGTGCGACCATGTGGAATAAGCTTGAAATGCAGTACTCTTTGGAAATTCCACCAGACAGAGATCAAGATTTGTTGCTTTCTTTCTGCTTCCTAAGTGGGGACTTTCTGGCCAATCTAGTATTTTGGTTTTGTAACATCTTGCTGTGTTGGACAAAACCGTCTCTAGCACAGCCTAATTAATGCTTAATTCCCTCATAACAAATTTGTTGTGACTGATCCGTACAGTGATATTAGAAAGTTGGCGGTATACAGCTGATAGTTTACATATTTGCAAACGGGTTTGGCACCATGCATGACATCCTGATGAAAGTCTCCATCTGATGAGGCGATTTAAAAACATGACTCAAGTTTTCAGGATCATGTTTTGGTTTTTGTAGCAATTTGTGGTGTAGAGCAAAACTACACCTGGTCCAGCCTATTCTATTTTCAATTTCCTTTCCTCTTATACTAAATAACTGATCCATATACCAAGGTATTTGAAGTGTTTAGTATTTATTAATTCCACGTTCTGAATTTCTACAAGGGTTTCAGAGTACATGCCATCATTTGCTTTCGTTTCAATTCCAGATCATAATTTCTGTTTTGGAATGTTTTATCCTAATTCCTACTTCTCCAAACACTTGGTAAAGAATGTTGATTTTTTCTTCTTTTTTTTTTTTTTTTTTTTTTTTTTTGCAGGGGGGGTGCGTAAAAATCATCCTTTTTTTTTCAACTATGAATACCCATTTCATCAGCAGAGTCCTCTCCTGACACTCATCATCTGTACCCTGTCCTTGGGAGTAAAAAAATAAGGTAAAATAACAAGTGATCAGAAACAAGAATCTAAACTATTCTGCCAGAATCCATTGTTCAATTTCCACATCTCCTATACTTCTTGAAATACTTGGTAACTGATAATTATAGGATGTACGATTTATTTACTTAACAACTCATGGCTAATCTCTACCACTGCTACTTTCTTGGACTCCTTTATAACATTATTCAACTTCCTTGCACAAGTACACCAGAAATATATTTTATTTAATTTTTTTGGGAGCTTTGAAGTAATAAAAATAGAATATGTATTATTCTGCTTTCATAGTTGAATACACGGTAGATGATACTCAGAATTTGTGCACATACATGTTTGTGTGGACATGATTACCAGAGGCGGTGATATGTGTGTTTATGTTGTAGTTTTATTGAAGTTATATTTTGGAATACAGTTTGATTTCTTTAAGAAATTGTAGGATATTATATGGATTAATGTCATGAAAGTGTTATTTCTTGTTGGTTTTTTGGTTGATTTTGTTTAGAAGCATATCAACTGCAATTGGCCTTTTGGTTGATTTTGTTTAGAAGCATATCAACTGCAATTGGCCTTTTGGTTGATTTTGTTTAGAAGCATATCAACTGCAATTGGCCTTTTGGTTGATTTTGTTTAGAAGCATATCAACTGCAATTGGCCTTTTGGTTGATTTTGTTTAGAAGCATATCAACTGCAATGGGTAATTTAATGCTGAAACCTTAATTTTTTTTAACATTGTTTTATAGCTTCAACAGCAGATAAAAATGTACTGCTGGTCATTCGACTAGAAATATGGTGATGTTTTAAGCATAGCTAACATGTGGTACAAGGCCAAAAGTATTGGGCACCCAGTGAGGATTGAACTCACTATTCATTTGTTACTGATCTAAACAAGACAAGCTTGCTAACCATGACACCACATTGTGGTACCCAATTCTACTATAAATATGTAATATTGGTAATTTTTTTATATAAAAATGTATTGTTGGTACTTACATTATAAAAATGTATTTTTATACTTTCACAGCGTTTTGTTTTTGCTTGGGGGCTATTTGTCCATAACTGGGGCCTTTACAGGTTTTACCACTTCAGGTCATGGTGAACCTGGGAACAACTGCAATTAAGAGGTGGTTCTATGCTCCTCAAAATTTACAATCTTCCGATGGGAGACTTAGCTGCTGGATGTAGTTTATCATCTGAAAGTGACTCAGAAGACAATGCTTTATCCGGAGATGTTTTTCTTTTTACTAACACTTGTGTCATGGGTGATATCTTTGACACTTTCCAAGAATTATCTGGTAATGTCTTCCCTTTCTTTCCACATTCGATTTCCCTTTTGGTGGTATATTTTTTAAGTTTTCTTTTTCAGGCTTAACTTATTTTTCTTTTCTTTTTTTTTTTCTCCACTCCCACACTTTAAAAAGAAGTTGTTTTTTTTTTTGTTCTTTTTTTTTTCTACACTGGTTTTCAGAATCATTAATGGAGAGCAAATGCATTTCTGCTGACTGCTGAGGTTTCCATGGAGAAGTAGAACAATTCACTGAATGTGAAATATAGACTTTTGTTGCTAACAAGCCTTTTGAGGCACACAACAAACGTTAGTGAAGTTAGTTTTACTGAGCAGAATGTAATGATCTTTTGTTGAATACAGTGCTTCATTCAATATTTGACCCAGAAATCATATTATGTATTTGTCAGAATCTGCATGACATCTGTGGCAAAATATTAGTAACTTTAAACTATTGAAAAGAACATATTCTATTGGGATTTCAAATCTCTCATATTTCAAATTCTTGAACTTTAATTAAAACTGCTAAATATTTGCCAAGTTAAGAATAAAATAGCTTTAAGCAAATTAGTTGTTGAAGTGTGGATGGCATGATGGATAGCTGCTTGGAAATTGAAAAGCAGGGTTTGAATTCCATTTGGGTTCATTACATTCACTGACGTGCAAATACCTTATATAATAAGGTAGGAATCCGTCACTTCTCCCCCTAGCTATGGGTTAAATAACAGGACGTATCTGGAAAAATCATTCTTGTTCTCCAAAAATTGTTGATGCTATATTTCACTCACAACAAAAGAATTAGTTTTATAATCCCTAATGTGTTTTGGGTTTAAATAACTCAAAAAGGGTCGATAAGTTATAAAAAAAAAAAAATTTAAAAAGGCAAAAACATCAATACGAATAAGTTTATTTCAAGTTCATGGGATTTATTTTTGAAATAGTAAAATTTTGAAGTCAGTTTGTAAGCAAAAACCTGCGAAAATTAGATATTTCTGTACATTTTTCAGACGATCTTTAAAACTAAATGCTCAAACATTGTTAAAAGCAATGAATCTAAATTTTGGTAGCAGTATTTATCACATCAAATCCTAGCTTTCACACCAAGTGCAATGTTGATTTTCTAGAAAGTGTAAAAAATCGAACCGACCCTAACTGGCAACCAATGAGCAAAATCATGTGCAAACACCAGAATTTAAGGGATGATTACTTCTTTGAGAGAACTTTTCAGCAACCACACACACACATTAAAAGAAATAACAGAGAAATTTATTTTTATAAAGAATTTTGTTTCTTAAGGCACTGAAAGTCAAATGTAGAAATCAAGTAAGAAAGCTGTAACAAAAAAAAAAAAATGTAAAAATAACTCAGAATAGTTACTCTATATGTTGACATTTCTGAAGATTGGTTCAATAATGTTTGTGTAGACGTTCTTCCCATGTTTATTTTCTGAAATGAGCTGACATATAACATACAGATTGACTATCCTGGGTTTGGTTCAAAATTCAAACAGATATCACCTGAAGAAGGCCAGAGCGTACAACAGTCGTAACATTGTGAATGTAACAATAAGATGAAGACAACAGTCTCAACAATGTAAATAGTTACAATACCTGATCTCAGAAATATAGACAAACATAAAAATAAGTTTTATTTTTGTCATTCCTTTTGTTTTTGCGGATATATTCGTCTATTTCTTAATCTTTTATATATACATTATTTTTATAGATACAAAAATCTAAGTAAATGCTCTGTTTATAATAAACAGTATTAATTACATTTACCAGCCTGAATGTCCGATAAATTTTGTAGAAAATAGGTTTCCTCCGACAGGAATCGAACATGTGTCCTACACAGAACAGATGTGCTATACCACTCAGCTACAGAGGAAGCGTCTGGTTAGCAGAATCCAAATTATTGTTTTTAAACAACAAATTTCCCACAATCTTTCTCAAATGATCATATCTGCTCAAAGTGTATCTTAGCGTAAAAAAATGACAACATATTTTATGAAATAGACTAAGTCTGACAATTATTTTAATATATTTTTTGTTTATACATTATTTTTATATTCAGGCCAGTAAATGTAATTAATACTGTTTATTATAAACAGAGCCATTACTTAAATAATTGTATCTATAAAAATAACTTATAAACAGAAAATATGATCGTGTATTGATGGAATGAACTCCTCGGTGTCAGAGTGAACATATGCCACTTATATAAAACTACATTCAGTGTATAAGCTGAGTTATGAAATGTAAAGGGATATTGTATTTATATTTGGGTCCCATCCCCAAGCTGCCCAATTTTATAAATGCTTTATACAAATTAAATAGCCTGTATTCCAAAATTAAAAAAAAAAACGTCTGAAAATCAAAGCACTTCTGGCCCCAAGAATTTCAGATAAATGATTCTCAAACTGTCTGTAAAAAAGAAATATTTAAGTACAACGGGTGCTGAAAAGATCTCAGTCAAAAAAGGAAGGGAGATGATTGGAATCTATATTAGGTAATTTTACCAGATTAGGAAAGTGAATCAGCTTTTCAGCACCCCTTTGTAATTTTGCAATTGCTTTATACTTACAGTATATTGACAAAAAAAAAAAATTTGCTATGTATTTTCTTGTTCGTAATTAATACTTCTGAATTATTCCACTAAATTGAAAACCAGATTCCAAAACAGTCATCTAAATGTTAATTTAAAGATGCCATCAAAAGAAAATGAAATATTTAAACAACTTTCCTTTAATACTTCCTGAATATTAAAATAAGCTAAAATTAAAATAACAATTGACCCACTACTATATCTCCATATTAAGACAGAAATTATAATAAATAAAAGTAATTATTAATATATACATACATTTGGATATATTTTAAATGTTTAGTGGTTTATCTAAAATGCCAATTGCAATTCAAGAATGACTTTCGCACAATATCTTTAGCATTTCTACCTTCTCTATAAAGTGGCCTCCCCCAATGACAGTGGTACAAACATTGTTTTTAATATTTAAAAAACATTAAACATTACTATGATGAAACTATTGAACATCTGACAATAAAAATGCACAATGTGACAAGATGTGACATAAAATATTAAAAACTGTGACACCAACATGAGAGACCAAAGATAGCAAATACCTATTCTTATTGAGAACAGTTTTAAATTTTGAAGCTGGGCACAGTGACTAAAGAAATAACATCAAGAAATACATTATCTTGAACCATCAGTAAAGATACTTATTAGAAAACAAGAAAAATAAACTAATGATATATATATATATATATATATAAAGAAATATAGTCTTAAGGTGTGCTATATTTATGGGATAAAGTGCTCAATATCAGAGATAGAGTGTGTGTAAATATAAAAATGAACATCGAAGTCAACACTTAGAGGCGACAGTGTTTCATGCTAGACATTATCATCAGGCCACCCTTTATATATTACATTATTATATTTTTTATATATATATATATATAAATATGATCTCTCTCTCATTGATATTCAGCACTTTTACCCATGAATATAGCATACTTTAAAACTATAAATAGGACTTATGGCTATATCTTTTTCAATCACCAAAGCTAAGCAACATTGAGCCTGTTCGGTAACTCCGGGGTTGACTACTCAGGAAGACCAGATGTGGTAAGCTTGGATGTGCAGATGGTATAATGAATAATGACTGAGAAATAGCAGAACAGAGTTTGAATTCCAGTTGGGTTTGTTATATCCACTAATGTGAAAATATCCTTGGGAAAGATACGAATCCACATCTCCTTCCAGCTATGGGTTAAATAGTGAACTTGTATCAGAAAATCCTTGTTATGCCCCCCCCCCCAAATTCTTACAATCCGAAAATATATTTTGGCTTTAGATAACCTTAAAAACATTGGTAAGTCATAAAAAACAAATCAATTATATACAGTTGTGGACGGAATCACATCCACTGAATATTTGCATATTTTCTAAGGAATTGCAAATATTTACAAGTACTTATTAAATTTAACATAAATAGTTGATTCTGTATTTAGTTTTGAATAATTTGTGAAATTTTTAGAAGTTTCAATCTCTTATATTCGTAGTTATAGATTTATCTAAAAATGAATGCAGGCCAAAATTATTCGCCCCCCCCCCCATCCCCACCAACTTATGGAAATTATGAAACAATATTGCTCTGTGGCAGCTGTAATGTTTTTTGTTTTTTTCTTAATTCAACATTTAATACAAACACCCTTTGAAAATTAAATAGTATTTATTTGATTCTATATGTCGGTGCCACATACTGCAATATCTCATTTGTTCTGCAACCATGGCAAAGACAGCTGAATTTGACAAGGAACTCCAAATCAAGATCATTGATGCATACAAACAAGGTGAGGGATGTACAACACTTTCCATGTGTTTAAATGTTCCTAGATCGATAATCTATAGCATTATCAAGAAGTACAATGAGACCTCATTGTGTTGAGAATAAATTAAGGACTGGCAGAAAACGGTTAATTTCTGAGAGAATGAAAGGGAAAATTGTTAGAAATGTCTCGAGGAATCCTCACTTAATGACAAAGAGCATTGTTAATGATGTAAAGACATCAGGGTTAAATGTATCGACAAAGACAGTCACTAGATGCTTTCATCGAGCAGGACTTCGAGCTTGTTACCCAAGGAAAATCTTCCTTGTTTAAGACTAAACACCTAAAATGTAGATTAGCTTATGCTAGAAGCCATCTAGAACATGGAACTCAATTTTATGGTCAGATGAAACTGAACTAGAATGATTTGGTCACATGAACTCCAGTTATATTTGGAGGAAAGTGAATGAAGCTCACAAACCAAAAATACCCTCCCTACAATTAAGCACGGTAGTGGGAGCATTCTTCCCTGGGGATATTTTGCTGCTTCTGGACCAGGAGAACTAGTGAGAGTACAGTGTATCATGGATAAAGAGCAATAATTGGCTATTCTTTAAAATAATATAAAACAAAATCTGGACGTCCCAACGATGACAATAATCAAAAACACACAGTACAAATTGTCACAAAACACATAAATGATAGCAAAATTAAGGTATTGATATATCCCACACAAAGTACTGACCTAAACCCTGTTGAAAATTTATGGGCATCTTTTAAGAAAAAAGTAAGATAAAGAAGTCCTTCCAATTAGGAGGAACTAGAAACTATTGCCAAGGAAGAATGGAGCAAAATAGGTATGTGTAATGATCTTGTAAGGAACTATCAAAAATGATTAAAGGCAATAATCAAGGATAAAGATTAGACAATTTATTATTGAGGAAAGTGGGCCAATAATTTTTCCCTATGTTAAATGTTTTTTGTAGTTTTTTTTTTCTATTATTATTTGACATTAAAATAAAAGTTTTATCATCGACATCATTGCACATTCAAATGCATTCTTTCATCATTAGTGAAAAAATGCAGATGAAGTTTCTATAAAAATTTGAGGTATTACACCTTTATTTGTATTTATAGAAGTGAGGTGAATAATTCTATCCACAAATATGTATCAACATTTTTCTTTTACACGTGGATAAAATCTTTGGGCAGCAGTTGAGTATCTCTCATAGAATCATTGAAATGTGTCGACATTTGAGCAAGTCAATATTACGGTTGTCCCAATTAACTGACTATCAGCATTTGCCAATTAATCCAGCACCAGAATTTTTTTTTTATTTTATTGATTTACTAGTTTTCATAATTGGTCAATTCTTACAGCTATAATATGTTGAAATGCCAATTCTCATCCAATCACTCAAGTTAAGAAACATTAAGCCTGGTCAGTACATAAATGGTTTACCATTTGGAATACCAAGCATTGGATGTGCAGGTGGTATGATGGATAATGACTTGGAAATGAGAAATCAGAGCCGAGTTCAAATTCAAGTAAAGTCTGTTGTACTCAGTTATGCAAAAACACCCTTGGGAAAAGTATGAATCCATCTTTTCTTTAGCTATGGATTAAATATCAAGACAGATTGGTTCCTACAGAATTGGTCAGCAACCAGTCTATTGAAGAAAGCAATTGTGGGAATTCTTCTGCCAAATCAACCATGAACTGAAAAAGAAAGAGACATAATCACCCCTGTGCATCATATCCACCCATACCAACGTGCATCAGGTCAGCGCAATCGGGTAATGGCCCATTCCTCCGTATGAATGCCAAAGATGGCAAGATCTGAGGAAGGCCCATGTCCAACAAAGGGCCTTCACTGACTGAGACAATGATAACTGGTCATCCTTGTTAATTAATGTTCAACATATTTTGACAAATGGTGTGTGTGTATGCATATGTGTGTGTATACACACAGATATACAACTTGCAATGTTTTTCTTCCTCATTCAACAAAAATGAAACTGCTAACAAAATTTGACAAGCAATTTCTTAATGTCAAATACTTTGATGAATTGAACAAAATTTCATAAATAATTCTTAACTTAATAATCTATTCAACAGTACAGTAAAATATTTGGCTTTTCAAAAAGTTAGCTTCAAATAAGAAGAAATTTTTACTGATAAAAAAAATGCTACAAATTATTTACATTGAAATATTTTGAAAGCTCAGAATTGTAATAATACAGTAAATGCTATAGAAAAATCATCATTTCATTATACCTGCAGTTGATAGATATTCTATTGACGTGAACCTTAAACTCAAAATAGTAAAACAAAATAAGTCCTCAAGACATCCCACAAAGAAAAGAAAACACTTTATTACATTATTTACCTAGACACATGGAATTCATTTCAAAATTACAGCACATATAGGTTTCATCTATACACTAGTAAATATTAGCAAAGCTTTTAATGAATAAGTTGAAAGAGATATTTAAAAAAAAAAAAAATTTTTTTTTAAATTTAAAAAAAAAAAATGTATTCAAAATTCATTCATAAAAAAAAACAAAAAACACATGGCACAGTCGATAAAGGCGTTGGTTAGATCCAGTGACAGACCCAAAGAGTGTGAGTTCAATACCCGGTTAAGGCAGTGGAGAACTTTCAGAGGGAAAATTAGCAGGAGATAACTGACATCCATCAAACGTGGCTCGTGGAACTAGAACAGTCTACTACAGTGATCGAAATAAAGGGTTCAGTTCGAAATTCCAACCACCTGAAGAAGGCCGAAACGTTGTGACAAATATGGCGACAAAGATGAGGACAATAGTCCGACTAATGTAAATACTGTACATAATACCTCATCTCAGAAATATAGACAGACTCAAAAAAAAAAAAAAAAAAGATTAAATAAATACTGTTGGAAAGTAAGATTCTAGCTGGTTGATCCTTAACAGTTCTAGAATATTCTAATTGGTTTTACCATTTTTACAGTCATTGTATGATGGCATAGTAAATAACTGTTGTTACAATGGAAATCATAAAGCCAAAAAAAAACTAAGGAACATTCAATAGACTGCAGAGGTACTGTAGCGGAGAAATGAGACAAAGTGAAAAAGCTTTCTGAATATGTAGAGTAATTGGCCTTGGTTAAATGTAATTGGCAGGCAATGCCCAACAAACAGAATTGACAATGTTTCCAATAGACATTAACAAAAGAACAGGGCAAAAAATAATACCAGGCAAACAATATATGCAAGACAAAAGTAAGCAAAGCCACAGTAAATAAGGTAAGGTAAAAAAATCCACAAACTAAGAATAGTGCTTATACACAAAGGGGATACAGACAAGTGATCGCAGCATTATGACTTCAAGCCAAGAACAGAAATATGAAATAGAAAGCCTTTAATTTCCCATCCCATCATTTATTTTGTCCCTACCATGCCACTAGCAAGTGAGCTGCTTGATTCTGTTTAACAGCAGAATACAGTGGCCACTCTTATATTCTTGTGAGCTGGCTAGGTCCTACTAACATATCTTATTCTTTTTTTTTAGTTTGAATGTTTCACAGTACTTTATTTTCGTTATTGGGCTCATCCCCACCTCCTCATTTCATGCCATACATTTTTATATTTTTCTGTAAGAAAAAAAAAATTGTCTTATCAAATTTGTCTATGTGTATTTTATTAAATTACTGTAAATATGCTGTATTGTGGTATATGTTGGACTGAATGGTGATGGATGAGTTCTTAGAGTGATAGAGCAAATTGTAATGAATGAATGGGTCACAAATCATATTAGCTAGGTTTAGTATTGTCAGAGTTTACCAGCCTCATCCCACTTCATCTTCAAGCCTTGTGCCAAAATTGTAATTATATTGCAATAAATAACCATTCCAAACAAGACTGGACCCAACATAATGACAACACATTTCACCTTCATGTGTCTTCAGGTCAGAAAGGAAAACAAAACTGTGTGCCTTTGTATTAAAGCTGTTAATGTCTGTCTGCTAGGTTAGTGTCTTCTAGTTGGAATGAAAGAACAAAACTGCATATTCTTTTAACGTGTTGGATTTGAAATTAACCCATTCCGAGTAGATCTCCATTATTCTCTCTATTAACGGATATATTTTTAAAAAGTGAGTGATTCATTGGTAAGTGTCTACAAGTTTGTCCATGCACCACTGGTTCAGCAGTTTTCAAGTGGAAAGAAAATAGCTTGACAGTCCTTGACCTGGAATTCCTCAAAAGATTCCCAGTAAGGCTGCAAGCAGGATGGCAAGCTTAGTAAAGAAGCAGCAAAACATCACTCACAAGAAATTAGCCCAAACATCATCGGGGACAAACATTATACCTCGAGCTGTAACACCCTCTACTGGTATGACTTATGATCTTATAGAACACAAGTCATACCAGTTTTAAAGAAACCACATGTGGAGGAATGACCAAAGTTTGCAAAGAAGCCTTTATGTTCTTTCATCTGGTGAGTCCAAGATTTCTGATAATTAAATTCAGAAGAGTAAAAGATTCAAGCCTGAGAACACTATTCCAACTGTAAAGCATATAGATGGTAATGTAATAGTATGGAACTGTTTCCTTTTTTTTTAATTAAGTCATATAGGAAAACTTCACATAATTTAATATATAATAAATGGAGCCATGTACAATATCTATCAAACAAGAACTTCCTTACATCAGTCAAAACCATAAAAATTATGTACAACTGGGGGTTTCAACAGGGTAATGATCTGAAACAGCCCACTGGTGCAACCAAAACAATAGTTTGAAAAATAAATAAATAAAATCACTCACTTGAAACAGACCAGTTAGTCCACTGACCTGTACATGATTGCAAATCAACATCCATACTCATCAGTTTCATAAGCTGAATAATATCTGAAGTTTGGCCCAGAATATCAACAGAAGAGTACGCAAAGCTAACAGCAATTTATCGGCAGTGACTAGAGGCTGTCATTGCAAACAAAGGCTATTTCAAAAAGTATTAAATTGATTTTGTTTTATGTTGGGCACTGGATACTTTTTTCTCGCCATCTTTTTGAAATCTCCTTTTATAATTCTATTCAATTGTATTTGGAGAAATGTTTGTTCATATTCACTATTATTACAACACCATTGATATTTGGTGGAATATTGAGGCAAATAGTGTGTAGATAAATAAGGCAATAAGTTTTTGGGCTCGGTGCTGAATACATCTTTCATACTGTTTTGTTTAGATAACATGTTCTAGACAAAAGCTAAAAAAAAAAAACAAGTCTACCTTACAGGGGTTTTTCTTCTGTTTTTTTCTTAAAAAATTTTACATTAATTCTGACACTAAAGACTGATACAAGACCTGTCAATTTTTAGTTTTAGTTTTTAAATTTCAGAACTGATCAGTTTGTTTTTCTATGCCTTATCAACCTTTTGTGGGTTATTTTACACCAAAACATATTTTGAATTGTAAGAATAATTAAAAACCACAATGATTTTTCCAGATAAAAGTTATACCATCATAGCTGAGTGAAGAGATGGACACCTAACTTTCCCCAAAGGAATTTTTATGTAAACGATAAATCCCAGAAAGCTTTGGAAACTATCAAATGCCACATCTGCTAACATTTTGTTTTCACATCAATGCTACAAAATGCTAATAGTAATAATAACCATTTCCCTGCAAGGAAATATTTGGCATTCATTGATAGAGTGGCCAATGTTACTAGAGCTAAACTTTTCTTCACTCTCTGGTCATCGGTCTGGGTTCAAAATGTAGTATCTGTTCTTATGTCCCTATAAGGAAACATTTGACATTCATTGACCGAGCAGGTAGTAGTGTTTTCGACTAGAATTTATAAAGTTTTTCTCTTAAAAACACCTTTTTTTTTCTTTTTTTTTTTTTTTTAGGAAAACAGTTTTCTCAAGTCCAGTCACTGTTATTGCTCTTTCCAGGTTTCCTTCTGAAATTGCTGCTCTTTTTAAATTACAAGGTAACCAAAAAAAAAAAATCCTTGCCGTTTTTTATTTATTAGGTGTGGGGGGGGAGTAAAGGTGTACAAAAAATTTGACATACCATTTTTCCTCAAAATAATCCACATTGGCTTCCACAACTTTTTGCCAATGTGCCCCCAGCTGTTCAATACCCTGGCAGTAAAAATCAGGTTTCTTGGATGCAAAGAAGTCTGTGCATGCCTGCTGCAGGTCTGCCTCATTTGCAAAGGATTTCCCAACCCCTTGAAGGTGGTTGTCCAGAAAATAGGAGAGGTGGTAATCTGTTGCCGCAAGATCCAAGGAGTAATGTGAATGGCACAGTGTCTCCCAGCCAAGTCGCCATATGCTATCCTTGGCCATGAGGCCTGGCATTGTCATCGAGGAACAGTACACCTTTACAATTAACCAATGCTGGCTCCTCCTGTTTAAGTGCCCGTTTTGCACGCTTCAACTGCTGCGAGTCCACAGTGGTGGTTTAGTCCATTGGCAGCGGCTCATAGTGCACCACTTGTCAACTAGTCCAGATACACAGTGCATGATTTGCCTTTGTGTAGAGGTGGTTTTGTAGTATGAGGCAGAGGATCCCTCTGTGCCTGACACCATAAGACTGCCTCTACACCCAATATCTGGCATGCTTGAGAGAATCACAGGACCAACTTTTCATCACTAGTAAGCACTCAATCAAATATGGGTACACTGCATGTCAAAATTTGGCTTAGTAACAGCCAAATTTGGCGCAAAAAAGGTTTGGAAACTTTGTCATTACGTCCAATGACGTGAATCCCGAGTAACACAGCTAGCAGAGACCTGAAACCATAAATATACAACCATAACAAGCGAGACAAAGAAGGAAAAAAAAAAACATTTGAAATAGCTATAAAATTTATTGTGGGAAAAGGAAAAAAAAGAAATGAGGTGGGGAGGAAAATAGTCAGATGTTAAAGTTCACTGGTACAACTTGAAAATAACTGCCAAAAACGTCCCTTTGGCAAGCCCTTAAAAAGGACTCCAACAACAGTTCAGAGAGAGTGAAAGAGGTAGAGAGATAGCGGAAAGGGGGGTAAAAAGTTAGACTTACTGTTCTAAAAAAAACTTTAGTATTTTTTAGTAGCCAGCAGAAAGGTTTTTTTAGATATTTTTAGTTGCTCTCTTTGGAAAGCAAGATGGTGGAGAATCCGGGTAATGCGAATGTTCTATTGTAAAATCCTCTTTACAATAATTATTTTGACCGATTTTTTGATAAGTCTTTACTGACTTGTCCTTGGTAGCTGAACAATAATCCTCTTGATTACTGGAACAGACTCTTCAAGCAAGTTTCTTTCCGTCGCAAGACAAGACGACTTCGTCTTCACACAGCAAACACACTTTTTCTTTCAGAGCAACAGCCCGGGTCTTTAAGCAAGTCCCTTCCTCTTCTTTTCCGACTAGATTCCTCTAATCTAATCGAAAACAAGCGGGAAAATCACATACGACCAATCATTAGACACGATTTCACCACGTGACACAGCAGCAGCAGTTCTTACACTGCACACAGGGGGAAAAAAGAAGAGGAGGAAAGAAGTAAGAGAGATAGAAAGATAGATACAGAAATTAAATTTCTGACATGCAGTGCCAAGAAAGTAACAAGAAACAGGCTGTCACTAAGCATTGCTTGTTGGCTTTCAGCAGTGTGCGGGGTACTCACTTGCTCAACTTGTACACCTTCCCTAAAGAGTCTGATTGTTTCATCAGATACCTGGAAGTGTTTAGCAAGCTATCCATAGGTTTGGCTGTTATCATCTTCTATGGCAGCCTTCGAGGCCTCATCATACTTCTAGAACCAATGCCTGGGAGTGAACTCACAGCATTATCCCCAAAAGCTTGATGTATTCAGCAACTTGATGTGACTGCAGACAAGCCCACCTGAAAGTCATAAAGAAGACAATCAACCTGCTTCAACACAGTCAGGTTTCCTTGTCGCTGCTCAAGCTATGACTGATGCATACGCATGCAATGCACCTGTATTGAGCAAGAGCAATAACCTTTCCCACATGCGACACACTCATTTATATCGAGTGATCATTTCTTCCCACACAATGTAAAAAACAGCATGGATATTTTTGGTTACCTTATATTTGTTTATATTTTAAATACACATTTTTTAATAGATTAAACATAAAATTTCAAACAAGACTAAATCTATTAAACTTGAAGTGAATATTTCACCATTCAAACTAATTACCATATTGAATCTCTTCCCAGTAAAGCCAGATTTTCTTGGTTAGCTCAAATGAGACCACTTGCTGGCAATGCTTTCTGAATTAATGAGTGAAATTTCCAACTTTTTTTTTCTTTTAATATACTATATCTTAGGCAAGAATTTGGGCTCTAAAACAAGAACAATGCTCATACAAGCAGATTGTTTCCCCCTATACCAAAACCTTATGTCACTTTTTGGTGCCGTCATCTGAAAAGTTAATATCAGTACAAACAGCTCAATTAGTTTTGCTTCTAGAAGCAGAACTTTATTTGAAGCTGTTTCAAAGAATATCTAAAACTGTTATACATTGATTCATTCTAGCTAGTTTCCTTGTTTCTCTCTTAACAGTTTGACCAGTGTAATCTTTTTCAAGTATCTGTTATATTTGGTAACCTAGGAATATCAGGTGAAATCTTTATTCAGTCCAAAGTAGAATGGCGTTATTACAATTACGAATCTGGCCTCCTTTCTTCAAAAATTTCCAAACAGTCAAATCTTACTTATGCTTTTTCCATTGAGCCAGTGGCCATTTCTGCATTGCCCAATTCAGGGAGGAATTGAATGCACAATCCAATGAGCTTTGGCCACAAAGCTATATTGCCTAAGACAATGATTTTTGGAACTTTGAATCTAAAATAGATTCTTTCCATGAAGAAGACTAGAGGTTATAGCAGCCAAAAATCTGTCATGAAAAAAAAGGTGAAGATACTGGTTTAACTGAATCAATGCTAATAAAAATACTTCAGGATTTAATTTATTTTTTATTTTGCAGATTATAAAATTACTTTGTCATTGCAATTAAAGTAAGTTAAAAAGAAAAAAATAGCCAGAACCCAACAATACTAATATATCATTGAAGAAAATAAGATTGTTAGGTCTTCTAGTACTTCTATGCGCAGTAGGGCAGGCTAATTTTCACTTTCTTTTAGAAAATCAACATTGCACTCGATGTAAAAGATGTAATTTGATATGTTACGTACCGACACCAAAATTTAGATTCATAGCTTTTACCAATTTTTGACCAACATGTTGTTGAGAGGTGTGTCCTCAACGGCTTCGATGGAGGAGGAGATTTTCTGAATATATTACACTGCTTACTTCCCTTTACTCCCAAGCAGTGATCTAAATGCTCAGGTGGTTACCATATGACTATTTAAGTACTTAAGCAGTTTAATTATAAAAGCCATTAACAGAACAATTGCTTATTTGTAAAGAACACAGAAGATCCGATTGGCAATAACAAAAATTATTTTTACAAATTTTATTTTCAAAGTTGAATATGTAAATTAGCTAGTTCCATTAATCGAGTTGGACAAGATAGGAGACACGTGCAGAAATCACATTTATTTGACATTACTGTTTTCTTAATATTTGTACACATGCACAGACAATCAACTTTATCATTCCTTTTTAAGGTGTCAAACAGGGAAAATATAAACACAGAGATTTATATACCATAATCCTGTGTATAAGATGCAGGGGTTTTTTTTTCATCCAAAATCATGTCTACAAGTCTGCTATGTCTTATACTTTAGTTTAGAACTCAATCCCATTTTTTCCACCGACAAAATTTGGGTCAAACTGAATAAATTTGTTTATTAAGAGAGATAATATCTATCTAATGTTGTACTGCAACAAATGGACATAAATCTTTTATAATGTTTGAGAAACAGTAGAAAGTAGGTACTGACATGTTGAGAAAATTAAATACTAGATTTTTCTGAGATTTACCTTTAACCCACTGACACATGTCAAACACGCTTATTACTAATTGACTAATCATATACAGCAATTTGGTCATTTTCTTTGCTCTAAAAGTCAGGTGCGTTTTATGCACAAAAATAGGCTTCTTTTTTTTCTCCTTGGAATTTCTCTGCTTTTTTTAACTGCCATCTATACACAAAGGATTATGGTACATGAGATAAGAAACAATGCCTCATCTAAGAAATTTGAACAGCTTAATAAACCAAGTTGATTGAGGATAGTTCATCTTGTAAATTTAATGATTGGTAATTTAAAGCACTCTTCAGTCAAATTGTTTCAACTTGTAACACTAAATATCATTTCATGGTGCATTTACTAGTGTGCAATGATTATGCACTGCCAAACAAAATTTTCAAGTAAATTTACAGTCATTAATCCAATTTGCAAATTTCCTTCACCAACCAAATTAGCATCATGCAAGATTAACTACATTTTTATTATCTTTAATTAACACCTGATAAGGCATGCACATATTTGTAGCAGTGGGGGCAAAGTGAAATGGTGCAGTTCTAGGACAAGTCAATTGCAAGATGTCTCCATTTTAATTTAAAAAGGTAGGTGAATGTCTTCATGGCAAGATTAAGCTATTTTCTTAAAGGATACACTTGGTTCATATCTGCCTACATGCCATACGCTTTCAACATGCCCACACTGACCCTGATCTGTTACCACTATTACCCAAACTTAAAATATGCTGGCTAGAACCAGCATTTAAAACTTGGCCAGGTTGTGCCTTGGGATGATCCATAGCGTCCACATGCCTCTTCCGTTCAGAACAGTCTATCATGATGGTCTTTAGCTTGTTGGATTACTGCCTTCTGATGACAATCACAGGCGGTATGATATTTAAAAGGCTCTTCCTTTTTTTCTTTTTGATTTCAGAGTGGCAACAAACATTTCCTTTTGATCTGATAGATATAAGGCATGTAAGTACTTTAGAGACAGACTGAAGATTGTACTGAACTTCTCTTTCCACTGCCCATGTCTAGAGATGTCTCATTTAGTTCTTTTTTTCATACTTCACAGTTCTTGTTTTCATTGAATCCAAATAAACACTGTCTGTCCAAAGGTTTAAATTCACAATTACTATCTGTCTATATTTCTAAGATGAGGTATAGTAACTATTTACATTGTTTGGACTGTTGATTCTCACATTCACAATATTTCAGCCTTTGTATGTTCTGGCCTTCTTCAGGCGATATTTATTGGAACCGAACCCTTTATTTAGGGGTAGATTGTTCCTATTCCATATACCATGCCTTTGGATATATTGGTTTCTTTCTTTATACTTTTGTTAATACATTTAATTGTTGCCTGTTTGAATTTCAAGTTTTGTGCCCTTTACCCAGACTCACGTGTGTCCAAAATATTTTTTGTGGGACAAATAGACACGGAAGCATAAAATTATAATATTTTCCATTCCCACAACAAGCTCTTGTGTCAGCTCTATCCTCGAGTTCTCTAGCAGTGTGTCTGCAAATGTGAGTCTTCTTCTCTCACTTGACTGCCAGAGGAATAATTTGGTAGCAAATGCATCATCATGCCTGATACCGTATCCTGCTAGACACATCCTTCTTCACAGCAACTTTGATATTATGCTACCTTTTGCTGCTCACCATATAGTTCAGCATTTGGTGCCTGACTTCTCCAAGACACATTATGTGCCATCTTGCAGTATACTCGTGTAGCACCCATCTATTCTACATCTTTGTTCCATAGAGCAAGGCAGATTCCATTGTTACAACACACCAATGCAAGGGTCTCATGCCCAACCCTTGAATCTATGATTGGGGGAGGGGCGGGGGGGTTACCCACTCTACTAAATCTCAATTTTCATAAGGTAGTATTCAAATAAAACACAAATTTTATTGTAAATATAAGTATGTACAATAGTGGATGATATGCAATATAAGTGAACAATTCAACTAGAAAAATTGAAAATAAATACAATGTATTTAAATGCAAATTAGAGACACGTCATAATAGATCATTTCATCTTAAATAAATCAACAATGTTTTGTGGCAATTTTTTACATTACTAGAGATATTTATTGTTAAAAAATTGAAGAATTTTAACATATTCGACATTGTGGATAAAAAAAATAGTAAATTTTATACATTGTTTTTTTTTTTTTTTCAAGATTTAGCATGAGCAAAAGAATTCACGGATTTGGATGTAAAATAAAACAAAAGAAAAAAAAAACAATGAAATCAAGATCCATGAAAAATTTTCAGCCTCTAATAGTTGTGCTTAGTTTAAATTGTAACATATATAAATATAGGTAGAAAAAAGAAAATGTTGATGAGATAATGAGGGTCACAAAGCATTGCCTGGAGCCCTTAATCAGCTCCCCCACCCTCCCTGGTCAGGTGGTTAGGGGGAGGGGGCGAGGCTGGGGTACGCATCAGCCCTGCGACAAACAATCAGATTTTTAGTCTGTATGTAGACATGTGATATTTCTACAAACAAAACATACTCATTTCACACCAAGCAAGGCAATAATGCCACTATGATGCAAAGGGTTACTGTGAGTGAAAAGAACAAGTCACAACAGAATAGCAAGGAACAAGTGGAACTTTTTTTTCCTTTGGTTATTACTAAAACCATGAAAATGGAAAATATGAAAGGTTAATTATTTGAGTCAAATAGTACTCGAAGGAATAAAGAAACCTTTTTTTTTTTCCTTTTTTCTTTTTTTTTTAAATTGTCTTTCGTAAAATAGTTGAAAACTGAAAATTTTATTTTTATTTTCCAGGTGTTTCTAAATTACAACATAGATGTCTAAGTGTTAATCAAATTACCTTCGTTACTGTATTATGATAATATGCTAATTACTTTTTCTTCTCTTTTTGCGCTGCAAGAATGGACTGCAAAATTTCCAGGGGTCCATCCAGTCATGGACAAAAAACAATTTCTTTTAACCAGATGTTCTTTTTAAGATAATTAAGTTGCTTTGATATTTATTCCACTTACAGCTTTCCCACAGCTGTGCAACTTTTCAAAATAGTTTATGAACAATATATATATATATATATATATATATATATATATATGTGTGTGTGTGTGTGTGTGTGTTATTGTACACATACTAAATTACAAATTCTAAAAATAAGCAATTAGGCATCTTGTAATCAACTCTTGTTTAACAAGCTAATCTTTATGGCAAAATTAGTACTGTATTGAATTTGTTCCTCACCAAGTGCCACTACATGATGTAAAAAAAAAAACAACAGTATAAATTTGATACTTCAATTTACACCTGTCTGAATTCATGGAATGACAACCTATTGTTATTTACAGTTAGACTAATGTCCTCATCTTTGTTGTTATCATTTTGGCTGTTCAGTTGTGTGTTGATCTAGGTAATCTTCAATGGGGGTAATTGTTCTCATTTTGCTGTCCATATCAAAGAATCTTCCTCCCTCTCTCTCTCATTCTGCAGCTCTTCTTGTCAAAGAATCTCTGTCTCTGTGTCACTCTCTCTCTCTCATTTTAGAAATGTTTGAATCTATTTACCATTCTGACTATGGTCCAATCCCAAAGTAAAATATTACAGGTTACAGACACCTTTTTTGAAACTTGGATTTCAATAATTACTCATAAAAATTAAATAATGAACTTTATAAATTAATTAAATGGAGAAGCCAATAGCAATCACATCTCACAGGTCATTGGATGTCCTACACTCAAGTCCTTGTTCTACACTGTACTTGCTGGAAATCAGTGGTTAACAAGCTAATCTTATAGACTGTTACTAAGATCCTCACTAAGTGCTCCACTGCTCTAATTTTCTGCCAGGTCACACTAAGCTAATTAAATAACAATACATACATCACCATGGACCAGTTGATCAGAATTCTGTAGGGTCTATGATTCTAACTGGATACCCAATTTCTATTGTCTTATGCCAGACTCAGCTTAGTAAATACTTACAAAAGTAAACAAGGATTTTACATAGAACCACATTACATAACCAATTCAAGATTTCAAAGAAATAACTGCACTCCTTTAATCGTCTTAGAGAACATTTTTTGGCCTCCATCAACATGGCTGATGCTGACCTCCAGCAGAGTGACTCCTTCCCCTTTCTTAGGCATGAAATATAAATATTATCTTGAATCAATTGATAGCTCTGCTGATAAAGATGGTGGTTCATGGTGTTGTGCTAGACCATTTTTCTTAGAAATAAGTAAGCTAGATTCTGCTAAGTCTACCATTCGTCCATATGTATTGAATATTTCTATCAAATCTGGTCAGGTGTATCTATTATGTATTTAGAGATTCTTGATAAAATCCCAATAAGAATTGGCAATGTTATTGGTCTTGTCATGGCATCTTGGCTTCAGTCACTTTCTCACCGCTGTAATGTAGCTTCCCTGTGCCTTTCCTACAAATATTTTTGTGGTAATTGTTCTGATAAGCTTTCTCCTTTGGTATCTACAACGTTACAAATTTAAGTACAGTGCTAGATTGGCAGTTAGGTCAAATTTTACTATTGAAATTGCTAGATGTAACCTAAGTTCTGTGCTAACAGCAGCTTCTCATGCACTTCTCGCTTGTGGAACTCTCTTCCGGCTACTTGCTTTCCAATCAACTTTGATTTCCAATCAACTTAAATACAATGTCAGTCGTTATCTTCTTAATTCCTGTTCTTTTTCTGTCCTCTCTCTTTAATGTTTTTTTCTTTTTCTCATATTTTTTCACACTCAGAATATGCCCTTTGTCTTAGTGGCTTATTGCTTTGCTTGGGGTGAAATGAGTAAAAAAAAAAAAAACACACATTCTAACCATGGTCCAATCTCAAATCAAACTACTACACATTATGAATACGTTTTAAAGCCTCTATTTCAATCATGGACACAATGAGAAAAAGCACTTGGAGAATTTGACACTCACAGGACATATTGATGGAAAGCAGGAAACAGCAAGTAAACGACCTAGCAAGCTTGTGTAAATGACAGAACAAATACTAAGGTAGAAAGTAAAAAGACAAACACTGCTTAGAACTATGAAGGATTGGAAGTTGTGGAGGGCCAGAATCGCCCAAACCTTGAAGGGACATGACAGCTAAAAACGCATCTTTTATGTGCAGTACCCCTTCAGAACGTAGGCGATCATGGCCCTCCACATCTTCCTGTCCCTTGTAGCTCTTAATAAGTTTTGACTTTCTGTTATTTCTCCAAAACCCTGTTCTACCATCCATTTACTTAAGCTTATCAAGTATGTTACATATTGATTTCCTCTGTTCCTCAATCTGTCCTGTGAATATCAGATTTTCCAAGCCCTCCTTCCTCATTCTATCCCCCAGAAATTTCAACTGCCTCTTCCTGATGTTGTATAAGTTGCCTTTTTGTTTCCATTTTCTCCAAAATCTCATCGTTGCTCACATGTTCAGTTCATGGTATCCTCAGCATCTTTCTGTAGAACCACGTTTCTGTTGCTTCAAGTCTCTTCATTTTTGAGGAGACTGTCCAGCATTCACTGCCATACTGGAGGACAGATATTACACAGCCATTCAGTACCGTTTTCTTTGTATCAAAGAATTTAAAATCCCAGCAACGATGTACTGTATAAATGACTTTCCAGGCCTTAATTTATCAAATGATTATTCCACTTGTCCACTATGGAAGCATTAGATTGAGCAAAAAATAAGTACATGCGCCAAACTATTGCACACAAATACACAAGGAAAAGAAAGTATTAAAAAAAAAAATCCTCTACAATCTTTGACCTGAGGTGAATGTCAGAATGTGCATAGGGTTCATTAAACAAACCTAATTGTATTGAAAAGCCTCTCTGATATTAAACAGACCGAGCATGGTAAATATGGCAAATCAATACAAGCCAGACCAAATTAAATCAGGCGAAAATACAGGTTAATATCCCCGCACGTACGCTAATGTGAATAGCTGTACAATGAACAACAATCAGGGTTCACAATGCAAGGCAAATAATACTTAATGATTGTAATGGTAAAGAAATCGTAATATTCATCACTCTCTAGTGCAGCACAAAGGATTTTTTCCCGCTCCATCAATGCGAGTTCTTTTGTTGGTTCTTATTTTTAAGGGAAATGAACCAATTGCAATTGAAGCCTTTGTTGTTGATTAGTGTGAAATGTTGATTCGCAAAGTTTACGAATATTCATTTATTTCAAGTTTGGTTTATAAAGAGGCTCAAAAGAATCCTCAGAACCGACTTCAGCTTTTGTTTTCTGTTAATACAAGTGTGTACAAGCATGGATGTGTGTGTGTGTGTGTGTGTGTGTGTGATACACATGAGGAGGGGGTGCTAATAAGTTCTCAGCCCAAGCAAATAAAAATTCAGAACACACACACACACACACACACACACACACAAACTTATTCAGTTAAGCAAACGCAATACTTTACAATGTCTGTTCACACAACATGTGAGGTTCTGATGCTGAATAAAAATTACTTGGGTTATTTGGTCCACTTCTGAAATAATGCCATTACTGAAATGGCAATGGTATTCTTGTTTGTATTGTAGAATAATGTGCGGATGGTGTAATGAATAGTGGTTTGGAATTAAAAGAAATCAGAGGGCAGAGTGAATTCCAGTAGAATTTGTTGCATTCACTTCTACACAAATAACCTTAGGATAGGTATAAATCCCTCTCCTTCTTCCAGCTATGGCTATGGATTAATTAGTTGTAATTTTATCTGGAAAAATCAGTTTTACCTAAAAGAGAGAGAGAGAGAAGAGAAAAAAAATATCCTTACAATTCAATATATATTTCAGCTTTAAATAATACAGAAAGAGTTGATAAGACAGAAAAAATATCCAAGGTGTGCAGATTGATTATTTTATTTCTTTTTATAGGTGAAGCCAGAAAATATTTTTAGATTGTAAGAATATTTTGGTGATAATAAATTACTGATAAAAGTCCTACTAATTAACCTACTGCTCTGGAGGAAAGAGATGGATTTATACCATTCCCAAAGGCATTTATATATTAGGTGAATATAATGAACCCAACAAGAATTGGAACTTAGCTTTTTGATTTCCAATTTTAAGCTGTTATCCATTACATCACTCGCACATCCAAGCTTACAACATCTGGTATTCTGAAGCAGTCACCTAGCTAGGTACTGAACAGGCCTTAATTGCTTAACTTTGGTGATTGTATAAGAACTGGCATTTCAACATAATATGACCATAAGCTGTAATAGTATTTTTGAATCCCTGTTGCAGATGCCTGCTCAGGCACATTTGTGTTTGTTCAGCACCCAGAGATCCCACCTGTGGTTTATACTGCAACTATATTAAGCAAACTTTAGTTACAGTTTCTAGGAGAGAGCATTTTATCTAGCATGATCATCATTCTGAACAAGGTCAGCATGCTCAAATTCATGCTAACACAACCACTGACAGCTCCCAAAGGGATCTGTCAAACTAATTTCACTCACAAGGCTTGGGTCAACCCATGGTATGGTTTTTCAGGCACTTTCAAAAGGTGCTGCATGCTGAGATTGTCTCTCCAGACCGATAACATCAAGAAGTCGCCTTCCTGACAGAATGACCATGGTGGGATCTTGTGGTCAGAATGCGAATGTTCTAACCACTCAGCCACATGCCTATATGTACCCTCCTACCTGTTCGCACTTCTCCCCAAAACTGGTTTTGATTGGTCAATGTATGGCTACTTTAGAGGGTGTGACAGACAGACTAACAGAAATCATAGAATATTATATATAGATAGATAAGACATTTTTGTTCAATGCTAGCAATGATGAAATTATTTTTATTTAAAACTAATTCCTCAGTGGCTACCATAAGATTTCTTTTTTTTTTTAAATTTCCAATTAAGTTTCTCTCACAGAGTTGAGTAGTTAGAATACTCATGTATTTCAAGTTAACAGCGACGAAAACTGCACATTTGCCTTTATGTGTCGATATTATAAGCACTGGATTTATTTGAGAAGGATATTAGAATAATGCAGAATTTATACTAGGAGTCAACCGCCTGCACAAGGATAAAAAAAATGAATTCACTAGATACACAAAAATACAAAGGAACATAAGAAAGAATGTGTCTTCTCACCAGACTTATTCAAACTTTACGATGAAGCAAGACTGAGAGAATTAGAAATCCTACAAGGATTCATTATTGGTAGACACGTTCTTAACATCATAACATATACAGATGACAATGTTGATGGTAGATACAGAAAGGAAACTACAGGAACTGCTACAGAAGGTAGAAAAGGAAAGCAAGAAGAAAGGACTAAACATCGACTTTAAAAAGGTAAAAGGCAAGGAACAGCCAAACATACAAATTACAAATTGGAGGTATCAAAATTAAACAAGTGCAAAAATTTAAATATCTAGGAAGTGTTTTAGCAGCGGATGGAAAATGAAAAAACAAAATTGGGATGGCGAAAAGGCCTTCCAAAATTTAAACAAAAACTGAAAAATTTCATTGGAAACAAAGAGTACTGAAGTGTTACATAATACGAGTCTTCCTAAATGGCATCAAATACTAGACAATTTTCTCGTAGACAAAAAAGAAACTTCAAGCAACAGAAATGTGGTTCTACAGAAGGATGCTGAGAATACCATGGACTAAACATTGCATTTTTAGAGAAATTAGAAACAAAAAGGATAAAACGACATGAAAAAAATGAAAAGACAAAACTTAATAAGAGCTAGAAAGACCTGGAAATTGTGGAGAGCCATCATCACCCACTTCCTGAACGATCAAGGCACAGAGAAGAAAGAAGAGTTTGTGTAAATGATTGGCAGAACAGGAATTAGGCAAGATAGCAAAAAAGACAAAACTTAATAGCTAGAAAGAACAGGAAATTGTGGAAAGCTATGGTCGCCAATGTCTTGGCATGGGATAAATAAGATGATGAATGAGCTTGTGTAAATGGTTGGCAGAACAGGGATTTTAAAGAAAGAGATAAAAAAAAAACACTTTACTCAAGGCTACAAAGGACAGGACAGGACATTGTGGAGAGCTATGATTGCCCATGTCCTGAAGGGACACGGCACATAGAAGAATGAAAGTGAAGAAGATCTCTTGCTTAGAATATTTCATTTGCTGAAAGTATTCAGATAAACCTAACTTTGATTGGTTTCTTAATTAGCAAAAGATTGTAAAATCTCATTGCACTAATTATCTTCAAGATGCACTAAGTTAGTTCGTCAATTCTTCACACAACCGTTAAATGCTTCTTTTTTTTTTTTTTTCATTATCTTATTCTTTATTGTTCCATTATAAATATTCTTATTGTTATATTACTGAATGCTATAAATCTTAATATAACATTTTCAGTGTCTTATAAGATATTAGCTGCATTCCAAGAATTGCAGAGTCTGTTTGGATTTCAAAATGTTTTCTGGCATCTCAGCTTCAGTCACTTTCCCACTGCCATAACATTACCTCCCTGTGCCTATTCTGCAAATATTTTTCACGGAAACTTTTTAAGAGGAACTCTCCTCTTTGGTACTTCAACTTCAGGAATTTAATTTAATTTCTAGGGGATATAATGAGGAAAGACGGATTGGAAAATCTAATGCTCACAGGACAGATTAAAAACAAGCAGGACAGAGGAAAACAATGACTAAATGGATGGCGGCACAAGGGTTAGGAGAAATAGCAGAAAGACAAAGATTTATTATCAGTAACCCTTGGTAGCTTTTATTGCCTTGCTTGGGACAAAATGATTAAAATTAAACAAAATAAAAACAAAAACAATGATCAATGATTTCAATTACAATTTTATCCTTATTTGCCTATAGACCACAAAACTTCATTGCATATGTCATGTACCACAAATGCTTACAAAAGTAACAAACGAAAACAACAAAGTCTTGCCAGAGAAGTGAAAAGCAAAAGAGACAAGATATGTTAAAATAAAAATTATCTATAGGTTAACCAGGAGCCACAAGTCGGACATGCTCCATGCAGACATTCAACCGGTCTAAAGACAGACATGTGCTCCATGCAGACATTCAACCAGTCTAAAGACAGACATGTGCTCCATGCAGACGTCCACCCCCACCTAACAGACACGTGCACCATACAAATGTCCACCCCATGAGCCCCATGCAGACGCCTGGCCCACCTAAAGGCAGACACATGCTTGCATCACATTCAGCACAGCTCTAAGTTCATCATCATCATTGCTTATCAGCCACATCTTTGATAAATTTATAAACAAAAACCTGTTGACTCAATATCAAGCAGTACTAGCATTACTTTCATCAAATTCTGTACTCTTTATTTTTTCCAATTTTAAATTTCTCTTCTACAGTCACCATCAACCTTTTGGTTCACACTGGTAGGAAATGATCCTTGCACTGGTGTTGTTCAAACGGGTTGTAGTTCTGGGTTTTTTTAACTCTTTATAAAAAATAAAAAACAGAAATAAAAAATAAAAAAATAAAAAAAACAGAAATAAAAATTTAAAAAAAAAACAAATAAAAAAAAACTAAAAAAAGAACAAATAAAAAACTAAAAACAAAAACAGAAAAAAAAGAAATAAAACAGAAAAACCAAATAAAAATAAAAAACAGAAATGAAAAATAAAAAACAAATAAAAAAATAAAATAAGAACAAAAATAAAAAATAAATGGAAATAAAAAATAAAATGGAAATAAAAAATAAACAAATAAATGGGAATAAAAATAAACAAATAAATGGGAATAAAATGAAAAAAAATAAAACTAAACAAATAAACAGAATCCATCACCTCAAAGGCTTTGAGTGTCTCTGGCTGCATCCAATCATTCTTAACAAATCATGTAATGAAGGTTGTATTGAACTGCCATGCTTCTAGATCATTTCACATTAATGTGGTGGTCTCCCAGGGATCTACCATCCTTGGACCTATATTATTTCTGTCTTTTCTATAAATATTTTATAGCAATTATCCTAATGAATTTTCCTCCTTGGTATCTCAACTGCAAAGATTTAAGCAGTACTATGAGATTAACAACTAGGCCTCATCGCTTCACTATCAAAATAGCTCGTTGCAACAAAGTTCTATCCTAATAGTTTCTTTGCTCACACTTCTCACCTCTGGAACTCTCTTTCAATTTCTTACTTCCCTTCCACCTACAATCTTAAAAATTTAAATGCAACATCCATCTTCCTGATATCTGTTCTTTTATTGTCATTTCTCCTCACTGAAGTCTCCTCATTGTCTTCTATTCCAAATAAGATCTTGCATCTTAGTGGCATTATCACCTTGCTTGGGATGAAATGATTAAAATAATAAAGAAATAAAAAGTAATAAAAACCAAAATGTGCATAAACTATTTGGGTCATTGGTATATGAGGGGGTGCTGATCCAGTTCCCAAAATCCAAACAAACAATATTATTTGGAAGGGCTTCTTGGTCAAACCAATAACTTTTCAACACCCACTCAGCAGTGTGTGCATGTTTACATTTTAAAAAGAGTTTCTGCTCTAAATTGTTTGTAATACAATAGAAATTACCCATAATGCATCACTGACCAGCATATATAAATAATCAAGCCAAAACACAACACACAGCCTGAAGACTGCGTCCAAGCATGAAACAGACTGTCACCACTTGGTGTTGATCTCCGTGTCCACTTTTATATTTACATACTATCTATGATATCGAGCTCTTTTACCCATAAACATAAGATACCATAAAACTATATTTTTATCATATATATCCCACCATTCATTTATTTATTTATTTATTTGCTTAGCACATTTTGTGCCACAGTGGTCACCACTCCACTCCATAAATGTGGTTCATGGTGATATTCAAGACAGAACAGTGCAATGGCTTTCCAGTTCCTTTTGTTAAGGTTACCCCATCCCTCCTCTCAAAAGTTAAAGAGGCAAGACCTACAAAGCAGCAGGTGGTTTTGAATTGTAAGTTTTCCTTCTCCTAGACTGGTTGCCAAATTAGGCTATTAGAGCCCCGTCTGTCCTGCAGTTTACCCATAGCTGGAGGAAAGATGGATTCATACCTTTCCCAAGGGTATTAGCACATAAGTGAATGCAATGAACTCAAATGGAATTTGAACTCGGCTCTCCAATTCCTCAATCTGACCCACTATTCATTACTCAAGCATTACTTTCTTTCATTCATGTGTGTGTGTGTGTGTGTGTGGATACTCACAAGAGAAAAGCTTAATGCTTGCTTTCTGCTGGAGATACATTTAAGTTCTGATTTCAATCCTTTTTTTTTTTTTAAGTCAGTCTTTGTTTTGGACCCCTTTTTTGATCTCTTACACATAAAGCATAAGTATACATCTTTCATGAACCAACAAATCAGAGATCCTAAAACACTGCAACTGAACTGAATGAATACAACATGCTCTCAAACCTTTGAAACTAACCCTGTACAATTTTCTAAAAATACACAAATATGAACACTTCAGATTTGTTTGTTTGTTTGTTTGGTTGTTTTTTTTGTCGGGGGTGTTTTTTTTGGCAAAGTCATCAACAATCTCACAACTGGAAATCTTAGTAATGATTAAAATTTAACTCAACATACTGGGCTAAATTTCAACCAGATATTTTTTTTAAATGTATATTTAGTTTGTTCAAATTTGTATTATTCCTGAAATGTTTTAGAAAGGTGATAAGATTATGAGGCTTTTCATAGATTGAATGATCATAAAATCCTATTAAATTGAAACAGGTGCAAACTTTAATGAGTTTTTGGCAATGGCAAATTAATTTAAAGTAATTAAATTAATTGCAATCAAGTATAAATTATGAAAGCTATCTCTGAAGAAAAAAAAAATGCAGTAAACAGGAAGAATACTTCAAAATGATTCATTATTAACAAACTTCACTTACAAGTTACTGACCCAACTTTTAGACTTGTAAATATTTTGATAAAATGAACTAATGCAAACAATATTTACATTTAGAAGAATGTCCTCAGATTTGTTATCACATTTCAGCCATCGTGCTCTCCAACCTTCTTCAGGTATTTGTCAGTCCAGATAACCTTCAGGGAATTTCAAACTGGACCCTTTAATCTACAGAGCTAGATTGTTCCCATTATGCTATGTCTAGGCATATCTAATCTTGTTCATTATTTTAGTACAGCTTGCCCTGTTTGCACGCAGTCCAAGTCTGTATCATCCAGTCCAGGGATTGAATTCACAATTCCATGGAGCAATTGTAAATCTTGAACAGCAAGCCTTAAATTTAATCATCTTTGTGCCTTGCTGTTACACCTGACCTCCTTTACCTGTCTTTTTTTTCTCTGAAAGTTACCCAGATCCACATCTGAAGAAGGTACAACAGCCAAAATATTGTGATAAGAAAGATAAGGATATTTGCCTGAATGTAAATAATTCTTCATCCCAGAAATTCAGACGGTAATAATATAAAGTATGGTTTTGAACAGCTTAATATCTCAGGATATGAAAAGTATTTGTTTATGATAGATAATAAAGATGTTAAACCCTTCTATATATTAATATTTAGTCATATCTGCAGCGTAAATAATTTTATTTCCCTCAAATCACATAAAAAATGTATTACTACTCATTGATCTATTAATAATTCTATTGCTAAGGAAAAACTAGAGACATCTAACATAGGAATATATTTAATAACATACTTGCCACGACATTTTCCACTGACCTGAAGTGGAAAGAGTATATTGAATCAATTGCTAAGTCTGCAGCTAAGAAAGTGGTTTCACCATGTCATGCTAGACAATTTTTCTTTCTAGAATCTGATATATTGAAAGTCTACCATTCACCCTTGCTTTGAATATTGCTTCCATATCTGGTCTGATGCTCCTGCTATATATTTAGAGATTTTTAATAAAATCCAAAGAAGAATCTGCAATGTTATTGGTCTTGACCTGGCATCTCAGCTTCAGTCCCTTTCCCACCGCTGTAACATAGACCTCCTGTGCCTTTCTTATAAATACTTTCATGCTAATTGTCTGATGAACTTTTCGCTATGGTACATAGACTTTATGAATTTAAACACAATAATAGATTGGTGGCAACCCTATGCCAACTGTTTCTTCTATCACACTTCTCGCTTGTGGAACTCTCTTTGCCTTCTTGCTTCCCAGTCAACTTCAAAAGTTTGAATGCAATATCAATAGTTAACTTCTATCTTTTTTTTTTTTTTATTGCCCACTCTCCTTAATACCAGATTTGAAATAATTTTAAAAAAACTTTTAAAAATCAATACTTAACAGAAATTGGCCTTGAAGAATACTTATTTTGTGAAATTCTTATTTGTCTGTATATAAGGCAGTATTTAAAATATATATATGTGTGTGTGTGTGTGTGTGTGTGTGTGTGTGTGTGTGTGTATGTGTGTGTGTGTATGTGTGTAATTTGGCAGCAACTTTTCTTTTAAACATTTTTAATTTTTAAAGACATCTATATGTGTGTGTGTGTGTGTTCTTTTTTTCTTCAATAAATATTGAAATCAGCCTGACCCAAAAAACCCTTTAAAAAAATAAATAAATATTATTATTATATACTACAGCTCACTCAACACAAACTCGAGAGCCACTCAAAGTGGAGGGTTACTGAATGAGGCTGCTGTAGGGGCATACAAGTAGGGAGTTGCTGGCTTGCATCTTTCTACCCTCATTGCTGAGGGTCAGAAACCATGCCATGGACAATTGCAGCAATGCTCTCCTCTGCCTCACCCTGAACAATCTCTAATGCCATCAGTCCAGTGTCACCTTGGTTTCCTCCTTAATCTCCTGCCATTGTTGTGTCACTCCAGAATTCGCTTCTTTATAGCCATGACCAATTACCTCTGTGTTCCCATCTCCTCCAGGACAAACTTGTTTACTTTGTGGTTTGTCCAGCTGGTATGCAGTGACTTCCTGTAGCATGAGGTCTCAATAGAAATCAGTTTGTTAACATTGGCAGTGTCCAGGTTTATTAAGAGGTGCATATTATTAGGATAGATAATGGTTGACCCTCGGCTTGAAGAAGTTAAGATTGTAGTGATCCAGAATGCATCCTTTTCTGTTTCACAAAGTAACAGTTCTAGAGAAGAAGCTGTCCAAGAGAAACTTCCTCCTTACCAATGGAATATGAAAGGAATGAAGAGGAATCAATGTGACATACATGGTATGGCAGGTCCTAGCTGGTGAAATGATTTAGTGTAGTTTGCCCAAACATTTGCCATTAAAATAGTGATAAAGTAACAAGAGGCTAACAACATTTCATCTGTAGGGAAGTAGTTGTATGGTAGAAATTCATCACTCACAAGGCTACACAAATGCTTTTGAACTCTGTCAAAGCTGGAAAGTAAGGATTGGCTAGCATCAACCCAGATATGGCAGCAATACTCCATTTTTTGGTACGAGCATGGTAAGATTGATTGATTTGTTTAATGGCACATCAATTCATTACAGGTCATTTAATGCCAAAATTTAATTTTCTTAGGAGCTTTGAAGTAATAAAAATATAAGTTATTCTTCTTTCACAATTGAATACATGGTAGATGATACTCAGCTTTTATGCATATACATGTTTGTGGGGGACATGATTACTAGAGGCAGTGATATGTGTATTTTATGTTGTAGTTTTATTGAAGTTATATTTTGGAATACAGTTTGATTTCTTTAAGAAATTGTAGGATATTATATGGATTAATGTTATGAAAGAGTTCTTTCATGTTTGTTTGGTTTGCAGCATATCAACATCTCTGGGTTATTTAATGCTGGGATCAAATATTTTGGACGTCATTTTATGCTTTCAACTATAGATAATTTTATATTTTCAGAGTAAAGGTATGTTTTTTAGATCTCTATATATGTTTTGTAGATCATAAAATGTATTATTGGTAAATTTACTATAAAAATGCACTGATTTTTGTTGGTGGGGGCACTATTTTCCCATAGCTGGCACCTTTACAGGTGCTACCAAACACCTCAAAACCTCAATCCGAGGGCTTGCTACTAGATGTAGTCTATTGTCAGTATGCCAGGAAGCATTGTTTACTTTAAAAAAGTACTTTTAAGTAAAAAGTACCAGCTATTGATCCAACATCTTTAGCAAGGGATCATATATACAAGTCCCACTTGAAGTATGGGGTGAGATTGAGTTCAAATAGAATGGTTTTAGTAGGGATACCGTAGTTTAACTGACTGGAAGTATCGACTGAAATGTGGGCAAGAGTAGTATCTACATCCTAAACATACTTCAAAGTATGCCACTTTTGGAGAAACAAGGTTAGGAGGGACTCTAGGGTGACACAAGCTTTATTGCTTATTATTTATTAGGTTTTATAGTACAAGTATCTCCAAGACTACTAAATGTATATTTCGACTGAATTTGTGGGCAAATAGAGGAAATTGATGGAGAAAATTTATAAAATTTAGGGGTCAGGGATTCAAAAGGACAGAAAAAGAGGAGTCAGTTTATCCTCTGCTTAGTCTATTTATATATATATTATATATATATATATATATATATATATATATATATTATATATATATATATATATATATTATATATATATATATATATATATATTATATATATATATATTATATATATATATTATATATATATATATATATTATATATATATATATATATATATATATATATATAAAATAGTGGATATTTCTGGGATACATTTGTGAGCATTGAGTCATGTTGACAAATATTTTCCAGAATTAAACTATATTGAAACTGGTATCACATCTATGTAAATAATAAATTTTCGTATGATTTTTTCTGTAAAGTTTAACATTTGTACCCATAAAAAATGGGGTGTCAATAAACGTTTTTTCCCCCTTGGCACTGCTATAATGTAAGAAATTCTGCAAATTAAGCGCCTATTGGCTAATTTTGTAACGACCAATCTCATTGGTCGAACTTTGAATTGTTTTTTTTCGCGGGCATTTTACAACAGCCCGCCACCTTTTGAATCAGTCGCGACAAATGATGAGAAGTGTCCAGACTCATTTGAACCATTTGACAGGGCCTTGAGTGCCCAAGCCTAAATTAATTAGGCATTGAATGTCCACCAGCATCCAAAATGGAAATGCTTCAGAGGCAGTCGCGACAAATCCTTGGAAGAGACTGGACTCACTTGGAACTATTTAATAGGGCCTTGAGTGCCCAAGCCTAATAATTAGGCATTGGAGTTTCTACTTTTGCAACCAAATGGTAATGCTCCGGCAACCACCAGCTAAGACTGCTTTTCTCGGTTGAGTTATACAGAAGAAAAAGAGACTTCCTTTTCATTGAACTACCCTACCCTGTTCCCAGGGGCAAAAAAAGGCAAAATCTTTTTTTGCAAGGATACAATAAAATTTGTTTTGAGTTTTAAGGTAGGCTTTGTCGATTTGTTTGTCTTTCTTGTCCCTGCCAAGGGTTAATCTGTGTGAGAAGAAATTCTCACAATAAACATATATACCCTCACCAATTTTTATCATTTTTAAAAAAATATATTATTAAGATTTTGAAACGGAAATGTAAGAACCAGATTTATACATTATTTTTTCCTCGAGAATTGACAACAAATCTATTAAGATGCTATTCTTTTAAGTAAACCATCTAATAAATAAAACTTGTTTAACATCTTTTGTTGTCAATTCTGAAGAGAGAGAAAAAAAAAAAAAAAAAAAACGAAAAAGAAAATTAAACCCAGATGTTCGCAACTTATTTTTAGTAAATTTATGTGACATGACCAAATGGAAGAAATGCCCGGAAAATACATGTTTAAAGAATTTAAAATTAGTTACTCGTCACTGACATTTTTAAATTTTTATTCTATAGTCGCCAAACTTTTTATAAATTCATGAATAATAATAAAAAAAAATTATTTTCATCATTATTTCTTTATAATATGGTAAATGTATTGCACTGTGTAGTTAGTTCACATATTTTTATAAACTTGTTCATAAACAATGTAATAAAAATAATAATGTTTAATTAATATTTTTGTCGTCAATTCTCAAGAAAAAAAATGTACGAGTTCAGTTTCATGTTTTGGGGTTTTAGTCAAGCAAGAAGGCGATCCCTTGATTCTATTACAGTTCTAAAAATAGCTTTTTAAAATAATAAAAACTTCCAAGAGGGTAGAAAGTAATAGCGATGTCAAGAGGAAAAACTGTCCTTTTGAGGTGACACGCTGTTGTTTTGATTTTTTTTGCTTTTCTGTGTGTTTTTTTTTTGGGGGGGGGGTACGAATATTTATCTTTGCCAAAATTTAATTCTTTCACCACAACAATTTCTATGAAAGATAAAAATATTTTTTATGAAGTCCACAGAATTTAAAAACGAAGTAGAAATATTTGAATAAGAACTCTGGTTACGTTTTCAGCTGAAAATAAGAAATCACCCTGGCAGACAGAAATAATGCTATCTGTCACTGAAGTTTAAGACGTCAGCCACTACGGACAAGAACTCTTCTTATTTAAAATAAAAGTTATCTCCCATGAGGCTAAATGTGAAAACAAAAATTTACAAGAGGCTGAGAACAACGCTTGCTCATAAAATTCTGCCGAGAATTAAACAGTTGTACGACTAAAAATATGCATGCATATTAACATGTTAAAAACAAAAAATCGAAAACAATTAAATGTAAATTTACATAAACTGAGCGGATATGTGGATATAGTAGTTTGAGACACACGTACATAATGTGTAACAATTTTTTAACTTTTTTTCACAAAAAGGCACACATCCAATCTATGTACTTAAAAAAGAATATATATATATATATATATATATATATATATATATATATATAACCTCCTCTCAAAGTCACTATCTTATACTCCAAAAGTTGGGTTTGGTACCCAAACCTTCTTATCTTAAAAAGTTGGCCCCAAAATTAAAATATTTTAAGTGATTAGATAAAAAAAAGTAAAAGATAAAAAAAAGTAAAAGATAAAAAAAAGTAAAAGATAAAAAAAAGTAAAAGATAAAAAAAAGTAAAAGATAAAAAAAAGTAAAAGATAAAAAAAAGTAAAAGATAAAAAAAAGTAAAAGATAAAAAAAAGTAAAAGATAAAAAAAAGTAAAAGATAAAAAAAAGTAAAAGATAAAAAAAAGTAAAAGATAAAAAAAAGTAAAAGATAAAAAAAAGTAAAAGATAAAAAAAAGTAAAAGATAAAAAAAAGTAAAAGATAAAAAAAAGTAAAAGATAAAAAAAAGTAAAAGATAAAAAAAAGTAAAAGATAAAAAAAAGTAAAAGATAAAAAAAAGTAAAAGATAAAAAAGAAAAATAAATTTAAAAAAAATAAAAAATAAATAAATTAAAAGAAGAAAAATATGTACAGAGAACTATGATCACCTTGATTGTGAAGGGTTGCTTCATTAAAAAAATTAAAAAATTCAAAATGTTGAGATATATACAAGGTAACCAAAAAAGTTCTGTCCGTTTTTTGATTAGTCATTGAATGAAGTAGAAATATATACGAAATGCGTGTTGCAATTGTTTTCAAATTCGGACAGCCGGAAGTAGGAACATCAGACGTTATAAAAAACAAGCGCACCGTGCCCGGCCATCAGTTATAAGTCGGACAGCTGTGAGAAGGATGGAAGTGTCTAGAGATCTCGTTCGGGGCTTTTTGCTTTACGACTTCAGAGTGGGCTTATCAACAGCTGCATCAAGTCGCCGCATATGTCAAGCGTTTGGGGATAGTGCTGTGGATGAACGTACTGCAAGGCGTTGGTTTCGAAAATTCAAGTCTGGAAATTTGTCTCTCCAAGATGAGCCTCGCAGTGAACGACAACGGGTCTTCAATGACGGAGTCCTGAAGGCGGCCATTGAAGAGGACAGTAGTCTAACGTGTGGTGAACCTGAAAGACAGTTCAAAGTTTCCGGTGAAACAGTTAGACTTCACCTGCACCGCCTAGGTAAGACGTACAAACTGAGCAAACGCTGTTGGAGGTCCACAAGGGACAACGAGTGGCAGCCTGCGTTCGCTGCTTTCTCGCCACCGTACCGCATCCTTATTCAATCGAGTGCTTACCAGTGATGAAAAGTGGGTTCTGTACGAAACTCCCAAGCGTTCCAGACATTGGTTGTCTCCTCAGGATGCTGTCCCTCACACCGCAAGACCGCCTCTGCACCCACGCAAGATTATGCTTTGTGTCTGGTGGACAGGTCGTCAAGTGGTTCATTATGAACTGCTACCAACGGGCCAAACGGTCACTGGAGACCTATACTCGCAGCAATTGAAACGTGTGCAACAGGCATTGCGCCAGGAGACAGCACTGGTGAATCGCAAAGGTGCGATTTTCCTCCATGACAACGCCAGGCCGCATGTCGCGCGGGTGGTCAGGAATACCATACAGCCACTTGGGTGGGAGACTTTGTGCCATCCACCTTATTCACCTGACCTTGCGCCATCCGATTACCACCTCTTCCCCTCCCTGGATAATCATCTTCGTGGGAAATCCTTCACCAATGAAGCAGACTTGCGCAAAGCCCTCACGGACTTCTTTGCGTCAAAACTCCGAGTTCTACCGCAAGGGCATTGAACAGCTGGAGACACGTTGGCAGAATATAAGTTACACATACTGTGAAGCATTTTCTTTTTGTCCTTTAAAAACGGACATAACTTTTTTGGTTACCTTGTGTGTGTGTGTATATATATATATATATATATATATATATATATATATATATATATATGTATATATAAATAAAAAGGAAAGAACAGTAAGATATAAAATCCGGTGTTCTTATAGATATTTTTATTTTTACACAATAGTGCTCTATGTAAATTTAAATTTACAGAGCATTAATATTATAAATTAATAGATTTAAAATATGGTTTTACCGCTACACAGTGATGACCAGGTTTCAGAAATGGAAGCTAAAGCCCCTGAATTTAATTTTGTTATTAAACCAAAGACATTAGTTCCATTTCCTCATCAAGCGAATTTTGGAGTAACTTACTTTTTAAAATTTACGGTTGTTAACGGCACAGGAAAGATTCATAGTTTGAGGGTTTCCAAGGTTACCGATAAATCCATTCATCTAGACAAGGGGTGGTAGAGGGTTCAATTTTTAATTTTCGTTGTCTCAGTTAATAGTTACATTTGAAAGCGGGGTTATGTTTAGGGATGGGTATGGATGTATCTTTTAACAAATTCTGACATCCGCTAAATTCATGTCATCTGGGTTTATTTCTAACGGCAAAAATTCTTATGGTATTATTTCTATTTGTATATTTAAAGATTTTGAGGGACTGTTTAGGTTAGAATATGTTTTATCCACCTTTCTAAAAAGTTATTTTTAATATTTAATATACTATACTCCTAGTTAAAAACCAAGTAAATGTATTAGGATTACTTACAGTATTTAAAATTATTTATTCTTATCGAGTATAAGTAAATATTATTTTATTTTATTTTATTTTATGTAAACTTTATGACAATGACGGCAAAGGTGGTTAAATTATTTCACTAATTCAATAAACTTAGTATTATAAATGTATATATGTATGTATAAAGGACATTTAATGTTCAATATTATATTCTAACTTATTAATTTCACATGACTTTCGGTGTTCACTTGGATTCTTTCCAGTGTTTGAATTGCTTTGAGAGAGGTGTTATGGTTAGAGTACGTTTTATTTAATTACAATTTTAAAAGATATTTAGGTTAGAATCTGTTTTATTTAATTTCAATTTTAAAACATTTTTAAAAATTCTACTTTCAAATTTAACTTTTTAATTTTAATCGGCTATATTTCTTTATAAACCAAGTAAATGTAATATAATTATCTACATTATTTAAAATTATTTATACCCATCAAATATGAGTATGTATAATAATCAGGTAATTTTTTTTTTTTTTTTTTTTTTTTTATAGATTATTTAAAGATTATTTAAAGAAAACTTTTGGCAATGACGACAAAAAATAGCTATTTCATTTCTCTGATTCAGTAAATTTTTATTTTTTATAAACTTAGTAATATATAGTTTCTCATGTATGCATAAAGGACATGGGTCATTTAATGACCTACATATTCTAGCTCTTCTTATTAACTTCCATTTCACTGTAGGTGTTTTATTGGATTCTTTTAGGTGCCAAAAGTACTTCGAAAGAGATGTTTGACTTTTATACTTATTTATCCTAAACGAGGATTGATGTTGGTAGAACCTCTTTTTGAACTCATGGCTAGTGCAACCTATATAAATTTTTATGTTTTCAGGGTTTTCAACAGAAGATATATTACATTGGTATACTACTGATTCTATGCAACATTTATTTTGTAAAGGACAGTTTTGAGGGTTTCTACAATTACATAATTTTTGTTCACCCTCATTAGTTGTTGTTTGTATTTTTCCCTTGTCTACAATTTTTTGGTTCTGGTATAAGTGTTTATTTAAGATATTAGTATTATGCTTCTTAATTATCTTTTCTAGGTTATCAGTACAGCTATAACTTAATTTTAGTGTATTTCTATTGAAAATGGTACTAAGTTTACTTCCACCGGGAAAATGCTTGAGTATTAATTCAAGGAATTTTTGTCCCCATTTGTTTTTTACCATTTGGTTGTATGGGGGTGTATACCAAATTATTTTCCTGCTTCTGTTTTTCCTATGTTTACCGTTTTCATTTTTAATATAAGTTAGTTTTAGGTTTTTGTAGCCACTATCTTTTAGAGCTTTATTATAGAAATTAATATGTTCGTCGAAAATCTTGTCATTTGCTGAATTTGTACTAATTCTTTTTCGGATAGATAAAGGTATATGTTTAATTATAGATGAGGGGTGATTTGATTTAGGGTGTATATATACAGGATTCGTATTGAGTTTTTTATAAGGTGTGTATGTATTGTTCTTTAAATCTAATGTTATATCAAGGAAGTTAACTTTTTTAATTTTAGTGCTAACGGTAATTTTTAAACCCATGCTTTTAAATTCTTTATATAATGCCTTTCTAATTTTGTCTATTCTGAAGTTAGTAGAATTCCTAATAACCATGAGACCATCGTCCCTGTATAGACCAATGTCAGTTGAATCAATATCACGATGCGCTGTTAGGTTGTATAAAATAAAAAGACCAATAAGATCAGAAGACTCAGCTGAGTCTAGTGATCCCATTGTGATGTCAAAGTGGTCATATGAATTTTTTACCCATTGCTCACCATTATGGATCAGTACCGATTTCTTCGCATTTAATATAATGTTCTTTTCATCCTCAGTAATATCCGTGTACTGGGTGGCAAAGTCCAACGCATTCAAGAACAGTTCTTTAGATATTGATGGGTAATAATTTTCAATATCGAACTGCATTAGTGTACAGTTGTTTTTTGCTTTTATACAGGTGAACCAGTTTATCACGTCTTCGGTATTTATCCAAAGTTTGAGGCCTATTTTATCTTTGATTTGTTTATTTATCCTTTCAAGGATCATTTTACTAATTTTTCCTATATCTGGTCTTGTAGGATTAATTATCCTTGTAGTTGGATTAGCCTCGAAATCTGGTTTGTGGTCTTTTAAGGTTATGTAGCTCTCTTTTTCAGATAATTTACCTACTCTGTCACTGATCTTCAGTTTATCAGTGATTTTTTTACTACTATTATTGATATTCTGGACCATATTTAGGTTACTATTATTTGCTTTTTTGTAGTTCTTATGTAAGTCCTTATTGAATAGATCATTATAGTCTTTCGTGGTTGCCTTATAAAAGTTTCCAGTTTTGTCTGACTTTATTAAAATTTTATCAGAAGTGTTTATTACTTTCACTATTCTATCTAGGTGTTTCTGGAAGTGGCATTTTTTCTCCCTGAAGTTTATGCTGTTTATCATATCCAAAAGGTCATTTTCAAAAGCCGACAAACTATGAACAAATGGTGCTGCTTTCTTGCTTTTAAAACCGTAAACCTCCTTGTTTTTATTTTGTAAATCATTCCGTTGAAGGAAGAAGTAGGCCTTCCATCTCATCCTTCGTATGAGTTCCTCCGTCTTTTGCATTAATGCAACGAAATATTCCTTTTTGTTTGTATTAGGAATGTTTTTCAGAGAAATTCCGAAATTTATTATCTCCATATTTTCCTGATAAAAATAAAGATTTAAAGTGCTCGACTTTGATTAGGAGCCAATGTATGTATATATAAATAAAAAGGAAAGAACAGTAAGATATAAAATCCGGTGTTCTTATAGATATTATAGGTAATTAAATAAAACAGATTCTAACCTAAATATCTTTTAAAATTGTAATTAAATAAAACGTACTCTAACCATAACACCTCTCTCAAAGCAATTCAAACACTGGAAAGAATCCAAGTGAACACCGAAAGTCATGTGAAATTAATAAGTTAGAATATAATATTGAACATTAAATGTCCTTTATACATACATATATACATTTATAATACTAAGTTTATTGAATTAGTGAAATAATTTAACCACCTTTGCCGTCATTGTCATAAAGTTTACATAAAATAAAATAAAATAAAATAATATTTACTTATACTCGATAAGAATAAATAATTTTAAATACTGTAAGTAATCCTAATACATTTACTTGGTTTTTAACTAGGAGTATAGTATATTAAATATTAAAAATAACTTTTTAGAAAGGTGGATAAAACATATTCTAACCTAAACAGTCCCTCAAAATCTTTAAATATACAAATAGAAATAATACCATAAGAATTTTTGCCGTTAGAAATAAACCCAGATGACATGAATTTAGCGGATGTCAGAATTTGTTAAAAGATACATCCATACCCATCCCTAAACATAACCCCGCTTTCAAATGTAACTATTAACTGAGACAACGAAAATTAAAAATTGAACCCTCTACCACCCCTTGTCTAGATGAATGGATTTATCGGTAACCTTGGAAACCCTCAAACTATGAATCTTTCCTGTGCCGTTAACAACCGTAAATTTTAAAAAGTAAGTTACTCCAAAATTCGCTTGATGAGGAAATGGAACTAATGTCTTTGGTTTAATAACAAAATTAAATTCAGGGGATTTAGCTTCCATTTCTGAAACATGGTCATCACTGTGTAGCGGTAAAACCATATTTTAAATCTATTAATTTATAATATATATATATATATATATATATATATATATATATATATATATATATATATATATATATATATATAATCTTCTCGCTCAACTAATGTTTTGGAAAAGACCAATATTGTAAATCAGTTTAAATGTCCTTTGGGAGATTGTATCTCAGACAAAAAAGTAAGTACATATGTTAGCTTGACAGCAACAACATTATCAAGACATCTTACACTCCATTTGTTGGATACAAGTTCTAATGCACAACATTTGAAATTCCTGTCCACTTTCACAATCCAGGAAAATACTTGTTGACAACACCAAAATACTACACCATGAAAATAATAACTAAAAACTTCAAATCCTCAGGCCCTCTGCGTCAAAATCAACTAAACCAACACTGAACAAAATTTATTACGAGTGTAATAGGAATGTTTTAAAATGTATTTGAGTTGACTAACATTTAACGCCATCACTGGTTACCCACCTTACATCAGGGATGCTAGTTTCCAAAAACATTATAGCTACAACAGTTAAGTTTTTAAAATTATAAAAGCACGTTCACAAAAGTCACCATCACAACGATCCCTGTTACATTAAGTTTGTCTACACAATTCACACAGAGGATGAGCTCAAAAGAGATCGAAAGTACTTGGGGGGGCGACTTACAGCGCCTTCCTTGAATTTCCACTTAATATCAAGAAGATAATTAGAGAACTAAAAAGGATTATTATAAAAATAGACATAATATATCTATATTATTTAATGAAGTATACTTGAATGAAGTGATGCTGCCTAAATATACATGGTAAATTGTCATTTGAGTAGTAGTTTTTTGTTTTGTGTCTTGGGGGGGGGCATAAATATTCCATGCTGACTTTTTGGTATCTGTTATTCCATAGGAAATAAGACATTTAAGTTGATCCAGATCTAATGACTACAAAAATACTGACCTTTTGTTATAAATGGTTTCTTTTTTCTATCACAATTTATATTAAAGACATTATTTGCTGTATTTTTTAGAATTAGTTTTTATTTGTTTTGTTTTTTGTTGTTGTTATTTTCATAAATCAAAGTAGATGTATATGATATGATTTTTTTAAAAAGTAAAAACCTTACAAATCTGCCTATTGTCAGTTCCTGATATTTTTTTATGAATTCATATAATAAAAATGTTCTTTTAAAAAAATAACATTTTTTAAAGATTTCACTGCATTTATTTTATCAAGTTTAAAAATAAGAATCATGTTCTGAAATAATATTTTAGTTTATATCTAAAAACAAAATCTGCAAGAACAAAGTTTACCTTTTTTGACTTCTGAGTACCTCATAAATAAATACTTCTACCTACTTGAACAGCTATCAATAAAGAAAAAACTTAAATTATTTTAATTGCTTTATTGTGATAAATGGAAAATAACCTTTTTATGATGGTTTTAAAACACAAGAATTTGCTATTATCACAAAATGTGTTTTCATGACCTACAAAAAATAAAAATGAAAACAAGAAAAACCGTATCTGATGAATTTTACGTGACTGATTTGAACAAACAAATTACATTAGAATAGATTTGATACAAATGAAAATATTTTATAAGGAATTCTTTTATTATAAAAATAGGATTATGCAACTAACATGAAAAGACTAAATTTGAACTCCAAAATGGCAAATAGATTACTTCATTCTGAGAGACAAGTGTCTCCTTGAAAGCATGAATAAAAATTTCATTCAACTGGAGACAAAGATAAGGACAATAGTCCGAATAATAGATGTTTTAAAAAACAGAACCCCTTAATCGACATTACCAAGAAACTTCGAAGTTGGGGAAAACAACAAAAAAAAATGATATTTAAAGTAATCTTTTTATATAATATCATATATAAGAACTTTTCCAATCAAAAAAGGCTGAATAGTGTCTCTTTGTAGCCATTCGGTTAAAGCACGTCATATCTAACGACGGTTCCCTCTGCCTCGGGGAAGGTGAGTTCAAATCCTGCCGAAGAGCACATATTTTCCTTTAATAAGATTTCTCGAATATTCAGGCCGGGAGGTATACTGTTTAATAAATAAACGGAGCGTCTACTCAAATATGAGTATCCACTAAAAATAACGTTTGAACTTAGAAGTGATAAAATCTGTCGGATTTAATAAATAAAAAATCCATTAGAAATTACTAAATTCTCTTTAAAAGACTTCGAGTTATTCCCCTTTAATTTAATGACCATTCAAGGGAAATAACATCTGGATATTCTCCGTACATTTCTCAACATCACCGTCAGATTACGCTTCTCGGCTCGAAAGGGAATCGATTTTAAAACTTTCACATCTATTCATTTTGAATGCATAGAAGTATATATTGGCAAATTCTAACTTTCTATTACATATTTCGTTCTTAAATTATCTCTTAATAATTAAATTGGATGAACTTATTCAAGATCAAATTTAACATGAGCAAATATTGTTTTTCTTCCTCAAAAAATCAATTTCGAACAGCTAAAAAAATTAAAAAGGCCAGAAGTTACAATGGCTGACAGTGTTGTAATTATGTTTTTATACATCTATACCAGAAATAATCTAACATTTGCTAAAAGGAAAGAATAAAATAAATTTATTAAAAAAAAAAAATGTTCACACTCGAAAATGACATTCAATTTTAGATTTTCTGAATAAAAGTAACTTGTGACAAAGAGCAACAGGATGAATTTCAAAATAGAACATTTTACAAGTCATATTTTTAAATTGACTTGTTTTGTTTTTTTTATTATTTCTGTCCAGACATAAATAAAAATAACATCTTTTATTAAATTATGCAAGCATGAATTCTCAAAAAATTATTTTTTGAGTTTTATTGAATTATTTTGTGGTTGTGTGGACTTAATATGATCTACTGACGAATGATTTGTTTTTATGATTTATCAATCTTTTGCAGGTTATTTAAAGCCAGAAAATACTTTTAGACTGTAAGAGTTTTTTGAAGATAATGATTGAATGATACAAGTCCTACTAATTAATGGGGAGATGAGGTGCATATTTGTGCATAAGTGAATATCACCATCCTGAATGGAATTGGAAGTCACCGCTCTGATTTCCAATTCCGGGCCATTATCCATTACACCAGCTACACATTGTATTCCCAAATGGTCACTCATCTAGTTACTGATCAGGATCAATGTTGTTTAACTTCAGTGATCATATGAGAACCGGTGTTTCAATGTGATATGGCTCTAAGCCGACATTGAAAGAGACAGAAGGATGGTGACAAGTATTAAAAAAGAATTATGTTAATGACAATGCAAAGTGCATAATCAGTTAGCTCATTCCAATTATCTTTTTCTTGTGACCCTATTTTCATCCCAACTACAGTAGCTATGGTTTTCAGTATTTTTCTTTCTTTCTTTTTTTTATCTCCGTTTTTATTGCCATTTTTAAAAGACCAACCAAGAAGCCTTCCAGAAAAAAAAGTAAATAAAGAGTTGAAATTTCTAGGGGTCATAATGAGGAAAGAAAGCTTGGAAAATTTGACACTCACAAGACATATTGAAGGCAAAAGAGATAAAGGAAAGCGGCATATAACCTACCTAATGAGCATGTGTAAATGGTTGGCTGAACAGAGATTAGGTGATATAGTAAAAAGAAAAACTTCACTAAGAACTACAAAGAACAGGAAATTGTGAAGAGCCATGATCGCCCACATCCTGAAGAGATATGGCACATTGAAGAAGTTGAATTGTATTGAGGTAAGTAGTTTAGCTGAGAGATGCACTGACACTTGTAGTTGGTTGATTAGCATCTGTCTATATTTTTCACCTGGCAAACTATTCAACAACCAGTGATAATACTGTAATAGAATTTATTTTTAAAATCCCCTTCTAACTGGTAAGGGGCAGAAATAGACAAAAATCCAGAAGACAATACAACAGATTCAACAGGAAGGATAAAAAAAATTAAAAAAAAACAAACAAAAAAACACCATCTTTGTCACTCGGCTGCAACGTTCTAATTTGTGCGTAGACCTTATCAAAGGCAGGCTTGATAGTTTTCTTACTATGTAAACAATTAAAAGGTCACAGTTCATAATCTAAGTTAAGACTTTGACAACTTCCTATATTTCTCACATTTTGAATTCCACAACAGAAATACACACTTGACAACACATCCAACCAAAATGAAATCTTGATAAAAAAAAAAATATATATATATATATATATATATATACAAGAGTGAGCTGAAAAGTTGATAGGCTGACTATGAAGGAGTGATGCTAGAGCTGAGAAATCTTGTATCAGGCCTAGTTCATCGTGCAGAATATTTTAACTCTCTCACAGGATAATACTAATAGCATTAGCTATTTGATTTATAATCAATCACCTGTCATCTATCACCATATGGTCAACACAATGTTTTCTTCAGTGGTGGCAGTTGCAAGACGTCCAGACCTTGAGTCATCTTCAAGACTGCTTTTCCCTCCTAAATTCAGCTGTCCAATTTTACACTGTTGATAAAGCTGGAGCGTCATCCCCTTAATGGAGCAACCATGTCATCATCAATGTTCTTGGGGGCTAAACCCGTTTTTATGCAGGTACTTGATAACACCATGATAGCAAATGTTGTCCATTTTCAAGGAGTCACTACTAGTTATGTTTGAAGTGTTCTTTGAACAGTCAGATGTCAGTTTACCGGGAGTGAAACAATGCAGTTATTAATAAGAAGGGTTGAAATGAATGCATGCAAGATGTCACAGCTCTAGCATCAGTCTTCCATAGTCAGCCTATGAATATTTCAGTGCATGCTCATATACAAGTCAAGAACATATTTTGCCTCAATTAATAATGCCTCATAGAATTGAAAGCAACTCAACAAAAAATAAAAAACTTTCTCAAAGTTTCTAATATCACTATTAGACAAGTATTATTGAATATGCAATTATCCTGTATTATCACTACATTGACTAATGCTTTACCCTGTATCTAGTACAGGATAAAGTTAGGATGAAAGAATTGCAGAAGACCCTTGGTAAGTTCCTCTCCTCCAGCTCAGTAAATTCCACTAAGCAGCAAGAGTTTTGTCCATCCTGCTTATCAAAATGAACTCAACCATTTGGCTCAATATAAACCTTGGACAATTTCTATTCAAGCCGTGAGAAAGTGACTAAAACGGAGATGCCAGGTCAAGTCCAATAAAATTACAGATTCTTTGGATTTTATCAAGAATCTCTAGATCCATTGCAGAAGTACCAGATCAGATATGTCACACCAACAAACAAAATTAATCTGCTACCTTATAGAATATTATAATAATTATGATAGCATTTGACTCATGTCAAATTTTAAATACAAGTATATAATTATCTACTCAAAAATCACTCCCTTTCAAAATACTTTTCATCTCCTGGATTCATAAATATCTTGAAACAGTTTACCATCATTAACTTGTACAGAAAGTTACATTATAGAAAAATTTAAAAAAAAAAAATGGTGTTGTATTATCGACTAAGATTATTGCATTCAAAAATTATTATAAAAATACAAGGTCCTCTTTGTTACTTTTAAAATAGCATTGTGTATTGAAGCAAACAAAAATTAAATGTAGCCTAAAAATAAACATCTTGGCCAGACAGCACTTTCCCCATTTCACGAAAAGCAAGCTGTGATATGTGCAGCTGATTTGGGAGGAACTCTAGATTTTTGGACCAATTCCATATAAGAATATTACCATGGTCGACATTTTGTATTTTTGTAGATATACAAAACAAAAAGAACATTAAACATTTTTAAATTTCCTGTAAAAGACGACTCAAATAACGAAACACAGTTACGAGTCTAAGGGAGATAACTCAACAATACTCGCCGCAAATATTCAACGACTGAAAATTAAAGATTGGTGTGCTCATAAAACGATAGCAACTGGGCATATATATATATTTCAAATATTAGTAGTTATGCCACCTATTGCTATATGTAAAATTATGTATTTCATCTAGGTACCTCGACTCGGTCGCGTAAAAAAGCAGCATCAAGATGATAAAGAACCATAACTCAACGAAAACAAAGTTTTTTGTCTCAATTATTTTGTTATTAATTGAAAGCTAAAGCATTAATTTATTACTTACAGTAAGTAAAAGATTCTGGTCTATTTCTGATAGAAATTATATAGATTAGAATGTTAAATATATGCTCCATTTTTTAAAATTTTCTTAAAAGCGGCCATTTTCTTAACTTTTAAGAAATTTGTAAAAAATTAAAAAAATTTTGATTTCAAACTTCTTCCTAAAATAAATTATATATTTTTGACACGTTATTTGAGTAAAATTAGAAAATTTAAAGTTAAATGAATCTGATTTGAAACAAACAGTACTTACTTAGAGCATAAAAAATTGTATCCAAACATTTCTTAACGATGTGTCTGAATTTTTTCATGTCTATCGATTTCATATTGATTGGTATTGACAGATTATTTCCATCGTACAGAATCATGTACGTATTAAATTTTTTTATTATATATTTTAGGAGAAAGAAGTATAACAACATGGAAAAATTTTTTCGTGTGACGCATTTCGTCCTTTCGAACTTCATCGGACTAAATTTATATTGATACATGCGCACGAATGACGTGGTAAAAAAAAAAAATTCTTTTTTTTTTTCTGTAGTCTCCCCGGTTTACCACTTGTTTCCTGTTTAGTATTGGGTTCCCAGTTTCTTTTAAAGTTTACTTCAAATCTATGCTTCTAACGTCTCCATCTGAACTCTGAAATTTTATTTACTATTTACATTTTTTTTTCTTTTTCTCCGCAATAGGAATACTAGGTTTGCCTATCGCCCTGCTTGTATCCCTTCTCGGTCTTTTGAACAGGAGTTTAGGGTTATCCCTTATTCCATGCTTAGCATCAGGTTTCTAATTCCTTCTCAAATCTTTTTATTCTCTTTAACTTCCAGTAGCCCATTGCATCTTAGTGACATTGCTGCCTTGCCTGGGGTAAATTGATTTTTTTTTAAATTATTTAAAAAAATCTATCCAACTTTACTTAGATTCTTTTTGTTAATGTTCCCAATCATTTTTCTTGATATATAAAAAAAAGCACAAAACAGATGGAAGTTATATATATAAATTTTTCATTCTTGTTTATAAATAAATAAAATATTTTTTTTAAATTAATAACATTATGAAAAGGAAAGCTCACAATATTTATTGAAGAATCATAGTAGATTTCATCTGGTGAATGAGTTGGTTGAAGTGCTACATTGAACCTCATTTGGCCTCTAAACTGACCACCCTTTGAAATTTTGTCTATCAAGTCAATAGTATTTGGACACCCAGTGATAATCAAATTTACTATTTTACTGAATGGTCTGAATAACTAAATTAAAAATGAACACTGTGTGTGTGTGTGTGTGTGTGTGTGTGTGTGTGTGTGTGTGTGTGTGTGTGTGTATAAACACACACAAGTACAGGGTTGGTACAGATGGAATAAAATTCCAATAACCAAAAAACAATATTCTTAAAAAAGTGCTCAATACTGAGTAGATCAAATATTTATTCAGAATTATAACATATGCATGTTTTAACATCACTACAAAAATTGCAGTTTTGTTCCAATACAACTGGTGTCTTATCAAATGATTTACAATCAACACCATCACTTGGTGAGACAGCAATAGTGTTGAAAAAAAAATTGCAATTTTTGTAGTCATGCATGTTGTAATTATGAATATATATAATTGTAATTCTGAATATATATATATATATATAATTGTAATTCTGAATATATATATATATATATAATTGTAATTCTGAATATATATATATATATAATTGTAATTCTGAATATATATATATATATATATTTGTAATTCTGAATATATATATATATATATATATATAATTGTAATTCTGAATATATATATATATATATATATATATATATAATTGTAATTCTGAATATATATATATATATATATATATATAATTGTAATTCTGAATATATATATATATATATATATATATAATTGTAATTCTGAATATATATATATATATATATATATATAATTGTAATTCTGAATATATATATATATATATATATATATATATATATATATAATTATAATTCTGAATATATATATATATATATATATATATATATATATATATATATAATTATAATTCTGAATATATATATATATATATATATAATTATAATTCTGAATATATATATATATATATATATATATATATATATAATTATAATTCTGAATATATATATATATATATATATAATTATAATTCTGAATATATATATATATATATATATATAATTATAATTCTGAATATATATATATATATATATATAATTGTAATTCTGAATATATATATATATATATATATATATAATTGTAATTCTGAATATATATATATATATATATAATTGTAATTCTGAATATATATATATATATATAATTGTAATTCTGAATATATATATATATATATATATATATATATAATTGTAATTCTGAATATATATATATATATAATTGTAATTCTGAATATATATATATATATATATATATATATATAATTGTAATTCTGAATATATATATATATATATATATAATTGTAATTCTGAATATATATATATATATATATATATATATATATATATAATTGTAATTCTGAATATATATATATATATATATATATATATATATATAATTGTAATTCTGAATATATATATATATATATATATATATATAATTGTAATTCTGAATATATATATATATATATAATTGTAATTCTGAATATATATATATATATATATATAATTGTAATTCTGAATATATATATATATATATATATATATATATATAATTGTAATTCTGAATATATATATATATATATATAATTGTAATTCTGAATATATATATATATATATAATTGTAATTCTGAATATATATATATATATATAATTGTAATTCTGAATATATATATATATATATAATTGTAATTCTGAATATATATATATATATATATATAATTGTAATTCTGAATATATATATATATATATATATATATATATATAATTGTAATTCTGAATATATATATATATATATATATATATATAATTGTAATTCTGAATATATATATATATATATATATAATTGTAATTCTGAATATATATATATATATATATATATATAATTGTAATTCTGAATATATATATATATATATATATATATATAATTGTAATTCTGAATATATATATATATATATATATAATTGTAATTCTGAATATATATATATATAATTGTAATTCTGAATATATATATATAATTGTAATTCTGAATATATATATATATAATTGTAATTCTGAATATATATATATATAATTGTAATTCTGAATATATATATATATATATATATAATTGTAATTCTGAATATATATATATATATTGCACACACACACACACACACACACACACACACACACACACACACACACACACACTTAAATACATAAGCTTGTGTTGACATATTCTTGGTCAACAACTACTTCTCAAAATCTGCTACAACATTTTTTTCTTGTCTGTTCATAAAGTAAATAATTTTCTGTTTCTATTTAAATGTTTGTTGGCATATTCCCCAGAACAACTTCAGTCATTTATGCTACTTTACAAAAACTTTTTCCTTCCCATTCTAAAGCAAGAAAGGCCAAGAGAGTCTTGAAAGTAAGGACTGAACATCTATCCCCAAATCTTGATTTCCACCATTGCACTCCAAGGCAATGGATGATAAAGTGCACTAACATCTACTGACTGACAAAGAAAAGACTTATTTTTGTTTTTACACAAAGGCTGATAGTAAAAATTTCTTTGGGTTACATTTTCATCATCATCAATAGGTCAAGTCAGGCTTAGGTCTACTGCTGGTAACACACAACTCAGTACAACCTGCAACATGGATGGGAGGTTGGCATCTAAACCAGCCCCCGCACTAGCTTTTCTGCTGCTAAGCAGTGTAGCATGTCACCCCACAGGACAAAAAAGAAAGGCAGATGGCAGATGAGCTTCTTATATGAGCCAACATGTTTGTGTGTGTGTAAATATATATGGAATAATAATAAATATATAAATTTTTATTAATCAAGAGCAATTTTGGAGGAAAGATGAATGACAAAGTGGAACTTTTTCCACTTTGTTATATATAGATATATATATATATATATATATATTATATATATATATGATAGGATAGGATTTCAAGTCTTGAGTAGAGATGTGTCTCAATAAAAACACTTGGTGTACTTGGACTACCATGAGTGTCTGAATTGGGCATCAAAAAGAGTATCCGGCCTGGTAAAACCTTGCCTCAAATTATTATGACAAAAGACTATCCGTCAGGCAGGACCCACCTTATTTGTGCAAGATTAATCCCTGTTATGCCTCAACAAAAAAAAAAAAAAAAAAAAAAAAAAACATGGCTATGATAATGATGATACATTTTTATCAAGTAATAATGTGGAATAAATTCATTACATAATTTACTGATATTTTAGGATAGACTTTCAAATAAATTTGATGCAAATCTGAATAAAATTATCAGCAGCTAATGAACAGACAATGGAAAAAACAAAAAGATTAGCTATGATCAACAACACAATTTAGTCGTATAAAATTGCATTTCTGCAATGTGACACCACCTGAACACTGACTCAGTTTTCATCAAAAATTTACACAGAAGATTTTCACAAGTTCCGAAATGAGATATTCTTATTCCAGGACTCACAAGAATAAAGATTCTTGTTTCATTCGAGAGAAGATTTTTATGCCAAATATGATGCTATTATGATTGGTGGATTGTCTCAAGAGTCAATGTTTAAACTTGATCGTATTGCAGAAAAAGTTTTTTTATTAAATTTCCTGAAAGAGAACTTACAATGAAAATCTTTCTGATCAGCATCCTCATCTTTGTTGTTTTGGTTATGACAATTTACGAAGTGTATTTGTTTGTTACCCACTCAACTCCATGTTTTTGCTCTACCTTTTTTTTTTATCTTTTGCAGAGGAGTATTTAATTTCTCAAGTCAAGCAGAAGTGATGCTAGCAACAATGTTAAAGTAAATAAGACCAGGAAAGTAAGAGAGTTTGGTCTGACTGGCAACCCTAAGTTCATAGAAGCAACAAAAATCATCTATCAAGCAATCGAAGTACACTCAGGATAAAGGTCATTATACTGCAGTGAGCAAAAAAACTGTGCATAAAATATTGACAATACACTAATGGATTATTCTTGAAGAATCAAGTGCCTCTATCTTTTGGGATTATGTCATTGGAAATAAGTTTAGAGTTTCATATTTTTGCACATAATACCATGAATTGGAGGATTATTGCTTATTTGTAATCAATATTTGATAAAGATGAGGAATTTCAAATGTTAATCAAATATTGATTACTTTATTCTAAGACACACAAATCTTGAATCACTTACTGCCAAGTAAATGTAATATGCAATAAAGACAAAACAAAACCAAAAAATATTAATTCAAATTATGTCGTAATAAGTTATGTTTGTCAAATAAAGTTAAATATTTTTTTTGCTATCTGAGATGAGGTATTTTAACTATTTACATCATTCAGACTGTTGTCCTCATCTTTAATGCCATATTCACAATGTTTCAGCCATTGTACGCTCCAACCGTCTTCAGGTAATACATGTTGGAATTTTGAACCAAACTCTTTATTTAGTCCACTGGAGAAAATTGGTCTAATTCAATGTGCCATGACTTTTTGGGATATCTCAGTATCAGTTAATCTCCTTTAGTAAACTCAACTCTTCAAGTTTTTCTTCCCTCTGCTGTGGCCAGGTACCGAACTCATGACTCTTTGGGTCAAGTCATCTTTTTTGGATTACTCAACCAATGCTATTATTCACTGTGCCATGTGCCCTTGGGGAACTAACTGATATGGAGATATCCAAAAAAGACATGGCACATAGAATTAGAACAATCTACCCCCATGGACTAAATAAAGGGTTTGGTTCAAAATTCCAACATATATCACCTGAAGAAGGTCAGAGCGTATAATAGCTGAAACGTCATGAACATAGCAATAAAGACAAAGACAAGAGTCTGAATGATGTAAATAGTGTAAATTTTTTTTTTTTGCTGTTGATTACATATATAACCTATGAGCTTATGGATAGGATTTATTCAATAAATATATGAACACTTTCATTCACTTTAGTGGAGTTTTTTTCCAGACCTTTACTCCCAAGATAATTTTATGGACACACCTGAAGGCTGTGATTAATATATCATCATTTCATTATGAAAACTTTTCAGGTCTATCTTTTTATCTCAAATGTTATTATGGTAGATACAAGTATTAAGAATCTGGTAATTTTGAAATGTTATTTTAAACTTGTTAATGATGCTGCGGCTGTTGTCGGGGAGGGGGGGGCTGAGAGCAGACAATTGGCATTTTGGGAACATTTTCCTAAGTGGCATGTATCATAGCTCATCTGAATATAGACAGTCTCAGGATTTCAGAATTGATCTTTGGCAGATCTATCCCTCTCCTTGTTAACAATATTTTTTTTCTTAAATTCTCAAGGAAGAGATAAAATTATTTCTCAATTCATTTCACTAAATGCTAGATTCTTGATAGATAAAAAAAAATCTCTTGGTACATTGCCCCAAATTGTAAGAGTGAGAAAACACAGATGGCCCCTTTCACTTCCCATCGCCAAGGAAAAATGTCCTTCACTTTACTCTTATCTTCCAGCTCATACTCCATATTAACCACTTCATGGCCTCAGTTTCACATCATTGTATTCATCAAAAAGAAAAAAAGCATGATCTAGACTTTTACTCCTATTTGTTGCTGAATCCATTTTTTGGCACTAAAAATCTAAAAGAAGTTTAAATGGATTAAATGCAAAATTTAAGCTCCTTTCAGGAAATGTGAAAATATTATTTTAATAATACAAATAACATTAATACAGTCCCATAATTGAGCTGGAAATCATTCAGGGGATCCCAAAAACTATAACTGTCCACTTTGGCTCTATAAGGCAAGCCCACTGTGCATAATTCAGAAAATGTAAGAAAAGGAAAAGATATTTGACAGTATTGGCCAAAACCTGTTTAATCATTATAATGCTGCCGACTTGTCCTTTGCAATAAAACCCAAGAGTGGACAAGTAGCTGTTGTAAATTATGAGGGTTTTAAAATTCCAAGTAGAGGAATATCTTATCACCCATACTTAAAAACCTCAAGATCAAGGATTAATGAATGATATCCTATTTGGAAAATTACATAAAATTCAAAACATTTACTGAACACAGTTATTTTTTTTTTTTTTTTTAAAGTGTTCAGGTGGTGTAATGGCTAGCAGCTCAAAATGAGGAATTGATAAGCCAAGTTCAAATTCCAGTTGGGTTTTAAAATTTCTGTTTATGTACACACAAATACCCTTGGGAAAATTATAAATCTATCTCCCTCCCTCAGATATTGGTTAAACAGTAGAGCTTGTACAGTATTTACATTGTACAAGAGGAGGAGGAGGACAACAACACTCAGAAAACAGTCTGCCTGCCTTATGTGAAGGGGTTATCAGAGAAAATACAAAGGATCTGCGGTCCATATAACATCAGGACAACCTTCAAAAGCGTGACAACACTTCGCAGATGTCTCTCTCGAGTGAGACCCCCCATAGAGGAGAACATGACTAAAGACTGTGTACGCTATCTTGTGCAGCTGCAGAAAGGAGTATAAAGGAGAGACAGGCCGCCCCCTCAAGGTAAGGCTTCAAGAACACCAGAAAGCTGTAACGCGAGGGGAAGTAGAAAAATCAGGCGTGGCTGGCCACATATGGAGAGAGAAGGGAGATCACCGTCCCCTGTGGTATCATGTTGGGATCATAGACAGAGAACACCATTGGAAAATTTGTAAACTTAAGGAATCAGCACATATGCTAGGCCACAAAAATCTCCTGAGCTGACCAAGCATAGAAATGAATACAATATGGGAACCAGTAATAAGGAATGCCAGAGAAAAGCAATGATAACAAAGTTGCAATATGAGCTCTGGTAAAAACATAAAATGATAACAGCAAAATTGCAATATGAGCACTGGTAAAAAATGGTTGCTGAAAAAAAACAAAAAACATTAGGTTTATAATACCCAGAAATTCATACCCAGATGTCCTCAAGGACACATGGCACAGTGGATAAAGGTGTTGGTTAGATCCAGTGACATACCCAAAGAGTGTGAGTTCAATACCCGGTTAAGAACTTTCAGAGGGAAAATTAGCAGGAGATAACAGATAACTGATAACTGACATCCATGGCATGTGGAACTAGAACAGCCTACCCCAGTGATCGAAATAAAGGGTTCAGTTCGAAATTCCAACCACCTGAAGAAGGCCGGAGCGTACAACGGCCGAAATGTGACAAATATGGCGACAATAGTCCGACTAATGTAAATACTGTACATAATACCTCATCTCAGAAATATAGACAGACTCGGTAGAGCTTGTCTATGGAAAAAAAAATCATTGTTATTCTCAAACGTTTTTAATGCTATATTCAACTTGCAAAAAGAAAAAGATTTACTTATAATCTCAAAATATGTTTCAGCTTTAAATAACTCACAAAGGGTTGGTAAACCATAAAAACAAATTATTAAAAAAAATAAAACTCTGAAATGATTGAGACACCCTCATTGTGTTATGTTTAACATCAGCAGAACTAATAGAGAGTAGACACAAATAATGAGAGTTCACAAAAATCAACAGCCATAAGAATTTTGTTGATGTTCTTTAAAAAAAAAAAAAAAATTTTTTTGTGTGGGAGGGAAGAGTAAAAAAAAAGTTGGATATTTTTGTAGATGTATTGTTTCTTTTTATTTCTTTTAAACTATTTTTAATTATCTTTCAATCTAAATCTTTATTTGCAATTAATACTATTATATTCTATTACAGAACTTTGGAAATGTAACAACAAAATCCCCAAAATATGTTATCAATTCTTCAAACTGAAAAATATTTCAAATTTTAGTTACACTTGATTTTGGAAGAAAATTTGTCTAGGTGATTAATTAAACATCATTTTTGGTAGGCCTGAATTTAAAAAGAGGAAAAAAGTCAAATTATGCATTACAGCACATTTTTGGTAGATACGGATTTAGAAAGAGGGTGGGAAAAAAGGGATCAAATATGTTCAAATAAACTTCAAACTGTATCGAAAAGTTACTTTCAAAAGTGCACATTATTCATTTTTTTAACACAAAATTAAAAAAAAATTCAAAGAAGTTTTTTTTTATCATTTCACCCCAAGCAAGGTAATAAAGCCACTAAGATGCAAAGGATCACTCAGGGTTAGAGAATATGAAAAAAATAAACTATTAGAGAGGACAATAAAAGAATAAGAATTAAGAAGACACGATAACAATTGACATTGCATTTCAATTTTTGAAGACAAAGTTGACTGGAAAGCAAAGAAGCCAGAAAAGAGTTGAATAAGTGAGAAAGACAATAGAAGAAATAGTTAAAATAGAACTTATAACTACATCTAGCCATTTCTATTTTATATTCTTATGTTGAATTAATGAAGAAGTATTACTTATTAATTTCTGAAAATTATTTTTTTTTAATTGAAATTTTTTTTTTTTTTTAAAGAAAATCAAAATTTTCCCTTTAGTAACTCAATTCTCCAAGTTTTGTTCACCTCTGCTATGGCCAGATATTGAACTCACAACTCTTTGGGTCAAGTCGCTGGATTACTTTAACCAATATGTTTATCCACTGAGCCCAGGAAATAACTGAAATTGAGATATCCAGAAAGGGCATGGCATGTGGAACTAGAACAATCCACCCTGGTGAACGAAATAAAGGGTTTGGTTCAAAATTCCAACAGATATCACCTGAAGAAGGCCGGAGCATACAACAGCCAAAACATCATGAATATGACAATAAAGATGAGGACAGCTGTCCGAGCAATGTAAATTGTTACAATACCAATACCCATCTCAGAAATATAGACAGATATCCAATGACAGACTGAAACTTGGAGGAGGGGACAATAAAGATGAAAAAAAATTATTCTTTTTTTTTACTTTTTCTTTTTTTTTGCAAAATGTTTATTTGCAATATTTTATCACAGGGTGTACTTACAAGCCTTCTGTTCTGCTCCACACAAATTTTGAATATGCTGGTTCAAATTCTTAAAACTTATTTAACTCTTTTGACAATCAATATAACGATAATTTCAGTTAAATTTTTGTGTTGCTAAGTAGGCTAAGTTTAATAAATCAAAATATTTCTTAAATCCACTGAAAAGTACCACCTACTTATCTCCTTCACACCCCATTAACATTAATACCAGCATTCTTAAGGACAGGTCAATCAGCTAACTTTGCTTCTGAAAACAGATACTTGAATAAACAACACAAAAGATAAAAAATCCTGTACCAAAGTAAAAGACATTATTACAATCACTCACCACACTCCCCGACTACAATATAAAGACAGAAAAAGATGGCTTCAAGGTCAGTTTTCTCTACCTTTTTGCCAAAAAGGTGAGACAGGCTGATCCAATCTTGTAATCACCAAAGAACTAATCAGGATAACTGCCTTCTACAAAGGTGTGTGTGTGTGTGTGTGTGTGTGTGTCTGTCTCTCTCTCATAATGTAATCCAAGCTATGAACAGTCGCATGAGACGGATACAATTCATATTCATAAAAAAGAAAAACTTTCCAAAACAACGTTCAGTCAGCATTTACTTTGAATTTATAAAACTAATTTCTGTGTCAACCTCCAGAGTGCATAAAAAGCTCATAAACAGATGAAAATTTGATTCTCCCCTTTTACATTTACTAACCAATAGGAACACTTGTAACAAAATGCTCAACTTTCCATCCAAACAAATGTATAAATGTTAAAAGTGGATCAAAACTGGATTCTGGACTTGATGTTTTGTCAAATATAAATGTGAATAGCAGTATTAATATTTTTTTATCCAATCAGAGCTCTCATTAACAAATAATTCTCCCATAAAAATTCTTATAAATAGCCCAAATCAATTACAATAAAAAAGTCATGCATTTCTCTGTCAGTCGATGCCAGACGACTCAGCTAGACAGTCAAACTCTCTGCCTCTGAGCAGAGAGGAACCCGGACGAGGCTCCACCGAAGGGCGGAGTCTCGTTTGGAGAGGTTGACCAACCCGATCCCATTTATACGGGTTCTACGGGCATTTTTTGAACGAGCCTATGGGCTCGGGAATACCCACAGCAAACTCGGCCTTGTGCCACATCTATCCCTCATGGGGGGGGGGGGGCAGTAAATACTGTCCATGCATTTCTCTGCTCAGATTCACTTAACCTCTTATTTTTTTATTCTGACAACTGTCAATCAATTTCTACCACTGTAAAGTAGATTTTGACAAACCTGTCACTAATTTCAAATATTCCATCTCTTTTCTCACAGATACACTGACACACAGATAATAATAATAAAAAAGGGAAATTGACTAGCCTCACACAAACTATACACTGGCTACATACATCCCGTTATGAATAAACCTTTCACATCTTAAGTGCTGTATAACAAAAAAAAACTCAAACATTGAACTTCCATCACTACTTATGTAGTTTAACCACAATAAATTTATTTCATAACAGAGCGTTTTTCTTTTGATTTGTTCGTAAAGAAACGTTAATTTTTTCCGAACATATAAAAATTTAAATTACGTAAGACTTTGTTTAATACCCTTACTAATAGCTGACGTATAAAAACTTTCGATTTATCTGTAAGAACAACAACTATTTGACAGTGTTCTCGTTATAGGATAGGAAGGATAACGAAGGTGAACGCTTAACAAAACTGGTGAGGAAGTAGTCAAAGAAACGTGATATTCAGCGGGTTCAAGGGAGATAACTGTGGTTCCTTTATTTCAGAGAGAAATTTTTATAGTGTCAACAGATTTAAGTACCCTGATTTAAAAAATCAGTTTTCTTTCACAATATACAGTGTAACCCGTATATAAGAGAAACCCGGATATAAGAGATTTTCTCTGGTCCCAAATTAGAGCCTGTGTTAGACCAAACCCGGATATAAGAGACTTATTATCCGGTCCCAACAATTCTCTTATATCCGGGTTACACTGTATGCGAGTAAGATAGTAGTTTACATTTTTTTTCTTATACTTAAGATTTCTAGTTGCAATGTTTTTAATCGATAATTGATTGATTTATTCTTTTTCTACGGCTTATCAATCGTTTGTGAGTTATTTAAAGCCGAAACATGTTTCGGATTGGAGGAGGTCGCTTTCTACACAGTAACCAATTTTTCTCAAACGGTCTCCCATTTCGCTTCATTATTTTTAAGAAATGTCTATCAAGAATTCTTTTTTTTTTTTCTAATGAACATATTTTTTAATTATTATATTCTCTCAAACTAAATTTTCCTAATAAGGTTTAAACACCATAAACTGTTCACTAATCTGTTTTAGCACACATACACACCGTGTAGGTACGTAACAACAACTAACAAAAAAAGAAGTCCTCTAAGGTCTTTGCATATTAAAAATGAAAATCTTTAAGCTTTTATTTTACTTTTAATTCCGAAATAATTAAATTTAATATTTCTAACAAACAAAATACTTTGCTGTATTTCAAACCGAATTAAAAATTGATTGAAATGATTTTGTTTATCTGTAAACACACTAAAATCGTCCAGATTGAAAGATCTGTCAACACAACATAATTTTCTTTATTAAAAAAAATCTTTCAAAAGTAAAATATATTTTCTGAAACTTTATTTGATTAACTAGAAGATTCTGATTTAAAGTTTAATTAATCTGAATTAAAACAAATATTTTTAAAATATTGCAGAAAATCACTTTTTTAACATTGGTGTGAGTGTTTTTATGAGTAGTTTACATATCAATACCCTGATGTCTTGTGAGATTTATGTCAAGTGAAATAAATGTATCAAAATTACATGACAAATACAAAATAAACATGTTTTGTTGATATTTTTTTTTACTACCCAGTAATCTTTAAAAAATTAAATATTTTAATAGTTTATTGAATTTTAGGTACTTTGGCTCTATATCGTTACTTAAGCCACTTGTTAAGGAAATATTAAAAAATTACCAATAAATTTTAAATTTAGTATAGTTACTGCTACTAATTTACCCATTATTATCAACCGGTCATTTGCAATATGTATGGCTATATCTTCATGAATAATAGATTAAAATTTTATTATTTCACTGAAAATCAACATATCTAATAAAAAAAAAAAAAGTATTTTGTAAGAGTATATAGAAATTAAATTCTATACATATTTTTCAACCAATAAAATCCCATCAGAATGTTTGTTTGATAAACAGTCATTACAAGGACAAACACTGCCAAAATACTTGCAGACATAATTGTAGATGTACCACATGTAATCTTGGACCATTTAGAAAATAACAATAACTCACTTCACCACTCCCACAAATTCAAGAAAAAGATTTTCATGAGCCAGTGTGAAATTATTTTCTAACTAATGAAAACCCTGTATTCAAAAAGTTCACATCTCTATCTGAAATTAGATTTCAAATGCCCCGTATGGATATAAAAATAGAAGCCTACTGCTTCTTGAGATCCAAAACAATTTCTGGAGGCCAGTTTGATCTACACGTGTGTGTACACACAAACAAAAACAAAAAATGAAAGAGATAACAGACAGCAGGCGCCAACTAAGGCCTTGTCCATGCACACAGTATAAGGGAATAATCAGCAGCTACCAACTAAGTCCTTATTTACAAACTGACTAACATATTAGGCTGACAGTCTTAAAGTAAGTCTGTCCACATATTTTACACTGTTCTAAGAACACTTAATTATTTTATAAAACAACTCCACAGCAAGGAAAATTAAACATTTTATTTCTGAAAAGAATGTATAAATGTTATTTCAACTGACATTCTCATTCACAAAACAATCTTTTATATATTTCATTTAAAAGATATATTGTTGCTAAATGTTTGGAATCCCAACATTCAGATAAAAACAAAAACCTGGGTAGACAGATCCCAACAAGAGTATTTCCATTGCTACCTACCAATGATACTTTTTAGTCCAAAATGTAATCTAAAAATTAGAAATATCAAAATCAAGCAAGTACAGAAGTTTAAACATCTTGGAAGTATTCTGACAGATAATGAAAAATATAATACCATAAGTCATTGGAATAATGAAAGATGTATTTCAGAAGCTCAACAAATAATTATGAAGCAAGAAAATTCCATTAGAGACAAAGAACATAGTGCTGAGCTGGTATGAAATATCAATCATCTTATAAGGCAATGAATGCTGGATAATTTATTCACAGAAAGTGGAAACTGGAAGCAACAGAAATGTGGTTTTACAGAAGTATGCTGTTATACTTTGCTTCAATTAGATCTTTTCCCAATTCACTTTACATCAGCCGAATGTGAAAGCTAAGGACACAAAACCAAAGCTAAAAAAGTCATCCTCTGCACAGGGGCTCCAAGTATCACATCTAGCCCACAAAACAAATTCCCCTCAAAAAATGCAAAATAAAAGAACATTGCCAGTAAAGAAAAAAGGTAAGTATGTGAGCCACCACATTTTCTTTTACGAACGTCACTCATAACAACTGAAACAGAAACAAAGCAAATGGGCAAGCCTTCAACAAATCCACCACCAGTGATCTTGGTCAACCAACCTGACATAGGCATCAACTTCAGGCCCTCCCAACTCTACCCTTCTTTCAAGTTGCTTCCCTTGCCCACAAAGACATTCTGCTCTATATTGGTAATACAAAGAAATTTATATTAACAATTCTTTTCACCTCACTAGTGGTATTTGCTTCGTTTGTTTTCTCATGCTACCATACACATGTTTATAACAATACTGAGAGTACCAGGGATGGAGCATGTAATCAACAAGAAGTTTTAAGGTATATAGAAACAAAAAGGACATATACTTAGAATCTGGAAGAGTTGAAATTTCTGGGACATGTAACAAGGAAGGAGGGATTACAGAATTTGACACACC
>OZ038517.1:45869892-46016644 GCA_964036315.1 Acanthosepion esculentum | reverse complement strand
TTCACGTTATGATAGTACTTCTGGATGCACTTAAAATAATCTGAGAGGAGATCCAAATGTTATCCTATGCAATGTTGACAGGAATCCAGCCTAATTTTTTTCATAAACAGTTTTAGAAAAAAATATAACATTGAAATTTTTGTACTAGACTGGCATTATAATATATAACACCCCACCAAGTATACACACACACACACACACAAGTTGTCCCTGGAATAACAGGATAGTATTAATTTCATGCCTTGAATATTGAACACAAGACAACATTATGTTTGTCACACGACAGAAGGTATCCCAGACTTTTGCAATGGCCATAATTAAAATGAGACGATTATTTCCACCTAACAATTTTTTTAATGTCAAAAATAAAAAAAAAGAATATTTAACAAAGTTAGAAAATTGTTCATAATGTTATTAAATCACAAAAATTTTAGGTGCTGGTAAAGTCTTTTTTAGGGTGGAGGAGTTATTAGCATTGTAGTTCACCCATACACACCCTCTACCCAAATTTCACCTGCTAACTTTTATCCAAATTAAAAAAAATTTTTTAAAAAAAGAAGAAGCATGCATCATTGCATTCAATGTGCATGTATTTTATGTCTTGTCAGGTAAATAGAGTTTCCCCCCACCAATGCATCCCATTTATTACAGGTGTCAATAGATATGCAATGCCAATATACCAATCCCTCAGCATTTCAGGATTTTTCAAATTATACCCCCACCACCAAAACCACTCATTGTACAAGTCAGCTGGGGTTAAATTTAAATACTTTAATTTTCCGAAATATATCAACATATTAAACCCTTTATTTAATTAGAATATTAAAGCATTTCTCAGGTTGTAAAATGAACCATATCAGTTTTAAGTAATTCCAAGATGGCCATTACTGAATGCAAGAAAGAGCCACCCATCAGTGAATGAAATGTCATCGGTTCACAAAGTGTATTCCTACCAAAGTTAATCAGTGAGTAATTGATTAAAAATCTTGTTAATGAGTTTTATTCATATAAGCTGCTTCATTAGTCAAAAGCAGATTAAGATGAGTGGAAAAGAGCAAAGCATAACAAATAATCTACACGCACAAATATTTTTAAAACAAAGACAATCAGACAACCAATTACTGCAAAGAGATTTGCTTCAGTGTTTTGGGGTTTATTTTTTTACTCTATGATAAAGTGAAAAGAGGATACAATTAATGTTAATGAACTCTAAACATCAACTCTACACAATGATAACTTTGGTTTAATAAAAAGATTGTCAGGATGTGTGAATTTAATAGATAACACACATACCCTCTAAATCTGACATTCATATCAATAAGACTGATTTGCTTTGCGTTTTTTACAGCTTATCAACCCTTTGTGGGTTATTTAAAGCCGAACATATTTCGGCCTTTAAAAATAATTTTTTTTGCGTTAACAATTTTGGAGTGAATATTGAATTACACCTTCCAGGTACAAATCCCACAATTTAATCCATAGCTGGTGCGGAAGTAGACAGATTCATGGTTTTTCTTTTATGTTTTGAATATTCTTTTCTGATTTCATTGAATTTTACAGCCACAGCATAAATTTAGCTTTTTGGATTCCCCATTTGTTTACTCATTTTAATTTTACAGAAATTGTATATCTTTATATACACACATTCACAAAGTAATGAAAATTTAAACTACTATATACATCCCAGTGACAGCGTGCAATCTTTTTTCTTTTTATTCAATTCACTTTTGAACATTATCATAAAAAAAAAAAAGAAAAAAAAAGATACTTCAAAAAACACTCCATCGAAGACCATCTGAGCAGACTGGGTTACTCGATCTAAAGGTATTTTATCCACTGGGCCATGTGCCCTTTTTTTGCATTGACAATTTTTTGAGTGAATATTGCATTAATGCTTTCCAGATACAGGTATCACAATTTAATCCATAGATGGTGGGGAAGGAGATGAATTCATACCTTTTCCAAGGATATTTGCATATAATCAAATGTAACAAATCCAACAGGAATTTGACCTTGGCTCTCCAATTTCTCATTCAAAACTAATATCCACTACATTACTCGCACATCCACAGCAATAAGAAATATGCAAATATATAAATCAGATTTTATATATATATTTTGACAAATCAGACAAAGTGGAAAACTGTTTTATTGACTACGTGTTTTGCTTTCGTTAGGTTTCTTTGGGTCAGAATGAAAGAATTGTGTGTGTGTGTATTTTAATATTAAATTGTTAATATCTGTTTGATGGGCTGGTATCTTTTGGTCAGAATGAAGGAACAAAACTGATTTTTGTACTAAAGCTGTTAACGCCTGTTTGTTAGTAAGGCATCTTTCAGTAAGAACGAAACAAACAGGTATTAACAATTTGATATTAAAACAGATTTCTTTCATTCTGACCTGAAGAAGCCAATCTAACGAAGGTGAAACACTTAGTCAATAAAACAGTTTTCTACTTGGATTTATCAAAAAATTTGTTTGGATTATATATCCTAACACACACAATGTGTGTGTGTGTGTGTAATGTACTTTTTTGCTTTTAACATTATGCTCCTTATAGTTTCCTATACTACTGAGCACTTTCTGGGCATGCTTTGGGGTTAATACAGAGATATGAACATCCCGCCAAAAGATGTTAGATTCAATCTCTTCACGCAAGAACCATCAGGATGATAACACACGTGTAACTTCCTTCCGTCATAGGACTTGTGCTAGTACAGAATAACTTACTCCCTTTTATAACATAAACATTATCACAAGTTAATGTAAATACACACACAGAAATACATAAATAAAATTGTATGAAATTATCATACAATTTGTCATGCCTTCTCTGTATTGTGTACATTTATTTTTCCTGCTTTTATCTTTGTAAAAACAAGCCTAAAATTCTACTACCACTATTCCTATGATGTAAGTGAATACCCTACAGATGTAAGTTCAAACTCTGCTTGGGAGCACATTTTCTCAAGCTTTCTTGAGCGTGCAGACCAGTAAACATAATGCACTCTGTTAAAAAAAAAAAAAAAAAAAAAAATCTGATAAAGGAAAAAGCACAAAAACAGGATGTCTATTTCCAATATGGGTACCCACTAAAAAATGAAATAACATTTGAATATATATAATTTATGGTCAAAACCATGTCATCATATGTATACATAAGTCCTGTGACCTAATCAGGTATTTTGGTTTCATTGTACCACGTTTAAAGCTGATGTTTTACTACCATAACCTTAAGACAATCCACCGAGTCAACTATTACACTGGAGCCTACTGGTTAAATTGAGTTACAGGATAGACTATTAAGGTCTTGCATTGTGCTGGAAATGACAAATGGGAGTGACTGGAAAAGCCTGTCCACTTTTATCAATTTGTTGAGCATTAATTAATCTTCACACAAAATGTCTTCATTACTGCAAATAGTTTGCTTTCAGTATTAAAATCTAAACTCAATTTGCTTATGCAAATTTTTCCTTAAACATACATGCAGCTTCTTTCATGTTACAGATCTTTCATCAGTGCTTCTGTTCATCTTATTCCCTTCTCATTTCAGAGGGGATAGTATACTTCCTTTGTGTTTACATCTATTATTAGTTGTTTCATTTTGGAACATAGTTTTAGCTGTAAATCCTCAAGCGATTTATAAAAGGCAAGTTGTTTTTTTCCTTTGAGGGTGAAGCATGTTTTTGTCAAGTAGATGAAAAATGCTAGACAGAGAACACAGGAGTGTCAGACATCTGAAAGAATCAGGATATATATATATATATATATATATATATATATATATATATTACACACAGACTGTGGGACCTCCTTAGTATGCCAAGCATAGAAATAAATACAATATGGGAGCTATCAAGAAATCACAAGAAATGACAACAGCAGCAGTAAGAACAGAGAGGCCTCGGTAAATGCGGTCGTCTAACAAGAAGCATCAGTTTCAGCAGCAGGCAGATTAAAGTCAAAGTTCTGCATTCTGGATTGTCCCACAAGACAATAGCCTAATCAATTAAAGCATTGGATCATTAATTTTATAACAGTAATCATGAGTTCAATCTCTTGTCCAGGTTGTGCAGGCAGACTCAATGGAAACAGAGCAAGTAATAACTGAGCAGTTTTAAATAAGAACTAGGAGATAATCCCAGACATGGTCAGCAGAATGAAATCAATCAACACCCATAGATTAAATAAAGGGTTCAATTTGAAATTCCCTGAAAGTTTCCTGGATAAACTAGCACCTGATGAAGGTGAGAGGACATAATGGCCTAAACATTGTGATAATAATGAAGGTAATAAGTAATAGATAAAAATAAAAAGCAGAAAAGAATTAAAAAAATACTTATGCGACTCCTAGAGGACAGATACATTATAGATCTGAGAAAGGCTGAAGAATATATCTGCCAAATCCGTAAAGAAAGAAAGAAAAATATAACAGAAGGTAAAAAAAAAAAAATGAATAATTATCTGGTACAATAAAATGATTTCATCTGAAATCTTCAGAAAACAACTAGATCATTTCCACCTGTTGTAACAACAGTCTATTCATTTTCAAATCTATGAATCTTGGACATTCTCACCCAACAAGTGAAATGAATTGAAAAGACAAATTATGTTCACTCTGCTAAGCGAGATGGATGTACCGTTACATATGTGCCACCATGTTTGACAAGCACCTGCTTATGTTCCCACCCTATAACAGTTCCTGGACCAAGCCATCTATCACACAGGTTTCTTTTGTAAAGGATAGCATCGCCATTTTTGTAGGAATGTGCTATACCTGTTCTAACTTGGTGACGAAGTGCACATCTTAGTTTCCCCGAGGACTCACCTGCAATGAATTGTTTCCTGGCAGCATGCATAGCATTTAGGTTATCTGCAACAACTTCACTGGTGGAAACACCTTCTAATGCAGGAAGCTTGTCATTTAGAAAAGCAGGTAGGTGGGGATTTCTGCCAAAAACAAGTTGATTGGGACTGTATCCATGAACACTGTGAAGTGTATTTTTGGCACTTATGGCCCATGCAGGTGCTACCTCAAAACTACAATTGGTATCTTCTATGGCTTTCTTTACCATTTCTCCCAATATCCCATTGTGTCTTTCATTTAACCCACTGCTCCAAGGACTTTCAGCAGCAGTGGTACGTACCACAATGTTTAGATTTTGTGCCATATCTCTAAATGACTGGTTATTAAACTCTCTGCCATTATCAGTGAGAATAAATCCCGGAGTTCCAAAATATGCAACCCAGTGCTTGAAGATGGCATTAATGATGTCAGAACTTTCCTTACTCGGAATCCTGACTCCAACACTGTATCTTGTACCATGGTCAATTAGGTGCAGTACCTTATTGCCATTAATTTCTTTCATGTCCATGGCAATGCTCTCATTAAAATAGGTTCCTAATGAGAATCCAACAATGGGTCTAGGTTCAGCTCTTTTGTACCTCATGCAAATTTCACATGAATTAGGAAGTTCTTGTAGAATTTTAATAAATTCAGAATCTCTCATTCCAGCATTTCTCAATAAATCACATAGCTTTCTGCTGCTAGGATGACTGAATTGTCTATGCAACTTTGTGGCAATTTTAAATTTTTTCTAGTCTATTTTTAGTAGCAATTTCTTTAATAAATAAAATCTGCTTGAACTTACCTCAGTCTGGTAGAGGCCTGCTAATAGGGATGTGGTAGTGACCAGATGAAGTACACTGCATTGGGACTTTTCTTCCCAGCATGGTGACAGAATTGAGGCATGTCCTGGCTCTCTTAATGGAAGTTTTGCTTAACAGAAGTGGTATGTCTGAGTCCACAACGTCAGTTACGATACTGACTTCAACGCCGGCAATGACACACGGTAGAGTGACTTTGTAGATGGATTTGAGTTTGTTTCCATCACCAAACTTATATGTCCTCACTCCATCACAACCTTTTATATTTTGTTTTTGTTTTTCTGGTATGGTTTCAAGAAAACACTCGTACCATTTCTTTCCACAAACAGTCCCAGAAGCACCAGAATCTAAGATGGCCGAGCCTAGTGTTTCACCCAGAAACATGTTAGCGCTATCTTCCCCCTTTTGCTGACTCATCAGCACGAGGTTAGAGATGAGTATGTTTTCATTGTCTTCCTTTTTATGTGAAGTATCTTCTGCATATGGACATTCGCAAGCCCAGTGGAATTTGCATCCACATGTAAAACATTTAGTGGTGATGCCTTCAGGTCTTAGTGGGTTTAAATTTTTATCAGTGGAGCATGCTGAATTTCTGTTACGACCCCTCCTGCCACTACCTCGCCGACCAGAAAAGCGAGTAGTTCTGTTTGAACAACGATTGTAAAATGTCCCACTAGATTGCTCCTCCTGGTTATCCATTCTGAAAGCAACATCCATTTCATTTTTCACCACGACTGGAGGAGTGGTGAGTGACGAAGCGTCGCAATATTGTCTGTGCAGAATCTTCTTCAATTGTTTAGACATTTCGTTAAGACTAAGTTCCTTAACCGTGGCTGTCACCAGCCGTTCATTCTCTGGGGTGAGACTTGCGCTTTTTAATGCCCTGTATGCGAGAACCGGTTCGGGCAGCGATATTTCATGTTCCTTTCTTTTTGCAACATGACGATCGAAGCAGATAAGAAAATCATCAATCGAATCGGTTCTCTGCCGTGTGCATCGCTCAAAGGATTCATACGCTGTAAAAGCCGCCTGGTTTGCGTCTTCCAAGAAAAGTGTGTCCAGTTTTTGGTATATTTTTTCCATGCCATCATCGGCATTTAGGGTGGCAATGTCCAATTCTAGTACAGCTTCCCTGGCTTTTCCTTCCAAGGATAGAAGTACCACCGGGGCACGTCTATGTATCTCTAAGTTGGTGGCAACTTCCCACACGTGCATCTCTTTTTTCCAAGTATTGTACTTGTCCGTGTTTAAAGCAGGTGGGGAAATAAACTTAGAAGCCATTTTTTTTTTTATCTAAACGCTCTGCTACCAATGTGGGTGTGGAGAAAGAATTTATATGAATTCGCTTAGCACCCTACCCTGACACATATCGAAGTTCTTCCAAGGACAGCATCAATGTACCTAGTACCTCACAGAAAAGGCTTGAAGAATCTCCAGAAGTACCAATTTCTGAAGAGATTGATATGAATGAAGATTTGGAAACCACAATGTCGAGCAACATCAGACTGGAGAAGCATGAGATAGACCACATAAGCAGGACTTCCCTCCAAAGAAAATTGAGCTTCCTAAACCAGGACAAACTATTAAATGTAAGCTTGCCAAAGATACAGACCCAGAATGGAAAAAATTAAATGTCATAAGTAGGGCAGGCAAAGCAACAAGCAAAAACAAACATTTGATGAATGTGGTTATAGAACAGGGTGAACATTTTTGGCTGGACTTTGAGCATGGGGTATCAGAGTAGCAAACAAGTGAGGTTGAGGAAACTGAATATGAACACACTTCTTGTGACGAGGAAAATATAATGATTTCCTCCTCTAATGATGAACTGGAAGAGGCAAGAAAGAAAGAGCTCTAAAGCTGGGTTGAAAATAAAGTGTACATCCAAGTACCTGACCAAGGTCAACCAAAAATTTCCACAAGATGGATTTACACAAATAAAAATTCCAATGGCAAGCAAATCTATAAAGCCAGACTTGTTGCAAGAGACTTCCAGGATAGAGACACTAACAACGTAAGGAATGATTCTCCCACATGCTCTAAAGAAGGTTTACGCATAGCACTGGCAATAATGGCAGCTAACCATTGGATGTGTAAATCAATGGACATGAAGACAGCATTCCTGCAGAGCAAACAGTTGGATTGACTGGTTTATCTGGATCCTCCTAAAGAAGCCAATGTACCTCAGGGCCATATTTGGAAACTCTCAAAATGTGTATACGGCTTGACTGATGCTTCTAGGTCCTGGTACCTAACACTCAAGGAGGAATTAATGAAGTCAGGAGCAATAGCTTCAAAATATGATCAAGCGATATTTACATGGCATTTCGGAAACAAACTGCAAGGCATAATTGCTGCTCATGTTGATGATTTTTGCTTTGCAGGATCAGAGATCTTTCAGAGCAGAGTTATAGACAGGCTTCGTCATGTATTTGCAGTTAAAACCGAAGAAACTGCTGAGTTCCAATACATAGGATTAGACATAAAAAAGAATAATGAGAATATCAAACTTGGACAGAATGAGTATGTAAAGAAATTAAAATATATTCCGGTAGAAGCAGGCAGGAACCCTAAAGACGCAATTTCCACAACAGAAATTACTGAAATCAGGCAAGTTATTGGTCAACTTAACTGGCTGGCCACCCAAACCAGACCGGATCTAAGTTATGATGTTAGTGCATTAAGCTCCATTCTAAAACAACAAAATGTAGAATGTATAAAACAAACCAATAGAGTAGTTAAGAAAGCAAAAAAGGAAAAATCACAGATAGACATCCCTGACTTAGAAAACCATGAGCATTTAAAAATTGTTGCCTATAGTGATGCTTCTTTCGCTAATTTGACAGATGAGGGATCACAAGGAGGCTATATAATCTTTTTGGTAGGAAATAATAATAAATTTATGCCCATCGCATGGCAATCCAAGCGCATTAGAAGGGTGGTCGAAAGTACACTGGCTGCTGAAACTCTAGCCATGGTTGACATGTCAGAAGCCTGCCTGTTTTACAGAAAACTATTATTGGAACTACTGCAACTAAAAAGATGAAACTGGGAACATTAAGATCATATGCAAAACTGACAATTCCTGTCTCTATGACTCAGTACATTCATCAACATAGATTTTGGACAAGAGACTTCGCATCGAGATGGCCATTTTGAGAGAAATATTGGACAGAAAGGAAATTGCAGAGTTCTCTTGGATACCAACTGATGAACAAGTTGCAGACTCCTCGACAAAGAAAGGAGTACCATCATTTAAAATCCTTGGCTTTATATCAGAGCCCAAGGAATCATCTGTTTAATAAATTCAAAAAAAATTTTTTTTTAATTCTTTTTTTCAGACAGTCATCTGAAAGAAAAGAAAAAAGGGGAAGAATTGTTAATCAACGTGAAGTTGTCTCCCTTGTATCTTCTCCATGAGTGAGGTACGATTGAGGCGAAAAGCGGGGTAGGAACAGTTGATTATTACCACGTGGTGTTCGAAGGTCGCCAAATAAATTCTTTCTTCACACACACGTCTTGTTGGAGTCATTTATATGAATTCACACACTATCATTGATACACTGATATTAGAGGAAGAAACAAATAGTTCAGAGGTTGAACGAATACACCAGAGAAATCTTCCACAACGAAAAGAACTACCAGCAATACTGAATATTGAAATATTGATGGACTAGAAATATTGCAATCTGAAGTGGAATCAGCCAAATTGAACAGAAACAAAGTAGCAGGATCAGACAGAATTGTAATAGAGATGCTAGCAGCTTGAGATGATTTTGACATTGACAAGCTTACAGACATAATAGTTGCAATATACAACAGTGGCAATATATGTAACACCTAAGTAGATCCATTTTCATAGCACTGCCTTGGAAGCTAGGTGCAGACAGATGTGAACTCCATAAGATGATCAGCCTAATAAGCCATATAACAAAACTTGACGAATGAACACACAACAGAATCAGACAAGAACAGTGGAGGTTTGTTAAAGTCACTGTAACAAAGAATGCCATATTTATGCTCAGAATTATATCAAAAGAAGGGTGTGTACCTGTGTTTTATTGATTATGCAAAAGCATTTGATAAAGTGTGTCACAAAGAACTATTGAGACTGCCAGGTAACCTTAGCATATTTGGGAAGAATATTAGAATAATCCAGAACCTATACTATAAGCAAACCACTTGCATACAGATAGAAAGGTTCAGGAAATATTTTGTATAGTTCAGAAAATATACAAAAATAGAAAGGTGTGTAAGACATGTGTCATCTCATCAGATTTATTCAACCTATAGCAGGTCAACTCTGAGATAATTAGAAGTTCTACCAGGATTCATTATTGGCAGTCACAATCAATCTTAGCAACATAAGATGTGCAAATGACAGAGTGCTGATAGCAGACATAGATAAGAAACAAGACCTCCTACAGAAGGTAATGAAGAAGAAATGACTAAATATCAATTTGCAAGATAGAATTCATGGGTTTTAGCAAAAGGAACAGCCCAACATGCAAATTACAAATTGGAGATACCAAAATCAAACAAGTACAACAATTTAAATATCTGGGAAGCATTTTAACAGAGGATGGAAAGTGTGATACTGAAATCTGAAAGCACATTGGGATAGCAAAAGGTGCTTTTCCAAAAGCTAAGCAAAGTATTAAGAAATGGGATAAATTTGTTAGAATCAACGGAAAGGGTACTGAATTGTTATGTATATATCAATCCTCCTATATGGCAGTGAAAGCCAGACAATCTCTTCACAAAGGAAGAGACTTGAAGCAACAGAAATGTGGTTCCACGGAAGGATACTGTGAATACTATGGACTAAACATGTGAGCAACGACAAAGTTTTAGAGAAAATGAAAACCAAAAGGACACTTATACTCAACATCAGGAAGAGACAGCTGACATTTCTAAGGGCACATAATGAGGAAAATGGGATTGGAAAATTTGATACTCACAGGACAGATTGAAGACAAGAGAGAGGGAGGAAGACAATGCATAACCTACCTGTTGAGCTTGAATGAATGGATGATAGAGCAAGGTTTGGGAGAGATTGCAAAAAGACAAAATTTATTAAAAGCTACAAAGGGCAGGAAATTGTGGGGAGCCCTGATCGCCAAAATCCTGAAGGGTCACAGCCCATAAAAAGAATTAGTCAAGTCAACACTCAATAATACGTGCTATGAGAAAACACACTGATTCAATAAATAATTTAAACAGAATATATCTACGAATAAAACATTTTTTGAAGACATGAGAAATTGCTAAAAAGATAAATGTCAACAGTAGAAACAGACTGGTGGTCAGCTTTTGGAATGGAATTTTCCTTTGGTAAATCATTGAAATATCCAAGATAGTTGCTAAGGTATCTTTTACTAGAATATTAGTCAATCATATCTTTTAAAAGTTTCTGCCTAAGTGCAATGATTAACAAGTGTGGCAGAAGAGAATGCCACTTATGGAGAAAAAGGGAACGTGTTCTGTACGATATGCAGAAGACAAAATAGAAACAAGTCAGTAGCAGCTGTTGCCATAAATGCATCTCAGATATGCTAATATTGTTTGTTCTATCCAACTATTGACCAATGAAAAATTGTCCTGCCAATAAAAGCGGTTGGTGTTCTTGAACTGAGAGGTAGTTTATTTTTCTACAGCATCCGTCGATTGCGAGTAACTGTGGCCTTGTGCACTGGATTTCTGACCATTTACATGTATCTTTGATATTAAACCTGCGATTTAGGATTTCAACATTTCTTTCTGCCCCTGTGTCTTCGAGTTTGGACTTGCAATTTGTTTATTTTGTTTTGTAATTGAGCTGCTATATTGATTTCTGAACAATAAGCTAATCTTGAAATATTTTCTCATTCCGAGTTTGATCCTCACTACAACAGCCTTGTAGCACATTAAACTAAGCTTGGAAAATAATTATAACTTTATCTTTTGGTTATATGATTGGCCCAAGTTTAAAATCAAAGACCCTTCACTACATCTTTTTTTTCAGGATCTGTCCATAATAATCCATTTCTATACTAAACAAGCTGAGTATACCTTTGACGACATTTAACCCTTTAGCCCCCCCCCCCAACTAAAGGTTAACAAGTCACTGATCTCATTATTTACATTCTAACTAATGTCCACAACTTTGTTGTTAGAATTACTATGTTTCAGCCATGTACCCTCCAGCATTCTTCACATGTCTGTCAATCCAAGTAAACTTCAGGAAATTTTTAACGGATCCCTTTATTTAATCCTGTGTTTCTCAACCAATGCTCCCAGGAACACTAATGTTCCCTGCCGTGTACTCAGCTGTTCACCAAGATAACAGAAAAATAATTTATGAATTATTTTTATATTTAAAAAAAAAAAAAAAAAAAAAAAAAAAAAATCCTTATTTTTAAAAAGCTAGAGACACCAAGCACATGACTTCCATGTCTAAGTCTTTGTTATTTGATATTTTAAATTGGATGTTAAATTCCCTAATCTTTAAGAAGGAGTGGATAATCCTCTTTTGCTTTCCTCAAGAGATTTCAATCAGTCATTATCAGCCTCTCTTTTTTCTTTATAAATCCCTTTAAATGAAACTGTACTGCTTAAATATACAATGTAAGGTCTTAAATGCAAATGCTTATTTCAAGAGAGTTCTTTATTATTTTCCTATTTACAAATTTCATAACTAATTTTTCCTTATTAAAATTTAAAGTGTATCCCAGAGTTTTAGTTATTCTACGAGTGCCCCCTGACGTAAAAAAGGTTGAGAAACACTGATTTAATCTATGCATTGTTCTTATTTTGCTGTCAGTATCTAGGGATATTTTATCTTGTTATTTTTTGTTAGTACTGCTCAGTTATTGCTTGTCCTATTTCCAGTGAGGCCAAGTGAGTACTAACCGATACAAAGATTCAACTAAAAATTACTATGCCACAAACCAATGCTTTCATTACTGAGGATGAAAGTATTGGGCCGGATAGTACAGATTCAGTGGAAACAGGACTAGTAATAACCAAGAAGTACTAATAAATTTTTTTAAAAAGAACAAGATCAAATGTCCCTAGACATGGACAGTAGAACAAGAATGATCTACACCATCTATATAAATAAAGGACAGTATATGAGTGTCTGTTCATTCATAAAACAACCTGAAATAACAGGTAGCAACTACTGTAGTTACACCCTATTAAAAATTAAATAAATAATTCATTTAAAGTTAAATTTAAATATTGAACAGAGTGAAAAGTTTAAAGAACAATTCTTTATTAAAGGTTTAGCTTTAATTTTGCTTTTTGTTGATATAGTCTAATTAAACTGTAATTAAAATTTAAGCGAGGCATGGTACATTGATCATGTGTCTTTTTTTCTTTTTCTAGCACATGTACTGTGACATATTCAAAATATTACATAGTTCAGGTTCCCTAATGTCCTTTAAGAGTGACTTTATGTGAAGGGATCATAAAGAATGATTTTAAAAGAAAATAAAAATCGTGCGCGAAGTAAATGTAAACAAACTACGGAGATCACTTGTGTATACAAAGAAAGATTATGCCAAATTAAGTTTTTCTTTCCACTCGATTTTTGCATGGATCAAATGACATAGGTTGATTGATTTTGTGACATGTCAACCTAAGTTAACACCTTCACATTGGAAAATGATTAGGTTAGTTTGATTGACCATTACTACTGAGTACAGAGTTTGATCCAAGAGTTGACATGAAATCAAAAAAAATACATATTTTTATGACCTGTTAATCCTTGTGTTATTTAATTTCAAATATGATATTAAATTGATTTTATAAAATGTCAGCTTTTGGATTAATCCAAGAGTTAACATGACAAAATCAATTTAATATTATATTTGACATGGTTGTGTATTTTTTGTCTGATTTCCAAGAAAAGGGATTCTGAAGGGAAAAAAAAAATTTTTTTAACAACATTTTATTTATAAAACTTGATTTTTTTTTACTTTTCTCCAAAATAAAATTCATCTCCATTAAATAACCAAAAGATCTCTGGCAGAATTCATCCCCACCCAAAAGTTACCTTTGGCAAGAACAAAATCATTATTGACAAATGCCCACTTTGAAACTAATGTTTTCCATTCCTTCTTGAAAGAATCTGTGATTCTGGATTCAAAATCTTTATTGACACTCCATTCAAGTGTTCATGAGCAGTCAGACAATAGTAGCTTTTGTCTACGACATCAGATATTTATTGCCAAGAATGACTGGAAGAGTAAAATGTTGACAGCAGCAGTGGTCAGCAAACCAATCTCTCAGATCATGACACATATGCTAATTTTGAGCCACACTGAGTGACCTACATTTTTTCTTTATCTTGTGCTATACTAAGCTTAGTAAATGTCAATAAATTGTCAATATACATGGATTTAATACAGGGCATCCTCAAAAAGAGTAGACACTTTGTTAATATGTTCTCCCGAAAAGTTGAACACTTTCATAATAAAGAAAAATTGTAAAGCTTTCAAATAGAAATATCATGTTTGTATTTAAATGATGCTAAATATTCATCAGAACGTCCTTCTACAGCCAGAAGGACTCATTTCATCTAGAGGCTATAATACAAACATCCACTATTTCCTCTCATTGGGCATCAATTATTCTCACTATAATTGTACAATTATAGCAGATTTCATAGCATAAATTTTGCCATTAATATATCTACATCAAAAGAAAGCAAATGGTATTAAACGAGATGAATATTAGGGTGGGTCAATAATGTCTATCTGTCCAATCCATTTGGCTGGAAATGTTTCTTTAAGAGCAGACATTACTGTGCGCCATTTTATTCAAAATAAAATTCACCTCCATCAAATGACCTAATCGAAACATATCTGGCACAATTCATCTGTATCCGTACATAAAAGTTAATATAGTCATTGTTAGCATTTACAAATGTCCACTATGAAACTAATTATTTTTATTCCTTCTTGAAAGTCTGGGAAGCTCAGGTTTTTCTGAGTAGTTGGACAATTGTAGGTGTGATGCTATTGACACCCACATAGAAAAGGAAGAGGCGGTTTTATCTCAATCATAAATCTTTGTTTGGTAAACCAGCAGATAGTTCCTTTTGAAATTCAGTCTTCTAAACAGCATCCACTTTAACCAAAGAGGAATGTGAAGTAGATGTATTTTTGGAGATCAAATGGCAACAAAACTGTAAATAGGCTATATCTGGATACTGGTCTATATTAACAGTCATGCTTAAGAATGGGGAGAGTTCTGGTCTGCCCTTGGCAGAAGATGAACAGTTCTGCCATGTGGTTCTAAAGCAACCATTTCAAATAGAATAGAGATTTATAATAGTCTTTTGTTCAGGCTTACAATGATGATGCTCTTGACAAGAAGTTATTTTTTTGCTACATTTGTTCTTTTTCTGAAAATGTGGCATTACTTTCTGAATAATTATGTATCATGGCTCATTTCACAGTATGTCCATCTACTCAGGTGGCTAGTTCATACCTGTTTCAAACACCTGCTTAATTAAATTTAAATTTCCTTTAACACCTGCAAAGTCAAACTGTGATTTATAACTATGCTAAGTAGACCGTACTTACAGTTTCTGGAAGAGGGCACATAATCTGGTGTGATCAGTAGCTGAACAAGGCCAATATGCTCAACATGAGTTATAACTTCATGCTATCACAACCATCAACAGGTTCCAAACAATTTTAACCACCCAATTTCACTCAAAAGTTTGGGTGAATTTATTGTATGGTTTACAGACACTTCCCAGCAGTTCAGCACATTGGGATCAATTTTATGAGTGCACTTCATTGGCATAAGTCCAAGTCACTTTTGGACAGATCTAGCAATCTGTCGATACTTATGATATGCAAAGGGATTTCAATTTGAAATAATGCTAATATTATGAAAAAAATCAACTCTTTGACTAACTACACATGGTGAGGTTCAAACCCAGGCCTCCCAGCAGTTGGAATGTTAATATTCTAACCACTATACCATTATATATATATAGAGATAGATAGATAGATAGATAGATGCTCTATTAATATATTCCCGCAAATCGAATTTTCCTGACCTTGTAGATAAACTAAACAAAGTCAAACATATGACAGAATTCACCTACAAAACAGTAAAAAAAAAAAACAATGCTTTACCTTTCCTAGATATCATGTTACACTAATGACAATAGCTTAAAATTAAGTACCTATAACAAATCAAATAATAAAAATTATCTCAAATTTCTATGCCCACCATGACGAAACAAAATCTGGAATAATCATCAGATTCTATTTAAGAGCACTCAGAATTTATAGCCCACAATATTTATATAAAGAGAAATACATTGAAAATACTTTTAGGCTCATAAAATATTTCAAAATACAAGAGTAGACCTACCTGACAAACCTATCAGATCAAAATATATTATTTTACCTACCAACTGTCACAGATACAATTGAAAACAATTTATCTAAGCTTAACATAAAATTTGTTACTGCTACTAAAACAATAAAGGACTTAATATGAAATAAATTAAAACTTGAAGGAGGAATTTACTCTTATTACCTGTAATAATTGCCACAAGGAATACACAGGAGAAACCTCAAGGAATTTAAATAAAAGATTATATGAACACGAAAGATTTTTTACAAAACACACTCAATGCATTAGCTGCTCATTGTAATGAATCTGACACTAATATTTACTTACAAAATGGTAAGTAATTTACTAAGACGAAAATGTGTACAAAGTGGTTTAATCACAGTAATTTTATGTCCCGGTTCTTACATTTCACCTTTCTTGGAAGATCTTCTGTTATCACAATGTGGGATATTTAACAACAAAAGTGATAAAATTACAAACAAAAAGAAACTGAATGAAAATGACTGCCTATATACCCAAAACACATATAAAGAAAAAAATTTTAATTTAAAATTTCAACGCAAGTGTAATCACATCAGCATGAACATCACTTTAATACAATGAAGTTCTAAAGAACGAAACATCACATGAAAAACTTTTTCCACTTTGTCATAGATTTTCCTATACCAATAAAAAGTGCATTTAAAAATAAAAAAAAATCAAGTGTAAGCATTCAATTGCTGAGACCCACTAACGAGTGTATGGTGTAATTTCTGGAGGGTCCATCTACAAAACTCTGGAGTCAGGATGCTGAAGGTAACATCAATCAGCTAAGTGACAAACCTTTTACTTGTATTAATTCTTTCTCTCTCACACACGCTCATATATATATATATATATATATATATATATATATAAAAAACATAATAGTTAGAGACTATATACATTACAAATTCAGTCCATTTATGTCTATGCATTCAGAAAGATTCTTACCAGTGACCTCTTAAGTTATGTGACTAAAACTAATGTCACTCGAGAATCAAATTTCAAGTTCAATACGTCCCAAATCAAGTTTTACGAATCCCTATAGATTTCTATTAAATTTCAAAAAGTGATAGCCCTTTGTTAAAACTCCTAATTTTTGTTTAAGTTGTACTCCCAAATTTGACCTTCATCTCCATTCCCCTGCCACATCCCTTAGCCAAGTAATCCAGAAAGCCCTTGGCATTTATAATACAATTTATGTTGCCAACTTTTTATAGTATACTTTTGGCTACTGGTCATTAGCCCAGACACCTGTGGCTACAGCCAACAATTCATTTCCTGTGAAAAGACAGGAGATTTCTTTGGAAATTTCTAACATTTCAGATGTCACTATCTGATGATTAGTTTCGGAAAAAGAGTTGTTGATTTTTTGATGAATGGTTACTTGAGCTTTGGTATTCATCTTTTACATTAACTCAGTGAATCTACTTGCATTTCCTTTCTTGCAAATAATTAATGAAGCATAGATTTTACAAGTGTAATATCATAATCATGCATTTGAAAGGTCATTAAATAATACTGACACAAAGTTCTTTTCTTGGTGGACTTCCTCTGTTAGTACAAGTAGATGTTGAAAAATTCTTGGCATACAAAAAAAAAGGGGGGGGTTAAAATTCTGATGTTAGATGAATTAGTCAAGCAGAAAACTTTAGAAATCCCTCATAATTAATGAAGATACCAACAACAGATTTTATTATGTAGCTTTTTAATTATATCGCAGAAAATGTAAATAGCCATGACATCAAGCTCTTTTTAAAGCAGCCACCTTCAATTAGTAATTAACATAGATAAACATGACAGATTTTACTAACAGTGTAGTTTAATCATTGCAATTGAGAAAACATTAAACACAAATGCAAGGGGTTTTCTTTTAATAATTAACAACTCTAGTAACAAAAGTATAGATTTTACTACAAGTAGTTTTTTTTTTATCGTTGAATCCTACAAGTCATTAAATATCAGATGCTTGAGAGTTCCCCTCCACACACTTCTTTCTTAAAAGGGTTCCCTTTTTACTAATTCATGATGATATAAACTATAGTATAGATTTTACCATAGGTAATAGTTTCATTTCTGCAGTAACATGTTAAATAGCATTCAAAAGTATTGCAAGTCTAATATGACTATTTACACTATTTGGATTACTGTCCACATTTTTATTGCCATATTCACAACATTTTGGCCATCATACACTCCAGCCACGTTCAGGTGATATATGTTGGAATTTTCAAACCAAACCCTTTATTTACCACAAGGTTAGATTGTCCTAATTCCAGCAACGCCTTTATTCACGGTGTTTTTGGGGACATCAGTGTATGAATTTTTAAATAGTGTAAATAGTTAAAATACCTCATCTCAGAAATATAAAAAGATGTCTAATAGGATAATGATGATTACAAACTTAATCTTTTTCAGATTTATTTTTATCAACATTTCACCCCAAACAAGGCAATAAAGCCAAGAAGATGCAAAGGGTTCTGAAAATGAAAGAAATAGGAGAATTTGTTGAGGAGATAGAGGGCATTAAAAGACCAGGATTCAAGTTGAAAGATGATGATGATTGACACTGTACATAAATTTTTGAAGATCATGGTTAATAGGAAAGCAAGATTTTTTAAGATCATGGTTAACATGAACGTAAGAAATTGGGAGAGAGTTCCACAAGCAAAAAGTGCAAGAGAAGAAACTGTTAGCATAGAATATATGGTTACACCTAGCTAATTCAACAATAAAACAATGAGATCTAGTGGCCAATCTAGCAGTGCACTTAAATCTGTAAAGTCAAAGTACCAAATAGGAAAGCTCAGCAGAACAATTACCATGAAAGTATTTAAATAAAACAAGGAAGCTATATTGCAGTAGTGGATAAATGACTGAAGCCGAGATACCAATTTGTGATCCAATTTGCTTCAAGATAAAAGCTTTGACTTATCTTTATAAGCACCCCACTATTGTGGCTCTATGACAGATAAAATTATACTTAAGTATGAGTTTTCTAAATAGTTTTCTATTTTTACACAATAAAACCACAGCACTGATTTTACAATAAATATTTTTATTTTTGCGTTCCCGATGTTAAAACACATATACATTTGTCTTTCTCTTCTTAGAAATTAAGATAACAATCACAACAGGATGCTGGAAACACTATCACTACTGTAAAGATTTCAATCCACAATGGGTATTCTGCACTCGTTACATTCTGCCATTTTAACATAAGCTTATTAAATACTTAAAGAACACCTCACTATGAAGCAATAGTTAGCAAACTAGTCTATTAACACAATACTAAGTACCCAACAACAGTGGCCTTATAACAGGTAAACCTCAGCTGCATGCTTATTAGAAACTGAAATACAGATTTGACAATATAAAACCTTTTAACTTTTGTATTCTAAAAGACATTCAATAACATGAAATTATGTGAATTCTTATTTATTGCTCAGATGTTTTTTGTTTTTTTTTACAGCTTAACTAATTTGAAATTTTTCATTAATCTCACCAACTAAGAGACACTTTTAAAAACACACAAACTCCAAAAATCTTCCAGCATCTTACACACTAATGGTTGGATTTTGGTAGGCCTTGGAATGAAGATTATCAGTGCATTTAATCACCTCTATTTGATGCACTCATCTCCTGAAGACCATGGAATTGAATATTGAGGATTATAAAGGATTCTCTTAGGATTGCAAAAGGCTAAATAATCACAGATGTCTAAATCAAGCAAGTACAGAAATTTAAACATCTTGGAAGTTTTTTAACACTGGACAGAAAATATGAAGACCCACCAGAATAGCAAAAGATGCATTCCCAAAACTAAGCAAAATATTAAGAAACAGGAAAATTTCAGTTTGGAGCAAAAGAAAAGTGATGAATTGCTATTTTATATTAATCCTCCATGAATGAATGCTGGACAGTTACCTCAAAGATGAAGAGATTTAAAACCACAGAGATGTGGTTCTACAAAAGAATGCTGAGAATACTATAGGCGCAACAAGGAAGTTTTAAAGAAGACGGGGGGGGGGGGAAGAAACATACTTAGAATCAAACAGAGATGATTGTAATTTCTGGAACATGTAATGAGGAAAGAGGTATTGGAGAATTAGACACTCATAGGAAAAGCAAAAGAAGAAAAAGCAAGAGAGACAGGGAAAACAACAAGTAACTGATGTAAGAGACTTGTGCAAATGGATGTCAGGAAAAAAAGTGGGAGGGATTATTAGAAAGACATTGTTACATTTTACTTAGTTATATTTCTTAAATGCACAGGCTAACAGATATTACACACAGTTTTATAAATAAGAATGGGACTTCCATTTCAATTAAGAAGTGTCCACTATAATAAAATTTGAAGTAATAAAAATGGCAGATTATAAATAAAAATACATTAATTATTTAGAAATATCTTTATCACATTAAACATTTATTTTTCATTTTTTTTTTTTTATTAAACAGTATATTTATTTTTCACCTATTTATTAAACAGTATATTTCTTTATTTTCATCTACTGTCCTGGATATATGAGAAATCTCATTAAAGAAAAATATGAGATTTCTCACATATTCAGGACGGTAAATGAAAATAAATAAATTAGCTGTTTAATGATATGAGCATCCACTAAAAAAATATTGTTTAAAGTGATAAAAATCTATCAGATTGATAAATAAAATCCATTACCTTAGAAAATTACTATACCCGGCACATATGCACATCCGTGCAGATGGCCGAATGCACATCTGCACAGACACGCACCCAAGCAAATGCACACATAAACACAAAAAATATGTTAAAAAACAAAAGAAATATAAGCAGTAAATTGCTGATATTCAGTGAAGAATGGACAGACAGATCCACCCACGAAACTCTGGAGTCAGAATAATGCCGAAGGTAACATCAATCAGCTAAGTGACAAATTTTACTATATATATATATATATATATATATATATATATATATATATATATACACACACACACACACACACACATATTTATAATGCAGTAACACTTTCTCTAATTTATCACTCTCCCAAAACACATTGGTTTAAAGATCACATGCTACCCTACGACCTATGGATCGATTAATGGTTCAAACCTACCAGCATAACTACAGTCTGCTGAATATTGAAAATATTCAGCTAGCATTTCGTCACATAAAATAATCAAGTTCACTATCTGTTGAAAAATACATTGACTTGACCACCACTATTTACTGCTCATAGATCTATTAATAATTTTATTACAATGGAAAATCAGTTCATTGTTTAATGACAAAAAAGCTTTCCAAACTTGCGATTTCACAGTACTTCCAACAGGCAGTATTTATCTTTAAAATCGTTTTTGTTTGTATGTGTTTTGAAGGGTAAATGTAAAATTTTAAGAGAACAAGACAAAATGTGAGGAATATTAGCTTTTTTTAGTTTATATGTATCAAACTTTTTGTAAAATTAAATGTATGTACAAATTTTTAAGTCCAAAAATTATCCCCACTTTCGCCATAACATATCTTCAGGTCTGTCACACTGCTTTCTGCTCATGCATGCTTATAATTGGTTCTATTATGGTCATGTGATTGAAGTTTCAGCTTGACTGCACCAATTTCCTTGCTGCCATTACAGTGTAAACATGGCTGCTCCACTAGCAGTGTGCACAAAGGAGGAACAAAGAACAGTGATCAGATTTCTGGTTGTAAAGTGTGCCATGGGCTGAAATTCATCAGAGGCTTTTAACAAAATATGGCCTGCCTACAGCACCAGATCTTGTGTCTTCTGACTAGCATCTCTTTGGACAGCTCAAAAGATGCTTTACGAGGTTGTCTATAAAAACCTTCTTAGAGGAAATACACAAGCTTGTGGACCACTGAACCAAATGCATCAAAAAGGAAGGAGACTATCTAGAAAAAGGTCATATTTGTTTAACCACTGCTTTTATGTAAATAAACTAAAAAAAAAAATAACAGGAGTGTGGATAATATTTTACTTTCCCTTGTAAATTCATCAAGGAATAACCTACTATTTAGAAGTGTATATAATTTGTGTAATTAAAATAGGATTTTATTTGCGATCTCTTTCTTGCTCCAGCCATAAAATTATTGCATATTCTTCATCTTAGATATGTCTTCATGATTTCTAAAAACAATGGAGTAAAAACTAACAAGTTAATATTGTTGCGTGATCAATCTTCACTGGACAACCCATACTTGTAGCCCTGTGGTCCACTACCCTTAGGAAAGGTATAAATCTATTTCTTTCCCCCTACTACCACCACCAGCTATGAGTTAAAAATGCAGTGTAGACTGGACTCTCTAGCCATGACTGGCAACTAGTCAACTGAATTCAAAAACAGTATGTAGACTTGGTACTATGCAGTCATTTAAAAGATTATGAAGCTCACAATTAACTGTGGTGCAGGGTTGTGGGCTATGACCTTCACGGAAATCATATATAAAAAAAAACAAAAAAAAACTTGATGGTTCACTTGTAAAGTCAATGTTAGTGAGACAATCCCAGACTGCTACTACTTTTATCAGTTTAAAACCAACCACCCACTCCCTTGCATATGCGTGCCATATTCAGCTCAGTAAATAGGTGATTGTTTACTGCTACAAGTATGTAACAGTTATGGTCAAACATTATTAGAATTATTACTTCAATATCCAAGACAAATTCGAAAAGATTCTAATCTGAAAGTCAATCCACAGGTAGATTCTTACAGAATTAAACACATCAAAGAAAAAATACATAAATAACAGTCAATTGGGTAGCACTGTTTTTACAAAAGTAATGTCTCTAAAGAGTTTAAATTGAAATCTCCTCGCATATTAAAAGAAATATTGAAAACTTGCTAGATATGTCCAAAAGTGATCTGGAACTATGCCAATACAGAGTAATTACAGACTTGATGTATTTCACAGGTAACTGTATCTCTGGTCTTTTTATCGGGTGTTACAAAGTTGGGAAATCGAGAGTAATGTGATTGAAGCCAGGCCCGGTGCATACTACACATAGACGCCCTCACCTACCCTCAACAAGCAGCAGGGATGGGCCTGATTTGAGTTTTGGATTCTTACTACCTTATCAACATTTACTTTTTTTCTACCTATATTTATATATGTTCCAGTTTAGATTAAGCACAACTATTATTAAAAGATGAAAAATCTTTGGATTTGGACGTCATTCTGAGATTTTTTTTTTTATATCCAAATCCATGAATTTGTTTTGCACATGGTAAATCTAAAAAAAAATTTAAAAAAAAAAAACAAATAAAAACAACACTATAAAATTCACTATTTTTTTATCCATAATGTTGAATATGTTCAAATTATTGAACTTTTTAACAAGAAAAATCTCAAGTTGATGTTAAAAATTGTCACAAAACATTGTTTAAAATGATCTATTATGACATGTCTCCAATTAGTATTTTGATACACCGCATTTATGAAGGCACAGTGGAGTAATAGATAGCGGCTCAGGTTGAGGAATCAGAGAGCCGAGTTCAAATACCAGTCAAATCCATTACATTCACTTACGTACTAATACCCTTGGGAAAGGTGTGATCCTCTTCTTCTCCCTTCAGTTATGGGTAAATAGCAGGATAGACCAGGTTCTATAACCTTGGATGGCAACTGGTCTACCACAGAAAGAAATGGCAACCTACTGCGGGAAAAAATCTGCCTCATCAGTCATGTATCGAAAGATACATGATCACCTAAGCATGTATCACGCATGGCACATAACTGACTGACAGCATTTATTTTCTATTTTTCTAGTTGAAGTGTCCACCTTTATTGCATATAATCCATCATTGTACATAATTAGGTTACAATAAAATTTGTATTTTATATGAATACTACCTTATGAAAATTGCAGAGTGGGGAGCCAGTATCATATTCAAGAGAGACTACAAGACCCTTGCACTGGTCCTGATTGAAGCCATGATCCTGAAGTTAGCAAACTTAGCATTTTTTTTTGTTTTTTTTTCCTCAGACAAGCTATTCCTACTTTTATTCTTATAGATTCCTTTCTGTCAAGAGTCCAGGCCAACTCAAACTTTACTTTCTCTAAGACTTCAATCAATATCATGTCTCCAACTTCTCAACTCCAAACTACTTTTACAATCTATCAAATTGGCACCATTCATCCCTCTTGCCATTCTAATCTCTTCTCTCCTCAATGTACAGTCCAATTTCACTCACATTGGCCAAATCTCTGCATCATAAATCATCTGTTCTCAAATACAAGCCACACACATCCTACATTTCCAAAAATGCACATCCTGCAGACAGAATCAGCACTTTCTTACAAAACCTTGCCATTCTATTTCAGAATCTTCCCAGGCTGCACAACTTTGGTTCACACATCTATTTCAAAGACATTAAGCAAAAATATCTTTACATATAAGTGGCACAGTGTAGCTCACAGGTTAACGGCTATAACAATCACCGCTTGATTGTCTGAAATGTTTGTGATGACCCTTCCTTACTGACGCAAGTTATTCAAAAACTTTACAAACCACATTCTTTTATAATCTAGTTGCCTACTTAACCCCCTGATATGATGGGTAACTTTTATTGAACCAATACATCACAATTTCCATTCACCCTCACAAGATCTTACACACACATAAAATTGAAAATTTGAAATAATACAGTAGGCAAGTGCTCAATGCTGAAATCAGAGCATAAAATAAGATTGGAAATAAAAATTATTTACACTATTTACATTGTTGTCCTCATCTTTGTTGCTATATTCACAACATTTTGGCCATTGTGCACTCTGGCCTTTTTCAGGTGATTGGAAGTTCAAACTGAACACTTTATTTCGTCCACTGAAGTATATTGTTCTAGTTCCACGTGCCATGCCTCTTCCAATCACCTGAAGAAGGCTAGAGCATACAACAGCCAAAATGTTGTGAATATGGCAACAAAGATAAGGTCAACACTCCGAACAATACTAAATACTATAAATAATTACAATATCTCATCTCAGAAATATAGACAGACTTTGTAGATGTTTAAAAATAAAAAGGTAAAAAAATATTTGCTCAGTTCAGGTGAAATTGAGATAGATATATGTATATACATAACACAGCTTATTGTGGCCGTGTTCATAGTTGATGTTATTGAAAATATGTTCGTACATTTCTACATAATTTATGTCCAGAAAAAAAAATATAAACACACAAGAAAAATTAAATAAAAAACTCAACCTCAATACCTTGTCAGTTGTTTTTAATGAAACTTGAGTGTATATATGTATGTATGTATATATATATATATATATATATATATATATATATATATATAGAGATAGATAGATAGATAGATAGATAGATAGATAGATAGATAGATAGATAGATAGATAGATAGATAGATAGATAGATAGATAGATAGATAGATAGATAGATAGATAAAAAGAGAGAGATATGTCACTAAGAAATGAAAGAGAATGAAAAAAACTTTAGAAGGGACTGCAAACCAAATCCCAAACAGGAACACAGGATAAACCTGTACTCCTGTTCAAAAGGACTAGGGAGGATTGTGAACTGGATATATACAGCGTGCAAAGGGTAATTTGTCGCCATGTTATATTTTTAATTTTGTGCATGTATGTTGTTTGTTTTTGTCAACCGCATGGTATAGTAGGGTCAGTTGGGCACCATCTGTGACAAAAAGAACACCATCATGCAATTCACTGTCAGAAATTTGGAAACGACATACTGCATGGCATTCACACTGGAATCCCTAATATGAACATTTCAGAGTGTTTCAGTGTCAATCTGAGGACAGTGTAAAGGATTTAGAAAAAAGAGTTGGATGAGTCTAATGATGATTATGAAGGTGTTTGGAGTGATCACTAGTGATGGCAACATTATGCCTCCATTCAACTTCCCACAGGGATGTGGCCTACATCAAGTGCTTTGAGGAAGTTGTGCTGCCCTAGCTCAAGTGGGTAGCTACTGAAAGACCCTATGCCTGACAATAGGACACTGCTCCATGCCACACAAGCAGGAGAACCAAATCATGGCTGTCATTCTGTGACCGCATCAGCCCCCTTACATCTGGCCACCTAACTCCCCAGACTGCAAGCCCCTTGATTATTTTATGTGGGGTGCAGTTGAGCAAGGGATCAACAAAATTCCTTGTAATACCAAAGATAAACTGAAGGCAAGGATTATGGCAATATTCACCAACTTAAACAAGGAGACTGTCCAGAAGAGTTGCAAGAGATTCCAAAGTTTTCTGGAAATGATGGTTGAAGCCAGTGGCAATTTTATTAAATAAATTTACTCTTTAGTATTTCAAGATATTTTCGTGTAATTTTGGTAAATATATCTGTTGAAATGAGATGTCAATGTTATTTTCATTTTTGCATAATTTTGATGACAATTTATCCATCGCACCCTATCTGGAGGCCGTGATTGAAGCCAATGGCGATTATATGGAATAAATTTGCTCTTTAGTATTTCAAGATATTTTTGTGTAATTTTGGTAAATATATCTGTTAAATTGAGATGTCAGTGTTATTTTCATTTTTGTGTAATTCTGATGACAATTTATCCATCGCACCCTATCTGGAGGCCGTGATTGAAGCCAATGGCGATTATATGGAATAAATTCACTCTTTAGTATTTCAAGATATTTTGGTGTAATTTTAGTAAATATATCTGTTAAAATGAGATGTCAGTGTTATCTTACCCTCTGTGTGTGTGTGTGTGTGTGTGTATTATTATATATATATATATATGAAAAATAATGTCCTAAAAGGCACTCTGTCAGGAAAGAGAAAGAAACAAAGATGTGGAGGTGAAATAATCACAGTTCTATTTTAGCATTAGCTGCATTTAAGTTTCGTCTCTAGAGACACACTTTAAGACTTATCTCTACCTACTGACTTTACCACTACTGTATATCTTCTCCCCTTAATAGGAGTCATTTTCTGATTTAACAAACTAAATAATTCATACACAAGGGAAATTTTAATTAATGAATCAATTTCTGTTTAATAATATTCACCACTTCAGCTGCATTCTAATGCCTGGAAAAATCAGACATTTTCTGTAGTTTGGAATTCATGAAAGTGTTACTCCCAATCCATGAGATCGCATCGTTTCACAGTTCAAATGGCTAAACGTAACCATAAGTTACATGCTTTTATCGCACTTCTCACTTGTGTAACTCTTCCGTCAAGTTTGATCTTCAAAACTTTAAATACAATGTCAATCGTTATCTTCTGTCTCCTTAATTCTTATTCTTTTATTGTCCTCTCTCCTTAATAGTTTTTCCTAACACACAGTAACCACCTTGCATCCTAGTGGCTTTATTGCCTTGCTTGGAGTGAAAAGATTAAAAAAAAGGTACAATATAAATGCATCAATACTAAGTTTGCTGCAGAAATGTGTTACAAAAAAAAAAAAAAATGGATTGTCAAAGGTCAGGAATTCAATTAAGAGTTGGCAACAGAATAAGACAACTATAAATCAGCTACTAATTAGAATAGCTTCACTTTTAAATTAAAAAAGGGTTTAAAGTAGATTTTTTCCTTGATATCTTTCTTTTTCATTTAAAAGAAAAACAAGAAAAAAGAAAGATGAGAAAAAGGGAAGACAAGAAAAAAGATGAAAGGGGAGAAAGAGAGAGAAAGAACGACGATAAAGAAAGAAAGACAAGAAAAAATAGGAAGAAAAACAAAAGAAAAAACGAAAGAGGTTCAAATTTTTGCTTTCTCTTTGTACAGTTATCTACCCATTTCTTCAACCATTTTAACCTTCTCACTAATTTTATGCTGCTACATCTCAAATGACTAAGTGCTTGATCTCAGCACCTACACATAAATGCGATTTGGTCAAACATTTAATCTAGTTTGGAATTAAATTACCTCTCTTAAAACTTATTCTCAACACATCCCAATATGGTGTTTTTTGGGGTTATTTTTTTAGATCACTGTCAAATACAGATTCAAAGTGGTTTTGCTTTACATGTTTATAGATAAAACGATAGTTTCAATAATTAAAATAATATAAGTATATTACACCTTTATTAAGTGGACAAGAATTTTCACTTATTTTTTTATTTCTAAATAAAATTTCTTCAAATATTAATGCTATTATTACACAACAATTCATTTGGACCAGCTTTCTAACACTCTTTCAGTTGATGTACTTTCCAAGGCTTCCTCGGTTGTCAGCTGCATTTGGTAATCTTCTTGGAATGTCAAATCAAATTCCTTACTTAATCTGTATGTATTCTGTCTTGTTCCCAAACTTGTCACCTCTGCCATCATTCCTTGAAAATGTTTCGGAACTTTTCAATTCATCTTTCTGCTCTATCTCCACACAGTTTGACTTAGGATTTGACTTCATGACTTTCAGGTAGTCATTGCTCGCAACCATAATCTAGCTGTTCTTTCCTAATTCTTGGCTCTCTCATTGGGTCTCGATTTCAATGCTCAGCCTAATGATCAGGTTAATTGAACATGAAATATACCGTTTCTGTCAAACAAATTATTCACCAATGCTTATTTTGCATTGGAATGTCTTTTTCTCCATATAGTTGATCACTGCCATAACAGATTTCAAAATCTCCTGCCACTAGCATGCTATAATAGGAGTGAAAGAGATTGTGTATTGGGACAAACTTCTCTACTTAGAACTATTTTAATTGTCTAAGCAATAACAACCAGACTTCTCTCAACAGTCAGTTTTGAGGAAACTACCTCACTAGGTGGTCATAGCTAACAAACTTATCTCACAGAGCAATACAATTTAAGCTAATTTTTTTCATGGAATGTTGAGGGGGGTGACATCAGCTGAAATACTATAACAAAAAGGAAAACTATCCAAATGATGTACAATAACAAATGCCACCTCTCTGAAATTCTCACAAAACATCATTGCTGCAACATAAAGCACTACTTTTATACCCCATTGAAATTTGCATTTATATAACCGACCGGACCCAAAACTATCACCTGTTATGATGAACGGATACCCCGTCAGGGAGGCTCCATGCCTTGAGAGACTATTGGGTTTTAAACTCACCTCTGATCCCCAGTGGAACTTGTATATATGATCCATTGCTAAGATGCAGGAAAAATGGTTGGTTTCCTTTACCACTCCAGTAAGTACCCAAATCCTTGTGCTATCCCCTACCTTTACAAGAGCCAGATCAGGTATAAAATGGAGTAATGTTGCCATATTTGGGCAGGAGCTACCCAGTCCTCACTTTCCAGTCTTGATATAGTCCAAAAGTGTCAGTGTCCTTGTAGGTGACAAATTATTTTCCACCCTCCAAATTCTCTCTCACAGGTGGAATATGGCAAGCCTCTCACTGCTCTATTGTTACTTGCAAGGAAAGTGCTCAAATGAACTGTATTCCTTGGTTCTGTCTGTTTTAACCTTCATGACCAGGATCCACCATGCCACTTACATTGTAGCAAACCACCCACATTCCCTCCATATTCCACCAGTGAGAAGTAAGTTCCATTCAAACAGCTTCTTCCTGTGAACCACTGCTCTGTGGAACAATCTTAACCTGTCCAAGTCAAGGGCTAGCCTAACTACCTCTTACTGTAAACTTCTACCTCAACTGGCCTCTGGGCCTTGTACAGGGTGAACGTCACTGTAGAAAAAAAAAAGTTCTTTTTAAGGGTATTTTATACCACTACACCTTTTTCATAAACCTGTCGACTTGCAACACAATCACATTTCAAATATAAATTGTTTGTCCATTTAAAATACAATACTTATTAGAAAACACATTCACTTTGAATACAAAAGTAGTCATAAAAAGGATTTCAAAGGACCAGCTTATTATTTTCCTGATACTCAGGTGTAGTTTCCAGACAGAAAAGGAAATGTGTGCATGTACAATTCAATGACAGACTTAAAATAATTTCTATGTTTTTTTTAATGCTTTAAAAAGTTATTTACTACTGAATAAGTTCGATAAAGTTATGTAATTATCTGACTGTTTAGGGTTTAAAAGAATTGTTTTTTTTCTTCTAACTTTGATTTTATTGATGAGCATAGGTAGGAGTTGTTCTGACTTAGTGAGATGGGAATATATTATTCCAATGTCTTATTTCAAACTTAGGTCAAACTGTGTGTGCTTGTGTGTAAATTAAATAGCAAAAGCACATGTAAGTCACCCATGCACACACAGAAACACATAATACATATGCACATACAGTCACACACCAAGTGTGTGAAAGACAGAGAATCAGTTGTCTTATAAATTCTGAGGAAGAAAGCAGCAAAAAGGGTTGTTCAATAAAACTGTTATTTTATTAAAAGAAAAAGAGAGAGATTCTCTAAGTTTAGTACCGGTATCTAAGAACTAAAATCGAAAGTATGGGTCAGAGTTGAATTTTATTAAAAATAAACTTACTCTACTGACAGTGACGATATCTTATCACACTAAGAAAAAGAAAATTCTATTTTAATTTCAATGTTTTCACATGTCATTTTTGGTAGCATTTATCCTAAATGGGCTCAATTTTCTATACATGAAGAGTAGGTATATGTTTTAAAATCCAAATACTACATCTACTCCCTAATAAGCAGATTATAATACAAATTCAACTGAACAGCCAATTAATTCCTACAGCAATTGAGAATCACAAAAATTTAAAAGACCTCACTCTGTGTTAGCCTTGATCAAAGACATATAACCCACTTCTTATTTTGTTTTTACACTCAAAATGGCAGTAAAAGCCAGGGAATTTTATTACAGATGATGAATAACTGAAATGCGGCGATATGTTCAGATGTTAAGAATACTAAGAAGAGAGTATCTGACAAATGAGAGATCCTTAAGAATATCGAGAAACTGATAATGATTTGATATTTTATGAAAACGAAGGCTTGAAGAATTTAAAACTCACAGGTTAATTCAAAGAGAAACAGATTGATTTGTATTTTACAGCTTGTCACCCTTTTGAAAGTTATTTAAAGCCAAAAAATATTTTTAGATTGTAGGAACTCTTTTTGAAGATAATGATTTACTGATACAAGAACCACTAATTAACCTATAGTTGGGGGAAGAAGAGGTGGATTCACAACTTTCTCAAGGGTATTTGCATGTAGGTAAATATAAAGAACCTAACTGGATTTCCAATTTCAAGCAGTTATCCATTACACCGCATGTGCATACAAACTTACAGCACCTGGTATTCTCAAGCAGTCACCCATACAAGTACTGACCTTGTGCAACATTGCTTAAACTTGGTGATCTTGGAGAAAGTTTCAGTAACTGACTTGACAAGTTTAAACAGATGGGTAGAGGAATAAGTTTCAGGAATGCAAAAAGTGGTGGGGGTGGGTAATAAAGGAGCAAGTATTGTCAAGAATAACAACAACAAAAAAAAACATAGTGAAGAACCATAATCACCCACGTCCTGGAGGAACATAGCAGATGGAGAGATACAATAAGTATATTCTCATTCACAAGCACAAGTTTCTGATCAATGTAAATTACCCATTAAATGCCCTTGGTTCACACTGTATCATCAATCAGTGAACTTTCCAACTTTTACCAGTCTTCAGTAGAAATGCGAGGAAAGTAGGGTTATAAAAATTACTTTAACCTGCGCTGTGTTGGCAATATATTATTGTTATTCATAATGTTTCTGTGAATTTATGGCTACAACATGCTAATAAACATCTTTAATGACCCTTATTATCAAAGCCTTTCCGAAGCAGGAATAGACAATTTCATGTGTTCTCTGCATAATTATATACATACAAGTCTTCAAGTCTATGCTTTTCCCATGAGCATTAGCACAAAATGGCAGGCAAATGCTGAACATGAAACTGCGCCTCATCTCATGAAAAAAAAAAAAAAAAAAAATTCATATAATGGCAATTATGTCCTGCTGAAAAACAGTCTTATCATTTTATTATTCATCTTTCTCATTAAAAATGGATTTCTCCTATTACATATACACTTTTTCCTCTTGTACAAAAAGTAGCTATTTATTGATGAGTTTTTGTGTGTGTGTTCGCTACACACTTTGAGAAGGCATGAATCCTCTTCTCCTTGCAATCTCACCAGAGATTACCTTGAAAGAGTTTCTTGTTACTGACATCCCACAAATGGCTAGCAAAGTAATAATATAATTAGGTAAATGTCTCTACTGTAAATAACTTACTTGTCCAAGCAGTAAGTATCAAATGGCTCCTCACTGTCAGGTAATGGCAGGGCTGGTACAAGAGTCTTGTGGGCCCTGCCAAATCTATGATACTGCCCCACCATACTACTACATCTCAATTTTCATGAGGTAGTATTCATATAAAATACAAATTCTATTCCAACGTAATTATACACAATAATGGATCATATGCAATATAGGTGAACAATTCAACTAGAAAAATTGAAAACAAAATCTATCTAAATACAAATTAAAGACATGTCATAATAGATCATTCCATCTTAAATAAATCAACAAGGTTTTGTGCCAGTTTTTAAAATCAACTTGAGATTTTTCTTATTAAAAAGTCAAAGAATTTTAGCACATTCCACATTATATATGAAAAATAGTGGATTTTATAAGATTTAGTATGAGCAAAACAATTTCACGGATTTAAAAAAAAAAAAAAAAAAAAAAAGAAGAATTATATCAAAATCTGCAAAGATTTTTCATCCTTTAATAATCAGTTATGCTTAGTTTAATTTGTAACATATATAAATGTAGGCAGGAAAAATCAAATGTTGATAAGATAATGAGGGTCACAAAGCACTGTCCAGGGCTCCCAAGAAGCTTTGCACACACACCCACACCCGGTCAGGAGATTCAGAGGTAGTACACACCAGTCCTGGGTAATGGTTATCAAAACTGGCTTCCACAGATTTACTACTGGAATAAGATCACTACTGGGTGTCTTACACTTGCAGCCTTGTGCCACACTAAGCTCATTAGAGAGTCACAGTTGTCAGAACTTCTATCAGATTATGGCTTATGTGGCTTTGTGCCAAAGTCAAGAAATCATCTTAATTTGGAGTATTGGTTAATGAGTGTCTAGTAGACCATTACTATTACGCAGTCTTTATTGAATGCCTCACAATTATGCCTTGTGCCAGACTAAATATTTACAGCGACAAATTCATATTTGAAATATACTTTCTCTATGCAGTGTTTTCCAATCTAAAAATCAGAGAAATTTTTCTGATCACTATCCTTCTCCTTTTAGTCGAAGTTTTATTGAGTTAACACCTATCCAGTATACAGGGCGAGGCAAAAGTTTCACACCATAGGGATAATTTATTAAAAGTATAATTACACATAAAAATTTTATTTATGAGTTATTTAATTGTAATATGTGCTGTTCAAAATGGCTTCCTTCTTTTTCCAAACACATTTCAATTCTATGTCTGTATGATTCATTAACACGTTGTAGAGTTTCCAGTCATTTTACTGCATTCATATTTAATTCCTCAATATTTCTTGGGTGCATCTGATAAACAATTGATTTCAAATGGCCCCACAGAACAAAATCCAAAGCTGTGAGGCCTGGTAACCTCAGTGGCAACTCAGCAGGACCTCTTTGACCAATCCATTAACCCCTATGGTGTGAGACTTTTGCCTCAACCTGTATAGACACACTGCATTTTCTATCCAATATGTATGTTTATGCATGTTTGTTTGCTTTTCATGTTTTATATTAGAAAATAGATTAAAATCCAGTTCAAAGATCTTTTGTGTATATAAGAAATATAAAAACAAAAAAATACAATATTCAATTATTGCCTTTCCACAAGCTGGTTTCATGTGAACTACTTTGTTATATGGTTGTACAAGATACTCAATTCTATATTTTGCCAGAAATATTTCAGTGCCATGTTTTTATATTTCTTATATTAGCTTTGTTTATATTTTACATCAAGCACTGTTTTTTTTTGTTTTTTTTTAAACATTTCATTCCAAATGTGAATGCCACTAAGATTCAAGGAGTTCTGAGAGTGAAAGAGAATGAGAAGACTTTAATGAGAAGAAAAGACTGTAGTGATCTCACAATCATAAGAAATAAAAAAAAAAAAATAAAAAAATAAAAAAATTAATTTTCCATGAATTCGTAGTAAAAAAGGAAAACACCCTACTGGCAAAAAATTTAAAATTTGGTGTTTTTTCAACTGTGTTATGATGGGCCTTGTATGACTCGTTTTTGTGGTTAGTAAAATATAGAGATATACATCATAATAACAAAGTAAGACATTTATACATAAATATAGAAAGATTTATTATCAAAAGGTTTGGTTGTTTCAGTAGATAAAAATTCTCTTAATGTCGTTGTGAAATGTTCTGATATTTGTGTTGTCTTGTTGACTGAGTGAATTATTTTGTTGTGATAAGTCTGTTATTAAAAAGTCATATTCTATATGAAGAAGTAAGATTTGAATAAAACTTATCTTTAGCCTTCATTCCCGGGGAGGTTCCTTTTCACATGCTCTCATGGTGAAAGGTGGTTGAAAAGACACCAGATTCTACATTTTTTGCCACTAGGGAGTTTTTCTTTTTTACTAGAGAATCATGGGAATTTTTTTTTTTTTTTTTTTTTTTTTTTTTACTTCTCCTGATCATAAGACAATAAAAGAAGAGGTTTCAAGAAGACAGAAGATGGCAATTGACATTGCAGTCAATTTTTTGAAGATTGTAAGTAGTAGGGAAGCAAAAAACCGATAGCAAGTTCCACAGGCGAGAAAAAATAGAATAGAACTTACAGTTGCAACTAGCTATTTCAAAACAGTAAAACAATGAGTCCTAGTAGCCAATCTAGTAGTATGCTTAAATTCATGCAATTGGTGTACCAAGGAATTTACAAAATAATGAATTTAAGTTCAGTACTAAATTGGCAGCAAGGTCTCATTTTACAGTTGAAATGGCTACATCTAACGATAAGTTCTATGCTGTCAGTGTCTTCTATTGCAATTATTGCTTGTAGAACTCTCTAGGTATCTAGCTACTGGCCAGGATCAATGTTGCTTAACTTCAGTGATCATACAGGAGGCAATGTTTTAACTTGATTTGGCCATAAGCTCAAATTTTATGTAAACATACAAAACTTAAAACATGCAATGTTATGCCTTTAAATACTCCCAGTGTTAATTTCTTTTTAAAATTTGTGGAATGGAGAATGTTGCCAAGTTTTGCATAAAAAGACTAATGACTCCAGTATTAAATCGCAACTTGCAAATTCTAATACACTTGAGTACAGGTATAAATTAGAAGCCTTCATCGACACAGTTCATTTGTCAAGAATCCGTTCTACTCAGTCAGTCAGCTGTGTGTCACCCATGACTACTTTTTGAGTTCAGGAGTTAAAGGAAACAGGACTTTTAATACTATCAATTATCTTGACACCAAATCAAGAAAAGTGACACCCCACCCACCCGCCTTCATCAGCTAGAACTTCAATCTTCTCCAACCTCAATTGCATGTTTTGGGATTCAAGTATCACTCACTTGAGAGGAAGCAGCCATTTTTGTTTGTCATAAATTAAAAAACAGCACAAATTGATTAGTAACATAATTTTTAAGTACTTTAATTATTACGTACTGGTTATCTAAAACAAAATTATTTTTCTGTTTTCTTTCTAGTTTGTAATTATACACTGAAGTTTTTGTTTCCAATTGTCAATGTGGTTTTATGGCACACTGACTCCTATATACAAGTTATGGAATGCTAAATAAATTTTCAAATGTGAATACTGTTTTTAATCTCCAATTCAGAATTTTCCAAATGTAAAAGGTTTTGAATTGTTAGAATCCCATCATAATAAAAAAAGGGTCTTTGAAATACTACTTGCCCAATGGTGAGCTTCAACCTAAATTTATTTATCAAAATGCTATTAAATATTATACCATGCTCAGTACAGTCAGACCATTTCCTCCCTCCACATCCCATATACAACATAGGTTATTGATTGATTGGTTTTCTATGGCTTACCAACCCATTACAGGTTATTTAAAGCCAGGAAATATTTTTAGATTGTAAAATTATTTTTTTTTAAGGTAATGATTTAATGATACAAGTCTTACTAATTAAACCATAGCTGCGGGGAGAAGAGGTGGATTCATATCTTTCCCAAGGGTATTTGCACATAAGTGAATATAATGAATCTGACTGGAATTGGATCTTGGCTCTCCAATTTCCATTTCCAAGCCGTTATCATTTCACCACCTGCACTTCCAATAAAACATTGATATCATGTTTTACCATTATGCTTTGGTGGGGCTCAACATCTTTCCATTGTCCAGGGGATGAGAGAATATTAGTTTGGAGTGATAACGGAATCAAAGAAATGCTGACTTCTCACCAACAGTGGCGATCTTTTAATAAATGGAACACACATACACACATTATATTTTCTAGTTATCATAAACTAAAATGAAATGTTCAACTGACTACATTCATGGCTCTCCTGTTTAAGAAAAGCAGTGAGCATATGCTGGAGTCATGGTGGCAGTGCATGGAGACCAGTTTCAGAATTGAATGAATCATAATTTTAAATATTCAATTCCTCAACATTTTAATGATGTTTTTATCATGCTACTAACTACTATAAATTATAATTAATTTAAAACATTTCAATTTTGGGAGAGTTTAAAATTATTCTGGAGATGATTAAAGTTGTTTTTCAGGACAGTTCCAGGATGCTAGTGAAAAAAATAGTCTGGGGTCCTGCTATCTGGATATGCACTTCAAAAAAAATACAGAGAAAAATCACAGAGTTGCCAAAAAACAAAGCAGCAAACAAAACTGGAAACTGTAATAAATCTATCCTGACAGCAAAGCATGCAAGAGGGAATCTCCTAATTTTCAGAATCCCTATCAATCTGAAAATCAACAGAGGTGTGCGAATCAACATTCTCTCCAATATGATTCATCAAGTCAATATGACAGATCTGAAAATTGTTGATATCAATCTGAAGGTAAGGAAGAGGTGCAAATCGAATTCAGATAGTCACCTCCCCACCTCTATATTTTCAAGGCTTGTCAAAGTGATAGGCTGAAAAATTGCGCATCTTAATTTTTGTGTTATTTTCTTGTCTATCAATTGGGTCTACAGTCAGTTGGGTGCAATTAGAAAAACCATTATTTGCAGTTTTTCAATGTGGTTTGTTCATCTCTGAAATTATATTCATTTAATAGCAAAACATTCTAATGTTTCTCGGTTTCACCAAAGAGATCTATGCCATATTTTGCAGTGATGTAGTTACAGAAAAAGGAAAGAAAAACATTTTTTCAAGACAATTAAAAAAATGTTTAATGTGAATGTGACAACAATTTGTCAGAAGTAAAATCTTCATTACCAGACATGAGAAAAGCCAACTAACTCATTTTTTCATTCCTTACTTAAACAATCTGGAATACTCAAAGAAAAGAATCCTGATAAAATGTTCAATTGATTTCTTCCTTGTTTGCCAGGCTTATGGCCATATCACGTTGAAACATCAGTTCTCGTATGATCCCTGAAGTTAAGCAACATTGAGCCTGGTCAGTACCTAGATGGATGACTGCTTGGGAATATCAAGTGCTGTAAGCTTGGATGTGCAGGTGGTGAAATTGATAATGGCTCAGAACTGGAAATTGGAGAGCTAAGTTCCAGTTTTAGTCAGATGCATTATATTCACCTACACAAAAAAAACTTGGAAAACCCACCACTTCTCTCCCCCAACTATAGGTTAATTAGTAGAACTAGTAAATTATTATCACAAAAATTTTTTTTTTAATCTTACAATCTAAAAAAAAAAAAAAGAATATTTTCTGGTTTTAAATAACTTACAAAAGGTTGTAAAAATCAAATCAATCAATCAAACCTTGTTTGCCAAGGTTTTATTACAAAGAAAGGGCCCAAATAATCTGATTCAATGGAAATTTTAAGGCCCTAAGCCAGTTAAGTTAAAACAATATAGACAGCAACACCAACATAAGACTCTTCTAAGTTCATTTTTCTGAATTTTTTTTTCAATTGAACCTGTCTTTTGTCTATATTTCTGAGATGAGGTATTGTAACTATTTACATTATTGACACTGTTTGAACTGTTGTCCTCATCTTTGTCATATTCATGACATTTCAGTTGTTGTACACTGACTTTCTTCAGGTGACATATGTTGGAATTTCTAACCGAACCTTTTGTTTCGTCCACTGAGGTAAATTGATCTAGTTCCACATGCCATGCCATTACTGAATATCTCAGTTTCGGTTATTTACCTTTAGTAACTGAACTCTCCAAGATTTGTTCACCTCTGCTGTGGTCAGGTATTGAACTCACAACACTTTGAGTCAAGTCACTGGATTACTTCAACCTTTTACCCAGTGGGCCATGTGTCCTTGGGAACATGTCTTTATTTAATCTCCAAAAATATAACATCACTTTCTGAACAAGCTAATATATATATATATATATATATATATATATATTATACACACACACTATGAGTTGCAATTTTTGGATTGCTATTATCATTCTGAAGAATATCACCTGCTGACCAAATCAAAGAATATTTATATACTATAAAAATTACTTGCTATGATTGATTGTATTAAGTGTTCATAAGAGAGGAAAACATTTCCTATCAACTACTCATCAAGACTTTATCAAAGCAGAGCTTTAGTTTAAAAATGGACCTATTTTGGGGGGGAGCAGGGGGCATCACCCATGCAAAGAAAGAAAATTATACTGAGATTTTGGCATTGCTCATAATGATAATTATATTTTTGACTAATCTAATTTTTATTCCAATTGATCCTGTTGTTATTCAGTCTCTAAAAATATAACATCACTTTGTGAACAAGCTAATTTATTCCAAATAAAACAAAAAAAAAAAAAAGACAAGATTTTTCTATCTTTAACTTCTCAAGTTTATACCAGAAGTGGGAATTTTTTTTAAATTTTTTTTTTTTTTTTTTTTAAATCATTGCATAAATATGATTTCATTTTTATTGAAAACACTATTTTTATTAATGCAAGTAATTGAATACTGATTTGTAATTAACATTATTCAGACCAATCTAAAAACAAAGAAACATATCAGAAAAAAAAAAATAAATAAATAATTACCAGTTCCAACTAATGACCAAATTTTAATTTTTTCATATCAATAAAATGTACACTCTCACTTGTTCTCTCTCACAAAACAAATTATTACCATTAACTGTTGTTTTGAGGAATATGCAACTTTTAACAAATATTCAAATAAGACTGAAAATACAGACTGACTTTTTGAACTTTAGCATAAGGTTTGGAAATTGCAACTGAAATTAACACTGCATGTATTTCACTAAAGATAGAAACAACTTATTCCAAAACAGAATTAATAAAAATTAGTTTTTTTTATCAAATATGAATGTTGCTGACACAAAATTAATGAATCACAATATCAGTAACCTACCCATCTATAAGATCTCATTGATTTCTGCTATCGCTAAAATAATAAACTAAATACTTTATTTCTTTTGTATAACTTTTACCCATGCCATTAAAAACGGTAGTATATTTCATTAAGTTTTAACTATTCCCAAGTCCCTATGCACTTCATGAGGGTAAAAAATAAACAAATACAGACAGTACATTTATAGAGATATATTTTTCACTAATATTCATCCTGATTAGTATGCTATTTGACTAAAAGCTTCCACTTAGGTCTTTCCAAATGTAACTAAAAACAAATATTAAGCTAGAAGCTACATGTTACTGCAAGCCTTCGTACTTCTCATGTAAGCAGGGTAAACAGAAATTCGATGTTGCATCTTTGTAATTTAGAAACGAGTACAAAATCATTCACACTGTTTTACACAGAGGGACGAATTATCATTATTTCCAACTTTAAAATATGGATCATCCATTTCAGAATATCTAAACATTCATGATAAAAAATAAAACAAGTTTATCATTAATTTTTTCAAAATTTCATATAAGACTAGCACACAAAAAATAAAACACTTTCTTTCCAATTATTTTGATTCTTACATTTTGCAATATCCTTGCAGGAGAAAAAAAAATTAAAATGTTGTTTGTAGCTAAATACTGGTTCCCCAGAGTATATTCAAACCTTGTTGAGGATTATGCCTAGAGTTTTATTTTTAAAAAACCAAATGTTTCCCCATCTTACTAGAATCATTAATAGCTATTTTAGGTAATAATGCCATTGGAGAGTCAATATGCTTTTAGACAATATAAAAGGTCTTGTGTACATTAAGCACATTGATTCATGCAAACATTAAAATACACATTTTTATTGGATTCTTGAATTCTTAAGAGGATTATTTCATTCAAAGAAAATTGTATTTAATTTTGTTGTTTTGAAAAAGTAATTCTATTCAAATTATTTTCTTCCTTTGGGCTATTGTTTAGTCACAAAATACTACTGCTCAATATCAAGATTAATTTTAAACTTGGTTACTGTATCATATTGTCACCCTTCAAATGGAAGTAAAGCAAGCAGACCTGACATGGTTCAAATCCTTGTAGAATTGGTCATTTAAATTTTCTTTGATAACTACTCCTTCCAACATCAGATGCTTAAATTTTGCATGTATACATTTTTGCCTGCATGTGTGTCAGTGTATACATATAAAATTTGATAATCAGCATTGAAAAATCAAATTATTTTTTGTCTAACCTGCATCTAATGTCAGAAGAACATGCCTGAAATAGACAAAATACAAGGAGGTTGTTGAAAGGTTCTTGATCAGAATTCAGATCCTGATCAAGTGACAAAACATTAAAGTTTGCTTTAGAATCCCTGCTTGCTTAAACCAACGGCTTTTCACTGTCCCCTTGTAGGGAGTGCGGAAAGAAGAGTTTATTTTATTTATGAGAAAACATGGTTTCTTTTTAACCAATGTTTAGGATATAGTATCTTGTTCTTTCTGGGTCTCTACAAGGAAATCTGAAATCCTTATTCCACATCCAGAAAATCAAATAAGGCGTACGATTGAGGAAAGTCAATCCAATGGATTCTTGGACAAATGATTGATTTGTTCATTCATTTTCTTATCAACTCTTTGCAGATTATTTTAAGCCAGAAAATATTTTTCTAGATTGTAAGAATTTTTTTGAGTTAATAATGGTTTACTGATACAAGTCTTACTAATTAACCTATAGCTGGGGGCGAGAAGAGGTGGATTCCTAGCTTTCCCAAGGCTATTTGTGTGTAAGTGATTACAACAAACCCAACAGAAATTGAAACTTGGCTCTCTGATTAACAATTCCAAGCAGTTATCCATTAAACCATCCACACATCCAAGCTTATAGCACATGGTATTCCCAAGCATTCACCCATCTAGGTACTGACTAAGCCTGACATTGCTTAACTTAGGTGACTGTGCAGGAGGCCGGTGTTTCAACGTGATATAGCTGTCAGCCTCTTGGGCAAATCAACTCATTCTTTGTTTGACTTTGTTCTCACCACAATGTTTTTGTCCATCTCTCCTCAGGCCTTCTTATGTAGAATCCACATTGAAAGAAAACTTTTTCTTTCTCTCTTCCTTCCATTTATTTCTTTCCTCAGTAATTTTAAACAGAAAATATGCTCAAAGATGGACTAAAACTGTCACACAAAAAAAAAAAAAAAAAAAAAAAAAGAGAAAAAATTGAATCAATATCCCAAACAACAGCCTTGTGGATGATGAATTATTTTCCACCCTGCAACCCCTTCCCCATAGACAAAAGGTTGCAAGCCTCTCATCATTTCCATGGCATGTGTTCTGACAAGCTACATTCCCTGGTCACATCAGCCCAGACCTGCCATATCACGTACACAAAGATCATCCTTATTCTCTTTGTACTCTACTCAGACAGCTTCTTCCCAAGAACTGCCGCTTTGTGGAACAGATCCCGGCAGGATATTTTCCAGATTGTTACAATCTTGACCTCTTCAAGTCTAGGGTTCTTTCCTAAATAACACCATGAACTTCATTTCTTGCTTTTTCTTATGCTCATACAATACCACACAGTAACCATCTATCTTGAGTGGCTCTTGTATTGTGTTAACATTAGTATATTAAAAAAAAAAAAACTCTTAAAATGGTGACAATTAAAAAGCCTATTTCTAATAAATCATTCCCATTTACTAAACTTACTATACAATAGCAGAGGTACAAATAGAAAATCACATTACAAGCCAGTATGAATGATGTAGTCATAGAAAAATTAATAAAACATTGATTATTGATACTGTTTAATTTGGATCTGTTTTATCCTTCGAAAGTTCCCACTTAAATCATACAGTCATGTTTACCTTTGCACAACCAGAAAATATAAAAATCGCCCGGTTCATTCTCCTCCCCAGTCTTCTGAAATGGAGTAGAGGTTTTTCCTGTTTAGGATTGGGTTTCAGTTCTTCTAACATCTCCAGCTAAACTGAAATTTTATTCGCTATTTATTTATTTTTTTAAAACTTTCAATAGTAGTGGATAGGTTTGCCTATCGTCCAGTTCACACACCTCCCCGTTCTTTTGAGACAGGAATTGAGTTTTATCTCGTTTATTGTTCAGGATTAGATTTCTGGTTCCTTCTCTAAAGTCTTCTCATTCTCTTTTTCACTCCCAGTAGCCTCTTGCGTCTTAGTGGCATTATCGCCTTGATCGGAGTGGATTAAAGACAAACAAAAAAGTGTAGCATACAACAAACTTCTTCTGACTGCTGACCTACTGTTGGTAACAGTCAACAAGCGAGAGTATGCTATATATTGTGCATATTTCGAGTGGGTGGCAGGTGAGATTGAACTCCAGTTCGCCTCCTCGAACTTAATGGAAACAAACATGCCTAGAGAAAATATCGGCACTACAAATGAACTGGTCTCACCTTTTTTTTTTCCTCCCGGTTGCACAGCAGTCTTAATTTCGTTAAAAGGGTAATTTATTAAATATAGTAAGTAGACAGAGTGACATGGGTGCATATAACAATTAAAAATGGTGCCAGTTTCCCCAGTATAAACTGACCAGGCTATGCTACTATGAAATTCAGGTGCTCATGTCAAGCTTGATGTCCACATGGTTACAATTTATGTTAAGTATCAAAATGCAAACATTTAAATAATGCATGATAATATCACGCTTGTGAAGAGTCTTTTTTTTTCTTGGGTAGGTCTGGTAAAATTTGTTCTTACTTTAAATTATTTCAATTCAATTATCATTTTTTTTTAAATTTTAAGTCTTTGCAACTTATCATTGCTTTATGTTTCAAAAGAGAATGCAAGGCCGAAAAAACGTATTCATTATTTTTTTCCTTTTTGATAAACAATCTCAAAAAAACACATTTTTAAACCAGAGAGACAACATAACAACCAATTAAAAAACTTAATTTTATTTTTTATGAACTTGTGCCGTTTAAAATAATAAAATAAATAATTTTTTTAATATATTGTTTGCACCTGAGTAATAATAATGTTCAGCCTCACAAATTTATTTTACCAACTTCAACTTAAAATTAAAAAGACAAGCAAGAGACTTTGCAACGTAAACCCCGTTTTAAAAAAAAGGTGAAAATTTATGAATTGAAATAAACAATTTTAATTTCAGGTACCAACAAACTCATTCTTCGTTTACTGTACAAACCGAAAAAGAAAATCCTAAATAATTCCTAATTAAATGCCGACCATATACGTATTTAACACCACAAGAATTACATCTCTATTTCTTTTATTATTTTATTTGTTTATACTACTAATATTTATCTTTTTTGTCGTTCCTCCACCCCCGACTACTTACAGCTACTTATTTACTATAAATTTCACGTACACAACAATAACCTAAGGGCTTATCGTTCAAGGTTTGTCAGAACGGTGTAGTAAGCAGTTGAGTAGCCCAAACGCAAACAAGAAATAAAATAAAAAGGGTTGGTTACCAGCAAAAGAATTTAACCTTTTATTAACACATACACACGCCAAAAAAAGAAAAAAAACTTCTTGTCATCTGAGGGTTCTTGTTTTAATGCCAGCACAGGTGGGCAAAGCATTCTGGGTCTCCAAAAACGGAAAATAATGGTGTAAAGAGACAGGAAGAGTTGAAGAAACAGCTCACGACGTGTAAAAACGCACACCTGTCCTTTCCTAATAAATGGTCACCTCAAGTCTCCAAGAACCAGAGATCTCTAGAAAATTAACATCGACGGAGCTTCTTTTTATTTATTTTTTCCCAGGGTGGGGGTATTCTCGAAATTTACAAATGCATAAAATAAAAATGCAAAAAAAAAAAAAAAAAAAAAAAATCAATAAATAAAATAGAGAACACGACAGACATTTCGTCACAGACGAGCAGCGACTTCTGTCTTCTTCAGTTAGAGAGCATCACCACTGGCAAACTGACAACTACTTGAGTCATGCAACATTATTTCTATGTGCATAACACGTGTAAACAAAAGTCCTCCCTTTGCCAAACATAGATGTTGGAGTATTTTTAAAGTAAAGACAGAAGATATGAAAGAAATAAATTTCATTTATTATTTATCATTTTTAAAAGCCGCCCAACAAGCGCAACTTACGAGAAATAAATTTAATTACACATCTCTTTCTTACAATCTTTTATACACAAACATGGTCCCTTTTTTTTTTTTTTTTTCCTGCAAATCACTAGATTTTCAACAAAAAAAAGTCGATTCACGGAGAGACAGAAAAATAAATATGATAAATAAATAAAAAGACAAGAGTCGGGGACATTTCGCCGGCATAATTCCCCATCACAACCGAAAGAAGAAGAAAAAAATCTTTTTTTTTTTTTTTGCAAAATTCAAATTCTTGATTAAAGACTTTCCCTTGTTTTAGACGAGAAAAAAATAAATTGGTAAATAAATGATATGATTCGTTAACAAAATTTACTATTATTAGCGTACTAAAATTGTAAACGAAAAATCCAGAGGATTTTACAAGAAATTAAAGTAGAACCGGCATGTCGGAAAAAAAGATACTTAGAATTCTTTTACTAATATTCAGTGGCTAATGAATGGACCATTACATTCCTATCTTTCATATACCTCATTCAGTAATTATATCTAGCTTGAGTGGCTCTTGAGCCATGTATTAAACAAACTTAAGCAAAAACAATATGAATGAATGAAATTAATTATCGTTTTTGTAAAAAAAAAAAAAGAAAAAAGGGGAAAAAAACTACCAACAGTCCCAGCTTCTTAAAAGTTCATTAAGTCAAAACTTTAGAAAACCTTAATTTGTATGTCTACAAACACTTGCCCGCTTTTCTGAAAGAGTAATTTATTTGAAAAGAAATAAACCAGTTTTCCATTTTTAGTAGTTTCTTTTAGTGTTTAACTTAAAAAAAATATTTCTCCCCAAAATAAATCTCACATTTTCTTTTAAAATTTTCAGACATTCTCAATATATAATTTTTTTTAAATGTAAAAAAAAAGAAAAAATTATTTTTTTTTTTACATTTTTTAATCAATATTTTTTAATTCTCAAAAAATTTCGCGTTAATATTTATTTTATTGCTCTCTACATCTGAAAATTTGGTGCGAATTATTTTTCATAACTGATAACAGTTACAAAGTTTATAATAAAATAACTAGGAAGCATTTTTACAAATTATTTTTCTAATTACAAATTAACTGTTTTCTTTTCCTAATTAACAGATTTTTTTAAATTAATTACAATAGAAATCAGATCGAAAGTCAAGCAAGAGTCCTTTTTGGGAAACCACGATGTTTTCATTTTGTTTTTGTTTTTTGCATTCAAAAAAAATTTTAAAATTCCCTATAAAAATAAAACTTAATTTTACTAACTTAAACAAATGACTTGCATAGATCCTTCAAAAAAAAAATAACAAGTCAATATTTATTCAAGTTTCACCGGTTCATAGTGTTGGTTTAATTTATTATAAGAAAACAAACACAAAATTCCTGTTAGACTTTGAACAGCTTTACAACCACATACAGTGTAAACGTCTTCTGCTCTTTTTAACTCTATCTTCCCGTGCCCGGAATTAAAAAGGTATCGTGCAAGGTATAACGGGTGCATTGAGACACAAATTTTCACCTACTCACCTGGGTTCTCACGAGACGAGTAAGTAATCACTTTCCCTGGCACTTGAGACAATAATACAGGTATAAATTATCAGCAATGGTAGATAGAGTCCGTATAAAACATCACCAAAACAAAAGGCGTCTGTTATTCAACATGGCTGGACTAGAGAGCGGTGCGCATGTCTGCACAGCTCAAGGGAAATAACTGGAGATGCACGAGTTATCTCCCTTGGTTCACTACACGTTCTAGGTGGTTTTGCTTTTATTTTTATTTATTTGTTGTTGTTGCGATCGCGATAGCATGGAACTCGAGTAGTGGTCTGAACTTTATCTCTTTTTTAGTGTATATATATATATATATATATATATATATATATATATATATATATATATGTGTGTGTGTGTGTGTGTGTGTGTGTGTGTGTGTGTGTGTAATATTCACCCAATATAAGACCCAAGAGATACTCAATGTAGAGGTTGTTCAAAAGGCGTACAAGGAGAAAAGAAGAAGTGCAGATTATGAGGATATGTAGGATAGATAATGGTTAACTCTAGACTTGAAGATTTTAATAATTGCGAAAGCATCCTCCCAGGAGTCTGTTCCACAAAGTAACAGTCCTGAGGAAGAATCTGTCTGAATGCAACTTCCGCCTTACCAATAAAAGAAGAAGGAATTGGGGATGAGACGATCCTGTGTACATGGCATGGTGTGTCCTAGCTATGAAGATCTACAGTGGTGGAATTAAAGAATGCTGCATTCTAATTCCAAAGCACTTAATCGATAAAATTCAGTGTAACAAACGCGGCTCTTAATAATAGAGTTAATTTAATATTCAGAAAGGCCATATCATTTATATTAAATATGCATTTATATTATATTTTATTTATTTAAGAAAATTTAATGCACTGATTCTCAACTAGGTTTCAACAGAATCCTCGCGTTTTCCAATCCTCTTTTGAAAGGTCCTTATCGTGACCTTTATACAAATTTATGTGGTAAAAAATACAACCCTTTGCCCACTTAAGAGCAACGGCATTGTTAACCAATGCATTGTTCACACAGGACTTTTCTTGGTAAGCCTTGATATTGAAACCTGTTTATGGCAACGCTCAAAGTAATAAAAATCGAATGTTCTGAAAAAAAAAGGATTGAGAGGAAAACTCGTCCTTTGAATTTTTTTCCACCAATCAGAAGAACGGTATTTGAAGCCTGCGATAATTTGAAAAGATACCTTCGTGGGCCAGCTGCTCTATATATAAACAAGGTCGTCAGCCGGTTAAAAGTACTGTTTATTCACACCACATCAAGGATTAATTACACGGATGGACGCCAAGCATACTAATATTTTCAGCTGAGAACAAGAAGAACTTTAAACTCTGTAAATTCACATAGCCAACCAAAACTCCAGACAACTAAAAACTGAAAACTGAAAATTTGTTCTTCTGAAACTACCAGCAAGCAGACACAGACCAAGTCTTCCTCGAGGACACATCGCTGCTACCATAATTCTTCATTTAACACTCCTTATTCGACAGCAGGCGCTTTGCGACTATAAGTGGCCTGTCGTGCTTTGTTTAAGTCTATTGTGTTGTATCTTGTATACGATTTGTTTGTACACTATTTACATTATTCCTACTCATCTTTGTCACCATATTTATTACAACGTTTCGGCCGTTGTACGCTCCGGCCTTCTTCAGGTGGTTGGGATGTCGAACTGGACCCTTTATTTCACTCGCTGGGGTAGACTGTTCCACGTGCCATGTTTAATGGATGTCAGTTATCAGTTATCTCCTGTTAATTCCCCTCTCCAAGTTTTGAACTCACACTCTTTTGGGTCCTGTCACTGGATCTAACTAACGCCTTTATCCACTGTGCCATGTATCCTTGAGGACATCTGTGTATGAATTTCTGGATATTATAAACCTAATGTCTTCTGCATCATTTTTTACCAGTGCTCATATTACAATTTTTGCTGTTATCATTTTGTTTTTAGCAAAGCTCATATTGCAATTTTTGTTGTTATTATCGCTTTCCTCTGGCACTCCTTATTACTGGTTCCCATATTGCATTCATTTCTGTGCTTGGTCGGCTCAGGAGATTTTTGTGGCCTAGCATATGTTCTGATTCCTTAAGTTTACGAATTTTCCAACGGTGTTCTTTGTCTATGATCTCAACCAGATCCCACAGACGGTGGCGATCTCCCTTTTCTCTCCATTTGTTGTCAGCCACGCCTGATTTTTCCACTTCCCCTCGTGTTACAGCTTTCTGGTGTTCTTGAAGCCTTACTTTAAGTGGGCGGCCTGTTTCCTCTTTATATTTCTTTCTGCAGAAGAAGGCCGAAACGTTGTAATAAGTATGGCGACAAAGATGAGGACAATAGTCCGAATAATGTAAATAGTGTACATAATACCTCATCTCAGAAATATAGACAGATTTGTTTTTATTTTATATATTTCAGTTGTGGGGCTGATGATGTCTTTTCAAACCCCAAACAAAATTACATATATGCATATATAAAAAAAAGAAGTATGTTCAAACAAGGCTGATATATCATCAGTACAATCCACAACAGACCTATTGATTCATGACCGGTCAGAACATTAACAACAGCGTGCGAACCTTCCCTGTAACTCTTTAACAAGGATATTTTTTAGATTTATCAACTAAAGTAAATTCAACTTTCATATAAACATTTTTCTCTCCTTTTGTTTTTCATTTCAACACAAGCAAGGTAATAAAGCCACGAAGACGCAAGGGAGGTACTGAGTGTGAAAGAATATGAAAAAAAGTAAAAACATTATGAAGGAGAGAGAACAATAAAAGAACAGGAATTAAAATGACAGAAGATAACGATTGCATATAAACTTTTGAAGTTCAAAGTTGACAGGGAAAAAAGATGGCGGAAGAGTGTTTCCAAGTGCGAGAGAAAAAAACTGGTAACTTAGAACTTACGGTTGTATCTAACCATTTCGAGTAGTTGTCAATCTAGTCCTGCGCTTAAATTTGAAACGTCGAGGTACCAAAGAGGAAAGCTCATTGGGACAATTGCCATTAAAATATTTATAGAAAAGACACAGGGGAAACTATGTTATGCTCAGTAGAAAAGTGACTGAAGCCGAGATACCAGTCCAGGACCGATAACATTGGAGATTTTTCTTTGGATTTTAGCAAGAATCTCTAAATATATAGCAGGAGCACCAGACCAGACGTGACAGCAATATGCAATGCATGGACGAATGGTAGACTCATCTATCTTATTTTTATTTTTATTATTACCTTAGACCCGTGGTTCCCAAAGTGGGGCGCACGCCTCATGAGGGATGAGCAATTTGATTTTTAAGGTGGGCAATTCCAGAATGAGTTATTGACAGTGAATTTTTTCTAGTGAGTCTGTGTGAGTATGGGGGTGTACGGGTTAATACATACGGTGCATATATACTTGGTAACACATTCCCTCCCACAGAAACAATATTGTTTTCTATAACGATTAACGCACTATTGTACATTTTATCACTGAAATCTATTTCCATACTTGGAAATTGGTTGGGCTTGGTGCTTAAAGACTTCAGATAAGCTCTCACTATACTTATGCCACAGAGAGGCAGAATCATTTACTTCGCAGGGGATTGACACCATAGCCTCAACCACTGTTGCATCCCACCGGGCATCATCTTGAAGCAAACCTCAACTGAAGCATGCTTTTCGGTAGGTCGTACAAACCTGTCCGTTTACCGTTTTAGGATCCTGGAAGGATGTTGGGCCTCAGATTTCATGAAGAAGGAGACGGAGATAAATGCATTCATGTTGGCTGGGATGTACAGTGTACACTCTACCTAGACACTCATTAAATTTAATACCAAGATTCTCCGGCACATCTTGACCTATCACTCTACGCACTCATTCCTTTTTGCCTTTCCAGACGTAATAAAACGATACTTTGGGATACAAAAGTGTGCAGGAAAAAGGATCGTTTTGGCACAGCTTGAAGAAAAATGAATGTAGTATCATTGGGTCTGTGTGCTACCTGAACAGCATTTACTTCAGTGAAGTAGACCCGTTGACCGTTTTCCAAATGTACTGCAAGTTGCACAATACTCGGGAGCCTTTCATGTAGCTGGAAACCAAACATGCACCAAAATGCCTCACTACTACTGATGTATTTGCCCATTTGAGACTTGGTTACTTCATCTCGGCTATTTTCCTGCTGTATGCCAAAGATGGTCACATCTGATCCCTTGGTGACGTACTTGCAAACGTACTTGATGGATTTCACCGAGTTGCAGAACTCAACATTAATGTGAGCATTAAACGTCTTTAACAGCAAGGGACAATAGGGTACTATTCACCGGTTGTCAACCTCATATTGTCCAACTTTTACTGAAAACCCACCATCATCTGGGCTTCTACGCCTGTAAGAAGGGTATCCGTCATTACGAGTTTGCGTTTTCGTGGGATATCTCTTGGGAAATTTCTTTGGGCATACATTGTTCTTCGGACATGGTGACTTGCAGTTAAAGCCCCCCTCCCACATGTGCCATGTACCATGTTCGTTTTAAAATTTCATCGAGCTCCTTATCTGTCGATGGATTTTGCTGAGATTATCCTGTCAATTTCATTAGAGTGAATTTTTGTTGCCAGCCAAAGCGGAATGTAAGCATGTGGTAGCCCCCTGTTTTTGCCACTCAACTGTGTACATGTCACACTTTACGGACCCAAATGTTTTCCCCTTTTTAATCAGATCTATGAGCTTATCCAACTTCCGGCGAAAGACCCTGGCAGGGAGATTAGGTCTATCTTTGGCCTTTTGGTACAGAAAAAGTTTGTCTTTAATTACTTTCCACTTTGGGTTGCATGTAAAAGTTACAAAGAGATTTGGCCTTCCATAGTGGTGTAAATAAGTCATGACATCCTGTGTCCTTTCATGCATGAATCGAGGACCTCCTGTAAAACTTGTTGGTAGAATGCAATGCTGCCCAAGATTGCCAGGTGCTACATTATAGTTTACGGCATCTCTCCAATATAATTCTCCAATCGCAGTTGCTTTTCATTGCTTTTAATGAAACACAGCTCTCAAACTCCATTTTAGCAACCATATCAACTGTATATTGATGAAAGAGATCTCGAGAGTGATGAAGATGGTTGAATGAGTTGCCACGAGTCATAAAACGATGTGCATAGAATTTCTTACACGATAATTCTTTGTTTAACATATCCTCCGGATTGCTTGGATTACGATGTTTAATACCAAAATGCTAACTGTCTTCCACATTAACAAATAAGAGGATACTGTAGAGCATCATAAGATCTATGGGTTTCATTAATTTGTTGAAGCGTGTTGTCCCATCACTTTTGAACAATGTTATATTGGTCACCTTGGAGAACCACTGCTATTTCATTGCAGGAGGGTTCATTAACCCCCACCCCCGGATGCTGTCACTTGTCTGCATCGATAATTACATTAAAGTTGTGAGTAGGAGTACTTTCCAGGGTACATTTAAACCTTTTGACATAGCTATTTTTACAATGTATCATCTCTTGTAGTATCAGTATAAGTTCGAGCCTGGTGCCAAGTAAAATAGAATTACGCCTGGCCGCTTGTTCTTGAAAGTTGCCAACAAAATATAACTGAAGAAATCGTGACATTTCATCTGTTAGTGACCATAGGGATCCAATCCTATGGAACACATGACCCTGCACTTTAAAAGTGGACGCGAATCCACGTTCCCTAATAATGTTAGCCCCGAATGAAGTCATTTGAAAAGCACAATTGTATTTCCTAATGTTTTCCAAATAGTGTTTTGTCGCTTGAGTGGTGCCTGAAAGAAGCTTCAAAGTGGACCTTCCAATAATGGAATCCTGACTTTGCCACTCAAACAAATTCCAGGAGTTTCTCCTTCAAATTTCTTGGCTTCACATTTACCACAGACTTCAGACATGGTGCCTATTGTTACTTTTTTTTCAGAAGCGTAATCATGCTCCGGCTGATAGTTAAAGGCAGCACGGTGCCATTGCTCCCAGGTAAGGGCAGCTCTTCTCCGTTCCCTAGTTCTGCCAACCTGCTGCCTTTCTTGCCTTTGTCGATGCGTTTCAGCTGACCTGTGAACATTTCTCCCAGATCTATCAGCTTCTTATATAATTTATGTTATACTGCTTGTCATTCGCACCAGAACTAATTCTTAAACAGACAAACACGAAAAGAAATTAACACTCAAGAACAAATCACCTTTCAAAATGGCTAAAAAAGTGTCCAAAAGCGCTTGAGATAATAGACAATAGGGACAATTTTGCACTCCCTTACTCCCACCAAACGGAAAAATATAAGAATGTTGAAAAAATCTTATATATATATATATATATATATATATATATATATATATATAGTCAAACCTAATGAGCCAGACAAACCTACCAAGGTTTCAATTAGGCAGATCGTCAGAGTCAGCTGGCCCTGACGATCTGCCTAAGTGAAACCTTGGTAGGTTTGCCTGGCTCATTAGGTTTGACTAGGTTTACTCTACGTTTGTATCGAGCTCTTTAGTTAGTTGTTTACTCGTATCGGGGTTTTTTCTTTGGGCCTTCAACCTGTATCTGTGCGATTATTTTCGACAGACTTTCATGTTCCTGACTCTTTCTTTTTTAAAACCTTTTTTTTCGCTTCGTGATTGATTTTGGCTATTGTTTTTCGACACGAGTATAGTTACCTATATATATATATATATATATATATATATATATATATATATATATATATATATATATATATATATATATATATAATCATTTATTTGAATATTATAACATAAATATGTTATAAAATCACTACAAAAATAGCCATTTTGTTTCAAATATATATATTAATAAATATACATATACCTAAGTTCGAAGTGCAACTTAAAGTTTCCTTGTTCTACCAACTCATCAGGCACGAATTATTACATCTTATTTAAAAAAATATATATACTGGGTTACATGAAAGGAACGCTAAATTAAACACAGATTCAAAGCTCAAATTTAATATAAACTTAATATAATATTGGGGTGTACATACAGAATGTAGAGTGTAGGTAGGGGGCTATTGTAAACAAAAAAAGAAAAAAGGCGAGCTCAAAGTTTAAAAGAGGAATGCTGGGTAACTCGTTAAATAATAACAGACGTTAAAATGTTTAAGGAGAGGATAATCAATGTATAACCTTAAATATGGGAAGTGCATGTGATATTTGGATAATATATTTATCCAGAATTAAAATATTTTAAGAGAAATGTTTTTCTATGATTACAAACTAACATTAGTTCATTTCGTTTATTAAGTAGATTTCGGTCATTAACATTTTTGAGGATGAATCGTTTTTCCAGCAAACACAAGTTGCATCGGTCGCCGCGGCCGGAAAGGAGTGTGGTTTTGGCGACGAAATTCCAATTTACTACCGGTGTATAGTCATCTGTTTTTAATATTCTAGTAAAATTTTGAGAGTGACTTTTGCATATTGGTGAACTAGAACAGCGGTCCGCAACAACAGGGCCGCGAACCGGTACCGAACCATGGACCATTTGGTACCGGGCTGCATAGAAAAATAAAACGGGTATTACGCGCGTGACCGGCACCGATACCCTTCCCCGAAACACACACACACACACACACACACACACACACAGTCCGTAGAAAAATTGTCCTGCATGACACCGGTCCGTGGTACAAAAAGATTGTTGACCTCTGAACTAGAATGCTGAGTAACTAGATTGGACTACATGAGTGACCGATTGTACGAAGCCACCTCTTCCTCCCCAGCTATGGATTAATTAGTAGGACATGTATCACTAAATCATTATTATCTCCCAAAAAATTCTTACAATCTAAGTATATTTTCTAGCTTTAAATGACCTGCAAAGGGTTGATAAGTCATAAAAAAAACAAATTAATCAATCACTGGGGATAACAGTGAAGTTATTGCCAAACCCTACCCCTGCTAGACCCTATTTGAAAGAATGTTGTCAGTACAGTAAATATAAATTATCATCAAACTGCAGTGAAAACATTGGTTTTCATTTAATCAAAAAAAAGTAGATAGGTTCATCTATCGCCCAGTTCACACTCTTTCTCTATCTGTTGAACAGTAGTAGGAGTTTATCTCGTTTCCTGTTTCGGGTTGGGTTTCCAGTCTCTTCTTCTAAAGTTTTCTCATTTTCTTTCTCCCCCAAGTAACCTCTTGTGTCTTAGTGGTATTATTGCCTTACTTGGGGTGAAATGATAAAAAAAAAATTAAAAATTGCCAAAGTTAAGCAGCGTTGAGTCCAGTCAGTACTTAGATGGTGGATTGCTTGGGGACCCCAGGTATGGTAAGACAGTGACTTGCAGAGGCTTGTTGATGTCTGGTGATGAATGGGACCATCTCCTTGATTATATGCCCCTAAGACTCAAGTAGGAAGAGGGCCTATATGACCTAGTACTGTCAAATGTAAGAAAAGACATTTTAAATATGTAAAAACAGATGAAACATGAGATAAACACTTCATTCAAAATTCAATATAATTTAAATTTTTATTTCACTCTTTGATTGGATGCCCTCTCGATATGGATACCCGGAGCTGTCGCACTCTCTACCCCCACCTTCTGCACACTACTGTTTGGAAGTATGTGTAACACCATCCTAGTCAACTGTTTTGAAACTTCAGTTTTAAAAGCATCAACCTTTTTGCATGCTACTGCTGTAAACAAACTCCTACAATCCAAAATGTTTTGGTTTTAAATAACCCAAAAAGGGTTGATAAGCCGTAAAAATACAAATCAATCAATTAATCAAAATACACAATATCTTTATTTTCATCAGTTTATCTAGCAGTTGCTTGTACATTCTATTATCGTACTATTTATTTTAAATATGCATTTTTGTCTGTTCATTTGTAGATTTGCCGAAATGAGACCTAGGGACTTTTTTGCATATAAGACTTCTTTACTTTTTTTTTTTAATCATTTCGCCCCACGTAAGGCGGGAATGCCACTAGTACGCAGGGGGGGGGGGGTACAGAGAGTAAAAGTGAGAGAAAAGACTGAATATAGGGAGGATTGAAGAAAGGACAAAAGATGAACGGAATTCAAGAAGATAGAAAATGGCGATTGAAATTGCATTTAAATTTATGAAGATTGTAGGAGTTCCACGGGCGGGAAATATAAGAAAAGAAACTATTGGAGTAGAAGTGGCAGTTGCATTTAGCTATTTCAACCACGAATGGGTGCGTCTCAGATGCTAATCTAGTGTCACGCTTAAATTAATGTAGCCGAGGCATCAGGGAAAGAAGCTCGTCAGAGCAGTTGCCATGAAAATATTTGTAGAAAAGACAGAGGGTAGCCACGTCACGCCGGTGAGAAGGTGACTGAAGTTGAGATGCCAAGTCAGAATCGGTTACATTACAGATCCTTTTTTTCAAGAACTTCAAAAAGTTTTAGAAGCTAATGTTTCGGAAAAAAATGACATTGAAATTTACCGATTTATTTTGAAAATGAATGGCAGTAATAATTTTAAACAGATAATATAACATTGTTATATAGATTGAGGCTAAAGAAACACATTTAATCATATGTTTAGTTCTAAGTTGGTTGGTTGGTTGGTTGGTTGGTTGGTTTTATTTAGCAGCATATCAACACATATGAGTTTGAAGTATTGAAGGATAATGACGAGGAGGAAACACAAGTGTTATATTTAACGAAACAAGGTAAGGAATTTATTTACAAATTTACACATTTGAAGTTGTCAGTAGCTTGTTTCAAAAAAAGAATCAAATAATTAAAATTCGTAGTTTCGATGAATTGTCAAGAAGAGAAAATGTTCATATTAAGTCATTTGACACTTAATAATATTCCAAAATGTTTAAAACAAATTGAGAGAGTTCGTTTTTCACATAAAAGTAATACGGTTGTATTCAACATGAATGAAAAGATATATTTTAAGGTACTTAGCTTTGGAGTTGAATAGAATTCTTTGAAATTGCCCTGCTCTCATTAGTGGCTGATAATGTATCAGCGTGTAATTTGACACCGGCGTTATTCAGGCGCGTGGAAATATGGCTTTCTGCCTCCTGCTTCTTTCTGCTTTGTCTCTCTCTCTCCCACTGCCTTGATTCAACTTTCTCTGCCTATTTATACCAAAAAGTGATATCGCATCGGTTCGTTACTTTTACTCAGTTTGTAAGCCGCTCCTATTTCCATTGGTCAAAATATTTTTTCACAAAGGCTCGTTAAACTTTCCCTTGGTCTTTTCTTCAGCTCGAAGCCAATCCCTTTTTCTAGTGGTCAAAATAAATTTTCGCGTATGCTCGTAAATTTGAAAACAGTGGAGAAAAGAGTGTTATTTTTATTTCGTATTCACCACAAGTTATTTAACGTCGAAATCTAAATATGAAAAGAGAATTACATTATTTCTTGATTAAATTATAATTACTTAGTTGCTTTTTTTTGCCAAATAATCTTACAAAATCAAACGAGAAGGGAAAACTTGTTTCTCCTTACAAGAAATGAGATTAATAATATTTTTTGACAATGTATGCCATGACTTCAATATATATATATATATATATATATATATATATATATATATATATATATATATATATATATATATATATATATAAAGTTGTAGCCTCTGTCTGTCTGTCTGTCTGTTATCGAACACCTCCTAGGGTTTTGGAGATAGACCCCCATAACCATATATATTCTGAAACTACATTACCCAAGGTACTTGGATATGCATATTGCATTTTGATCAAAGGGGGGCTCTGGAAGGCACAAACCCCTCACTGAATTTATTCCCCTTTGATGTAAATTAAATTTTAATTTGAACAAGAGAATGACTCCTAAACTACTTGGATAAGTATATTTCATTTTGATCAAAGCGGGTCAGGGGGGGGGGGGCACAAACCCCACACTGATTTTTTTTCCTTTGATATAAATTAAATTTAAATTTTAACAAGGGAATGACTCCTAAGGTACTTGGATAAATATATTTCATTTTGATCAAAGGAGGTCCCCGGAGGGCACAAACCCTTCACTGAATTTTTTTCCCTTTGATTTAAATTATTTAAATTTGAATCAGGAAATGACTCCTATCCAAAATATAGAAGGAGAAAGCCAGAAGATGGAGGTCACATCGGTAAGATCAAAATGAGACAATATTGACGTCAAGTTGAGCAAGAAATCACCAATCAGTGGGTAGTGCATTACAATACATATTTACTGCAACAATTCAACTGTCATATCAATGTTGAAATCTGCTCATCAATTCATTCAATCAAGTATTGCCTCAAATACATATCAAACAGGTCGGATTAAGCTGTTTATGCACAAACCACCCACTGAAAAAATTTCCCTTGGATTTAAATTAAATTTAAATTTGAAAAGGGGTATGACTTCTATCCAAAATATAGAAGGAGAAAGTCAGAAGATGGAGGTCACATCGGCAAGATCATTGAGCAATATTGAAATGCATTATTTGTCTCCATAAATTATAACATTGATTATCACTTTCTTACAAAACAAATGTGTGACACGCAGCTAGGCATGGGTAATTTGGCTAGTTTTACTATAAAATGTATTGTTGATATTTCTACTAAAATTGTATTTCTGGTTATTTTACTATAAAAATGTATTGTTGGTATTTTTTATAAAAATGTATTGTTAATATTTTTTATAAAAACGTATTGCTGGTATTTTTACTATAAAAATGTATTTTTATACTTTCTTAATGTTTTTCTTTTTGTTTCTGGGGTTTACTATTTGCCCATAGCTGGGACCCTAACAGGTGCTATCACTCCAGGTTAGTGCGGACGTTGGAACCACAGCAATTAACAAGTGATTCCATGCTCCTCAATTCCTCCCATGTTTAGTTCTTGTTTTCAGAAAAAAAACATGTGTGGGAGGAATGGTTTGGAACTGTCCCAGCTTCCCATATAACACAGTAAATAATCCAAGACATTCTATAATCTCCACCAAGAAAGTAACAGATAGTGCACCTTTTCCAAGGGACACTTTGAAGAAAGCAATGTGAAAGAATTCGACCTTTCGAGTGGTTTCATGTAATCGCATAATAAAATTGTGACTTTTTATTATTAAATCCCCCGACCATTTTTGCTATTTGCAAACCCATAGAGCAAAGCGAACAGAGGAGTGTATTATGACCCACAATCCCAATGGGTGCGTTCAGCAAGAAATCAATTTTGCCCCTGTCTATTTTGTTTGAATGGAAGAATACAATAATTGTTTCAGACAACGGTGAAACTATTTTTATATAATATACGTGGGTTGGGGCTATCTGGCTGATCGCTAACAAGAGGAGAGATTTTTTATTTACTGTTTCGCCTATACATCAAACATCAATATGTATGCCTGTGTGCATATATATATATATATATATATATATATATATATATATATATATATATATATATATATATATATATGTGTGTGTGTGTGTGTGTGTGTGTGTGTGTGAGAAGATTTTATATATTTTAGAAATTTTTTATTTACTGTTTTGTCTATATATCAAATATCAGTATGTGTGCCTGTCTGCACGTATATATATATATATATATATATATATATATATATATATATATATATATGTGTGTGTGTGTGTGTGTTAGAGATGTTATATATGTATATATTTTAGAGATTTTAATCTACTGTTTGGCGTATAAATCAAACATTAATACGTGCGTCTGTGTTCGTGTAATATATGTGTGTGTGTTGCCGTGTGTACACACATACACACACGTATATATATATATATATATATATATGTTGTATATTTGGTCAGCAATCCCTCTTTTATACAAGTTCCATTGACGATGGCTGATAAAGCTCTGCAATTAAGCTTTTTATTAAATTTTTCTAGCATTCGGAAAAGTGATTTATTTTCTGGATATATATATATATGCATATGATTTGGGATCAAATATATATCTAATCTGTGCGGTGTTCGACAGATTAATAAGATAAAGAACTTACAGGAAATGTTTAACAATCAAATATGTTCCACTTTTATTAAAGTTTCATCAGAGAATAAGATATGGAGAAAAAGAAGAAAGAAATTCTGGTATTTTTACTTCTGTCTGGTTTGATTTTCATTGGTTAATCATGTTTCACGTGCATTCGACTTGTTAACCATTCGAAGTTTCAAGAAATTAATGGATTCCATGGCAAACTGAAAAAAACGTAAATACAGGGTGTTCCAAAAGTCTTGGGAACATTTTGACATTGAATATCTCGAAAAAACTATTAAGGATATAAAAACGCGCCTGACATATTCTGAAAGAATTTAATCTCAAGTTTTACATGGAATGTTCAAAGATGTTCAATGTGAGCACCGTTGGTCACACGGCACACATCAATCCGATAGTCCAATTCATGCCAAACGCGTTCCAGTATTGCGTTGTCGATGGTTGCAACAGCTTCCGTTATTCGGGCCTTCAGTTCATCCACGTCTTTTGGAGGGGGGGGGGCACATAGACCAGTCCTTTCACAAGCCCCCACAAAAAGAAATCGCAGGGTGTGAGATCTGGAGACCTGGGAAATGCACGTTGAACAAGTGTCCATGATTCAGTTTTTGCAAATTCAAGGATGCAAAACGCCTTTTCTGGTTGAATGAACGCCATTACTGGATCTGAAAAAATATGAAACAATCATTAGCATTACAAAAAACTTAATGAATTTAGCTTTAAAATGGTACCAGTTTCATCTTACTATCATTCATAGCAGATATGAGGACTTGAAATGTGCCCAAGACTTCTGGAAAACCCTGTATTGCTTTATATATGTAAATGCATAATAATTCTAGTTTGTCTATGTGAGATTCTGATGATGATGTATATTCATAAGTGTGTATGTCTTGTAGACATTATGTTTGGTGGTCTTTTCCATGTTGATTTGTGTTGTGGGGCTCTCCCCTTTTTACACAAGATGGACTCGTCTAAAGTATACTTATACTGACAGAGTTGGAGATACGTAAAAGATATGTTGAGACAAGGTTGAGATACGTAGAGTCCAGAGAGAGAGAGAGAGAGAGAGATAATTACAGCTTCACTTACAGAGACTTGTACATATACTTTCTACTAACCCGCATTCCTGGACTACTAATCTTCACTTCAAGTCTGTATCCTTACGTTTAATACACTTATTTTTCTATCTCAATTACTGGCGTTGTTTATTTATTTGTGCAGGATTCCATTCCCGGAATCCACAACAATTTGGGTACGTTTTCATGTACATACCGTTTGTTTTAGATAGATTCTTTAAGAATGGATTCAAGAAATGTTGGTGATGTAATATGTTTTTGACATGTGTTTATAGTTGGTAATATTCTTATTAGTAGGCCCTCGAAGTCCTTTCAACATAAAGAATTATATTCTTTTTTAATTAGAGTGTAATTTGTAAAACCAAAGTCATGGCCAGTTGTGTTTCTGCGTATTATAAGACAGTTTGAATGGTTGTCTAAACATAAATCTCTTTTTGGTTTGTAGATACTGGCTTTTTCGTGATGTCTCTCCGATTTAAATGTTTTACAGCATTGTAAGCAATTTATTTGATAAGTACCAGCATCTGAATTGGCGTTGAATTTATTTTTCTTCCTAATTATATCCCCGATGATTACAATTGTAATAAAACCTCAACATATGATGAAATTGAATGTATACATTTTTTGTTCTTGAGAATTTACGATAAAAAATCACACACTATTTATTTATTACATTATTTACAAGAACAATTTTATATTCACAACATTCTAAAAACTAATACAATTAAAACTAGCGCAATGCAGTATTTATCATTTACCAGTTTATAAAGAAATAAATGGGAAGAATTTTTATTCATAAATTTATAAACATCGACTAAATTATTAAAATAAGGACTACAAGGAAATCGTTATTATTTATAATTTGAATATTTACCTGATGTTTAAAAGTGACTTTTGGTTCCTCTGTGTGTGTGTGTGTGTGTGTGCACATGTTATAACGAGTGTGTGGTTGCAGGGCAAACAATAAACAAGGATTCAAATTTCAACGTGTATTGGTCAAAATTCAGAATACGTACATAGTTGTGTGAAAAGTGGCAAAAATTGTTCATATGTGGTTCCTGAGTTGCTGTTAGTAAGGAAAGCGATTACATGTAAGGGTGTTGTCGACAGAGCTGGGAGTTGTCCGATTTCTTGTGTTGGTTGGTTGGTCGAGGTCACAGCTGGTGTCAGGAGAGAGACCTGGAGCACATTTGTGAAGGCAAGTGTTGTGTTGTTGGTGGGGTTTAACGTACGCCTTTCTTCAGGGTTGAAATCGTCGCTTGTGAGGTGTTAGATGGTCTGAAGGTCATGTGATGAGGCCGAAGTGTTGAAACCGAACTGCCTGTCATCGGCGAGGAGTGCCGTTTTTATATCTTTGGTTTAACAGGTGCAGATACCCAGGCACATCCACTATTATTATGATTTATTTTTTTTCTGGAATGTTCGGGAATTTGTTTTGTGGACCGGATGTGATGCTCAGAGCCCCTGCGCGGAAGACGACTTTTTTATTTAATGTTTTGCTTTCTTAGCACTCACATCCGGCCGACATGTCTGGTGAAATGTATTTATGAATCAGAAAGAGATCTTGATTAAGTAGTATGACATACACATACATGCCAACGCTTGCTTATCTGGAGAAGAGAACCAGCCTTATTACTGGTTTCAAAGTTTTCACGGGACTGCCTATCATGGTGATAACCACAACAGAAATGAGGAAAATATTTTGAAATAATTAAAGTATATAATCTTCTTTGTATCTAATTCAGTGGAGAGTATAAATCACATGGAGAAAACATTATACAGCAAAAATTCCAAATCACTTTTTTAGAGTGTTTGTTATTAAAATAAGGCCATTTTAGTGATAGAATCACAATCCTATGAGTTGAAGTAGACAGTGTTGGCCTTAGGATATGCTCTAATACCCATTTCATTTGGATTCAAAAATCTCTTATAATTAGTTAAATTTTAAAATTGGGGTGGGAGGCTTGTAACGCCTGAAACCCCAGCTGTATGGGCTCATTGAGCTTGCCAGAATCTATTCATAGCCTACATTTTGGCAGTTGGATCCGTAAAGCTATTGTTGCTGGTTGCCCCCATATCTGTTAAAGTTTCAGGACCCCAAAAATGTAGGTCTGCCACTGCATCAACATGCACCTGATGAAAGCTAGAGGACAGGCACAACAACTGAAATGTTGTGATAGCAACAACAAAGACGGGGACAGCAGTCTGCATATAAATAATGTAAACAATGGTTGGTCTTCCCATTCTAACAATGAGAAAAATAAATAATTCAAGACAACTGTAGAAGATAATGAAGATAATGGAAGCAATGACTTTCAGGGAGTAGCTAACAAGATATTTTTTACTAATAATCAGTGGCGGGCTGGGTTTAAGAATATTGGTTATTAGGAGATAAATGGGGTATACCCACAACTACAAAGCTATCATTTAAGTTTCATAATGAATAAATAGCATTTTTTAAAAATACATATGGAAAAAAGGGTACAATTAAAATTTGTGAGGAAAAATGTGTATTTCTTAGTAATTACAGTGTACATGTACTGTACATATTACTGCCAGCAGATACTAAAGGTAAATACAGAATGTTATAATGTAATGAGTGTTGACTTCAATGTTCACTTTTATATTTATATTTACATACGCTCTATCTCTGATATTGAGCACTTTATCCCATAAATATAGCACACCTTAAAACTATATTTCTTCATGTACATATATATATATATATATATATATATTATAATATTTTTAGTTTTTAAAAATATGATTCCTTCGCTACATAAGAGTTCTCATGTTTCAAAAGCGAGAGCCGAGACCCCTAACATAATTTTTGAAGTTATGTAGAGTTAAGGTGCCTGGACCCGCTTCCTTGTCAAGCGAGAAATATTATAATATAAGCTCTACTTCTGTATGGAGCACTGTCTTTTTGAAAATAAAAGCTAAATACTAAGGAACACCGGATTATCTACCTAACGTCTTCTTTCCTATTTTTCTGCACACCTGCATATATATATATATATATATATATATATATATATATATATATATATATATATATATATATATATATATATATAATTAGATAATGAAATGTTTGGTAATCCATATGGATAATACCAAGGAGGATGTAATCCAGAGAGCTCAATGTAAAAACAGAGTGAATATTAGTTAAATTAAAAAAACAGACAGCCTTAAGGGTCTATAGATTATATTTTATTTCCACAGGAATGGGATTTTTTTCCTGGTTTCTCAGATCACATTTCCAAGCATAAAAGAAAATGGTTTAAAAATTTACATATTATCATTTTCATACAAGTTTTTGAGGAGTAGTTTTAAGGCAATAGAGAGAGTGGGGAAGAGAACGACCAATATGATCAAAATTAGCGAGGGAAGAGAGAGATAGGAATATGTTTAAATCTATATTTATTAAGATATGTAAGTGTAAGGGTGGTAGGGTAAGGAGTAGACATTTTGACCTATTTAACAAGTCCTTTCACATGAAAAAGAAAGAAGACAAAGAAAAAAGTGAAGAAAAGAGATAAGACATAATAGAAAACGTTTTTTAATTTAACGTATATATATTAACTTATATATTTTTAATTTAACTTACATATATATATATATTTTGAATTGGACATAGTCCGACAATTTATTTAAAGACATTTATAATATGTTTAACGTTCTTTTTATAGATACAAGTATTTAAGCAAATGCTCTGTTTTATAATAAACAGTATTAAATAACATTTACCGGCCTGAATGTCCGAGAAATTTTCATAGAAAATTTTCGTTCTCCGACAGGAATCGAACCTGTATCCTATACGGAACCATCATTTCGCGTGATGTACCTTAACCGTTCGGCCACAGAGAAGCTTCTGGTTAGCAAGGTCGATTTTACTATCTTTAAACTTAAATCTTCCATGAATCTCTTCTATTCATATATATATATATATTTCTGTAGTTTGCTGCTACCAGCAAGCAGAAACATTTTTTTCTCCTGATGATGGCCTTGTTGGCCGAAACTAGTCGAAGATTATAAATGAAATAATAATAAAAAAAGTAAGAATATTAAAGTACAACCCAGTATGTCTGAAGATTTTAATTTTTTTAATAATTTTTTAAAATAATTTTTATCGTTCAAAATATATATAGGGTGACCCAAAAAAATGGGAACTTTTTAACAATCCAATAAAACCAAGAGTGATGGAAGAAAAATATTTAATTCATAGTAATTGAAACCTTAAAACATGCCATTTAAGAAACAATGATGGAATTTTCATTTTTTTAAAATTACGTCCTGTAGATGGCGTCCTCCTGTACGAATGCATTTTTGAAATCTGCTGTTGAGATTCCTCATTGACTGCTGCAACATCTCAGCTGGGATACTGTGAATTTCATTCTCGTTACTAAAATGGCGAAATGTTTACTTGCTCAAGGTCACTGTCTCGCAGTGTTGCCACTTGCTCATGTCTGGCAATATGCACTTCAAAAATTCCCATTTTTTTGGGTCACCCTGTGTATATATATATATATATATATATATATATATATATATATATATACACACACACACACACACATATATATTAATTTTTAAGTAACTGGTTGATATTTTTAAATAGTTTACTGCACAATTTACACATTAACAGATTGTTCAAAAGTGCAATAGAGCATTGCATGCAGTTCACCTAATTAAGGGCAATCATTTGCATTCACGGGATGATTGGGTGAATCTGCCAGTAATTGTTTCTGCATCCAATTCATCTAACAATTCCTTTTCAATGGATACCAACATGTATGATTCCAAATTCTCCTCAGACAGCAGATTTCTTAACCTTGTCTTTATGATCTTTAACTTTGAAAATATCCTCTCACACTTGACTTAAATAACTGATAGTGTGCAGATGACTTTGTAAAGTTTTTATTCCTTTCCATTACTCAAAAAGTTATCTGTGTTTGTTTCTTTATTGCATTTTTATTTGATATTGGGGGACCACTCAGCAATACATAAGGAAAAAGTGTACAATTAAAATCTTTTAGGAAAAAATGTGTATTTCATAGTAATTACAGTGTACGCAGTGTAACATATATATCATTTGATTTTTAATTTATTTTTTTTAATTTTAAGTAACACGTTGATATTTTTAAATAGTTTACTGCTCACTTTACACATTAACAGATAGTTCAAAAGTGCAATAGAGCATTGCATACATTTTAGCTAATTAAGAGCAATCATTTGCATTCACAGGATGATTGGGTGAATCTGCCAGTAATTGTTTCTGCATCCAATTCATCTAACAATTCCTTTTCAATGGATACCAACATGTATGATTCCAAATTCTCCTCAGACAGCAGATTTCTTAGCCTTGTCTTTATGATCTTTAGCTTTGAAAATGTCATCTCACATTGGATTTGAGTAACTGATAGTGTGCAGATGATTTTATAAAGTTCTTATTCCTTTATATTACTAAAACAGTTGTCTGCGTTTGTTTCTTTATTAGATTTCTATTTGATAAAACCAAACTAGTTACATTCCATCATTGCCAATCAGACCCTGAACTACCACCAGTCACGATGAATGGATATCCCTTCAGGCAGGACCCTTGCCTTGAGCAACTATTGATCCTCAAACTCAACGCAGACCTCAAGTGGAATTTGTACATATGATGCAGGAAAAAGGTTCAGTTCCCTGTACCACTCCAGTAAGTACCTGACACCTTGCGCTATCCTCTATCAAGAGCCAGATCAGGCCTAAAATGGAGTACTGGTGTCATATTTGGGCAAGAACTGCCCAGTTCTCAATTTCTAGTTTTGATAGGGTCCTAAAGCATCTCCCCCTCCTTGTGGGTAACAAATTATTTTCCACCCTGCAACTCCTCTCTCACAGATGAGATATTGCAAGCCTTTCACTGTTCTCTTGCTACTTCCATGGAAAATGACCTGACAAACTACATTCCTTAGTTCTACCAGCTGTAACATTCACAGCTAGAACCCACCACGCCACGCCCATTATAGTGAACCACCATCATTCCCTCTGTATCCCATTGATGAGAAGTAAGTTCCACTTGAGCAACTTATTCCCACAATTCACTGCTCTGTGGAACCAACTCCTCACAAAATGTTTTATCAATCACTACAATCTTAATCTGTTCAAGTCTTGGGTTAACTGTTATCTACCACACCTATCTGCATAAATTGTGTCTCTTAATGTGTAACCCTCTAGCTGAAGTGGTTCCTGGGCCTTGGACAGGGTGAAGCTCACTGTGAAAAAAAAAAAAAAAAAAAAAAAAAAATGGAGGCCCCACTTGCCATTGAGCAAGCTGACACCCTGGTCAGTCTTCCACTGCTAATAAGATGTCTCATGGTGTCTCAAACTGACATTTGTTTTGATATTTAGTAAATTTACTAATATTTTGAAATTATAAACCATTTTCTAATTCCTTAAAAAAGGACAAGATAACTAATCCTTGTAAATCATATTTCCCATAAACTCGCCTTTTTTATAATTGTTTTTCTATTTACATTATTTGGACTATTGTCCTCATCTTTGTCGCCATATTTATTACAACGTTTCGACCGTTGTACGCTCCAGCCTTCTTCAGGTGGTTGGAATGTCGAACTGAACCCTTTATTTCACTCACTGGGATAGACTGTTCTAGTTCCACATGCCATGTTTTTTAATGGATGTCAGTTATCAGTTATCTTCTGTTAATTCCCCTCTCCAAGTTCTCCACTGCCTTAACCGGGTATTGAACTCACGCTCTTTGGATCCTGTCACTGGATCTAACTAAAGGGTTCAGTTCGACATTCCAACCACCTGAAGAAGACCAGAGCATACAATGGACGAAATGTTATAATAAATATGGCGACAAAGATGAGAACAATAGTCTGAATAATGTAAATAGTGTACATAATACCTCATTTCAGAGATATAGACAGATACTGAATTATTTTTCTATTATGATAATTTTGCTACATTTCTTTTTTCTTTCTATAAATATTTGTTTGTATTTATTAATTTCATTTTAATTTTTAATTGGAATAATGGTCATAGTTATTAGTTATTAGTAAGGTTGCCAACCACCATGCAATTGATATGGGATACATTTTTGTCCTACACTTTAAGAATGAATGATTGTTTTTTAAAAATTACATTTAAATTTTGCTTTTTGAAAATATGTACTTAATAAACCTGAATACAGTTCTGTTTCTCTCTAAAATTCTGAATGGTTATTTTGCACTGATTGTATAAAATTCTTATATAATAAGCTGTTACATATGGAATCAGAAATACCAAAACTTTTGAATTCAGCGTTGTGGGTCCGTGTACCCCTGGTTGGGAAACTATCCCTAAGGGAGTCCGTGGACTCATAGTTGGGAACATTTCTACAGAGTCATCGGTCTCCTGGTTGGGAAACCAGTTCATCTGTTCAGGTTTTCATTTTACGGAGTTAGCAACATTAATAGTTGGCCTGCAGTTGTTTTTTATTACAAATTTTATTTTGAGTTTGTAAACATTTATTTTCTGCAATTTTTTCTTATTTTTATAATTATGTCGATGACTGTTTAATATTCATTTTATTTCAAAGCTTTCGCCATTTCAATACTTTTTTTTTATTTTACCAAAACAAAAAGTTTTTTTCCATGCGCCTCTTTTTACATATTAGTTTCGTATCGCTTTTTTGTGTTATTCAATTCTTATTTCAAGTCCAACACATAAAAAACAACACATAAGGAATAGTTAAATAATTATATTTATTTTAGAATCTTTTCTGAATAAGAAAATTTATATTTGAAAAATAAAATGTAAGTTTCTATTTTAATATCTTTCGTTTCGCACTTTGGCGCGAATATTCAGGATGGCGTCGGCAAAGGTGAAGATCAAGAGTCAGTTATCGTCTAGTTTTAAAATGCATGGATTAACTCTCCGGAGGTAAAATCATGATATTAATATTGTTTTATTTTATATCATTTAATTGTGGCTTTATTGTAAATATTTTTAGCTTCTTTCATTCATCGCATTTCTTTTTCAGGTGAAGTAGAAAAAAAAAAAAAAAACATCACTTCCCAAACAAGACTAAGTTAGTACCGAAAAAAATTATCTTTAGTTTAAAGTTCTTGGTTGTACATTATTAACTTTACGGATCTAAGCTATTTTCGTACCAAAAGCACTGAATTCCCTACTTTTTTTTATTAATTTTTATTTTTTTTTTATTAACGAGCCTCATAAAAAGTTATCTAAAGGATAATTGAAAAATAATAATAGCGTCCGAAATCCAATATTTCTGTTTTATTTTGTAAAAACGATGAAAACTGAAAAGTAAAATATTCCAGATTATGAATCTTTTTTACATTTAAATTTTTTTGTTTAGATTTTCTAAAGAAATCACGTCGTGCATGAGAGTGAGCATGTTTTGACTCCCATGGGGGGGGGGTGCAATAATATTTACTACATAACAAACTGGACTTCGTTATAATATTAACTTCTATAAAATTTCATTTTTTTTGTTTTTTAATTCGTGATAACAATCTACTTGTATAGCAGTGAATGATAAATAGAATCTCCTCAGAAAACTGGAGGCAACAGGAATGTGGTTCTACAGAAGGTTACTGATAATTCCGTGTACGCAGCGAGGAAGCAAAGAAAATTACAACAAAATGAACACATGCTCACAATCAGGAACAGATAGGTGAAAATTCTTGAACACAATGAGGAAGAAGAGCTTGGAAAACTTAACTCTCACAGTGTGTATTGAGGACAAAGGGGATTGTATCTACCTACCTGACAAGTGTGAATAGATGGTAGAAAGGTGTTGGGTGTCTTAGAAATAGGAGAAAGACAGCTAAGGGCCACATGGGATAGGAAGTTTGAGAGAACCGTGATCGTCCATGTCCTGAAATGATTTGGCACGTACAAGATCTTAATCTATGAAATTGTGTGTGTGTGTGCTACAACACAGCTGATAGGTAAAACTAAACTAATCAAGTCATGCTTATCAGATTTTCAGCAATTTTATTTTATTCATTCTTGTAAGTAATTCTCAGGGTTTGAGTGGACGCACAAACTTTGAACATTTATATACCATTTTTGATATTTTGGGGTATTTTCTATGATTAGGTGATAGTGTCGCAGTTAGCTCCTCTTCAGTTCTTTAATCCTTCAACAGGGGTCTCTCTCCCCTGGCTATAAATACTGGCTGACCCTCTCTCTCTCTCTTTTCCAACTCGGGCCTTGGGCCGCCACCTCGCGTGGAGATGTGGTAAAATCTCTCTTTTTCGACTTAGGCCTTGCACCGCTACCTCGCACAGAGGTGAGGTAAAATCTCTCTTTTTCCACTTAGGCCAATATGTGACCTCTATATACAGATACAGTGTTTCCCAAATTCTGGGAACGCGCTAAGAACAATACACGTACGTACGAACGAACACTTACAACACACGCACATAATTTCTCCATACAAACTCTATGTAACTGTTCGTGTCTTTGTGTAACGCGTTATTAATATATATTTGTTTACCCATATATATCGGTCTTTGTTTGTTTTTTCTTTGTCTTCTTTGGACTTAGTTAAAGTCCGACATTCTTATGTAGCTGGACCCGCCAGCAGGAAAGTTTAATCTTCTGATATCTCTTCACATCTTCACCCCCCCCCCCCGGTCCGCTACAATAGTTTATATCTGATATATTGCTTAATAATAGGTCATGTTCTGAGGTCATAGTTGGGATCATAAAGTCAGTGTGAATGAGCTTTTCCTTAGCTGAATAGTATGTGCTTCACTGGAACTACTGTTTTGAAGTCAGCATTTTCCTTCTACTAGTCCAGTTGCCACCCAAGGCTATAGAACCCAGTCTGTCCTATTATTTACCCATAGCTGGGAGGAGAAGAGCTGAATTCATACCTTTCCTAAGGGTATTAGCAGGTAAGTGAATGAGGTAATAATGCTTCAAAGACGTGCTTAAATAGGCTTAAATTTTTTAAAAGAGCTACACGGGGCGTGTTTGCCTCATTCCTTGTGGTAAACACGCAAACATATATATTTTTGCATACCTACAACAGGCACAGTGGAATTATGTAGAGGAATCAGAGAGCCACGTTCGAATTCTGGTTGAGTTCATTGGAAAATTTATGAATCAGTCTCTTAACCCCCCCCCTCTCCCAGTATAGGTAAATAGCAGGACAGACTGGGTCCTAGGTTTGTGTAACAACCGGTCTAGGAGAAGGACAGCTCTGAATTCAAAACCTGTGTGGTTCGTAATTAAACCAGTTAAGCGGAACTCTAGCAGCAAAAAACACAAGAACTGTCCAAGGGCAGATGAACTCCTCAACGGCCATCCACCCTAACCATAAGTTAAATATCTTCGCTAACCTGCAATTGGCCAAGCATGATGAGTACGGCTACACCCTTAAAGACTTGGGCAATGAGGGAAAGGGTTCCTCCAACAGGAATGAGTAAACCCTGCATTTGGACCTGCAACATGAATATTTCTATATACATTTCAACATGTGCTAAAGATAGCTCTATTCTTCTTGTGTGCCGTGTCTGTTCAAGATGTTGGCGATCTTGGCTCTCCACAATTTCATGCCATTTCTAGCTGTTAATAATTTTTGCTATTTCTCCTAAACCTGCACCATCCATTTGCTCAAGCTCTCTAGGTAGGTTATGCATTGTTTTCCTCTGTCTATCTTGCCTTCAATCTATCCTATGAATGCCATATTTTCAAATCCCTTTTCCTAATTACTGATAGCCATGAAATTCGTAATTACACCCTTGTGCAAATTAATTGAAACAACCGCTTTAGTTTCTTTTCTTTCACCATACGGTCAGTTTTAGACCCACTGGAGTGATAGGGTGTAATGAATTTCTATTTTTTTTCCTCAGATTAGTTCATTTGTAGTGGTATGCATATGAATCTATTTTTGGTGTGTATCATGAAATTAGTTTGGCCTTGAAAAATATTGCTTTATCCACGATTGCATCAGATTTTCATCATGCCCGAAAGACACTTTTGTCTCATCTGCCATTGTCTGAGATGGACGTTACTCCAAGGAATTGTAGGAAAATTGTAACGCTGCACAGACACACTGGCAAAACTTATCAGTGAGCAAATCAAAGTACTATAGACTGGCCCGGAAACTCTCCTGATTTAAATTCAATCGAGAATCTGTGGTTGATCTGCAAGGAACGACTTTGTGGAATGGACATACGAAGTACTAAAATGTTCACTGGATCATGTTTCATTAGAAAAATACATAAAAAATTAAATAATTACGGAATTATTCGTATTGTTTCAATTAATTTGCACAAGGGTGTGTGTGTATATATATATATATATATATATATATATATATATATATATATATATATATTATAATTTTATCATATAGACAAAACCATTTTTCTCACTACAAAGATGCAACTTGGTTTCAGTTGTCTATATGATAAAATTATAATAAATAAATAATTATCGCTCTACTACCGGTATCGAGCTCTCTTTTGGAACAATGCTTTGAACGTTGGAATTTATATATTACTTTCGTTCTCATCGCATCGGATAGATATATATATATATATATATATATATATATATATATATATATATATATATATATATAAATACATTTTTATAGATACATATATTTAAGAAAATGCTCTGTTTATAATAAACAGTATTAACAACATTTACCGGCCTGAATGTCCGAGAATTTATTTTTGGGGGGTATGATGAAAATTGTTTGGCCTTGAAAAATATTGCGCCATCCGTGATTGCATCAGATTTTTATCACACCAAGACACTATTGTCTCGACTGTCGATTAGTTGTCCTACGGCCATTGTCTGCGATGGCTGTTACTCCAAGGAAGCGCGCGAGAATTGTAACGCTACGCGAACACACTGGCAATTCTTGCCAGTGAACAAATCAAAGTACTATAGACTGGCCCGGAAACTCTCCTGATTTAAATTCAATCGAGAATCTGTGGTCGATCTGCAAGGAACGACTTTGTGGAATGGACATACAAATTACTAACATGTTCACTCGATCATATTTCATTGGAAATTCGTTTTGTTTCAATTAATTTCAAGGGTGTACTTTCCAAACGTCCTAATCGGAGAGAGGATAAACTCATTCTACACTGTTTCTTACCATTCAATTTTGTTTGTGCCTGGTTGGTTTACTCAATATTCATAGCAATGATTTTTTTTTAATTGGTTGAACCCCCGAGCAAGGCAGCAAAGTCACTACGACACAAGGGGTTACTAGGTTTGGAAGAATTAGGAACAGAATTTTCAACTATCTCTTCCGGATTCTAAGTATAAGTTACCTTTTTGTTTCCATTTTCTCTAAAATTTTGTTGTTGCTCACATTTTCAGTCCGTAGTATTCTCAGTCCCGATCAGTAGAACCACATCTCTGATGCCTCAAGCGTCCTTTTTACCTGTGAGGAGATTCAGTCGTCCCTGCCGTATAGATAGACTGATATTACATAGCAGTTCAGCACTCTTATGTTTCTAACAAAATTTTCCTGTTTCTTTGCTTAGCTTTTGGAAGGCATCTTTTGCAATTTCAATGCACCTTCAAATTTCTGTGTTGTATTTTCTGTTCTCTGTTAAAACACTACTTAGAAACTAAAATTTTGTACTTGGATGATGTGTTTTTCTTTTTTAGCCAGTATTACCCCAAGCAAAGCAATACAGCCACTAAGACACAAGGGGTAACAGGGTGTGGAGGAATTAGGAACAGAAACATTAGTAATGAGTAGAAAGAGAAAAGAGTAATCATGAGGACAGTAGATAGCAATTGACATTGCATTTAAATTTTTGCAGATTAAAGTTAGCTGGAAAGTATGGAGCCAGAAGGGAGTTCCTCAAATGATGTTATGTGCATGGCGAAGATTTTTAATCATGTGACGGCGTGAAAAAGATTTTTATTATACAAGCCAAAAGATCGAAGAATACGTTATAAAATTAAAAATCTTCGCCATGCACGTGATAACATCATCGCGTCTTTTGAAATTAAAAGGATTTTAACGTTTATTTAGTTTGTAAAAAAAATGTAGCAACATGATTCCGCTACAAGACAATTGGCAAATGTTTTAAAAAAATTTTGACTAAAAGTTTTGACCCTGAAGATGAACAATGATGTTCGAAAGTACTTGGTTATCGTACGGACACTATTTATTTTGATATAATTTTCAAATAAAAAGTCTCATTAGAAAATATAAGAAAATTCAAAAGAAAATATGCAGGACGATGTGGTCTTTAACATTCAACACAGCATGTTTAAATATATATATATATATATATATATATATATATATATATATATACATATACATATATATATATATATATATATATATACATATACATATATATATATATATATACATATATATACATATACATATATATATATATATATACATATATATACATATATATATATATATATACATATACATATATATATATATATATACATATACATATATATATATATACATATATATATATATATACATACATATATATATACATACATACATACATATATATATATACATACATACATATATATATATACATACATATATATATATACATACATATATATATACATACATATACATATATATATACATACATATATATATACATACATATATATATATATATATATACATACATATATATATATATATACATACATACATATATATATACATACATATATATATACATACATATATATATACATATATATATATATATATATATATACATACATATATATATATATATATATATACACACACACATATGTATGTATATATATTTGTGTATTTAGGCAGCAATCCTTCTTTCATGCACATTTCATTGAAAACAACAGACAAGGTGCTTTTATTTAGTTTTTTTATACAATTTCTCATGTGATCTAATAATTTTTTTCTTTTCGGATGATAAATTATATAAAAACTGTCCGAATGTTCTTTTTTTCTTTTTATCCGAGCGCTTTCGGCTATACATTTAGCCATTTTCAAGGATTATATTTTAACTGTTAAAATAAGAAATAGTTTGTTGTATGTATGTTTTATAAAATGTTTTCATTTTTTTTTCCTTCAAAACACGCTCAAGATATTATGTCCATGTTCAAATTTAATATTATTAAGTGTTGGTTTGGTTGTTTTTATTAATAAGGCTTTCATTATTTTTAGCCTTTTTTTGCATGTAGATGATGCTATTATATTAGTGTTGTCGACAAGTATGTTCTGAATAGTGTCCGGTAGGTCTCCATATAAATATACAGACCTGTCCATATGTAATCAACCTATTCATCTCTCTCTCTCGAACTCTCTTTTGCCTCTAACATACAACCTACCTACATGTATCTTTTTCCAATGTTAGCATACAAAGCATCTACGCGTTTGTTTTTTTTTTGTTTTTTGTTTATTATACAATGCACATACACATCCCTTTTTGGGTATGAACTAGACCTATGTATACCTTTTGTTTGTATTAATACATGTTTTGTTTTTGTTTTTTATTCTATAATTTGACATTAAGTTATCCATTAAGTGCTGGTATATCTGTCTATATTTCTAAGATGAGGTATTGTAACTATTTACACTATTTACATCATTCAGACTATTGTCCTCATCCTAATTGCCATATTTACAACATTTCAGCTGTTTTGTCTCCAAGGACACATGTCCCAGTGGATAAAAGTATTGGTTGAGTAATCTAAAAAGTGACTTGACTCAAAGACTTGTGAGTTCAATACCTGGGCACAGCAGAGGTGAACAAAAACTTGGAGAGTTCAGTTACTGATACTGAGATATCCAAAAAAAATTCATGGCATGTGGAAATGAAACAACCTACCCCCATGGATTAAATAACAGGTTGGGTTTGAAATTCCAAAGTTTATCACCCGAAGAAGGCTGAAACATTGTGAGTATGACAATAAAGATAAGGACAACAGTCCGAACAATATAAATAGTGTAAAAAGCATTGATATGCTGTTATATTAACTAACCAAGCCTAACCTAAAAATCTGGAAACGGTTAATCTTGCACTTCATTGTAAGTTGCAACGATAGAACGAAGGGCTGAACATTCTTCCTCATTGTCTTTTCCTTTTGCAGTGATGCCAGCAAATACCTTGTAGAATTCCTAGAGACCATTCAACCAAATCAAAGAATACAATGCATCGACAAATTACTTGATATTATTCAGAAACAGCCTTGTAAGTATTGACTTCAGAGTTTGGCTTGAAGCAAAACCATGCAACTATAAATTGTTTTCATGAAGGTGTGGTGCGTGATCATTATAACAAATAAAGGGTGTTTCATTAAGATGGATCAAAGTCAGCAGTAAATAAATCAATGTTATTTGTGAAAATTTATTTATTTCTCTATTGGATCATGTTATTTAAGTTGTGACAGTTATGTGTGAAAAATGATATCACCCTAATGTCTGGCAAATCTGAAAGAAAAAGAAAAAAAATCACTAGACACTTAAACTTAATTCACATTTAAAATTGGTCCAAGTTATTGGAACACCCTTTATAATAATCACAAAAAAAAAAACATTCATTTCAAAAAATTAATATCCTCTTAGTAAGCAAGATTTTATTAGTATTTCAGCGGGTTTTTTCCCTCATTCTCAAATTATGAATAGAAGTGACATTTCCTTGCTCTTTTATGACAATAACCTTTCTAAATCTGCATCAGCACCTGAAGACATGTACTTAGTTGGTCATGTTAGCAACAAAATTGTATTTTGTGTTTCCCTCATATTATCAACAAGGAGACTTTTTTAGGACCTTTGATTATGCCACCGGTGGGTCTCCTTGGTTAAGCAACATTGCTACATATATATATATATACATATATATATATATACATATATATATATATATATATATATATATACATATATATATATATATACATATATATATATATATATATATATATATATATATATATATATATAATGCTTCCATTATTATTTTTTTTTTTTTTTGTGTTTTTTTACATGTGGAGCTCAAAGAGTTGTGAGTTCAGTATCTGGGTACTGCAGTGGTGAACAAAAACTTGGAGAGTTGAGTTAAAGGGAGATAACTGAGACATCCAGAAAAGGTATAGCACGGGGAACTAGAACAATCTACCTTGGTGGACGAAATAAAGAGTTCAGTTCAAAATTTTAATCACCTGAAGAAAGCCGGAGTGTACAACATCTGAAACATCGTAAATATGGCAACAAAGATGAGGACAATAGTCTGGACAATGTAAATAGTGTGTATGTATATATATATATATATATATATATATATATATATATATATGTCATTAATGTTTGTCGGGCTCATTACAATCTTTAACAAAATAATGCTATTGATATAACATGCTAAAATGAATCCTTTATTCCAACTAAAATAAATAATTTTTAAAAATCTCTCTACATGAAATTAAAAAGTCACGTTTAAGTCGGGCTAAATTTAATTTGCCCTTTCTCAAAAGATACATTCTGTTAAAAAGCCTTATACTGTACAAAATAAATTACTTAAAATGGACATTTGTAAACAATAAGTTGAAATAAAAATGTGTTCTTTGAAAAACTGGGCATACAAGTCATGAGAGATTTTTAAAAGATTATTTATAAAATTAAAGCCAGAAATACCTTGCCTATTACGTATATCTCCAGCTTCGATAGGGCTCAGCCCTCCTGGGTAAGAAGATAAACTGCATCTCCATCCTGGGTAAGACAATAAACTGCATCCCGGTCCTGGGTAAGACGATGAACTGCATCCCGGTCCTGGGTAAGACGATGAACTGCATCCCGGTCCTGGGTAAGACGATGAACTGCATCCCGGTCCTGGTTAAGACGATAAACTGCATCCCCGTCCTGGTTAAGACAATGAACTGCATCCCCGTCCTGGTTAAGACGATGAACTGCATCCCCGTCCTGAGTAAGGCAATGAACTGCACCCCCATCCTGGGTGGGACGATGGACTGCGTCTAACAGTAGGGCCTCTGATCGGGAGGTTTTGCGGATCGTGACACCGCCTCTTGGTTGCTGGTGTTCCCGGGTCCGCCCTGACCCGGGGTTGTGGCACCTGTTGTTGTCCCATCTATGGGCGAATACTTGACCCCACAACCTGACTATGAAAGTGTAAAGATGGATTTTAGTGCCAGAAGCGCCTTGTGGAGAGAAAACAGTATCAGCAATATCTTTTTGACAAAAAGATCATACCTACAGTAGGATCTTGTCAGCATTGAATAGCCCATTGAGGTTGATATGTCACAAAACAAAACGAACCAAACTATACATTTTTGAAAAAGATCACAAAAGACCAAAATGAAAATGAAAAAATTATTACCAGCTCTACGTTTTCGAAAAATATTATTACCAGCTATACGTTTTTGAAAAAAACATTATTACCAGCTCTACAGTTTTTGAAAAAACATTATTACCAGCTCTACGGTTTTGAAAAAATATTATTACCAGCTCTACGTTTTTGAAAAATATGATTGCCAGCTCTACGTTTTTGGAAAAATATTATTACCAGCTCTACGTTTTTGAAAAACCAGAATGAAAATGAAAAATATTATTACCAGCTCTACGTTTTTGAAAAACATTATTACCAGCTCTACGTTTTTGGAAAAATATTATTTCCAGCTCTACGTTTTTGGAAAAATGTTATTACCAGCTATACGTTTTTGAAAAACCAGAATGAAAATGAAAAATATTATTACCAGCTCTACGTTTTTTGAAAAATGTTATTACCAGCTATACGTTTTTGAAAAACCAGAATGAAAATGAAAAATATTATTACCAGCTCTACGTTTTTGAAAAATATTATTACCAGCTATACATTTTGAAAAAAAACATTACCAGCTCTACGTTTTTGGAAAAAACATTATTACCAGCTCTACGTTTTTGGAAAAAACATTATTACCAGCTCTACGTTTTTGGAAAAAACATTATTACCAGCTTTACGTTTTTGGAAAAAACATTATTACCAACTCTACGTTTTTGGAAAAATATTATTACCAGCTCTACGTTTTTGAAAAAATATTATTATGATTTAAAACACTCTTAAATACAAAAAAATCCAGTTTCAGCATTAAATGACCCAAGTGAGTAATAGAATTCATTTATTAATACAGGGTATTAATATAGGTGTGCTTATGTACATTATACATAAGTCAAAAAATGATTGAGTATTTTGTTGGGTAACCTTTTTCTTTAATGACAGCCTTAATTCTTCGTGGCATGCTATAGACTAAATTCTTTATTAAGTCAACATACTTTGCCAGATTTTTCCAGCATTCCTTTAATTCGCAAAAAAGTTCATCTGTTAACTTTCCTATTACAGACACGCTTGTTCATTTTCACCCAAAGGTTTTCAATTGGGTTATGGTGAGGACTCTGACTAGGCCACTGGAAGAGTTGCAATTTACCCTTCTCGTGGCAAAAAAATGGACACACCCATAGAAAATATGAAGCTTATTACATTTGTATTTCCTTTTATTAACATGCCTAAGCATTGTTCTGACCTTGAGAAAGGCCAAGTCGCCGCTTTTCTTGGGCTGTCGAATAGAGTGATAGCTGATTAGATTAATCGAAGTGAGTCATGTGTCCACAAGTTAATCTCAAAGAGAAATCAAACTGGAACATATAATAGATGTAGCCAACCACTAAAAACTACTGAAAGGGAAGATAGAAACTTGGTTCATCAATGCAAAACAGATCAATTCACAACAGCACAAGATGTTTCCAAAGCAGCGAGTTTGGCCGTTTCTTCAAGAACAATCAGACGCAACCTTAAAGCAAAAGGTATTGTTTCCAAATACATAAAAAAGAAACCTTTCATATCTAGAAAAAAATCAACGGGCACAGTTGGCTTGGTGAAACGCTCATTTATGCTGGACTAAATTTGATTGGGAAGGTGTTATGTGGAGTTATGAGAGCCCCTTTACTCTTAGATATGAAGGACGAATATATGTTTGGTGTATGCCCGGTGAAACGAATACTCCAGTGACTACTAAAGGCGCTGTTAAACACGAGAAAAAAAAAATCAACATTTGGAGAGCATTCTCAGCAGCAAGAGTTGGTAATTTGTACAAAATCAAGGGAATCATGAACAGCATCAATACGACAACATTCTTGTCAATCAAATGTGGCTTTCTGCTAAAAAACTCTATGCCCAAGATCAATGCTTCACGTTCCAACACAGTAACGATCTTAAGCATACTGCCTTAAAGAATAAACGTTATCTAGAGAGAAAGCACAACAAGGGTAAATAGATACAAATATTTGAGTAGACATCCCTATTTTTAAACAGTGTAATTGATATTATACTCAGCAAGCAGAATTGACACAGTTCTCAATAAACAATAAAAAAGAAGTAAGAAAAAGAATAGGGCAAAATAATACTGAGCAAGCAATATATATGCAAGTCAAAATTAAACAAAGCAACATTAATAAGGCAAAATGTTTACAAAGTGAGAAAGGTGTTAACACACAAAAGAGATACAGTCAAGTGATTATAACATTCTGACTTAAAAACAGGTAAAAATATGGCAGATGAGGCCAAGAATTCACCCATTTTTATTGGTTAGAAAAAAATCCCAACATGCATCTGTGGGATTTGTTTATAAATTTGGTGAGGGGGAATGATTTTAGCAATCATTTGTCCCAGATTGGGACAAACAGATTACTTAATTACAATATCACTTATTCACTACAAATTAATACATAATTTTAAAAGTTTTAAAATGTTATAAATTATTCTAATTAAAATTTTTAAAAATGGAAACGATTCTTGTAAAATCTTTTTATTCATTAATTTTTTTTTTTTTTTCCTTTAAGCCAGTAATGTCCATAATGTCTTATTCATAAAAGCAGTTAAAAGCTTTTCTAATTACATAATATCTTAGTTTTATTGCTTTTTTATTTTATGATTCAGAGCAGATTTTCTGTAACTGGGGGTCCTGTTTGACAAATAAAATTGAGGAGTTAAATTATCCAAGGACTTGTCCTTATAACCAATATAAACATTAAGCTGTACAAAAATGGATTTCTTGAAATTTCGTGGATATTAAATGTAGGTGGTAACATGTAAAAAAAAAAAAAAAAATATATTTTTACAAAGATTTTCTAAAGATATATTTCTGAAATAATTTCATTCATTTGTGAATAAGTTCTGAAAGTTTCATTAAAACCCTACAATTATCTGATATTGCAAGAATTTCCAAATCATTTAAAAAAAACAAAAAGAAAAAACGCTAAAATTTCGCATACTAATTCATGGTCACCTTTTGACACAAGAAAAACAAAATTTTAAATGTTCTAAAAACGGATTAAAAATATAACTTAAAAAATCTTTTGGTCTTTTCTGATTTTGATGATAAAAGTTTTTTTATTAAGTTTGGGGCATTTTTTCATCATGTATGCTCATTTTTTTTTTTTTTTTTTTAGCTAATCTTTGGAGGTACTTACTGTAAACATTTAGTAGGCACACACGCACACACATTGTTAGACAAGGGTCCAGTCATAACAGTGAATACCGTTCGTTCCCGAAAACTGGTTTCATCAAAATGGTCAAATCGAATCCAAATGTAGAAAATTAAAGGGAGATAACTTTTAGCTGGATGATGCTTTTAATTTGATTGTTGCTTATTTATAATGAATGATTGACAAGAACTCATTTTTGTTTTCTTTTAAGAGGATTATTCCTGCAAAAAGTTAACCGTTATTTACTATGCAGATGACTTCGCTCTCACTGTAGATACCATTAGCAAAGCCACAGTTCTAAATCATCTAGAAAATACTGGCAACAATGTTGGACTCTATGTTAATGCCCCTAAAACTGAATTCATAGGCAAACTCAATACAAACTGTTTCCATTGAATTGATAAAATTTGTCAAATCTTTTATACAGTGTAACCCGGATATAAGAGAGTTGTCGGGACCAGAGAAGAAGTATCTTATATCCGGGTTTATCTTATATCCGGGTTTGATCTATTTTGTTTAGGTAAGTATGGCTCTAATTTGGGACCAGATAAAAACTCTTATATCTAGGTTTCTCTTATATCCGGGTCTCTTATATCCGGGTTACACTGTATACCAAGGAAGCAAAATAAATTATACTGAAAAGAATGTGAAAATTCGTATAGCTAAAGCCTAAGCCACCTTGAATAAAAATGGATGTAATCTGGAAATCTGATCTGCCAGACAAGCTTTAGAGGTGGTCTTAACGTATCGTACCACTGCTTGGACGTTGATTAAAACCCTAGAGTCTAAGCTTGATGGAACCCACACTCAGATGCTGAAAGCTATACTTAACATTTCTTGGAGACAATATCCAACTAAAGCATAGCTCTATGGACTCATCCCTGATATTTCCACAATCTTACATGAACACAGAATACACTTTGCTGGACACTGCTGGTAAGCAAAACAAGAACTTGTGAGTGATCTACTGCTCTGAACACACAGTCATGAAGCAAGATGGGCTGGTCACCCAGTAACCACCTACATTGACCAACTATGTTATGACACAGAATGGCACCCTAATAACTTTCCGACCTTAATGCAGGACCATAATGGGTGGTGTGATAGACTTGGGGAGGTCCAAGCTAGCTCAACTGAATAAAAAAAATTAAAGTTGAAATCAAATAAAGCCAGGAAATTGTCTTTTTGTTGGACAACAAAAATAAAATATAAGTTAAAAAAGGGTAATAAGAACTAATACAGAATTTTTTTTTTTAAATATTTAATTTATTTACACGTGTATTTTGGATCGGACAAATATTGGAATGGGTTTGTTTTTCAACATTATTTTTATTCGTTTTTAAATATTCCTAGAATAAAATCAAAATATTAAGCAATGTTATGTGAATGAAGATTTCTGTAATGAATTGGTGGAGAAAAAAGATACTGTAAATGACATTTTTTAAATGATATATAATTTTAAAAAGCACTGTTCGAATATAAAAGTTATCTCCCTTTAATTTTCTAACTTGATTTTTGCGGTGAAATGAACCAATTGACAAAGTGAAGATTTTATTTTGTAATTAGTAAACATTGAATATCAACTTTAGAATCTTTATTCCACTAAACTGAACTGTTAGTCATTAGATGGCTTTTATACAGAGTGGTTAGTATTGAAAATGGGTAGGTAGGGATAGTTCATTATTATCATATTTTAATGCTTTCGGTGAAACCAATTTTCCAGCAAATGATATTTCTTGTCATGATTGCCGCCAATTAGATAAAACTATAATGAACCCATCTTACTTTTTCTATTTTAAATCATTTCACTCCAAGCAGGGCAATAATGTCACAAGGACACTATGTTTGGTTTGGTTTGTTTTACAGCACATCAACCTCAATGGGTTATTTAATGCCGACAACTTTTCTTTTTCTTTTTTCCTGATAATACTTTTTTGTCAAAAATTTATTTCTGTTAATATTTTTTCCTCAAAAATGTATAGCTGGTAATATTATTTTTTGAAAAACGTATAGCTGGTAATATTTTTCCAAAAATGCATAGCTGGTAATACTATTTTTCCAAAAACGTATAGCTGGTAATATTATTTTCCCAAAAACGTATAGCTGGTAATATTATTTTCCCAAAAACATTATCAGAGGCCTTACTGTTGGACGTAGTTTATCGTCATACCCAGGACAACAAGGACACTAGGGGTTACTGGGAGTGAAAGAGAATGAGAAGACAATAAAAGAACAGGGATCCGAAAGCCAGAAGATGATGACTGATATTGCATTTAAATCTTTGAAGATTGTAGGTGGTTGGGAAGTAAGAAGTTCTAAAGAGCTCCACGGCCAAGAAATGTGAGAAAAGAAACTATTAGAATATATCTTCAGTTTACATCTAGCTAGTACAACAGTAAAACAATGAGAGCTAGTTGTCAATTTAGTCATACACTTAAATTCATACAGTTGATATACCCAGGAGAAAAACTCATAAAAATAATGATATATGAAAATTAAGAACGCTGTATGGATTTTGAATTAACCCTGCAGTTAATGAGTTACTTGGCGCACCATGATCTTTGATTTCTGGTTGGTATTGAGTTGCTACTAAGTCTTACCGATGTTCATCGGTTTTATGAAATCAGAATTTAGATCAAGGGCGGCAACTCTAGATAAACTTGTCTCCCTTTCTCCATAGAAATGTTTATTCAACTGGCTTCGGCTCTGGGTAGTTTCAAAAGAATCGCCTTCAATGTCTTCTTAGTGTCACATTTTCTAAGTCCTTTCAAATCGTGAAATGAAGGTCGTTCGGAACGGGCACACTGCCAGATCCTTTCTTATGAATGCCGGTGTTCCCCGAAGGCTCTATCCTGGGTCCTACACTGTTTCTGATCTTCATCAATGATCTTCCTGTTGTCATCAGCTCCCAAGTCGGCATCTATGCAGATGACACTACCATTTATTTACTCCTGTCTCAATAATAAATCCAGCAACACTGACAAAGTCAACCTGGCCGCTGCACTCTGTTGTGGCTTCCCTCTGCCTTTTCTAGAAATATTTTCATGGCACCTGTTCTGTCGAGCTTTTTTCCCTGGCACACCAACTACATAAATTTAAGCATGCTACTAGACTGGCATCTGGGTCCCACAATTTTCTTTTACCCTTGAAATAGTTAAATGTAACTGCCACTTCGACTCCAGCAACATTTTTTCTTGCATTTCCTGCCCGTGGAACTCATGTCTACTTGCTTCTATGATAACTACATTCTTAAAAAATTTAAATGCAACTTCAATCGCCATCTTCTGATGTCTTTCACCCCATTCAGCCAGTGGCACTCCTGCTTTGCTGGAGGTGAGAATTGAGAATGCTTAAAAAAAATTACGATATTACAATATTCCTTACACAAAAACAACACACTCTTAGCTACCATTACTCCAGCCATCATCAGTGTCTCAATGAAGTCCTTACTAGTCCCCATTTGTACAAGTTTGTTGGGATGAAGGGGTTGCAAGTTCATCAGAACAATTACCATTACCATCAAAGTATTTATAGAAGACTCACAAGGAAGCTATGTTACGATGGTGGGAAGTGACTGAAGCTGAGATGCCAGGTCAGGACCAATAACATTGCAGATTCATCTTGGGATTTTATCAAGAATCTCTAAGTATATAATAGGAGCACCAGACCAGATATGGCAGAAATATTCAAAGCAAGGATGAATGGTAGACTTATAAATATGTAAGATAGATTCTGGTGAGAAAAATTGTCTAGCTTGACACAGTGGACCAACTTTCTTAGCAGCAGACCTAGCAATTGATTCAATATAATCTTTTCATTTCATGTAGGCAGAAAACATTAGCCTGAGAAGTTTATTTAAAGAAACCATGTAGTTTCATTTCTGGAAGAAAAAAAGAACGTAAAATTAAAAAAATACAGTTAATCCATGATTTTAAGCTGTATTCAAGAATTCTACCAACTTAGTTACATTGAAATATTTTTCTTTTCTAGTTATTGTACCCCAGCATAAGAAATTTAAGCAATTTTAGTACTAATTTTTTTATAAAAATTAAGCAACTTGACTAATGGTCAGAATGCTTAGTTGTTTATAAGAAGAAAAAAAAAATCATGTATTTTGAGGCCTACAGCAACATTACATTCAAACAGCAGTTCCCATATGATCACCACCTTTTTCATCTTCTTTTCCCCCTCCTTCTTCGTCTTCTTTTCCACCTCCTCCTCCTTCTTCGTCTTCTTTTCCACCTCCTCCTCCTTTTTCGTCTTCTTTTCCACCTCCTCCTCCTCCTCCCTTTTCGTCTTCTTTTCCACCTCCTCCTTCCTTTTCGTCGTCTTTTCCACCTCCTTCCTTTTCGTCTTCTTTTCCACCTCCTTCCTTTTCGTCTTCTTTTCCACCTCCTCCTCCCTTTCCGTTTTCTTTCCTGATCCTTCTTTTTTCGTTTTTTCCACCTCCTCCTCCTACTCCTTTTTTCTTTTCCTCTTTCTCCTTTTCTTCCTCTGTATTCTACTTTTTTTTTTAACCATAAACATGCTAGCATGTTTCATCCAAACCCTTTTACATAATAATTATTCTGGTTTCTGATTTTCTTTTTTTACAGTGTCTTCTTCTCTGATTGACCGAGCTCTTTGTGCAAATATTGTCCAGGAATGTAATGCAGGAACAGAAAATGATGGGTTTGTTAAAGGACAATTTATGGCTTTCATTTTTTTAATTTTTTTTTTCCCCCCTGTCTCTGTAACACTGTTAGAACTATAATATTCAATGCATAACAACATAAGTATAACACAACTCCACTTTGGGCTTCTCCTTATGCTTGTTGTGGGGGGGGGGGTCTCATTCTGACAGTTTTCCCCATCCACATTGATCTGGGGAAGACTTGAGCAAAACTGATTAAAACAGCGTCAAGATCAGAGTGGACAAATTATAAGAAAATTAAGGAAGAAAATGAACTAATGCAGGTGTCACCCCAGGGCTCTATCCTACTTGGTTTCTCCCCCCCAAGCTACAGGTAAATAGCAGGACAGACCGGGTTCTATAGCCTTGGATGGAAACTGGTCTACAGCAGAAAGAAATGGCAACCTACAGCATGAAGGAAAAAAATCTGCCTCATCAGTCATGTATTGAAAGATACGTGAGCACCTAAGCATGTATCACACATGGCACATAACTGACTGACTGATTTAATGCTGATGATACAACCCTTTACTCATGTCCCAATAGTAAGTCTGATCAGTTCGATATGGTCAAATTGGCAGCTGATGTAAAAAAATGAACTACAGTCTGTTGTTAACTGAGGCAAGGAATGGATTGTTAATTTTAACACCTTCAAAATAAAAACTCTCTCTGTTAATCATCTGAGGGAACATTTTTTACCTTCCATCAGCATGGCTGATGCTAACTTCCAGGAGAGTGACTCATTGTACCGTCTTGGGCTAATATTCTCAGCTGATATCAAGTGGAAAGACCATATTGAATCCATTGCTAGGTCTACTGATAAGAAAATTGGTTCACTATGCCACGCTAGACAATTTTTCTCTCTAAACTTTATCTTACTTATCTTTAAGTCTACCGTTCGTCCATGCTTTGAATATTGCTGCTGCATATGGTCTTGTATTTCTGCTATATATTTTGAGGACCAATAATATATCAAGATTTTTGTCTCACGTTTTCGGGTATGAAAGGCCTAAGTAGCCTATTGCACCCCCATGAACTTAGTTGAAGACGGGTTCCTGCAAAGCATTGGCACATCGAATTCTGCACTAAACACAAAGTCATCTTATGCAACACTACATGATAAAAATGGAAATGACTTGTAGAATAATTGCAAACAGCTATCTTAGTATATACAACACTGCTTGTTCCTTCATTCCTTAGCGCGTACATTATGCCCTGCCATTACCTCAGATAACCACTGGACCGTTCCGCTTTGATTGAGAGGATAGGTGGAAAAAAGAATTATCAAAGGTTCTGTTTGGTTTAAGGGAAAAGAAAGGAAATATAGATGTGGGGATAACACTCTCATGTGTTTAACGTCTGTTTCAGTAAAATGGAAAACATTGTCCGTTTTATAGGTTCTTACTTTAAATAATGACTTGCACTCATATCTATCATTGTTATTCCAATATTTTGTTGTTGAGCTCAAATATATAATGAGACAGTGAATTTCCATGAGTCGTTTATAGTTGTACTCAAGAGGCCTTATTCAATCCTTGACATACGAATTAAGATTCCGTCCTGGGTATGATGATAAACTACATCTGACAGCAAGACCTCTGATCAGGAGATTTTGAGGAGCGTGGAACAACCTCTTAATTGCTGGTGTTCCCAGGTCCACTCTGACTCAGGGTGGTAGCACCTGTTAGGGTCCCAGCTATGGGCAAATAGTTAATCCCCCAAACTGGTATTAAAACACAATGAAAATGTAAAAATAGGTTTTAATACCAGAAAGACTTTGTAAAAAAATTATTACCAGCTCTACATTTTTTTTTGGGGGGGGGGGAATATTACTTGCTATACATTTTAGAAAAAAAAAATTACCAGCAATACATTTTTGAAAAAAAATATTACCAGCAATAAAAATTTTTCCGGCATTAAATAACCCATTGAGGTTGACAAACCAAATGAATTAAGATTCATCACAAAAAATTAAAATAGGAAAACTGAAATTTTCATGGGTATTTCTAGTTATTAATTAACCACAATATTATAATATAATTAACCACAATATTATAATATAATTAACCACAATATTATACATCTTACACTAGTTTATATTGTTTGCAATATAATACTTTCATACTTTCTTTCCTTCTTTCATTCATTGTGTCTTCCTTTCTTTCGTCATTCTTTCTTTCTTTCCTTCTTTTTTCATTTTCCTTCTTTTTTCATTTTCCTTCTTTTTTCATTTTCCTTCTTTTTTCATTTTCCTTCTTTTTTCATTTTCCTTCTTTTTTCATTTTCCTTCTTTTTTCATTTTCCTTCTTTTTTCATTTTCCTTCTTTTTTCATTTTCCTTCTTTTTTCATTTTCCTTCTTTTTTCATTTTCCTTCTTTTTTCATTTTCCTTCTTTTTTCATTTTCCTTCTTTTTTCATTTTCCTTCTTTTTTCATTTTCCTTCTTTTTTCATTTTCCTTCTTTTTTCATTTTCCTTCTTTTTTCATTTTCCTTCTTTTTTCATTTTCCTTCTTTTTTCATTTTCCTTCTTTTTTCATTTTCCTTCTTTTTTCATTTTCCTTCTTTTTTCATTTTCCTTCTTTTTTCATTTTCCTTCTTTTTTGCATTCATTTTGTCTTTCCCTAAAACCAAACAGCACCTTTGATATATTTTTTCTTCCATCTATTTATTTATTTAGTGACTAGTGTACTTGTGCCATCAGAAATGACGGCAATTGTTAGAAGATTTTAATAGTGAATCCAATGAAACAAAAGTCTCGAAAGAATCTGTTCTAAAGCAGAGAATTTGCAACTAAAATAGAGGCTAATGAACCATTTAATGAATTTGTTTGCTTTAGAGTTTTTAGACTTTCAATGGTATCTTTGATTCATTGATTAGTCCTGGTATTACATAGATCACTTCTTGTCAATATCTTTTCATGTTAAAAATTTTATGTTTAATAAAACTGTGAAATGGAAATATCTCTCAAAAGAAAAAAATTAGTAACAAATCGACAAAGACGAAACATATTTCAAGATCAAATTGAAGCAAGGCACTCACTTAATAGATAAAGGTATCTGAGTGCCTCACATGAAAGGCTTGAACAAATAAAACTGCATTCTAGGAAGCGTAGGAGTAAAGGAACTGTTTAATTAAACTGTTGTTTATTTTGCTCAGTAACTAATTTTGTCTAAATGCAGATAAATATTTTATTTGTATAGATTAATAAAACGACTAATCACTCAAATTTACTAATGTAAGTTGATTTACCTCCCTTTCCACTACTACAGTTGAGACAGGAAATATATATAAATAAATATACATTGATAATTATTATATGGTTTCATTCTTGATAAAATCCAGAGAATCTGCAATGTTATCAGTCCAGATCTGGCATCTTGGTTTCAGTTAATTTCCCACCGTCCTAATGCAACCTTCCTGTGCTTTTTCTATAAATATTTTCATGGTAATTATTCTGATGAACTTTCCTCATTTTAGCCTCAACTTTATGACTTTAAGACCAGTACTTGATTGACAATTAGGTCTCATTCTACAGTTAAAATGGTTGGATGTAACCCTAAATTTCTATGCTAAAAGTTACTTCTCTCGCTCTTCTCGCTTGTGAAACTCTCTTCCAGCTTCTCGCTTCCCAGTTAACTTTGATCTTCAAAAATATCAGTTCTGTATTAATTTCTTTTATCAGCCTCTCTCATTAGGAGTGAATTTTTTTTTTCTTTTGAGATACTTTTATGCTTAGTAACCACATGGCTTTATCACCTGGCTTGAGGTGAAAAGATTTAAAAAAAAAAAAAAAAAAAAAAAAGTCTTCATCTTTTTTTGTTGTTATGATAATGTTTCTGCTGTTGTGCCCTCCAGCCATCTATCTGATGTCTGTTGATCTGGGTAACTAAGAAAATTTCAAAATGCAGCCTTTATTGAATCTATGGTGGTAAATTCTTCTCCTTCTATTGTCCATGTCTAGGGATATTATATCTTGTTTTTTTTGTTGTTGTTTTAGTACATCTCAGTTATTGCTTTTCCTCTTACCACACGTCTCTGAGTCTGTAGTACATGTTTATAAGTCACTTGAACTTTTCTTGTTTTGTTCAATATTGAAACTCTTGAATCGGCTAACCAGATAAGTCACTTGAACTTTAAATGATTTATTCAGTATTGAATATTGAAACGTTTGAGTCGGCTTACCAGATAAGTCATTTTAACTATTCTTGTTTTATTCAATATTGACTCTTGAATCGGCTAACCAGATAAGTCATTTGAACTTTTCTTGATCCATTCACCATTGAATATTGAAACTTTTGAGTGCAGCTTACCAGATAAGTCATTTTAACTATTCTTGTTTTGTTAAATATTGAAACTCTTGAATCGGCTAACCAGATAAGTCACTTGAACTTTAAATGATTTATTCAGTATTGAATATTGAAACTTTTGAGTGCAGCTTACCAGATAAGTCATTTTAACTATTCTTGTTTTATTCAATATTGAAACTCTTGAATTGGCTAACCAGATAAGTCACTTGAACTTTAAATGATTTATTCAGTATTGAATATTGAAACTTTTGAGTCGGCTTACCAGATAAGTCATTTTAACTATTCTTGTTTTATTCAATATTGAAACTCTTGAATCGGCTAACCAGATAAGTCACTTGAACTTTAAATGATTTATTCAGTATTGAATATTGAAACTTTTGAGTCGGCTTACCAGATAAGTCATTTTAACTATTCTTGTTTTATTCAATATTGAAACTCTTGAATCGGCTAACCAGATAAGTCACTTGAACTTTAAATGATTTATTCAGTATTGAATATTGAAACTTTTGAGTCGGCTTACCAGATAAGTCATTTTAACTATTCTTGTTTTATTCAATATTGAAACTCTTGAATCGGCTAACCAGATAAGTCACTTGAACTTTAAATGATTTATTCAGTATTGAATATTGAAACTTTTGAGTCGGCTTACCAGATAAGTCACTTGAACTATTCTTGTTTTATTCAATATTGAAACTCTTGAATCGGCTAACCAGATAAGTCATTTGAACTTTTCTTGATCCATTCACCATTGAATATTGAAACTTTTGAGTGCAGCTTACCAGATAAGTCATTTTAACTATTCTTGTTTTGTTAAATATTGAAACTCTTGAATCGGCTAACCAGATAAGTCACTTGAACTTTAAATGATTTATTCAGTATTGAATATTGAAACTTTTGAGTCGGCTTACCAGATAAGTCACTTGAACTATTCTTGTTTTATTCAATATTGAAACTCTTGAATCGGCTAACCAGATAAGTCACTTGAACTTTAAATGATTTATTCAGTATTGAATATTGAAACTTTTGAGTCGGCTTACCAGATAAGTCACTTGAACTATTCTTGTTTTATTCAATATTGAAACTCTTGAATCGGCTAACCAGATAAGTCATTTGAACTTTTCTTGATCCATTCACCATTGAATATTGAAACTTTTGAGTGCAGCTTACCAGATAAGTCATTTTAACTATTCTTGTTTTGTTAAATATTGAAACTCTTGAATCGGCTAACCAGATAAGTCACTTGAACTTTAAATGATTTATTCAGTATTGAATATTGAAACTTTTGAGTCGGCTTACCAGATAAGTCATTTTAACTATTCTTGTTTTATTCAATATTGAAACTCTTGAATCGGCTAACCAGATAAGTCACTTGAACTTTAAATGATTTATTCAGTATTGAATATTGAAACTTTTGAGTCGGCTTACCAGATAAGTCACTTGAACTATTCTTGTTTTATTCAATATTGAAACTCTTGAATCGGCTAACCAGATAAGTCATTTGAACTTTTCTTGATCCATTCACCATTGAATATTGAAACTTTTGAGTGCAGCTTACCAGATAAGTCATTTTAACTATTCTTGTTTTGTTAAATATTGAAACTCTTGAATCGGCTAACCAGATAAGTCACTTGAACTTTAAATGATTTATTCAGTATTGAATATTGAAACTTTTGAGTCGGCTTACCAGATAAGTCATTTTAACTATTCTTGTTTTATTCAATATTGAAACTCTTGAATCGGCTAACCAGATAAGTCACTTGAACTTTAAATGATTTATTCAGTATTGAATATTGAAACTTTTGAGTCGGCTTACCAGATAAGTCATTTTAACTATTCTTGTTTTGTTAAATATTGAAAATCTTGAATCGGCTAACCAGATAAGTCACTTGAACTTTAAATGATTTATTCAGTATTGAATATTGAAACTTTTGAGTGCAGCTTACCAGATAAGTCATTTTAACTATTCTTGTTTTATTCAATATTGAAACTCTTGAATCGGCTAACCAGATAAGTCACTTGAACTTTAAATGATTTATTCAGTATTGAATATTGAAACTTTTGAGTGCAGCTTACCAGATAAGTCATTTTAACTATTCTTGTTTTATTCAATATTGAAACTCTTGAATTGGCTAACCAGATAAGTCACTTGAACTTTAAATGATTTATTCAGTATTGAATATTGAAACTTTTGAGTCGGCTTACCAGATAAGTCACTTGAACTATTCTTGTTTTATTCAATATTGAAACTCTTGAATCGGCTAACCAGATAAGTCACTTGAACTTTAAATGATTTATTCAGTATTGAATATTGAAACTTTTGAGTGCAGCTTACCAGATAAGTCATTTTAACTATTCTTGTTTTATTCAATATTGAAACTCTTGAATCGGCTAACCAGATAAGTCATTTGAACTTTTCTTGATCCATTCACCATTGAATATTGAAACTTTTGAGTGCAGCTTACCAGATAAGTCACTTGAACTATTCTTGTTTTATTCAATATTGAAACTCTTGAATTGGCTAACCAGATAAGTCATTTGAACTTTTCTTGATCCATTCACCATTGAATATTGAAACTTTTGAGTGCAGCTTACCAGATAAGTCACTTGAACTATTCTTGTTTTATTCAATATTGAAACTCTTGAATCGGCTAACCAGATAAGTCATTTGAACTTTTCTTGATCCATTCACCATTGAATATTGAAACTTTTGAGTGCAGCTTACCAGATAAGTCACTTGAACTATTCTTGTTTTATTCAATATTGAAACTCTTGAATTGGCTAACCAGATAAGTCACTTGAACTTTAAATGATTTATTCAGTATTGAATATTGAAACGTTTGAGTCGGCTTACCAGATAAGTCATTTTAACTATTCTTGTTTTGTTAAATATTGAAACTCTTCAATTGGCTAACCAGATAAGTCACTTGAACTTTAAATGATTTATTCAGTATTGAATATTGAAACGTTTGAGTGCAGCTTACCAGATAAGTCATTTTAACTATTCTTGTTTTATTCAATATTGAAACTCTTGAATTGGCTAACCAGATAAGTCACTTGAACTTTAAATGATTTATTCAGTATTGAATATTGAAACGTTTGAGTCGGCTTACCAGATAAGTCATTTTAACTATTCTTGTTTTATTCAATATTGAAACTCTTGAATCGGCTAACCAGATAAGTCATTTGAACTTTTCTTGATCCATTCACCATTGAATATTGAAACTTTTGAGTGCAGCTTACCAGATAAGTCATTTTAACTATTCTTGTTTTGTTAAATATTGAAACTCTTGAATCGGCTAACCAGATAAGTCACTTGAACTTTAAATGATTTATTCAGTATTGAATATTGAAACTTTTGAGTGCAGCTTACCAGATAAGTCATTTTAACTATTCTTGTTTTGTTAAATATTGAAAATCTTGAATCGGCTAACCAGATAAGTCACTTGAACTTTAAATGATTTATTCAGTATTGAATATTGAAACTTTTGAGTCGGCTTACCAGATAAGTCATTTTAACTATTCTTGTTTTGTTAAATATTGAAAATCTTGAATCGGCTAACCAGATAAGTCACTTGAACTTTAAATGATTTATTCAGTATTGAATATTGAAACTTTTGAGTCGGCTTACCAGATAAGTCATTTTAACTATTCTTGTTTTATTCAATATTGAAACTCTTGAATCGGCTAACCAGATAAGTCATTTGAACTTTTCTTGATCCATTCACCATTGAATATTGAAACTTTTGAGTGCAGCTTACCAGATAAGTCATTTTAACTATTCTTGTTTTGTTAAATATTGAAACTCTTGAATCGGCTAACCAGATAAGTCACTTGAACTTTAAATGATTTATTCAGTATTGAATATTGAAACTTTTGAGTCGGCTTACCAGATAAGTCACTTGAACTATTCTTGTTTTATTCAATATTGAAACTCTTGAATCGGCTAACCAGATAAGTCACTTGAACTTTAAATGATTTATTCAGTATTGAATATTGAAACTTTTGAGTCGGCTTACCAGATAAGTCACTTGAACTATTCTTGTTTTATTCAATATTGAAACTCTTGAATCGGCTAACCAGATAAGTCACTTGAACTTTAAATGATTTATTCAGTATTGAATATTGAAACTTTTGAGTGCAGCTTACCAGATAAGTCATTTTAACTATTCTTGTTTTATTCAATATTGAAACTCTTGAATTGGCTAACCAGATAAGTCACTTGAACTTGAAATGATTTATTCAGTATTGAATATTGAAACTTTTGAGTCGGCTTACCAGATAAGTCATTTTAACTATTCTTGTTTTATTCAATATTGAAACTCTTGAATCGGCTAACCAGATAAGTCATTTGAACTTTTCTTGATCCATTCACCATTGAATATTGAAACTTTTGAGTGCAGCTTACCAGATAAGTCATTTTAACTATTCTTGTTTTGTTAAATATTGAAACTCTTGAATCGGCTAACCAGATAAGTCACTTGAACTTTAAATGATTTATTCAGTATTGAATATTGAAACTTTTGAGTGCAGCTTACCAGATAAGTCATTTTAACTATTCTTGTTTTGTTAAATATTGAAACTCTTGAATTGGCTAACCAGATAAGTCACTTGAACTTTAAATGATTTATTCAGTATTGAATATTGAAACGTTTGAGTCGGCTTACCAGATAAGTCATTTTAACTATTCTTGTTTTATTCAATATTGAAACTCTTGAATCGGCTAACCAGATAAGTCATTTGAACTTTTCTTGATCCATTCACCATTGAATATTGAAACTTTTGAGTGCAGCTTACCAGATAAGTCATTTTAACTATTCTTGTTTTATTCAATATTGAAACTCTTGAATCGGCTAACCAGATAACTCACTTGAACTTTAAATGATTTATTCAGTATTGAATATTGAAACTTTTGAGTCGGCTTACCAGATAAGTCACTTGAACTATTCTTGTTTTATTCAATATTGAAACTCTTGAATCGGCTAACCAGATAAGTCACTTGAACTTTAAATGATTTATTCAGTATTGAATATTGAAACGTTTGAGTCGGCTTACCAGATAAGTCATTTTAACTATTCTTGTTTTGTTAAATATTGAAACTCTTGAATTGGCTAACCAGATAAGTCACTTGAACTTTAAATGATTTATTCAGTATTGAATATTGAAACATTTGAGTCGGCTTACCAGATAAGTCATTTTAACTATTCTTGTTTTGTTAAATATTGAAACTCTTGAATTGGCTAACCAGATAAGTCACTTGAACTTTAAATGATTTATTCAGTATTGAATATTGAAACGTTTGAGTCGGCTTACCAGATAAGTCATTTTAACTATTCTTGTTTTATTCAATATTGAAACTCTTGAATCGGCTAACCAGATAAGTCATTTGAACTTTTCTTGATCCATTCACCATTGAATATTGAAACTTTTGAGTGCAGCTTACCAGATAAGTCATTTTAACTATTCTTGTTTTATTCAATATTGAAACTCTTGAATCGGCTAACCAGATAACTCACTTGAACTTTAAATGATTTATTCAGTATTGAATATTGAAACTTTTGAGTCGGCTTACCAGATAAGTCACTTGAACTATTCTTGTTTTATTCAATATTGAAACTCTTGAATCGGCTAACCAGATAAGTCACTTGAACTTTAAATGATTTATTCAGTATTGAATATTGAAACGTTTGAGTCGGCTTACCAGATAAGTCATTTTAACTATTCTTGTTTTATTCAATATTGAAACTCTTGAATCTGCTAACCAGATAAGTCACTTGAACTTTAAATGATTTATTCAGTATTGAATATTGAAACTTTTGAGTCGGCTTACCAGATAAGTCACTTGAACTATTCTTGTTTTATTCAATATTGAAACTCTTGAATCGGCTAACCAGATAAGTCACTTGAACTTTAAATGATTTATTCAGTATTGAATATTGAAACGTTTGAGTCGGCTTACCAGATAAGTCATTTTAACTATTCTTGTTTTATTCAATATTGAAACTCTTGAATCGGCTAACCAGATAAGTCACTTGAACTTTAAATGATTTATTCAGTATTGAATATTGAAACTTTTGAGTGCAGCTTACCAGATCAGTCATTTTAACTATTCTTGTTTTATTCAATATTGAAACTCTTGAATCGGCTAACCAGATAAGTCACTTGAACTTTAAATGATTTATTCAGTATTGAATATTGAAACTTTTGAGTGCAGCTTACCAGATAAGTCATTTTAACTATTCTTGTTTTATTCAATATTGAAACTCTTGAATTGGCTAACCAGATAAGTCACTTGAACTTTAAATGATTTATTCAGTATTGAATATTGAAACTTTTGAGTCGGCTTACCAGATAAGTCACTTGAACTATTCTTGTTTTATTCAATATTGAAACTCTTGAATCGGCTAACCAGATAAGTCACTTGAACTTTAAATGATTTATTCAGTATTGAATATTGAAACTTTTGAGTGCAGCTTACCAGATAAGTCATTTTAACTATTCTTGTTTTATTCAATATTGAAACTCTTGAATCGGCTAACCAGATAAGTCATTTGAACTTTTCTTGATCCATTCACCATTGAATATTGAAACTTTTGAGTGTAGCTTACCAGATAAGTCATTTTAACTATTCTTGTTTTATTCAATATTGAAACTCTTGAATCGGCTAACCAGATAAGTCATTTGAACTTTTCTTGATCCATTCACCATTGAATATTGAAACTTTTGAGTGCAGCTTACCAGATAAGTCATTTTAACTATTCTTGTTTTATTCAATATTGAAACTCTTGAATTGGCTAACCAGATAAGTCACTTGAACTTTAAATGATTTATTCAGTATTGAATATTGAAACTTTTGAGTCGGCTTACCAGATAAGTCATTTTAACTATTCTTGTTTTGTTAAATATTGAAAATCTTGAATCGGCTAACCAGATAAGTCACTTGAACTTTAAATGATTTATTCAGTATTGAATATTGAAACTTTTGAGTGCAGCTTACCAGATAAGTCATTTTAACTATTCTTGTTTTATTCAATATTGAAACTCTTGAATCGGCTAACCAGATAAGTCACTTGAACTTTAAATGATTTATTCAGTATTGAATATTGAAACTTTTGAGTCGGCTTACCAGATAAGTCACTTGAACTATTCTTGTTTTATTCAATATTGAAACTCTTGAATCGGCTAACCAGATAAGTCACTTGAACTTTAAATGATTTATTCAGTATTGAATATTGAAACGTTTGAGTCGGCTTACCAGATAAGTCATTTTAACTATTCTTGTTTTGTTAAATATTGAAACTCTTGAATTGGCTAACCAGATAAGTCACTTGAACTTTAAATGATTTATTCAGTATTGAATATTGAAACGTTTGAGTCGGCTTACCAGATAAGTCATTTTAACTATTCTTGTTTTGTTAAATATTGAAACTCTTGAATTGGCTAACCAGATAAGTCACTTGAACTTTAAATGATTTATTCAGTATTGAATATTGAAACGTTTGAGTCGGCTTACCAGATAAGTCATTTTAACTATTCTTGTTTTATTCAATATTGAAACTCTTGAATCGGCTAACCAGATAAGTCATTTGAACTTTTCTTGATCCATTCACCATTGAATATTGAAACTTTTGAGTGCAGCTTACCAGATAAGTCATTTTAACTATTCTTGTTTTATTCAATATTGAAACTCTTGAATCGGCTAACCAGATAACTCACTTGAACTTTAAATGATTTATTCAGTATTGAATATTGAAACTTTTGAGTCGGCTTACCAGATAAGTCACTTGAACTATTCTTGTTTTATTCAATATTGAAACTCTTGAATCGGCTAACCAGATAAGTCACTTGAACTTTAAATGATTTATTCAGTATTGAATATTGAAACGTTTGAGTCGGCTTACCAGATAAGTCATTTTAACTATTCTTGTTTTGTTAAATATTGAAACTCTTGAATTGGCTAACCAGATAAGTCACTTGAACTTTAAATGATTTATTCAGTATTGAATATTGAAACGTTTGAGTCGGCTTACCAGATAAGTCATTTTAACTATTCTTGTTTTGTTAAATATTGAAACTCTTGAATTGGCTAACCAGATAAGTCACTTGAACTTTAAATGATTTATTCAGTATTGAATATTGAAACGTTTGAGTCGGCTTACCAGATAAGTCATTTTAACTATTCTTGTTTTATTCAATATTGAAACTCTTGAATCGGCTAACCAGATAAGTCATTTGAACTTTTCTTGATCCATTCACCATTGAATATTGAAACTTTTGAGTGCAGCTTACCAGATAAGTCATTTTAACTATTCTTGTTTTATTCAATATTGAAACTCTTGAATCGGCTAACCAGATAACTCACTTGAACTTTAAATGATTTATTCAGTATTGAATATTGAAACTTTTGAGTCGGCTTACCAGATAAGTCACTTGAACTATTCTTGTTTTATTCAATATTGAAACTCTTGAATCGGCTAACCAGATAAGTCACTTGAACTTTAAATGATTTATTCAGTATTGAATATTGAAACGTTTGAGTCGGCTTACCAGATAAGTCATTTTAACTATTCTTGTTTTATTCAATATTGAAACTCTTGAATCGGCTAACCAGATAAGTCACTTGAACTTTAAATGATTTATTCAGTATTGAATATTGAAACTTTTGAGTCGGCTTACCAGATAAGTCACTTGAACTATTCTTGTTTTATTCAATATTGAAACTCTTGAATCGGCTAACCAGATAAGTCACTTGAACTTTAAATGATTTATTCAGTATTGAATATTGAAACGTTTGAGTCGGCTTACCAGATAAGTCATTTTAACTATTCTTGTTTTATTCAATATTGAAACTCTTGAATCGGCTAACCAGATAAGTCACTTGAACTTTAAATGATTTATTCAGTATTGAATATTGAAACTTTTGAGTGCAGCTTACCAGATAAGTCATTTTAACTATTCTTGTTTTATTCAATATTGAAACTCTTGAATTGGCTAACCAGATAAGTCACTTGAACTTTAAATGATTTATTCAGTATTGAATATTGAAACTTTTGAGTCGGCTTACCAGATAAGTCATTTTAACTATTCTTGTTTTATTCAATATTGAAACTCTTGAATCGGCTAACCAGATAAGTCATTTGAACTTTTCTTGATCCATTCACCATTGAATATTGAAACTTTTGAGTGCAGCTTACCAGATAAGTCATTTTAACTATTCTTGTTTTGTTAAATATTGAAACTCTTGAATCGGCTAACCAGATAAGTCACTTGAACTTTAAATGATTTATTCAGTATTGAATATTGAAACTTTTGAGTGCAGCTTACCAGATAAGTCATTTTAACTATTCTTGTTTTGTTAAATATTGAAAATCTTGAATCGGCTAACCAGATAAGTCATTTGAACTTTTCTTGATCCATTCACCATTGAATATTGAAACTTTTGAGTGCAGCTTACCAGATAAGTCATTTTAACTATTCTTGTTTTGTTAAATATTGAAACTCTTGAATCGGCTAACCAGATAAGTCATTTGAACTTTTCTTGATCCATTCACCATTGAATATTGAAACTTTTGAGTGCAGCTTACCAGATAAGTCATTTTAACTATTCTTGTTTTATTCAATATTGAAACTCTTGAATCGGCTAACCAGATAACTCACTTGAACTTTAAATGATTTATTCAGTATTGAATATTGAAACTTTTGAGTCGGCTTACCAGATAAGTCACATGAACTATTCTTGTTTTATTCAATATTGAAACTCTTGAATCGGCTAACCAGATAAGTCACTTGAACTTTAAATGATTTATTCAGTATTGAATATTGAAACGTTTGAGTCGGCTTACCAGATAAGTCATTTTAACTATTCTTGTTTTGTTAAATATTGAAACTCTTGAATTGGCTAACCAGATAAGTCACTTGAACTTTAAATGATTTATTCAGTATTGAATATTGAAACGTTTGAGTCGGCTTCCCAGATAAGTCATTTTAACTATTCTTGTTTTGTTAAATATTGAAACTCTTGAATTGGCTAACCAGATAAGTCACTTGAACTTTAAATGATTTATTCAGTATTGAATATTGAAACGTTTGAGTCGGCTTACCAGATAAGTCATTTTAACTATTCTTGTTTTATTCAATATTGAAACTCTTGAATCGGCTAACCAGATAAGTCATTTGAACTTTTCTTGATCCATTCACCATTGAATATTGAAACTTTTGAGTGCAGCTTACCAGATAAGTCATTTTAACTATTCTTGTTTTATTCAATATTGAAACTCTTGAATCGGCTAACCAGATAACTCACTTGAACTTTAAATGATTTATTCAGTATTGAATATTGAAACTTTTGAGTCGGCTTACCAGATAAGTCACTTGAACTATTCTTGTTTTATTCAATATTGAAACTCTTGAATCGGCTAACCAGATAAGTCACTTGAACTTTAAATGATTTATTCAGTATTGAATATTGAAACGTTTGAGTCGGCTTACCAGATAAGTCATTTTAACTATTCTTGTTTTATTCAATATTGAAACTCTTGAATCGGCTAACCAGATAAGTCACTTGAACTTTAAATGATTTATTCAGTATTGAATATTGAAACTTTTGAGTCGGCTTACCAGATAAGTCACTTGAACTATTCTTGTTTTATTCAATATTGAAACTCTTGAATCGGCTAACCAGATAAGTCACTTGAACTTTAAATGATTTATTCAGTATTGAATATTGAAACTTTTGAGTGCAGCTTACCAGATAAGTCATTTTAACTATTCTTGTTTTATTCAATATTGAAACTCTTGAATTGGCTAACCAGATAAGTCACTTGAACTTTAAATGATTTATTCAGTATTGAATATTGAAACTTTTGAGTCGGCTTACCAGATAAGTCACTTGAACTATTCTTGTTTTATTCAATATTGAAACTCTTGAATCGGCTAACCAGATAAGTCACTTGAACTTTAAATGATTTATTCAGTATTGAATATTGAAACGTTTGAGTCGGCTTACCAGATAAGTCATTTTAACTATTCTTGTTTTGTTAAATATTGAAACTCTTGAATTGGCTAACCAGATAAGTCACTTGAACTTTAAATGATTTATTCAGTATTGAATATTGAAACGTTTGAGTGCAGCTTACCAGATAAGTCATTTTAACTATTCTTGTTTTATTCAATATTGAAACTCTTGAATTGGCTAACCAGATAAGTCACTTGAACTTTAAATGATTTATTCAGTATTGAATATTGAAACGTTTGAGTCGGCTTACCAGATAAGTCATTTTAACTATTCTTGTTTTATTCAATATTGAAACTCTTGAATCGGCTAACCAGATAAGTCATTTGAACTTTTCTTGATCCATTCACCATTGAATATTGAAACTTTTGAGTGCAGCTTACCAGATAAGTCATTTTATCTATTCTTGTTTTGTTAAATATTGAAACTCTTGAATCGGCTAACCAGATAAGTCACTTGAACTTTAAATGATTTATTCAGTATTGAATATTGAAACTTTTGAGTGCAGCTTACCAGATAAGTCATTTTAACTATTCTTGTTTTGTTAAATATTGAAAATCTTGAATCGGCTAACCAGATAAGTCACTTGAACTTTAAATGATTTATTCAGTATTGAATATTGAAACTTTTGAGTCGGCTTACCAGATAAGTCATTTTAACTATTCTTGTTTTGTTAAATATTGAAAATCTTGAATCGGCTAACCAGATAAGTCACTTGAACTTTAAATGATTTATTCAGTATTGAATATTGAAACTTTTGAGTCGGCTTACCAGATAAGTCATTTTAACTATTCTTGTTTTATTCAATATTGAAACTCTTGAATCGGCTAACCAGATAAGTCATTTGAACTTTTCTTGATCCATTCACCATTGAATATTGAAACTTTTGAGTGCAGCTTACCAGATAAGTCATTTTAACTATTCTTGTTTTGTTAAATATTGAAACTCTTGAATCGGCTAACCAGATAAGTCACTTGAACTTTAAATGATTTATTCAGTATTGAATATTGAAACTTTTGAGTCGGCTTACCAGATAAGTCACTTGAACTATTCTTGTTTTATTCAATATTGAAACTCTTGAATCGGCTAACCAGATAAGTCACTTGAACTTTAAATGATTTATTCAGTATTGAATATTGAAACTTTTGAGTGCAGCTTACCAGATAAGTCATTTTAACTATTCTTGTTTTATTCAATATTGAAACTCTTGAATTGGCTAACCAGATAAGTCACTTGAACTTTAAATGATTTATTCAGTATTGAATATTGAAACTTTTGAGTCGGCTTACCAGATAAGTCATTTTAACTATTCTTGTTTTATTCAATATTGAAACTCTTGAATCGGCTAACCAGATAAGTCATTTGAACTTTTCTTGATCCATTCACCATTGAATATTGAAACTTTTGAGTGCAGCTTACCAGATAAGTCATTTTAACTATTCTTGTTTTGTTAAATATTGAAACTCTTGAATCGGCTAACCAGATAAGTCACTTGAACTTTAAATGATTTATTCAGTATTGAATATTGAAACTTTTGAGTGCAGCTTACCAGATAAGTCATTTTAACTATTCTTGTTTTATTCAATATTGAAACTCTTGAATCGGCTAACCAGATAAGTCATTTGAACTTTTCTTGATCCATTCACCATTGAATATTGAAACTTTTGAGTGCAGCTTACCAGATAAGTCATTTTAACTATTCTTGTTTTGTTAAATATTGAAAATCTTGAATCGGCTAACCAGATAAGTCACTTGAACTTTAAATGATTTATTCAGTATTGAATATTGAAACTTTTGAGTCGGCTTACCAGATAAGTCACTTGAACTATTCTTGTTTTATTCAATATTGAAACTCTTGAATCGGCTAACCAGATAAGTCACTTGAACTTTAAATGATTTATTCAGTATTGAATATTGAAACGTTTGAGTCGGCTTACCAGATAAGTCATTTTAACTATTCTTGTTTTATTCAATATTGAAACTCTTGAATCGGCTAACCAGATAAGTCACTTGAACTTTAAATGATTTATTCAGTATTGAATATTGAAACTTTTGAGTCGGCTTACCAGATAAGTCACTTGAACTATTCTTGTTTTATTCAATATTGAAACTCTTGAATCGGCTAACCAGATAAGTCACTTGAACTTTAAATGATTTATTCAGTATTGAATATTGAAACGTTTGAGTCGGCTTACCAGATAAGTCATTTTAACTATTCTTGTTTTATTCAATATTGAAACTCTTGAATCGGCTAACCAGATAAGTCACTTGAACTTTAAATGATTTATTCAGTATTGAATATTGAAACTTTTGAGTCGGCTTACCAGATAAGTCACTTGAACTATTCTTGTTTTATTCAATATTGAAACTCTTGAATCGGCTAACCAGATAAGTCACTTGAACTTTAAATGATTTATTCAGTATTGAATATTGAAACGTTTGAGTCAGCTTACCAGATAAGTCATTTTAACTATTCTTGTTTTATTCAATATTGAAACTCTTGAATCGGCTAACCAGATAAGTCACTTGAACTTTAAATGATTTATTCAGTATTGAATATTGAAACTTTTGAGTGCAGCTTACCAGATAAGTCATTTTAACTATTCTTGTTTTATTCAATATTGAAACTCTTGAATTGGCTAACCAGATAAGTCACTTGAACTTTAAATGATTTATTCAGTATTGAATATTGAAACTTTTGAGTCGGCTTACCAGATAAGTCATTTTAACTATTCTTGTTTTATTCAATATTGAAACTCTTGAATCGGCTAACCAGATAAGTCATTTGAACTTTTCTTGATCCATTCACCATTGAATATTGAAACTTTTGAGTGCAGCTTACCAGATAAGTCATTTTAACTATTCTTGTTTTGTTAAATATTGAAACTCTTGAATCGGCTAACCAGATAAGTCACTTGAACTTTAAATGATTTATTCAGTATTGAATATTGAAACTTTTGAGTGCAGCTTACCAGATAAGTCATTTTAACTATTCTTGTTTTATTCAATATTGAAACTCTTGAATTGGCTAACCAGATAAGTCACTTGAACTTTAAATGATTTATTCAGTATTGAATATTGAAACGTTTGAGTCGGCTTACCAGATAAGTCATTTTAACTATTCTTGTTTTATTCAATATTGAAACTCTTGAATCGGCTAACCAGATATGTCATTTGAACTTTTCTTGATCCATTCACCATTGAATATTGAAACTTTTGAGTGCAGCTTACCAGATAAGTCATTTTAACTATTCTTGTTTTGTTAAATATTGAAACTCTTGAATCGGCTAACCAGATAAGTCACTTGAACTTTAAATGATTTATTCAGTATTGAATATTGAAACTTTTGAGTCGGCTTACCAGATAAGTCATTTTAACTATTCTTGTTTTATTCAATATTGAAACTCTTGAATCGGCTAACCAGATAAGTCACTTGAACTTTAAATGATTTATTCAGTATTGAATATTGAAACTTTTGAGTCGGCTTACCAGATAAGTCATTTTAACTATTCTTGTTTTGTTAAATATTGAAACTCTTGAATCGGCTAACCAGATAAGTCACTTGAACTTTAAATGATTTATTCAGTATTGAATATTGAAACTTTTGAGTCGGCTTACCAGATAAGTCACTTGAACTATTCTTGTTTTATTCAATATTGAAACTCTTGAATCGGCTAACCAGATAAGTCACTTGAACTTTAAATGATTTATTCAGTATTGAATATTGAAACGTTTGAGTCGGCTTACCAGATAAGTCATTTTAACTATTCTTGTTTTATTCAATATTGAAACTCTTGAATCGGCTAACCAGATAAGTCACTTGAACTTTAAATGATTTATTCAGTATTGAATATTGAAACTTTTGAGTGCAGCTTACCAGATAAGTCATTTTAACTATTCTTGTTTTATTCAATATTGAAACTCTTGAATTGGCTAACCAGATAAGTCACTTGAACTTTAAATGATTTATTCAGTATTGAATATTGAAACTTTTGAGTCGGCTTACCAGATAAGTCATTTTAACTATTCTTGTTTTATTCAATATTGAAACTCTTGAATCGGCTAACCAGATAAGTCATTTGAACTTTTCTTGATCCATTCACCATTGAATATTGAAACTTTTGAGTGCAGCTTACCAGATAAGTCATTTTAACTATTCTTGTTTTGTTAAATATTGAAACTCTTGAATCGGCTAACCAGATAAGTCACTTGAACTTTAAATGATTTATTCAGTATTGAATATTGAAACTTTTGAGTGCAGCTTACCAGATAAGTCATTTTAACTATTCTTGTTTTATTCAATATTGAAACTCTTGAATTGGCTAACCAGATAAGTCACTTGAACTTTAAATGATTTATTCAGTATTGAATATTGAAACGTTTGAGTCGGCTTACCAGATAAGTCATTTTAACTATTCTTGTTTTATTCAATATTGAAACTCTTGAATCGGCTAACCAGATAAGTCATTTGAACTTTTCTTGATCCATTCACCATTGAATATTGAAACTTTTGAGTGCAGCTTACCAGATAAGTCATTTTAACTATTCTTGTTTTGTTAAATATTGAAACTCTTGAATCGGCTAACCAGATAAGTCACTTGAACTTTAAATGATTTATTCAGTATTGAATATTGAAACTTTTGAGTGCAGCTTACCAGATAAGTCATTTTAACTATTCTTGTTTTGTTAAATATTGAAAATCTTGAATCGGCTAACCAGATAAGTCACTTGAACTTTAAATGATTTATTCAGTATTGAATATTGAAACTTTTGAGTCGGCTTACCAGATAAGTCATTTTAACTATTCTTGTTTTGTTAAATATTGAAAATCTTGAATCGGCTAACCAGATAAGTCACTTGAACTTTAAATGATTTATTCAGTATTGAATATTGAAACTTTTGAGTCGGCTTACCAGATAAGTCATTTTAACTATTCTTGTTTTATTCAATATTGAAACTCTTGAATCGGCTAACCAGATAAGTCATTTGAACTTTTCTTGATCCATTCACCATTGAATATTGAAACTTTTGAGTGCAGCTTACCAGATAAGTCATTTTAACTATTCTTGTTTTGTTAAATATTGAAACTCTTGAATCGGCTAACCAGATAAGTCACTTGAACTTTAAATGATTTATTCAGTATTGAATATTGAAACTTTTGAATCGGCTTACCAGATAAGTCACTTGAACTATTCTTGTTTTATTCAATATTGAAACTCTTGAATCGGCTAACCAGATAAGTCACTTGAACTTTAAATGATTTATTCAGTATTGAATATTGAAACTTTTGAGTCGGCTTACCAGATAAGTCACTTGAACTATTCTTGTTTTATTCAATATTGAAACTCTTGAATCGGCTAACCAGATAAGTCACTTGAACTTTAAATAATTTATTCAGTATTGAATATTGAAACTTTTGAGTGCAGCTTACCAGATAAGTCATTTTAACTATTCTTGTTTTATTCAATATTGAAACTCTTGAATTGGCTAACCAGATAAGTCACTTGAACTTTAAATGATTTATTCAGTATTGAATATTGAAACTTTTGAGTCGGCTTACCAGATAAGTCATTTTAACTATTCTTGTTTTATTCAATATTGAAACTCTTGAATCGGCTAACCAGATAAGTCACTTGAACTTTAAATGATTTATTCAGTATTGAATATTGAAAATTTTGAGTCGGCTTACCAGATAAGTCACTTGAACTATTCTTGTTTTATTCAATATTGAAACTCTTGAATCGGCTAACCAGATAAGTCATTTGAACTTTTCTTGATCCATTCACCATTGAATATTGAAACTTTTGAGTGCAGCTTACCAGATAAGTCATTTTAACTATTCTTGTTTTGTTAAATATTGAAACTCTTGAATCGGCTAACCAGATAAGTCACTTGAACTTTAAATGATTTATTCAGTATTGAATATTGAAACTTTTGAGTGCAGCTTACCAGATAAGTCATTTTAACTATTCTTGTTTTGTTAAATATTGAAAATCTTGAATCGGCTAACCAGATAAGTCACTTGAACTTTAAATGATTTATTCAGTATTGAATATTGAAACTTTTGAGTCGGCTTACCAGATAAGTCATTTTAACTATTCTTGTTTTGTTAAATATTGAAAATCTTGAATCGGCTAACCAGATAAGTCACTTGAACTTTAAATGATTTATTCAGTATTGAATATTGAAACTTTTGAGTCGGCTTACCAGATAAGTCATTTTAACTATTCTTGTTTTGTTAAATATTGAAAATCTTGAATCGGCTAACCAGATAAGTCACTTGAACTTTAAATGATTTATTCAGTATTGAATATTGAAACTTTTGAGTCGGCTTACCAGATAAGTCATTTTAACTATTCTTGTTTTGTTAAATATTGAAAATCTTGAATCGGCTAACCAGATAAGTCACTTGAACTTTAAATGATTTATTCAGTATTGAATATTGAAACTTTTGAGTCGGCTTACCAGATAAGTCATTTTAACTATTCTTGTTTTGTTAAATATTGAAAATCTTGAATCGGCTAACCAGATAAGTCACTTGAACTTTAAATGATTTATTCAGTATTGAATATTGAAACTTTTGAGTCGGCTTACCAGATAAGTCATTTTAACTATTCTTGTTTTGTTAAATATTGAAAATCTTGAATCGGCTAACCAGATAAGTCACTTGAACTTTAAATGATTTATTCAGTATTGAATATTGAAACTTTTGAGTGCAGCTTACCAGATAAGTCATTTTAACTATTCTTGTTTTGTTAAATATTGAAAATCTTGAATCGGCTAACCAGATAAGTCACTTGAACTTTAAATGATTTATTCAGTATTGAATATTGAAACTTTTGAGTCGGCTTACCAGATAAGTCATTTTAACTTTTCTTGATCTATTCAGTATTTAATATTGAAACACTGAATCCGTTAACTTTTGAGTCGGCTAACCAGAGAGGTTATTTGAACTATTCGTTTTTTAATTTAATATTGAATATTGAAACTCTTGAATCGGCTAACCAGATAAGTCACTTGAACCTTTCGTGATTTAATCAATATTGTATCTCTAGTTGCCTATTTAGCACTTTTTTTGCAGAAATTCTGCTAGCTGAAAAACAGATTCAATGTTTATAGTCTTTCAATTGTATTATTATCTTTTTATTCAAACATTTCTTTTACAGAGAGAATGCCTTTTGTGTCATTGATGCTTTCTCAGTGCCCAGGTACACCTACAGCGAGGAAAGGAAGAAATTCATCTTGTAAGTAAATTTTTATTCTCACCTTTTTTGCCAGGGATTCAACTGCCAATTACTATGTCACCAATTTTCTTTTGGTACTTTTCCGTAGGATGCACGACAGAGTAATGGATTGCAGCTTGGATTGAGGAATCGGAGAGCTGAGTTCAAATTCCAGTTAGTAACAAAGATGAAGACAATAATCTAGTCTCATTAATGAGAGAGAATCTTTACATAATAATATCTCAAGTCAACCAGACTTATGGTGGCCACCTCACATTGAAACACCGGTTCCTATATATGATCGCCAAAGTTAAGCAACATTGAGTCTTGTCAGTACCTAGATGGGTCACCGCTTGGGAATACCAGGTGCTGTTATCTTGGATGTGCGGTTGGTGCAATGGTTTATGGCTTGGAATTGTTAATTGCAGAGCAGAGATCGAATTCCAGTTGGGTTCATTACATTCACTTACATGCTAATACTCTTGGGAAAGGTATGAATCTATCTCTTTTCTGTGGGTAAATAACAGGACAGACTAGATTCTATAGCTTTGGATAGCAACCAGTCTAGGAAAAGGAAAACTCTGAATTCAAAACGGTATGTAGCCCTTGTGAAGTACATATTGTGCAGCTAAGGAAAGGATTGTTCGTACTGACTTGATAATCCCGACTATGGTCGACTGTTCAGTAACTGCTTGCTTTGTTTTCACTGAGTCTGAACTGCTCAGCACAGGTATTGAACTCACAATTCATGGACGAATACTTACATTTATTTTCCCATTTGACTTGGTAATGTCGACTTCAACTCAATCGAAACAGGACAAGCAGTACTAAAAAGAATCTTAGGTGGCATATCCCGTGACATAGTCAGCAGAACAAGAACACCCTAACATTTAAATAAATTTAACTTACATTTGTTTTTTTTTTGTTTTTTTTTTTCATATTCTTTCTTGCAAAATATAATTACTTTCTGAATGCCCAGATATAATTTTTAGATTTCATCAATTTGAAAGACAGCATTAAAATACTTTGAAGTTCCACAGCACCTCAAACAAAAGGCAAGGAAGGACACCCCCCCCCATCAGTAATGGGAAGTGCAATAACAAGTTCTAAACAATGCTGATGGAAAAAAAAACTTTCATCTCTCTCTCTCACTCATTTTCATATATTCCCCCTTTTACACACATGCAAATACCCTCTCTCTCACTCTCACACACAATTTATAACATGCCTTCTCTCTTACTGATGCTCTCATTCTCTTTTGCATACACACTCTTTTCTCTCTCACACACACACACTTTATCACGTGCTCTCTCTCTCTCTCACACACACACACACACACACACTTTATCACATGCTCTCTCTCTCTCTCTTTTCATATAGCTTTTCTTTCCTCTCTCTCTCTTTCTTTCTCACTCTCACTATCAGATATGCTCTCTCTTACTGACACTCGTACTTTTCACATATGCTCTCTTTTCTCTCTCACACTCTTTCTCACTTTCACACACACTTTATCAGATATGGTCTTTCTCTCTCTCTCTCTCTCACTGACACTCATACTTTTTCACATACACACCCTTTTCTCTCACACCCACTTTATCACATGCTTTCTCTCCCTCTCTCTCTCGCACTGACACTCCCTACTTTTTCACATATGCTCTCTTTTCTCTCCATCTCCTCCCCTCCAGCTATGGATTAAAGTGAAGGATTTGTATCTGATAAAATCACTATTATTCTCAAAAAAATTACCTTCAAGAATCATTCTTACTATCCAAAATATGTTTCAGCTTTAAATAACCCACAAAAGGGCTGATAGCCCATAAAAAATTAATCAATCATACATGATTTCTCGCTCTCTCACGCACCCATCCACACACACACACACACACTCTCTTAGTGATGGAATCTAAAGAAATGAAATAGTTTTAATCCTGCATTTTAACTTATATAATTTACTTACATTCTTATAAGCTTACGGCCATGTCACATTGAAGCACTGGTTCTCATCCGATAGTTAAGCAATGTTGACCCTGGCCAGTATCTAGATGGGTGACCACTTGGGAATACCGGGTGCTGTAAGCTTGGATGTGCAGGTGGTGTAACAGCTGGCAAATGGAAATCGGAGAGCCTAGTTCCATACCGCTCCTATTTGTTAAATTAAGTTACATGCAAATACTCTTAGGGAAAGCTTGACACACACACACACACACACACACACATATCAGTCAGTTATGTGCCATGAATGATACAGGCTTAGGCAACCATGTATCTTTTGATACATGACTGACGAGGCAGATTTTTTTTCCCCTGCATTAGGTTGCCATTTCTTTCTGTGGTAGACCAGTTGTCATCCAAGGCTATAGAACCCGGTCTGTCCTGCTATTTACCCATAGCTGTGGGGAGAAGATGATTATTCATTCCCAAGGGTATTATCATGTAAGTGAATGTAATGGATTCAATTGGAATTCGAACTCTGCTCTCGGATTCCTCAATCTGAGCGGCTATCCATTACTCGATGCTTGTATTTTATTATTACAGCCAAAAAATTCTTAGAATCCAGAAATATTTTCTGGTTTTACATAACATGCAAAAGCTTGATGAGCCAGAAAAAAAAATCAGCTATCTTGAACCTTCGTAGTCAAACAGTGTCAAAAGGATGTTTTTTCCCGTGACACCACTATTATTTTAACTACCTTCACTCCTCAGCAATGTTTATAGTTTTAAAAAGGGATGCTTAGAATTTTAATAACACCTAAACATATGAAAGTGAATTTATAGATTATCTTTTTTCTAGAGAATTGACAACAAAAATAATAAACACCATTAGATTGTTTATTGAAATGGTTGGCAAATCATCTAATTGCCAATTGATTCAAAAAGAAATTCATTATACTTAACATATTTTAATAATTTTGTAGATGTTTATAAATTTATGAACAAAAAATTATTTTCATATTTATTTCTTTATAAATTGGTAATTGATAAATATTGCATTGCATCAGTTTTAATTATATTAGTATTTAGAATGTCGCAAATATAAAATTATTCTTGTAAATAAAAAAAAAATCTAATAAATAATATTTATTATTTTTGTTGTCAATGATCAAGAACAAAAAAAAATCTGTAAATTAATTTTCATCATGTTTTGGTTTTATTAGAATTCTAGTCATTGCTTTTTAAAACAATAAACATTGACAAGGAGTGAAGGTAGTTAAAATAATAGTGGTGTCAAGGCAAAAACTATCCTTTTAACATTTCTTTTTTTTGCAGGCATGAAGGTCCAGGAATCACAAAAAATCAATCATTCATATTCTTATCTATTTTATATAAAGATCACTGCTATGTACAGCATCCACATCTAGTAAATAAAAATTGTTAGTAAATAAAAAAACATCTTTCCTGTGTATATATATATATATATATATATATATATATAAAAGTGAACATAGAAGTCAACACTTAGAGGCGACAGTCTGTTTCATGCTAGATGCAATCGTCAGGCCATGAGTGCTGTTATTTTTCTCGGCTATTTATATATACGGGTCAGTGGTGCATTGTGGGTAGTCTATTTTGGCGGTTATTTTACCTAGCATGAAACAAACTGTCGCCTCTAAGTGTTGACTTCTATGTTCACTTTTATATTTACACAAGCTCTATCTCTGATATTGAGCACTTTATCCCATAAATATAGCATACTTTAAGACTATATTTTCTTCATATATATATATATATATATATAGATGTCTTCATGCTTACAGCTCCTTTTGAAATTATTTGCTTTTTCCTCTGTTTTAGAAACAGCAATATGGCTCTAGCTGCCCCTCTTCTTCATGGCAACCCTTTTGATAAATGCAAATTGTTCAAAGACAGATATTACATGCTGTTGCAGGTGAGTTACTTGCATTTAAAAGGCTGAACTTAGTTAGGCATAAGGTAATTTTGAATTATCCTAAGGGGTAAAGGAGCAGTTGAAACTCGAGACAAGCCTATTTGTCTGCTTTTCTTTTGTCTTCCTATCCTTCCCCTTATTGCTTTTGACTGCATTTCTTTTTGTTTTTCTCTATCTCTCTTTCTTACTATCACCCCTCCCTTCTACACACCTTCTTTTCCCCCTCTTCTTGCCATCTGATGTTGTAGAGTGAGCGGCCATTTATAATTGTAAATTAAAAAAATGGCAGAACTGACCAACAAACAGAATTGACAAAGTTTGCAATAAACAATTACAAGGAAAAAAAAAACAAAGCAAGCAAACAATATATGCAAGGCAAATTATCAGTAATAAGGCAAAACAACAGTAATATGACAAGAATTGGGGTTGATATACAAGTGCGAATTCGGATAAACAAACACATAAATATTGGAAAGAGCCATAACAGTTACTGGACTTGAGAAAGCTATTTTCCTGAAAAACTGTTTTAATAGAAAGATTTTATGAATTTCAAACGACAGTATCACTATCTGCTTGGCCAATGAATGCCGAATGTTTACTTTTAAGGAAACTGCTAATATTATCATTGGGGAGTGGATAAAATCTGCAAGACTTGAAGTGGGGAAGATAAGGTTTCAAAATTTTTATTTTATTTATTTACTGTTAATGCTCCATTTCTTAATATTGAGCACTTCACTTACAAAGACTGCTTGCCTTAAAAGCGTTATCCTCCAATAATTTTTTTTTTTCCCAAATACAATCTTTGTTATTATTACTATATATATTCCATATATATGATCCAGTTCAACTGACCATGGTATTTGTAATCTAATGTTATTTCTTTTTACTTATGTTGTATTTATTGGATACATATGTAGATATCATATATACTTGGGTATAAGCTGATTTTATGGATAGTGCAACCCTGGAATTTTTTGGTATGAATTTTAACCCCTCCAAAAAACATTTATCTGCGTATAGTGCAACCGGACACCAAAAATGCATGATTTTTAACTTATTTAAAGTAAAAAATGACCTGTGCATAATGTATCTCCCTATTTGATTCACAGGGAGCCTAGTCTAGGCTAAGAGAAAGTGGACAGATCTTTGCGATAGAATTTTTGACCAGTACCGTTCTTGTATACTGCAATTTTCTTATTTTTTTTAACAAATTCACTAAGTTGACACTAGTATAAAAGACAAAACATTATGTGTTATAAGAATGAAATTAATTTACAATTCAAAGAATTCTTCTTGTAAAATGTGTCCTGAAGAGATTTCAACAGTTTTATTGATTTTGCCACTTACTTAGGCATAGAAATTTCATGGTGATTTTTACCAGGCTCAAAATAACACTTGAATATATTTGCTTTTCACAGAGGACAATGCGACATAATTTATTCACTCCACCTTCCATCGGAAACATAAAGGATGGAGAAAAGAAATTTCAAGTAAGTCAAACTTAGTAAAACATTTTAAAAAAAAAAACTTTTATTATACAGGTATTTTTTGAATTTTTGAGAAAAATGTTTTTTCGTCTTTGTTGATAACTGTACTTTGTATTCTTAGCCATTATGTGGCATTGTCCTGAATTTTATATATGGGTGTATGTTTGTTTTTTTGTTTTGTTTTTTTTTTTTTGTTTTTTTCTTTCTTTTTGTCCATCGCTCACCACAGAAAAATCTTACCTAATTTGGGAATTATGACTTCTTGAGAAAGTCGAGTAGTTTCCTGTTTCATCCTCAACAGATTCCTTTTCTTTATTATCTTTGAAATGTCATGACTTGTTGGGGAAAGATAGTGGAGTAGTTTCCTGTTGCATTCTCCACAGTATAACATGATGGGGAAACCACTTTCAAACTAAGATTAAAAACAGAATACAGGCTTAATTCCTGCCGAGAGACAGGTTTCCTTTACATGTGCAGGCCAGCAGACATTGATTACACTGTTTATAAAAATAATAAAAATAGTCAAACATATATACCCGCTAATAGTTTATAATAATAAAAAATGATTGATTAAAAATCAATTAATTGCTCTCTCTCACACTCACACACACACACACACACAAGTTTTCCTTCTCTTAGATTAACTGCCAACCCAGGCTAGAAAGTTCAATCTACCCTCCTATTTAATCATATCTGAGGAAAGAATTGGATTCATGCCTTTTTACTATAAACGTTATATTTTGTTGATACGAACATGTTTGAGTTGACTTTTTTTTTTTTTTAAACCCACTGAAATTAATGTCTACCAACCTAAAGATTGAAAGTTATTATTAAAGAAAATGTGTCTCCAAATAGGAATAAAAGCTATATTCCCTGTTCAATGTGGCTTCCCACATTAAAGTTAAGTAATAAAAAAAAAGTAATTCAATTTTCTTGAAAAAATTAAAGAATTTCAGTTCTAGGCCAGTAGACATTAATTTCACTGTTTTTAAAATAAAAATAAACAAATGGATGTCATTTTGAATACATGTACCCAATAAATATAATGTTCATTGTAATAAGAAGAAAAAATACAAAGAAATATATGCAATGTTATTGGTCCTAACCTGGCATATTGGCTTCAGTCGCTTTTCCACTGCTGTAACATAACTTTCCCGTGCCTTTTCTATAAATGTTTTCATGATAATTGTTCTAATGAGCTTTTCTCCTTGGTACCTAGACTTTATGAATTTAAACACAGTACTAGATTGGCGACAAGGTCCCATCTTTATTCACTTGAAATAAATGGTTCCCGTGCCTTTTCTATAAATGTTTTCATGATAATTGTTCTAATGAGCTTTTCTCCTTGGTACCTAGACTTTATGAATTTAAACACAGTACTAGATTGGCGACAAGGTCCCATCTTTATTCACTTGAAATAAATGGTTCGCATGCCTTTTCTATAAATGTTTTCATGATAATTGTTCTAATGAGCTTTTCTCCTTGGTACCTAGACTTTATGAATTTAAACACAGTACTAGATTGGCGACAAGGTCCCATCTTTATTCACTTGAAATAAATGGTTCCCATGCCTTTTCTATAAATGTTTTCATGATAATTGTTCTAATGAGCTTTTCTCCTTGGTACCTAGACTTTATGAATTTAAACACAGTACTAGATTGGCGACAAGGTCCCATCTTTATTCACTTGAAATAAATGGTTCCCATGCCTTTTCTATAAATGTTTTCATGATAATTGTTCTAATGAGCTTTTCTCCTTGGTACCTAGACTTTATGAATTTAAACACAGTACTAGATTGGCGACAAGGTCCCATCTTTATTCACTTGAAATAAATGGTTCCCATGCCTTTTCTATAAATGTTTTCATGATAATTGTTCTAATGAGCTTTTCTCCTTGGTACCTAGACTTTATGAATTTAAACACAGTACTAGATTGGCGACAAGGTCCCATCTTTATTCACTTGAAATAAATGGTTCCCATGCCTTTTCTATAAATGTTTTCATGATAATTGTTCTAATGAGCTTTTCTCCTTGGTACCTAGACTTTATGAATTTAAACACAGTACTAGATTGGCGACAAGGTCCCATCTTTATTCACTTGAAATAAATGGTTCCCGTGCCTTTTCTATAAATGTTTTCATGATAATTGTTCTAATGAGCTTTTCTCCTTGGTACCTAGACTTTATGAATTTAAACACAGTACTAGATTGGCGACAAGGTCCCATCTTTATTCACTTGAAATAAATGGTTCCCATGCCTTTTCTATAAATGTTTTCATGATAATTGTTCTAATGAGCTTTTCTCCTTGGTACCTAGACTTTATGAATTTAAACACAGTACTAGATTGGCGACAAGGTCCCATCTTTATTCACTTGAAATAAATGGTTCCCATGCCTTTTCTATAAATGTTTTCATGATAATTGTTCTAATGAGCTTTTCTCCTTGGTACCTAGACTTTATGAATTTAAACACAGTACTAGATTGGCGACAAGGTCCCATCTTTATTCACTTGAAATAAATGGTTCCCATGCCTTTTCTATAAATGTTTTCATGATAATTGTTCTAATGAGCTTTTCTCCTTGGTACCTAGACTTTATGAATTTAAACACAGTACTAGATTGGCGACAAGGTCCCATCTTTATTCACTTGAAATAAATGGTTCCCGTGCCTTTTCTATAAATGTTTTCATGATAATTGTTCTAATGAGCTTTTCTCCTTGGTACCTAGACTTTATGAATTTAAACACAGTACTAGATTGGCGACAAGGTCCCATATTTATTCACTTGAAATAAATGGTTCCCATGCCTTTTCTATAAATATTTTCATGATAATTGTTCTAATGAGCTTTTCTCCTTGGTACCTAGACTTTATGAATTTAAACACAGTACTAGATTGGCGACAAGGTCCCATCTTTATTCACTTGAAATAAATGGTTCCCGTGCCTTTTCTATAAATGTTTTCATGATAATTGTTCTAATGAGCTTTTCTCCTTGGTACCTAGACTTTATGAATTTAAACACAGTACTAGATTGGCGACAAGGTCCCATCTTTATTCACTTGAAATAAATGGTTCCCGTGCCTTTTCTATAAATGTTTTCATAATTGTTCTAATGAGCTATTCTCCTTGGTACCTAGACTTTATGAATTTAAACACAGTACTAGATTGGCGACAAGGTCCCATCTTTATTCACTTGAAATAAATGGTTCCCGTGCCTTTTCTATAAATGTTTTCATAATTGTTCTAATGAGCTATTCTCCTTGGTACCTAGACTTTATGAATTTAAACACAGTACTAGATTGGCGACAAGGTCCCATCTTTATTCACTTGAAATAAATGGTTCCCGTGCCTTTTCTATAAATCTTTTCATAATTGTTCTAATGAGCTATTCTCCTTGGTACCTAGACTTTATGAATTTAAACACAGTACTAGATTGGCGACAAGGTCCCATCTTTATTCACTTGAAATAAATGGTTCCCGTGCCTTTTCTATAAATGTTTTCATAATTGTTCTAATGAGCTATTCTCCTTGGTACCTAGACTTTATGAATTTAAACACAGTACTAGATTGGCGACAAGGTCCCATCTTTATTCACTTGAAATAAATGGTTCCCGTGCCTTTTCTATAAATGTTTTCATAATTGTTCTAATGAGCTTTTCTCCTTGGTACCTAGACTTTATGAATTTAAACACAGTACTAGATTGGTGACAAGGTCCCATCTTTATTCACTTGAAATAAATGGTTCCCGTGCCTTTTCTATAAATGTTTTCATGATAATTGTTCTAATGAGCTTTTCTCCTTGGTACCTAGACTTTATGAATTTAAACACAGTACTAGATTGGCGACAAGGTCCCATCTTTATTCACTTGAAATAAATGGTTCCCGTGCCTTTTCTATAAATCTTTTCATAATTGTTCTAATGAGCTATTCTCCTTGGTACCTAGACTTTATGAATTTAAACACAGTACTAGATTGGCGACAAGGTCCCATCTTTATTCACTTGAAATAAATGGTTCCCGTGCCTTTTCTATAAATGTTTTCATAATTGTTCTAATGAGCTATTCTCCTTGGTACCTAGACTTTATGAATTTAAACACAGTACTAGATTGGCGACAAGGTCCCATCTTTATTCACTTGAAATAAATGGTTCCCGTGCCTTTTCTATAAATGTTTTCATAATTGTTCTAATGAGCTATTCTCCTTGGTACCTAGACTTTATGAATTTAAACACAGTACTAGATTGGCGACAAGGTCCCATCTTTATTCACTTGAAATAAATGGTTCCCGTGCCTTTTCTATAAATGTTTTCATAATTGTTCTAATGAGCTATTCTCCTTGGTACCTAGACTTTATGAATTTAAACACAGTACTAGATTGGCGACAAGGTCCCATCTTTATTCACTTGAAATAAATGGTTCCCGTGCCTTTTCTATAAATGTTTTCATAATTGTTCTAATGAGATATTCTCCTTGGTACCTAGACTTTATAAATGGTTAGATATAACTGTAAGTTTTATACTAACGGTTTCTTCTCTCGCACTTCTCACTTGTGGAACTCTCTTCCAGCTTCTTGCTTTCCAGTCAACTTTGATCTTCAAAAACTTAACTGCAGTGTCCACTGTCATCTTTTGTCTTCTTAATTCCTGTTCTTTTAAAAATTTCTCCCTCTCTCTCCTTAATGTTTTTCTTTTTCTTATATTCTTTCACACTTAGCTTAGTCCCAACACACTTGGTCAGATGTGTATTTTAATAACCAACCATCGGAATATTTTTTTTTTTTTTTGTGCGTAGTTTTTAGGCCATGAACTTTTCAGCACCTCTCCCTTTAGAAAGAGTTGGTCAGTCAAGTGCCACATGTGATACACGCTTGGGCGATCATGTATCTTCCAATGCATGACTGACAAAGTAGATTTTCTTTTTCCCCCACAGTAGTTTGCCATTTCTTTCTGCAGTAGAATGGTTACCAACCAAAGCTAAATAAACCCAGTCTGTCCTGCTATTCAACCCATAGCTGGGGGGAGAAGAGATGGATTCATACCTTTCCCAAGGGTATTTGTGCATAAGTGAATCTAACAAACTCAATTCACTTACGCACAAATAGAAAGAGTACATAGCTCAAAACAAACAAGGTTCTATCAACCCTGTCTGGTAATCAGCTAAAAGGTGTCGACCAGTTACTTTATTCATTTGACATAAATATCCACATTGGCACGGAGAGGCTATAAATAATTTGGAAATCAAATTTATATGTCAGCATGGGGAAAAAATATTTCTTCCAAGCATTGGCACACTAGTAGTATTCTATGAAAGTACTTCATCGACATTAGCAAAAGCAGCAGAAAAGAAATTAGATGTGGAATATGCAAGGGTGCTACAAAGAATACACTTCTACAGGCATCTACCTTCCATGTTACAAGTCATCCAAGAAAGAACACAATTTATTGCACATTCCTGGTAGAATAAGGAGGAACTGATCAGCTTCTTTGAAACGTTAAAACGGACATGCAGCAATTATGGGAAGGCACAGGATGCGAACCAATGGAACTGCCAGGTGCAATGAATGCCTGTAAATGCTGGAGAGAAAGAATCGGGAGAATTTATTGAAACCTGGCACGATTTGAAAGAGATGGAGTTAATTTACCAACTATTTTGTCGGAAAGAGTTGCCTCCCTTCCCCTATTTTTTATTCTTTCATATTTTTTTTTTCTATTGTTAGATAAAAATGATTCATGAAAATCTCAAATCCTGTGTAGATATATGGTGCTTTTCAAAGTGCAGCTTAGATGTGGCACAAGGCCTAAAGGATGGGGCACCCAGTGAGGATCGAACTCACTGCAGTGTCGTAATTGTTCTAGCGAGAAAAGCTTGCTCAAGGTGCCCATGTGTACATATATGCAAAATGTAATGTAAGTAGGTTCATAAATGTTTACAAATTTTTTTATTTTTTATTTATAACATTCATACCCAAATTTACCCAACTCATTTTGCTATAAAGGATGCTGCTCTACATATCTCCTGGAGATAGGACCCCCCCACCAAAAAAAAAGACAGCTTTACAACCATCTGCCTTCTATCTCAGGGGTCATCCAAGAAAGACGAACCCAGTTTGCAGGGTAAATTCCTTGCGAAATAAGAATTAACTGATCAGTAATGTGCTTCTTCACACACCAAAACATGGACACACGAATCTAGGCTGCTCTTTCGAAACGGAATTATGTAAAGATACAGGATGTGTACCGGAAGAATTCTTGGGCACAATAAATGTTTGTGAAGACTGGAGAAAAAGAATCAGAAGAATTCATAGAAACTGGCCCGATTCAAGAGAGAGATTAAATTTTCCGAACGATTTGAGCCAGAAGAGTTTTCTCCTTTTTTTTCCCATTTTTTTTTTTCTTTTGGTTTTATATTGTTAGATAAAAAGGATTTATCAAAATCTCAAATAAGGCCAAATTAAAAGTAGTTTAAATACTTAGAAAAAGATTTTATAAATTACATACTGAACTTTACCCAAATCATTTTGCTATGAAGGATGCTGCATGCTACTCTACATCTCTCTTGGAGATAGCACCTCTTCTCAAAAAAAACCCCAAAAAAAAACCCCCATGTATGGCTATCTATGGAACCTTGCATGATCAGAAAGATATAAATGAATAGAAGAAACTGAATGACTGCAAAGTACACTCACTTGATAACAGTATTAAATATAAACTGAATAATCCTTATTAATTTCAATGTCTTCAAAATAAAATTCTGCTGGTGTTGATCTACCCCGCTGGTAATCTTAGGGTTGGCAAATTTAAAATTTTAGGTAACTCTAAAAAAAAAAAAATGGACTTCATGTGCAAATATAGGCCATCCTTTCAAAATGTGCATTCAACTCTAATATAGATCTAACCAATACCTACCTTTTTAGATATAGTGTAGACTGACTTTATTTAATTTTTTTACTCTGTTATAAAGCAGCCCTATGTCTACCTTTTTGATCCAAGTGAAAAGTGGACCAATTCTAGACCTTTCTAGATTCTATTTTAGACTAGATTCATGCCTACCTTTTTGGCTCTAGTGTAACCTGAAGCTATGTCAACATTTTGTACTCTACTGTAAACCAGACTCCTCTCTAAATTCATCACTCCAGTGAATTTCTACATTTTAACTTTAACGTAATTATTTAATAATTGTATTTAGCTGCTATAACTCCTAGCGGTTATAACATCATGTCTTGCTTAGGCTACTTGCCATGATGTCATCAATTCTTTCTCCTCTACTGACTCCAACAGACTTCTACTGACTCATTTTTCAAAGGGACCACTTTCCAAGTGGATACTTGCAGATTCAGATATAAACCCAACCAGTACCTACCTTTTTAACATAAAAAACCAGACCTATGCTAGCCCTGTCGGCTGGGGCTGTAGAATATGCCAACTGCACCTCTGCAGATGGGTAAGACACCCCCCCAATGGGGCGTCCTGGGTGTGACAATAAACTACATCCAACAGCAAGGCCTCTGGTCAGGCAGCTTTGAGGAGCGTGGAACCACCTCTTAATTGCTGATGTTCCCAGGTCCACCCTGACCCGGGGTGGTAGCACCTGTTAGGGTCCCAGCTATGGGCAAATAGTTAACCGTGAAACTGAGACTACATCCGCATCCTGGGTATGACGATAAACTACAACCGCGTCCAGGGTAAGACGATAAACTACATCCAGCAGCAAGGCCTCTGATCAGGAGGCTTTGAGGAGCGTGGAACCTCCTCTTAATTGATGGTGTTTCCAGGTCCACCCTGACCCAGGGTGGTAGCACCTGTTAGGGTCCTGGCTATGGGAAAATAGTTAACCCAGAAACTGAGGTAAAAGGCATTATAAAAGTGTAAAAATAGGTTTTAATACCAGAAATAAATTTTTGAAGAAAAAAAATATATTACCAGCAATATGTTTTTGAAAAAAAAACTATTACCACCAATTTACCACGTTTTTTAAAAAATATTACCAGCTATATGTTTTTGAAAAAAATAATATTACCAGCTATACGTTTTTGAAAAAAATAATATTACCAGCTATACGTTTTTGAAAAAATAATATTACCAGCTATACGTTTTTGAAAAAATAATATTACCAGCTATACATTTTTGAGGAAAAAAATAATAGAAATAGATTTTTGACAAAACAAAGATATTACCAGAAAAAAAAAAAAAACAGTTGTCGGCATTAAATGACCCATTGAGGTTGATATGCTGTAAAACAAAACAAAAACCGAACAAAACCAGACGTATGCCTTCTTTTTTTACTTTTGTGTAAACCGGACTCATGCCTACATTGTTTTTGCTCTAATGTAAACCAAACCATTATCTACTTTTTTGACTTGAGTGTAAATCAAGCCTATGTCTATCATTATCTGTTAATTCATTGGGTTTTACCATCAGATTTATATTCTACATTAAATTTTCAAACAACGGTTGTTATGAAATTAAATTAAACAAACTGTGGCCATGAAGGAGAAAGCAAATCTTACCTTGTTCTCTGCACTGTCAAAAAAGAAAATCAGAAAGAAGTTTGGGTTGACTTTAGTAGGCTTTGAAATATGGTAATTTTTTGTGTATCCCTACCAGTTTCTGGAGATCCGACTTCTAATTCCAGTCATGTTCATTATATTCACTTGGAAAAGGTATGAATCCACATTTTCTCCCCTTAGCTATTGTCTTATAAGTAGAACTTGTATCAGTAAAAATCATTATTATATTCAAATAATTCTTACAATATAAAAATATTTTCTGGATTTAGATAGGTTTCAAAATGTTGATGAGCTGTTAAAAAAAAAAAAAATACAGCTAATCAATCGGTCAAACCTTACAAGTCTCAACCAATCACAACTTTTCTTACCTCAATGAAAGAATGCTATGATAGGTGGATTTCTTGGGTGGAGGTCATTGCAAGTTTAGGATATGGGTTTCTGATCCCTTTTGATCATGTCAGATTGATTTCAAATTTGTTTACATTTTTGCATCATGTTTTCCATTCTTTCCCTTTCAGCTGAAGCCAATTGAACATCTGCTTGGAACATCGACCAAAATAGGAGAAAATATCGTTTTAGGAATGCTTACCCAGTTGAAAGAGGTTTGTATAGTATAGTCAGACAGCATGCCCATGTACACTGTCTACAGTCTTCAAGAAGAAATTTTTTCTCAGGACAGGATATTTTAATGCAAACATTTTATTCTTTTTGCTAATTCCAACTACTTCTCTCTCATCTTACCACACACAAAATGTATTTTGCTTCCTATTTACTAATATTTCTAGTCTTTGATATTTTGCTATGTATGTATCAAATCATAACTTTTATATCATGTGTAGCATAAACAGCTGGTATTATAATAATTGACAGTGCATTCCTATAGTAAAGCCATTTCCAGTATGTTACATAGTAAAATAATTTCCAATTCATCCCTTTAATAATGTGTAGTGCATTTCTGTAGTAAAACCATTTGCAGTGCAATTCCTAAGAGCGAATCCATTTGCAATGCGATTCCTAAGAGCGAATCCATTTGCAGTGCGATTCCTAAGAGCGAATCCATTTGCAGTGCGATTCCTAAGAGCGAATCCATTTGCAGTGCGATTCCTAAGAGCGAATCCATTTGCAGTGCGATTCCTAAGAGCGAATCCATTTGCAGTGCGATTCCTAAGAGCGAATCCATTTGCAGTGCGATTCCTAAGAGCGAATCCATTTGCAGTGCGATTCCTAAGAGCGAATCCATTTGCAGTGCGATTCCTAAGAGCGAATCCATTTGCAGTGCGATTCCTAAGAGCGAATCCATTTGCAGTGCGATTCCTAAGAGCGAATCCATTTGCAGTGCGATTCCTAAGAGCGAATCCATTTGCAGTGCGATTCCTAAGAGCGAATCCATTTGCAGTGCGATTCCTAAGAGCGAATCCATTTGCAATGCGATTCCTAAGAGCGAATCCATTTGCAGTGCGATTCCTAAGAGTAAAATGATTTTGAATGTTTACCAAGTCCTTGCTTTTTGACTCATATGCAACAGTAAGTGAAAAACGGATTTGAAAATAAAATAACCCAACAAGGGTTGACATGATGGGAAAAAAAATCAACTAATCCACACCATCCCAACTAGATTAACTATTTATTTAAGCCTGTATAAATTATAATATATATCTACCAAGTTTGAACTTTTATATCCATCAGTGTATATTTCAATGATATAAAATATAGACCCCCCCCCCCGAAAAAAAGAGGATAGAAACATAGGTATTTATTAATATCAATAATAACTAGCTGAATGCATGTAAATTACCCAGATTTACTAATAAATGTTTTAATCCTGCAGTCTGTACTTTTCAACCCATGACCATTCCTCGGGGTAGGGCAGGTATGAGGGACTATGTTCAAATTCTGCACATACCTATTTTGTTTTGTTTTTTTTCAAACATAATACTAAAAGAAATAAAAATCTGAAAAAAATTTTTTCAATCTGATGCATTTTTGACGAATTGCTGCCCTAAAAACTGAAATATGTGATTTAGGTCCTCAATGAAGCCGGAAAATAATGATATAAGAACATAACTGTCCTTGAATGTCAGTAAAATGTTGTGACTTACAATAGGAAAATTTGATAATGATTCATACTTAATCCAGGCTTTAAAGGCATCATTTTATTGAATATGAAATTAAATGGTACCAAGTGTCAGTTACTTAAACAGGAAGTACAATATTTAGGTCACACTGTGTAAGGAAGGCACAAAACCACTCCACAGTAAGATGGATGCTATTCGCACAGCTCCTCATCCTTCTAATGTGCCATAATTAAAATCTGATATATCACAATTTGGAGGCCAAAATTAAGAAGCCATTGAAAGAGGAAAAGTTTTGAAAAATTTGATGGAAACAGGAAATTGGAAGATGATATTGAATGAGAATTACAATCAGTGATCAGATTGGTTTTGTTGTCATTTGTGATGGTGTGTATTATTGTGAGTTGATTTGGTGACATGCAAATCTGTAAATAGTACCAACCAAGCTGATCTATTTGACCATATCCTGCAACGAGAAGGTCAAGTTAAACATATTTCCATACTTCTGTAATGTCAACAAATACTCGTTGTCACTTTCGTAATGCTTGTTGTACTAGAGACTTTGTAATCACAGATACAACTATAGTACACCGTTGAACAATGCTGGTGTCAGACACCTTCACTAATAGTACTTGCTCGATAATACTCCTCGTAAAGTAACCACCAAATAGTAATCCATACAGTGATCAGTATAGAGAAATGCAGTGGAAACTTGGTTCGCAAATTTAATTCATTCCTGAAGGACGTTCATAAACCGAAACTATTTTTCCAATAGAAATAAATGTAGAGAAAAATGTCACAGTACAATAAAATTGGAAAAGATAAGCATGGCACAACACGCAAATGTATACAACATGGCGGTTGACTCAGAAACTATTCCATTCATGTTAACTTGGTTCAGCTATGTTGTTCAAGAACCGAAGCATTTTCATCTCAAATTTAATTTTCTGTTTAAAAAAAAAAAAAAAAGTCTTCAACTTTGCAAAAGTTGGAATGGGCCAGCAACCAGTGTTGAAGAGCTTCATGATATCCTGAAGGCGAATCGCGATAATGTTGAAAAGATTGTTCATATCGAGTTGTGATATTACCACGATACTCACATATCAGATATCCTTCAACACCCGGATTTGTTCAGGATCAACAATATTAGTCATGATAAACAGTTGCTATGTGCACTTCTTTCAGGCAATGATCCCACGTCCGAATATGTCACATTGACATCTAACAAGGATGCAGAACAGTTTCTTCTTTTATTCCGAATTAGTTCTTCCACTGAGGATGATGAGAACGATATTGTGGTTGGGAGGAATTATGTCACCTTGGTTACTGAAGGTGATGTCGACACATGATACTTAACAGTTTGCTTTGAGAAACATTCTGATGGCACATATACAATGGAATACCTTCATAGGCAAAACCAGAGACATCTTGAAATCTGAATCCATTGATGTATGGATGTATGTATTCAGTTTTATCATCTTCATAACTTGTGTTTCTCTTCCTTTTTCGAATTTAGCCCTAACCCCAGCCTTCAGTCACATTCTTATTACCAGTAAGTTCATAAGGACCCCATGTTACACCTTCAAGTAGTATTTGAATCTTTGGTGTTTCAGTGGGACGATACGTTCTGGCTAATATGTCATGCACAAGATCAATTATGTCACCTTGGTTACTGAAGGTGATGTGGACACATGATACTTAGCAGTTTGCTTTGAGAAACATTCTGATGGCACATATACAATGGAATACCTTCATAGACTTCAAAAAACATCTTATTTGAAATGGAAAACCCCCTGCAAAACCAGAGACATCTTGAAATCTGAATCCATTGATGTATGTGATATTGATGGCAAGTGGGACGTTTCCAAGGAACGGAACATGACATACACATTGAGAAATCGTTTGTACAAAAACAAACTGGGCTTCTTAAAATAGGAATTCAGCTTTGTGATGTTGTGACCAAGTTTGCTTAAAGTTGAATTTTCAGTTTTATCGTCTTCATAACTTGTGTTTCTCTTCCTTTTTCGAATTTAGCCCTAACCCCAGCCTTCAGTCACATTCTTATTACCAGTAAGTTCATAAGGACCCCATGTTACACCTTCAAGTAGTATTTGAATCTTTGGTGTTTCAGTAGGACGATACGCTCTGGCTAATATGTCATGCACAAATGAAATTGGTCAGGGATTTTCATGGTCCATGAGTTTTCAGTACTCATTCTATTTTATATTTGATTGTATATTGGGCTGAAATGGGATCTTACTCCCGAATTCTTGAGCATAATGAATATCATGGTTCAGTAGTCGGATGAAGTTAACAAATTTCTGGGGACGTCTGAGGATTTCAGGTTAGCATTTTCCCAGATGGTTATCAAGTTAGTATAATTTTGGTATTTTGACCCCTAAAATACTAATTTTGGACCCTTTTTTTTTTTTTTTTTGGCTGTTTTTCAGGACTGAAGTGATGAAAAACCTAAATCTTTAGTCTTATACAGTTACGTTATTCATCATAATTATATTGCACAACAGAAAAATATTATTCTTGTTGATCGACACACGAGATGTCTCAGACTATCAAATATTCAGATTTTCAGTTTTAAGGGCAGCAATTCGTCAAAAGTACCCAAAATCATTTTTTTTTCTATGGATTCTACTTAGTATTTTAGAAATCTTCAAATAGAAATGCGTACGCACCAAATCTGAAGACAGAGGTCAAAATTGATATCATACCCCTACAATTCCCAGATAGATATAAGAAAAGTGGCATAGTCTCTCTTAAAAATACTGAAATGTCCACAACAGGTCATTAGGTCACAAAATATAATTTAACCCTTCACTACAAACATCTGCCTTTATCTGAGATGAAACCCCTGCAATCCCTCTCTTTTTAGCTATATTTAAGACATTTTATACAGTATCTGTCTATATTTCAGAGGTGGGTATTATGCACACTATTTATATTATTCAGACTATTGTCCTCATCTTTGTCGCCATATTTATTACGTTTCGGCCATTATACGCTCCGGCCTTCTTCAGGTAGTTGGAATATCAAACTGAACCCTTTATTTCACTCACTGGGGTAGACTGTTCTAGTTCCACGTGCCATGTTTTAATGGGTGTCAGTTACGCCAGCGTACAATGGCTGAAATGTTGTAATAAATATGGCGACAAAGATGAGGACAATAGTCCGAATAATGTAAATAGTGTACATTTTATACACTATTCTAAAAGGTTCCAAATCCAGGGCCTTTTCAATCCTGTTGGAGGTACTCCTTCCTGATTATTTTCTGGCATCTTGCCAGACTCATCATGCTTGGCCAATTGTGGGTTGGTGAAGCTATTTAACCCATAGTTGGAGGTTTTGACTTTAGAGTTATCCTTGGTTGCCACCCAAAGTTATAGGAGCCAATTTATCCTGCTATTTACTCATATTTAATACATTTTTATACACTGTTCTCAAAGGATCCAAATCCAGGACCTATTCACTCCTGTTGGAGGAACACCTCCCTCAATGACCAAATCTCAACGATGTAGCCATACTCACCATGCTTAGTCAATTGCAGGTTGGTGAGACCTTAATCCAGTAGGCTGTTGTTTCATGTAGGTTACCTCACTCAGCATGCACCTGATGAAGGCCAGAGAGTACAATGGCCGAAACATTGTGATAACAAAAATATGTGAACAATAGTTTGCATTTAAATAATAACTCCTCATCAATGATGGTTGATCAGGCTCAAAAGTAAAATTTCGACCACAGTTGCAATATACTTAATGGAAACCGTATTAAACCACTGATGGTACTATGATTTGGTTTTCCATTGTGTGATTATTATAAGGCTTAAAATATTGAAGCTGAGTAGCAATGTGTTTTGAGTGTTAGGAATATAGTGTACCAGTGCTGTAAAAAATGATGGTAATTGTTAGAAAGTTTTAATAGTGAGATTCAATAAAGCCGTGATAAAGAATTCAAAACTAAAATAGTGGCTAATGAAACATTAACATGTTCCCATGATATTTTTTAAACATTCAATGGTATCGATGATTCACTGATTACACCTGGTATCATATAAATCACTTTTTGCTCAATATCTTTTTTATGTTAAGTTTGATGTGTTTGATATAACAGTAAAATGGAAATACAGAGAAACCTCGGTTCTCAAACGTCTCACATGTTGAACAAATCGGTTTTTGAACAGAAAATTCGAGATCAAAATGCCTCGGTTATCGAACAAAATTTTGGTTCTCGACCAACCTTGCTGAACCGAGTTGACCAAAATGGAATCATTTCTGAATCAACTGCCGTATTGTATACATTCATGTGTTGTGCTGTGCTTTTCTTTTCCAGTTTTATTGTACTGTGACCTTTTTTTTTTTAGTCCTTAGTCATGGAAAGTCAAAGAAAGCTAGCCGTGATACTGGTAAAGGAAAAAGAAAAATTAAGAGAAAAACAATTGTTGATGATATTGTCTCTTCCTACTCAGTTTGAGATGGCAAAATCAACAATATATACTATTCTTATGAACAAAGAGACAATCAGGTCTCTCCCCCCCCCCCTTTCCACTTACACTATCAACTCTCCTACTTATAAGTACGGTTAAATTAAAGTGTTTGTCTATATTTTATCTATTTAGTATTGGGTTTATTTATTTTCTCTTAGTTTTATGATTTTCATTAGTTTTGTGTATAAACCTGTGCAAAAAGTACTGTTGTAAAAGTTTAAATAAGCAATCATCTTGGGATCAGGAACGGATTAATCCATTTTACAGTGATTCCTACTGGAAAAATAGTTTCAGTTAACAAACATTTTGGGTTATGAACGGGCTTCAGGAACGAATTAAATTTGTGAACCGAGGTTCCACTGTATCCCTCAGAAGAAAAATATTAGCAGCAGAATGACAAAGACAGCAACAAAAAACCTATTTCATTTCTAAGTTGAAGAAAGGTGATTCTTAACAGATAAAGGTATTTGAGTGCCTCACATGAAGGGCTTGAACAAATAAGACTGCAATCTAAGAAATGTAGGTGTAAAAGAACTGATTAATTAAACAGTTCAGTTTGTTTGGGAATTAATTTTGTCTAAATGCAGATTATTTTATTCGTATAGATTATTAAAATAACTAAGGGAAGTAATCACTCATAAATTTACTAACTTAATTTGTTTTGCCTCCCTTCCCACTACAAATGGGACAGGAAATATATAAATAAATACACATTGATAATTATTATACAGTTTGATTTTAAAATGTCTTTTTTCTTCTTTTTTTTGTCCAGGGTAAGTGGTATTTGGAGGATCCTAGTGGGTCTGTACAAATCGACCTTTCGCAAGCCATATCCTTTTTTGATATTACATTCTTCTTCTGCATGCCGTGTCCCTTCAGGATATGGGCAATCATGGCTCTCCACAACTTCCTGTCCTTTGTAATTCCTAATCCCTGTTCCATCAGCTATTTACACCAGCTCATTAGGTAGGTTATGAATTGCTTTGCTCTTGCCTTCAATCTGTTCTCTGTGTGTCAAATTTTCCAAGCCTTCTTTCCTCATGCACTAGAAATTTATACCGTCTGTTTCTGATGCTATGTATAAATATCCTTTTCGTTTTCCATTTTCTCTAAAAAAAAAAAGCTTTCAGTTCATTGTATACTCAGCATCCTTCTGTAAAAAAACATTTTTTTTTTTTGTCTCATGTCTATTCTTCATCTGTGATGGTCCTTCATTATCTGCCATGTAGAAGGACTTGTATTGCATAACAGTTCAATACTCTTTACTTTGATTTTAATTAAATTTCCTGTTTCGTAATACTTAGCTTAACTTACAGCCACATCACACTGAAAAACTGGTACGATCACCAAAGTTAAGCAACCTCGATCCTGCTCAGTACCTAGATGGGTGACCAAGTGTTATAAGCTTGGATTTACGGGTGGTGTAATGAATAATGGCTTGGAATCGTTAATTGGAGAGCAGAGTTCCAATTCCTGTTAGGTTCATTATATTCACTAGCACAAAAATAGCCTTGGGAAAGATATCAATCCAACTCTTAAAGCTCTGAGTTGATTATTAAGACTTATCTCACTAAATCACTATTATCTCAAAAGGAAAAATAAAACTTAACAATCAAAAAATATTTTCTAGCTTTAAATCTGTAAAGTGTTGATATTCCTATAGAAAACTATTCACTGAATCAATATTTTGCTTCACTTTTGGAAGGCATCTTTCACTATCCCAATGTGCCTTCGGATTCCAGTGTCACATTTTTTGTCCTCTGTTAAAACACTTCATAGATTATTTACATCGTTCGGACTGTTGTTCTCATCTTTGTTGCAATATTCCCAATTTTTTGGCCATTGCACGCTCTGGCCTTCTTCAGGTGATTCGAATTTCAAACTGAACCCTTTATTTCATCTGCCAGGGTAGATTGTTCTAGTTCCACATGCCATGCCTCTTCCAGATATCTTTGTATCAGTTATCGCCCCTTTAACTCGACTTTCCAAGTTCTCTTCTGTAGCCAGGTATTGAACTCACAACTCTTTGGGTCAAGTCACAGGATTCAACCAATGCTTTTATCCACTGGGCCATGTGTCCAATCATCTGAAGAAGGCCGGAGCATGCAACAGCCAAAACATTGTGAATATGGCAACAATGATGAGGACAACCATCCGAACAATATAGTGTAAATAATTACAATACCTCATCTCAGGAATATAGACAGACTTCATAGATGTTTAAATTTTTAGACTTGTTTAATTTTGGTATCTATCGTCAATTTGTAATTTGCATGTTGGGCTGGGTTTTTTTTTTTCTGATAAACATACATTTTGTCTTCTTACAGCTGATGTTTAATCCTTTACCGATAGATATTAGCAAATCTCTCTTTCTCTGTAATTTCAACCCTTATTCAGTTCCAAGAGAGGATTGAAGTTTTATTTGGAAACTAATAACTTCTAATAGCAAAAGTATTGTTCATCGTAGGACATTGTTTGAAAGATTTTGCCATGGTAGGCAATATCAGGTTTTGTCATCCATACTTCAGCTGTCCCCCCCCCCCCATATGTGTATATTTAATTTAGCTTTCATAACATACCAGGTCTGATCAGACTTATAGGGGCTGCAGTAACAGAACTAAATTACACAATGAAACCGCTTGGCACAGATTGACCTTGAACTCTGTCATGCATGCACACTAAGTTATAACATTCTTGCTCACTTCCATTGTTTATAATACTGCATGGAAGGAAAGTGTGTAGAGTGTGGTTTTCTCAACATACCACATGTTTCATCAGTGAATGAGCATGGCTTTTGCAGCAGTTTTTGGCTAAGACCAACATTCCTCAGGTTCGACAACCACCATATTCCCCAGATGTTGCCCTTTGCAACTTTTTTCTCTTTCCCAAAATCAGACCCCACTTGAAAGGAACAAGATTTCAAGACATTGAGGAAATCCAATGAGAGATAGCACACACATACACACTAAATAAATGTATTTTCTTTTATAGCACCAGTCTCGATACTTTTTGATCAGACCTCGTATAAAGAAAACCAATTCCATACTTAAGTGACTTTGGACTCAGATGAGAGATAGCGTGCACACACACACACCCTGTAAACAAATGTATTTTCTTTTTATAGCACCAGTCTCGATACTTTTTGATATAAAGAAAACCCTTTCCATACTCACAACCTTTAAATTGAGATGAGAGACAACCACCCCCCTCGTAAACAAATGTATTTTTCACTATATTTTGAATAAAAAGTAATTATTTGTTTTCAAAATCAAGCTAAATGAACGTATTGATATTAAAATCAAACTTAGCTTCTTTTTTTTTTTCTTTCAGTTAAAACCGGAATTAAACATTCAAAGAAAATTATTTTAAATTATTGCAGTATGTTTTTTAAATTTCTGTTAAAAAGTCTGTGATCAGAGGATCGTGATGTTGTGCCTGGTGGAGAGGGCTAGTTTGGTGGCAAATTATGTGTCCTTGACAAGGCTTTTGAAATCTGTCATAATTGGAAAGAGAAGATTGGGCAGCTCCAGATATGCAGAAGAATGAGCCAGCCATTTTCTCAGTATCTTTAGTATTGCATGGCCTGTGGGAAAGAGCCTAGATATGGCAGGAATACTTCATTTTCAGGTTGATCTAACTCTTGTAAAGATATCGAGGGTGGTGTCAGGTACTTTCTGGAATGGTATAAGGAGCCAACCAATGTCTTTAGCGATGGATTGTGCATACGTGTTCCACTTGAGATCTGGGCTGAACTTGAGCCCCAAAACACACACACGGCAAAGGACCTTGTTGAGAGCATGCACATTCTTTATGACTGGGGAAAACTCGGGTTTTTGTCTGTGAAGATGAAACATTACTAGCTTGGTTTTAGAAGGACTGAATCCTTTGATTGAATTCACTACAATCCAGTTCTCACCCAGATTTGTGATGAAATTGCTCTAGAACAGTCATGGGCAAACTGTGGGCCACGGGCCACATGTAGTCTATTTGGCTTTCTGAATAACACATCTAATTTCAGGAGGAAAATAGCATTTATTTAAATTTTGTTATGTTTCATTTCATTCTCACTTGTTCACTCATATGCTCTCTCATATATAAACAAGGATAAAGTACAATGTTTCTTAAATTTTATAACCTTTCATTTATAACTTTTTCAACATTTTAAACCTTTGGCAATTTTCCCTATGGAAGATCATTTGCGTAAACAAATTTTGCTTTTGAAACAGGAAATGTTCATAATTTTTTTTTTTTTTTTTTCTGGAGAAGAAATATATTTTTATTTAAGACAATATTTTTTCTATTTTCAAATGAATAAATTAGAAGCAAATCATGCACAGTGTGTGTTAATCACACTTTCGTCAATGATGATATTATACCAAGTCTTTCGGTTTTTAATTATAGAAAGAATCCTCCCCCCCCCAAAAAAAAAATCCACTTTTCCCCATTTCTAAATTAGAGACTTCCATGTATAGTCTCTGTATTGAAAATTTACCCAGCAAATCACCCCTGAATTTTGTTTCAGTAGTGTGGCCCACTTTATGATGAGCGATATCTCATGCAGCCCACTGGTTGGAAAGGTTGCCTATGGCTGTTCTAGAACATCATCGCATCTCAGAACAACTAGAGTCTGTCTATATTTCTGAGATGAGGCATTATGTACAGTTAGTGGAGAACTTTCAGAGGGAAAATTAGCAGGAGATAACTGATAACTGACATCCATCAAACATGGCTCGTGGAACTAGAACAGTCTACCCCAGTGATCGAAATAAAGGGTTCGGTTCGAAGTTCCAACCACCTGAAGAAGGCCGGAGCGTGACAAATATGGCGACAATAGTCTGACTAATGTAAATACTGTTCAGAACAACTACTTTGTGAAAAGCGATTCAATTTAAATCTGCCTATTTTCCTTAACCATGGACACAGTTTCCACACAGGTCTCTTTACTGAAAACTGTTTTGTGTTAGCTGAGGGTTGGCATGATGATGGAATATTCCATGTTACAGCCTTTGGTTTCCCGCCACCTGAGCCAGCAAATGTCACAAGGTAAGTTTGAACTTTCTTTGAAATTAATAATAAATTTCTAACCTGCATCAAATTAAATGATTAATGCCCACCATCCCTCTTTTTTCTTTTTTTTCTGAACAGTGGAGATTAATTACAGGTACATAAAAATATATTCTAAATTATAGGTAAAACATTAATAGAGATAAGTTTTATTTATCAAAAATAGCCACAATATATTTCCATGAATAGAAAGATATTACATTGGCTAAACTCATTACTTTCAAGGACTGAAAGTAATAATACGTGTGTGTGTGTGTGTGTGTGTGTGTGTGTGTGTGGTGGAGAAGGGGCAAATTCAACAAAAAATTAAAAAATTGCTTTACCAGCTGCAAATTATTCATTATATCATATCCAAGTATTTTATAAAGAATTAGAGCTCCGATTACACAATATTTCAAGCTCAATTTAGGTTTGTAGCTTATAACCACGCAATGAGATGAGGCAGCATAAAACGTAGATTTGTCTGCGGAATATCATTACATTATTGTTACATAATTATAGTGAAATCATTACGGTTTTTTTGTCAAAACCTTTTTTGATTTTGGTTGTATATTAATTTAAAATATTCCTTTTTACAGGCTTTAGTTTTCAAATGAAATAACATCATTCTAAATTTCAGAATTTCACTGTTGCCCATCAAAATTTTATATTATATTTATATTGTATTATATTTATATATATTATTTACAATATATATATATATATATATATATATATATATATATATATATATATAAACAGTGTAAACCGGATATAAGAGATTTTCACTGGTCCCAAATTAGAGCCTGTGTTAATTTATAAACATGTATAATAGACCAAACCCGGGTATAAGAGACTTCTTCTCCGGTTTCTCTTATATCCGGGTTACACTGTGTGTGTATATGTATATATATATATATATATATATATATATATATATCATGAAAACTTCCCTTTGTTAGTCAGGTGGGGTGAAAGGACACCCCGAAAAAAGACAAAACAACACTTGCCTTCCATGACAACTGAGCTACGACTGTGCCACACTGCATGCTACACACCCTCAGTCAGGGGAGTAGTGGGAGGGAGCAAAAGAAACCAGTTGCCAACTAGGAATTACAAGTACTTAAAATGTTTTGTGGGTAACAAAACACACCATGTGACTATCTCAGGGTTAAGATATGCATGATGGACGATCCAGATTAGGAATTCAATGTTTCTGCCAGAAACAAGTAAAAAGCCAGTGTCCAGGTAAAGGTGAAGATTTTCCAACAATCTGCAATTTCAAGGGCAAGCAACAAGCAGATGACCAGAAAGGTATGAGCCATTAATGAAAATATCCCATAGTTTACATGTTCAGAATGCAATCGCCTTTGCTTGCCCCCAGGCCAGTTTCGTCAGTCAAATGAAATGTCAAATGGTGAGACTCAAGTGTAATTACTAAGCATGGCAGATTAAAAACGATCTTATCTTCAGACCTGTCAATCTAGATTGACCAGAAACTTGAAAATCCCTAGCCGGCAAGCCCTGGAGGCACAAACTCCCCACTATCAGTGGCTGACAAGTTCCGCCTCTGCAGTAAATTTTTGAGATTGCTTTGACAACTCAAGAATCATTATAACTATTAGTACTTGTCAGTGATGGTCATAATCAGCAACTATCATATGCAATCATCATGTTGAGTTTTCTCATATGTGCTTCATTTCATAAGACCCTCTTTCCCAGTCATCACTATCAATTGGTAGTTAGTCCATATTACATCCGTCTTCTGGAGCGACTTGAAGACTTAGGCATAGAAGAAGCAGTGCTAAAAAAAGAAAAATAAACAAGATGAGATATCAGTAGACATTGACAGCAGAATGAGAACAATCTATAGATTAAATAAAGGGTTTAGTTTCAAAATTCCCTGAAAGTTACCTGAATCGACAGACGCCTGAAGAAGACCAGCAGGCACGACAGCTGAAACATTGTGATGATAATAATAATAAAGATGGAAGTGGCAGGACATTAGTCCTAATGTAAATAATATAAAAGCTCATGTTTTGGTTGTTTACCCACACACACTTTTGTGGTGCCCATCTGTTTTAGTCTTCTTCACAAGCTCTGACGAATAAGGAACAATAACTAATCGACTTTGCTTCTTTTTCTTTTCCTCCCTTCTTTGATTAATCTCCATTTGGCAAATATAAATTATTCTCTTCTGTCTTACTCTACTTTTAATATGCTTGTTTTTATTGCTTTACTTTTTTATTGTTTTTATTGCTATACTTTTTTATTGTTTTTATTGCTATACTTTTTATTGTTTTTATTGCTATACTTTTTGTTTTTATTGCTATACTTTTTTATTGTTTTTATTGCTATACTTTTTATTGTTTTTATTGCTATACTTTTTTATTGTTTTTATTGCTATACTTTTTATTGTTTTTATTGCTATACTTTTTATTGTTTTTATTGCTATACTTTTTTATTGTTTTTATTGCTATACTTTTTTATTGTTTTTATTGCTATACTTTTTTATTGTTTTTATTGCTATACTTTTTTATTGTTTTTAGTGCTATACTTTTTTATTGTTTTTAGTGCTATACTTTTTGTTTTACTTTTTTATTGTTTTTAATCCTATACTTTTTTATTGTTTTTATTGCTATACTTTTTTTATTGTTTTTATTGCTATACTTTTTTTTTGTTTTTATTGCTATACTTTTGGAATTTGAATGGGCAGTGTGTGTGAATGAGTTAAAAAGTGCTTTTCTGATATTCAATGCAAGATCATCTCATAATAGCTACAAATAACCGCATTTGAATTCAAAATTATTTCTACTCAATAGCGTCTAAAATAATTTGGAATATAACCATTATCACTTACCCAATAACCTTTAGGGTAATACAATAGACCTTGCTTACTCATAATGCACAATTGACCAGCATATATAGTCAAGCAAATACAACACACATAGCCTGAAGATTGTTCAAGCATGAAACTCTCTTGCCACTCAGTGTTGACTTCAGTGTTCACTTTTACATTTATATGGTAAATGCGAACGTCAGTGTGTCGCACTTTTTCAACTTTACTCCTAGAGGCCGTAGCCCAACATATCTTACCATTTTGGAATCAGTCCGACTCCGTGAGCAAATTAAAAACATTCCGGGACGGATCCAAACCCGGAATCCTAAAATTTCCAAAGTTTTCATTACTGCAATTGTTTTTGGCAATTTTATTTTTACATGATTTCTTGCAACAAATTTTTTTGCGCAATAACAATTTTTATAACTTGAAAATAAATTTGGAAATAATCAAAATTGCAAAATCCAGCAAAAGTCATCCATGAAATAAAAATAATTGTATGTGAAATAAGGACCTACATACATCAAACTGTCTTTAAATTAAGTGGCTACAGGAGAATTATCATTGCACTTTTAAAAGGTAACTTTAAATATTAATGCAATACTTAAATGCAGTGATCAATTTTGAGTTCTACAGTTTATTGTTGCCTATTGCATCTACTCCTCCCTACATATTGTGATGAAGGCCCAATCAAGAGCTCTACACAGGAGCTAACTTAAATGCTGCCTGGTAGGACAGCTTTTAAGCTTGTGCATGTGTAAAAACAAGAGAAATGAATTGATGATTACATAATAGGCATAAAAATAAATATTTGCTTAAATATGTTGGTCCAGATTACTTTTTAATGTAAATTATGTTTTGTTTCTTTGCTTTTCAAAGAACAAGTAATCTCCCTTTATGCTTAATATAAAAATAAAAAAATTAATATTCACAACTCTAAAGTAACTTTTTGTTTTTTGCACCACACACACACACACACATATATATATATATATATATATATCGTTAGATTTACGTTAGAAATATTCAAACATAGTTGCATTCCACATCACGTGACGTCCATGTCTAACGACGGACGCTGTAAAGTGTAAACAAACTCCCAAATACAGTAATTCAATTAATTTCTGAGGAAGGACCGAGGTGGTCTGAAATATTAAATATATATAAAAACATATAAATAAATACTTTCGCAAAAAAACACCCAATTTTTTTTCAGTTACTTTATCCATATATTATATACATATCAAGAAAGTATACGTGGCTTCTCATTATGCTATATATATATATATATATATATATATATATATATATATATATATATATATATATATATATATTGTCATCCACAGACAGACTGTTTCGCTGTATCACAGCTCATCAGTGTGGCTAGATGTCCGGTTGCCTCTGGCTAGAATCGAAAACCGTCTGAATTCGCGTCAGTCGGAAATTTTACCCTGAGGCCGTTGGCGCACGGCAGAGAAGAAGGTGAATTTAAGCGTATTTATATTTAGATAAACACACAGTTCAATTTACCGAAGAGTCTTGCATTATTAGCCGTAATAGTCACTGTTTACAAACCCACACATCCTCCCCAGAGAGCTCAACCGAAATAAATTTTTCAGGAGCATATATATATATATATATATATATATATATATATATATATATATATATAAGTTCTGTTTATTTTAAGTGCCAAATATAATTTTAAAAATTAAAAACTGTAACCCCCAGTATAATATATAACTGCACCAACATTGTGATAACCAGATATTTTCTAAAATTTTAATTATGTAACGGTCAGTCTATGCTCTGCACCTGAAGATTGCATTGTGTATGAAACTCTGAGTTGTTCTATTGGTGAGACATAATATGTGTATTTATTAATATATACTTAATGGCTCTGTTGTATTATATCAAGCAATGTTTTAACACTAGCACTATATGTACGATATATTACAATTATATATAGTACTACCTGACTTTATCTGCATCAAACTGCAAAAGGAAAAAAAAAAAGCTACAAGTACTTTCACAGAAGAGATAGACAAATAATATTCTATTTTTGTCTTTTTGTCTCCATTACATTTTCTATATTTTTTGCCTTCATTCCTTCCCCTTTTTCTTCTATATATTTCTTTTTCTTTCATTCCTTCCAGTTTTCACCATTATTCCTTACTCCCTTTTCATCTTTATACCCCTCTTTCCCTTTCTTTTTTTCTTCATCCCTTCTTTCTTTTCACTCTCTCTCTCGCCTTAATTCCTTCCCCATTTCACTCTCTTTGTTTTGCTTTCATTCCTTTCCTTTTTCTCTCTCTCACTTTCAGCGCTTCCACTGACTTTCCTTTCACAGCTTTTCCTCTCTATCTCTCTCTTTTTCCCTTCCCTCTTTTTCTCTCTCTCACCTTCATTCCTTCCAACTTTTTCTGTATTTCATTTTTTTGCCTTCATTCCTTTCTCTATTTTCCTCTCTATCCCTCCTTTTCCCTCTTTTTTCTCTCTCTCTCTCTCAACTTAATTCTTCTCCCATTTCACTCTCTTTCTTTTGCCTTCATTCCTTTCCTTTTTTCTCTCTCTCACCTTCATATCTTCCACTGACATTCCTTTCATGGCTTTTCCTCTCTATTCCCTCTTTTCCCTTCATCCCCTCTTTTCCCTTCATCCCCTCTTTCTTTTCTTTCATCCCTCCCCTCCTTTTCCTTCATACTGTTCCTCCTTTTCCTTAAACCCTTCCGCCTTTTTCTCTTTCTCCCTCTTTTGCTTTAATTCCTCTCCCACTTCACTCTCTTTCTTTTGCCTTCACTCCTTTCCTTTCTCCCTCTCTCTCACCTTCATCCCTTCCACTGGCTTTCCTTTCATGGCTTTTACTCTTCCCTCTTTTTCCTTCATCCCTTCCTTCTTTTTATCTCTTTCTCTCTCCTTGATTCCTCCCCCATTTCAGTCTCCTTCTTTTGCCTTCATTCTTTACCTTTCTCCCTCTCGCCTTCATCCCTTCCACTGCTTTTCTTCTCTAACCCCCCATCTTTTCCCACTTGCTTTTTCCTTCACCCCTTCCCTCTTTTTCTTTCATCCTTTCCCTCTTTCTCTCTCTCTCTCTCTTGCCTTAATTTCTCCCCCATCCCACTCTCTTTCTTTTACCTTCATTCCTTTCCTTTTTTTTTTTTTCCTCTCTCACCTTCATCCCTTCCACTGGCTTTCTTTTCACAGCTTGTAATTTCTTGTTACTATTTTTAGAATTGACTAAAAATATGAAGAGAAGAGGATGAAAAAAATAATCAGAGAGAGAGAGAGAGAGAGTAAGAGAGAAAAAGTAAGAGAGCAAGTCAAAGAGAGAATAAGTGAAAAGGCAGCTTTCCATACAGGACAGATTAAAAACAGCCAGCCGCATGTACAAATGGATAGAAAGAAAGATTGTGTGAGAGAGGAATAAAGAGAAAAGAAAGCAAACAAGAAGAGAGAGAGAGGGAGGGGAAAAGAAGGAATTCTCATCAAAGGGCAATTGTTTCTCCCTAAGTTCTTTCATGTCATGGCTAAATCCCTTTGTGTCAGTGGCCTTCAAGTTGTATTTAGTTCATTGGAAACAATAAGCTTCATGTGGGTGAATTTAAAGGACACTGGCTGACCAGCTGTTTCACCTTGGTGCATATATTTAATACCACAACAAGTGGTGACCCTGGGTATATTTCAGATTCATAAAGCCCAGGGTTGTTAAGGTTTTAAAAAAAAAATAAGGGGGCGGGAAGTAAATAATTGTGACTGCATGTCAAAATAAGTGGCTTATTAAGATGAGTCATTTCTTCATTATCCTGATTAATAACTGAAATTAAGATGAGCCATTGTTTTTAGAACTAATTCTGAAATTATTATATTAGATTTGGCTTATATTTTGGCATCTGTTATATAAAATCTCATTGAGAAATGAGTTGGCTTTAGTCGTCACGTGACTATAGAAGTGTATAGAATATACTATATTCAAAATGTCACTGCCCTGTTGGCAGGGTTCAGAATATACTAGCTGTATCCCCTGTAGAGGAGTAAGACACCCACAAAATGGGCAATCTTCAAAATAAATGTTTAAAGACTTAAATACAAGGTGTAGCATAAATACCTCTCGCATAATGGAAAGTTATTAGCTTAAGTGATGAAGACAACATTGCCATTAATCTTAATATTATGCAGGAGGTACTTCTGCTGCACCCTGTATAAATGTCAATATTTACCTGTCCCTGAAACAAGAAAATGCTGTTAGACACAAATATGAACATGATGATTCAAAAAGGTAAACACAGATTCAGTTTTTTGCTGGGGTCAGAAAGGTAGAGACATGTTCAGTTTATGCTGGAGTCAAAAAGGTAGACTCAGGTCCAGTTTACACTGGGGTCAAAAAGGTAGACTCAGGTCCAGTTTACACTGGGGTCAAAAAGGTAAACCCAGGTCCAGTTTACACTGGGGTCAAAAAGGTAGACCCAGGTCCAGTTTACAATAGTGTCTAAAAAAAATGTCGGTTGAGTTTATATGCAAATAGGTGGCCTCCTATTTTATCTTCTCTTAGACCTTTCTACCCATAATACACCATTGACCTGCATAATTTGTGCATATGTGTATGTATGTGCCTGTATATGTGCGCACATGTATGTATGTGCCTGTATATGTGTGCGTGTGTATGTATGAGCATATATATATATATATATATATATATATATATATATTTGTGAATAGGAGTAGATGATTTCACCTATCATCCCATTCACACTCCCCCCAGGTCTTTTGACACCGAACCATTCTGAAATGTTTGTATTGGAGCTTCTGATGTGAATGCCAAACACTACAGAATGCCATTTCCAAATTTCAGGTGGAGTGAATTGTGCCGTGATAGTCTTTTTCTGCCAGTGTTTAACTGACCCTAATATACTAAGCAGTTGACAAAATCAAAAACAATGTGCATGCATGAATTTCAAAATATTACATGGCGACAATTTACCCATCGTACATTGTATATGTGGCAAATAAGAAGAAAACCAAGAATTTGCCTTCTCTGTACCGTTTGTCAAAAAGGAAATTAACATCAGTTCTGCTTTAGTAATGTGTTGAAATATGGTGCTTTTTGCAGTCACATATACCTGTCTCGACCACTCAACGACTTTATTACCCCCAATAAAAGGATGCTACCTTGGATGTCAGGGTGATTATAGGTTCTTTGTGAGTGAAGAAGTTTGCAAGTTGTGGTTGCAGATGTTTTTAACCTTTTTGATTTACACTTCCACCATTTTTGACTTTGGAGTTTCGACCCAGGATTTCTGATTTTGTGATCCGAGCCCCCTCCCACATTGTTATTTTCTCACAATATACTTACTAACATGTACATGTGTACATAAATTTATATAATGTCAACCGTATTTTCACCATTATTTGATTTTTTTTTTTTTTCTTCATTTACTTTTTCATTGGGGGGGGGTGTTTCTTCATTTACTTTTTCATTTTTTCTTCATTTACTTTTTCATTTTTTTTCATTTACTTTTCATTTTTTTCTTCATTTACTTTTTCATTTTTTCTTCATTTACTTTTTTATTTTTTCTTCATTTACTTTTTCATTTTTTCTTCATTTACTTTTTCATTTTTTCTTCATTTACTTTTTCATTTTTTTTTGTTTGTTTCTTCATTTACTTTTCTTTTTTTTTCATTTTTTTAATTTTTTTTTTTCATTCACTCATTTTCAGATCATATTTTGGGAACATGAATTTCTTTGGAGGTCCTTTGCCAACCTCTGCCAAAGCGTCTGCAAGTCTGCGGCATCTTGAGTCAGAGAACCAAGATGCAATGTTTATTTTCTTATCAGATGTCTGGCTTGATCAACCAAAGGTAAGAATTTCATACTTTCTACAAAATCCAAAGGTAAGTTCTGGTAAGAGAAAAAAAACAAAAGTAATGTTTATCACATGAAATTCCATCCTGAGTATGACAATAAACTACATCTGGCAGCAAGGCCTCTGATTGCGGGTAGGAGGCTTGAGAAGCATGGGACCACCTCTTATTGGCTGTTGTTCTCAGGTCCACCTTGATCTGAGATGGTAGCACCTCTTAGGGCCCTGGATACGGGCAAATAGTAACCACCACCCCCACCAACTGGGATCAAAAGACTATGAAAGAATAAAAATAGATTTTTATAGTAAAAAATGACAACAGTAGGTTTTTATAATAAAAAAATTAGAATATTAGATTTTTATAGTAAAAAAAAAAATGAAAATATTAGATTTTTATAGTAAAAAAATGACAATAGATTTTTATAGTAAAAAATGACAGCAATAGATTTTTATAGTAAAAAAAAAGACTAGATTTTTATAGTAAAAAAATGAAAACAATAGATTTTTATAGTAAAAAAATACAGCAATAGATTTTTATATTAAAAAAAAAAAGATTTTTATAGTAAAAATATGATAACAATAGATTTTTATAGTAAAGAATGACAGCAATAGATTTTTATAGTAAAAAAAATGTAAGCAATAAATTATTATAGTAAAAAAAAATGTAGCAATAGATTTTAATAGTAAATAAAAAAGACAACAATAGATTTTTATAGTAAATAAAAATCCTAGATTTTTATAGTAAAAAAAAAATGCCAATACATTTTTATAGTAAAAAAATGACAGGAATACATTTTTATAGTAAAAAATGACAATACATTTTTATATTAAAAAAAAATAACAATAGATTTTTAAAGTAAAAAAAAATAACAATAGATTTTTAAAGTAAAAAAAATTGACAACAATAGATTTTCATAGTAAAAAAATGACAATAATTTTTATAGTAAAAAAATGACAGCAACACATTTTTATAGTAAAAAATAATGACAACAATAAATTTTCATAGTAAAAAAAAAAGACTAGATCTTTATAGTAAAAAATGAAACAATACATTTTTATAGTAAAAAAAAAAGACAGCAATAGATTTTTATAGTAAAAAAAATTGACATCAATAGATTTTTATAGTAAAAAAATGTAGCAATAGATTTTTGTAGTAAAAAAAATGACACCAATACATTTTTATAGTAAAAAAAGAAAATAATTGCAATACATTTTTATAGTAAAAAAAAATGAAAAACAATAGATTTTTATACTAAAAAAAAAATTGACAATAGATTTTATTCTAAAAAAGACAATACATTTTTATCGTAAAAAAATAACAGCAATAGATTTTTATACTATAAAAAATCATAGCAATTGATTTTTATAGTAAAAAAAATGACAGCAATAGGTTTTTATCGTAAAAAAAAATGAAAATAGATTTTTATAGTAAAAAAAAGGCAACAATAGATTTTTATAGTAAAAACAAAGACAATAGATTTTTATTGTAAAAAAAATAACAATAGATTTTATAGTAAAAAAATGAAACAATAAATTTTTATAGTAAAAAAAAAATGACAGCAATATATTTTTATAGTAAAAAAACATGACAATACATTTTTATAGTAATAAAAAAAATAATACATTTTTATAAAAAATAGACTAGATTTTTATATAAAAAAGTCATCAATACATTTGTTTAGTAAAAAAGAATAGATTTTTATTATAAAAAAATGACAATAGATTATTATAGACTAGATTTTTATAGTAAGAAAAAATGTCAGCAATAGATTTTATCGTAAAAAAAAATGAAAACAATAGATTTTTATAGTAAAAAAAAATATGTCAATAGATTTTTATAGGAAAAGGAAAAGACAATAGATTTTTAAAGTAAGAAAATAACAACAATAGATTTTTATTGTAAAAAAAGACAATTGATTTTTATAGTAAAAAAATGAAACAATAGTTTTATAGTAAAAAAAAGACAATAGATTTTTATTATAAAAAAATGACAGATTATTATAGACTAGATTTTTATAGTAAGAAAAAATGTCAGCAATAAATTTTATAGTAAAAAAAATGAAACAATAGATTTTTATAGTAAAAAAAAATATATGACAACAATAGATTTTTATAGTAAAAAAAAATATATGACAACAATAGATTTTTATAGGAAAAGGAAAAGACAATAGATTTTTATAGTAAAAAAAATAACAGCAATAGATTTTTATAGTAAAAAAAATAACAGCAATAGATTTTTATAGTAAAAAAATATGACAATAGATTTTTATAGTAATAAAAATAACAGCAATAGATTATTATAGTAAAAAAAAAGACAATTGATTGTTATAGTAAAAAAATGAAACCAATAGAGTTTTATAGTAAAAAAAAAAGACAATAGATTTTTATTATAAAAAAAATGACAGCAATACATTTTTATAGTAAAAAATGACCACAATACATTTTTATAGTAAAAAAAAAGTCAATAGATTTTTATAGTAAAAAAGAAAATGACAGCAATAGATTTTTATAGTAAAAAAAAGACTAGATTTTTATAGTAAAAAAAAAATAACAGCAATAGATTTTTATAGTAAAAAATAACAGTAATATAGTTTTATAGTAAAAAAGAAAATGTCAGCAATAGATTTTTTATAGTAAAAAAAATGTCAGCAGTAGATTTTTTATATTAGAAAAAAAATTAAAAAAAGCAATTACCATAGCACCCAAGAAAATTGAATTTTGAATATTAAATGACCCATAAAGAGTTGATATGCCATTAAACAAACATGAAATTTTTTAAATTGTTCCTCAAACATGGAAAAGAAGTCTGGTTAGGTCAGATTGGTTGATTTTAGGATGTCAACCCTTGTGTTATTTAATATCAAATTTTATATGGGGCACCCAGTGAAGATCAACATTACTACTCACTTGTAATAGTTAACCAAACTCACCACACTATCAACTCATGCCCAGGTACATATTTATTTTGGTTGGTTGAATTTATGACATGTCGACCATTATTTAATGTCAATTTCTTTATGAGGCGGCAGCTAGGGAGGATCAAAAGCACTACTCAGTAGTAATGGTCAACCAGACGAGACTCAGCATCTATCTGTATTTCTGAGATGAGGTATTATGTACATTATTTACATTATTCAGACTATTGTCCTCATCTTTGTCGCCATATTTATTACAACGTTTTGGCCATTGTATGCTCCGGCCTTCGTCAGGTGGTTGAAATGTCAAACTGAACCCTTTATTTCGCTCACTGGGGTAGACTGTTCTTGTTCCACATGCCATGTTTAATAGATGTCAGTTATCAGTTATCTCCTGTTAATTTCCCTCTGAAAGTTCTCTACTGCCTTAGCCTGGTATTGAACTCGCACTCTTTGGGTCCTGTCACTGGATCTAACTAATGCCTTTATCCATACTCCAATACTGAGTCACACTTCTTTATTTCAGTTGAAATAGATGTATCTGCTCAGCTATGTCTATTTCTGAGAGTCAGGGAAAGCAGATGTTTATTTCAAGAGTCAGAGAGAAATCTGTGTTTTAAGGCACAATTCTATTTTGCTTGGTCATTGACGCACTCTGTAGCTAAAAGGTCAAAGGCACGTCAGGTCAAATGGCAGATTTAAATCCTGGCAGAGAGCGGATATTTTTCTCTAATAAGATTTCTCAAATATTCAGGCTGGTAGACAAAAATGAATAAATATATTGTTTCATAAATAAATAGTGTCTACTCAAATATGGTTATCCACTAAAACTAACATTTAAGTAATAATATATATACTGAGAGGAAGAATTAATACAAGTGAAAAGTTTGTCACTTAGCTAACTGATGTTACCTTCAGCATCCCAACTCCACAGTTATATATATATATAAATATATATATATATATATATATATATATATATATATATAAAAAAGTGAACATAGAAGTCAACACTTAGAGGTGGCAGTCTGTTTCATGCTAGATGAAATCAGTGGCCTGACGATTGCATCTAGCATGAAACAGACTGTCGCCTCTAAGTGTTGACTTCTATGTTCACTTTTATATTTACACACGCTCTATCTCTGATATTGAACACTTTATCCCATAAACATAGCACATCTTAAGACTATATTTCTTTATATATATATATATATATATATATATATATATATATATGCTTGAAAAGATTTTTAGGGACACACCATCTAATTATTATTCTTAAAACAGGGAACATTTCATTAATCAAAAAAGGGGGTTACAAAAGTATCGTCTCAATTAAAATTAGAAACTGAAGGTAGCTTTTGTCTGACACTTCATCAGAAGAAAAAAATCAATGGAATTAAGATAAACCACTGAAATAAAACAAACCTCCTTGCAATAGGTCTAAAAGAGACAAGGGAGTAGGGGGAAAAAAAACATTTTAAGTTGCCCAGAACAAGACAAAGACTTGCTAAAAAGTGCAAGTTTGTGTTTCAGTTCCTTCTGCGTACACAGAGCCGGACAAGACATGTTGATAACAACCACCTCCAAGATGTTAAGATAGTGACTTCTTTGAGTTCTGTGCAGCACAGAGAAGAACTCTGCTGAATAATTGAACCTACAAGTACTCAATAAACGCTCGTGCACCTGTGAGTGCCCAGATGCAAATGTAGCATGTCTATGTATAGAGCCAGACACGTGCAGCGCAATTCGCACCTCCTAGCTGCTGGATAGTCTTACCCACATAGTCGGCCTCACACCGACACTTAAAACGATAAATACTAAACTTTGTTG